>JAJLZG010000002.1:0-600000 GCA_030572075.1 Yamadazyma ubonensis | reverse complement strand
GAGTGACCTGCAAACATAGCATCAGAAGGAACCAATCCCTTGGCCTTGATATCTTCATAACTGGCCTTTTCCATCAAAGTTAAAGCTGGTTGAGTGAATTGAGTAGCACTAAGTAATCCAGTAGGAGAAACAAAAGTGTACTTGGTAGTAGAAGTGTCAATATCCTTAAAGATCTTTTCACTTCTAATTTCACCTGAAGCATCAATGGTTTCGAACATCATAGCAATATAGTTTTCTCTGATCTTTCTACCCTTCTTACCGTTGAAATGGATAGTTAATTCGTTAGGGTTGTTTCTAACAATATCCAAGATCGAGAATCCATAGTTATTGATGAAGTGACTGTCAGCTCTGTCCCAAACTTCCTTAGCAACATCAGACTTGTCATACAAGTCCATACCCATACCTTGTTCTTGAGAACCTTGACCGGTGAAAACAAAAGTGGTAATTGGTTGTTCAATTTCAGCTTCACCTTCCAAAACCACAACTTCAGATTCGATGTTCTTGGTTTGAATCCTGATAATCTTTCTACCATTTATCATACCAATATGTTCCAAAGTGGTTTGTAAAACATCGTTAGGAAGAACCATACCAACAAATGAACACTTGAAAGCTCTGACTCTTTCAGCAACAGAATTAGCAGCCCATTCTTCAACCAAAGATCTAATACTACCAGAAGAATACATACCATGGGTAATAGTACCTGGTAAGTTAGCGTAGTTAGCGAAAACTCTGGAAACATGAATAGGGTTGTAATCACCAGAAACCTTAGCATAAGGCTCGTTAGTGTTTGGAGCCTTAGAAGTCAATTCTTCGTTAGAAGATAATGGAATTGGGTTTTCAAAAACAATGGCTTGTTCAATGGTGTTACCGTTTCTTGATAAGTAATCAATAACTGGGTTACCGTAAGATTTACCAGCTTCATAATGAACATTAGCAACCTTAATGATTTCCTTAGTGGGTAACTCAAAGAAAACTTCACCAATAGTCTTGATAGAAGAAAAGATATCGGTAGACTTGTACTTGTAAACAGATTCCAATCTGAAAGTCAAAGTCTTTTCCAACAAGTCAATATCTTCTTCTAATTCGAACCATTCCTTACTCTTTAAAATAGCCAAATCCTTGGAGTCCTTGATCTTGATTTCGTATGGAGTTTCAGTGACTTTACTGAAAGTGTTTTCGAAATCATTATAGTCTCCACGGTACAAGAATTGAGAGTTGACTTCCATAACTGGCTTTCCGTCTCTCTTAATAGTACCAATAACTTCAACAACCTTACCACTGGCTTGGTTCAAAACAGATTTGATTTCAGCACTAGAAGTGACCTTGTCACCCTTCTTCAACAACTTAGCACCAGGAATCATTCTGTAACCGTTGGTCAAATGAACAAGCTTCAACAAATCACCGTCAACAGTCTTTGGGAAAATGGCATTGATAATAGCCTTCCAACCAATGACAATAGCGAAATCCATAGGAGCATAACTTTCCTTGCCCTTTCTAGAAACGAAAGCTTCCAGTTTGTTTCCAATAGCATGGGTGAATTCACTGACGTCTTTACCGGTGATTTCAACTTCTTCACCTTGGATTTGCTTAGTAGCATCGATATCCAAGTTGACAGGAGTTTGAGAACCGTACCATAATTTCCAGTAGAATTCCTTGATTCTGGTGTTTCTGTCTTTGGTGACTTCCAAAATAGGAGCAAAACCGTCATTAGGCTTGTAGTTGAACAAGAATGGAAGTTCAAGGTATTGACCATCAGCAGTTCTGTGTTCAATTAATCTGTATTCAATGTGATTGTTCTTGAATAAAATCTTGACTACAGGTTTCAATTCTCCACTAACCAACTCGTAACTCGTCAAAATCTGGTCTTCATTGGAAGAATAGTTTTCAACTTCCACAACCATATTGTGAACTGGAGATAAAACCTTGTGAGTTGAATTATCAATGTAACTGGTACCTTGAACAACTCTCTTACTCTTGAGGAACGCATGGAGCCAGTTCAACTTGTTTCCAGCAAGTAAACTGATCCAGTCATTGAGTTCAGGTAAAGCACCGTCACCAATGGTGAATGTCTTCTTATTTCCAGTCACTTCAACCTTGACTGAAGCAGCAATAGTAGCAACAGTATCAACGGTGGTGATGTCTTCACTAAAGTATTCAACTTCTGGAACCAAAGTTTCGTCATTGTTGTAATAATCCTTCAACAATCTTCTGATGTGTCCTTCATGGATGTTATCCAAGATTTCCTTGATAGGTTCATTGACCTTGTTGGTAAATTGAGCAGCAACAGGACCATGTAAAATACAAGTTCTTTCAACATCTTCATCAACAACGGCCTCTAAGTCTTCACTTTGCCATAAACTATCCTTCTTGAAGTAGAAAGCAAAGTTTTCATCCAAAACTGGAACAAATGGGCATGGCTTTTGAATTGGACGAGTACACAAAATAAGGAAATGGTCACAATCTTCCTCATTGATCAATTGAGTCTTTCCGTCCTTGTAGTGTTCAAAGAACTTGTCACTGAATTGTTGAGGGTTCAATGTCAATTGATCATTGTTTTGGAGTAACGAATCAGTACTGGTAGTGGTGAATCTTTCTTCAACTCTGTTAAGGAAGTCTCCATAAAAGTTTCTCAAGGTGATGTCGATCCATCTGTTGGACTTAGAAACGTAAAGAAGTTCAATAAGTCTGTTAGAAACTTCTTGGTAAGTCATATCTTCCAAGTCACAAACTCCCTGACTGTTTTTACCAAACCAGACCTTTTGGAAATCCTTGTTCAATCTTTCAATGATGTAATCCTTCTTCTTTTGCAAAGCTTCAACCATCTTGTTCTTTGGCAAGTTGAAAATAGTATCGTCAAATTCCTTCCATAATTTGACACCTCTGGTAGCAATTTTGTGGATTGGTTCACCCATTTCAGAAGTAACGGTTAAAATACCCCCAGTTGGTTTATTGTAAGTATTTTCCCATTCATTATCTTTAACACCAGAAGTAGCAGCAATAGCTTTTTTAGCAGCCAAAGATGTGAATGCTTCCTTTGCAACCATAACTCTTGATCCAAATAAGACCCCATCAAATGGCATACTTGGGTATTTGTAGGCATTAGACCAAGTACCGGTTAAGTATGGGTATGTGTCTTCATCCGAACCAAAACCTGAACCAGCAACTAAGATGATGTTTGAGTGCTTTCTTATCTTGGAGTACATCTGTAAGATTGGTTGATGGAAATCTTCAAACGAGTGATGACCACCACCTCTTCCACCAGTCCATTGCAAAACGATTGGGAAATGAGGATTATGTTTAGCAATATTGACTACTTGGTGAATAGCATCAATAGAACCAGGTTTTAAACCAAGATGTGTCAATTTCAAGTCAGAAATATATTCGTTAGCAACTTCCAAAGATGGAACACCAGCACCAATAGTTATACCTTGAATTGGGTATCCCTTTTCTCTTAATTCCTTGATCAAAGGAATAGACCATTGCAAAAGTCTTGGGTTAACGTAAATCAAGTTAATGGTGATTCCGTAACCTGGAACAATTTTGTCTTTGATTTCGTCCAACACATTTTGGAACATCTTAGGATCGAAGTATCCACCTCCACCAAGTTCAATGTGGTAACCTGAGTTCAAAGTATCAATGACAAATTGTGGGTTAATGGTGGTAGGAGTCATACCTGGAACCATAAGAGGAGCTCTTGACAATAATCTGGAAAATTTGGTAGAAACATAAACTTTACCTGACTTATCCTTGACTAAAGTAGGTTTATATTCATCATTCCAGTTACTTTGGAATTTAACCTTAGTGCTGTTGTAGGTAAATAATTCCTGTTTGAAGCCATACTCATCACTTTCCTTATTAATGTGGTAATCCAAAGCTCCAGCCAAAATGATTCTGGATCCAGTACCATCCTTATTCTTGTGAGTTAAAACCCCCAATCCACTGACACCACCTGGACCAAAATCAAGAATGTGTGAAGACTTAAATTCAGTAGCAGTTTCCCAGTTAACTGGTAATTGTGTGATCAAACGGACAAGTCTTTCACTGACACTGTCCTTGGAATTTTGGAAGTTTTCACCGTTGAAAGTATCGAAAACTGGAATTTCCAAATCCTTAGCACTGAATTCCAAATCATTGGTCTTCAAATCATTCACAATAGCATCATTAGCATCTTTCAATAAATGTGAGTGGAAAGGTGCATAGATTGGTAAGAATCTGTTAGAGAATTTTAATTTTCTCTTAGAATGTGGAACTCTTGATTGGTCTAAACCAGATTGAGCCTTTTGATTTCTCAAGGTTAAGTTCAAACCGTATAATGATTCTGGAGGACCGGAAACCACCAATTGATTTGGTCCATTAATTAATGAGATAGATATATGCTTATCTTCAGGTAAATGATTATTGGTTTGGGCAATGAACTTTTCAACTTGAGACTTGGAAAGGTCTCTGATACTCAACATAGGACTTGGTCTACCTTCACCATTTTCCAAAGAATCTTGTAACATAGAAGGAGGTAAAGTAGTACTTGGATAAGTGATCAAACATCTCAAACCAATAAAGAACAAAAGGGTGATGGCTTTAATGGAGTTAAATTCAAATTCTTGCCAGTTTTTAGAACTACTTATGGCCACAGCAGTGACCAAACCCTGGGAATGACCGGTAGATCCCTTGAGGTTTTCAAGGAATTTTCCTGGGTTAATGTTCAAAACTTTACAGGCAACTTGATAGTGACATAATTGAATAAGACAAATTAAAGGACAAGAAACTGGAACACTCAAAAGGTAATCTTGGTTAGGAGTCTTATCCTTATTTTCTAACCATTCAATAACATCCAAACCTTGAGTGTAAACCTTATCGACATTATCAATAGATCTCAACAAGCTGTTTAAGCTGGAGTTAACTTGTTGGATGAATGATTTTAAGAGAGGATTGTATATATGATAAAGCTCTCTCAATTCTTCGAAGTAGTCATCGGTATTACCTTGTCCACCAAATATAGCAAAGATCTGGGTCTGCTTGTGAGATAATAAGTTGGAAGATACTTCTTTTGCAGCCAGTGCGGATTTTTGGTCGATTAAAGATTGGGCTTGGTAGTAATTTCTGATGATATCTTTAATTTTATCCAAAGTAGTTGGATAAACACTATCGTCTTTAAGTAATTCAAGGACAAAAGAATGAATATCATTATTAACCAAATTTTCAGAAAATTCATTAAAAATTAAATTTAACACCGTCTTAATTTCATCGTCAGTTAACGTAAGATGAGAATTACCGTTCAAGATGGAATCATTCAAAAAACCCATAAACTTTGCAAAAAGTTCAATTGGGCTACTTGGTTCATTTAAATCATTGAAACCTTCGGTCGGAGTTGGTAAATAGTGTTTAGAAAACAGTTGGTTTAACTGAACAAAATTGGCATATAAGTTACTTGGTACTAAAATAGTAAATTCAAGTGTACCGTGGTTCAACTGAAACGGCCTAGTTGACGACATGGTTACTTTTCAATATGCGGTTACTTTAGTTTATATATTATTTCTAGGCTGATTTTGTTGGTAAAAAAATGTTGGTGGGCGTGTATACAGGCGTTGAGAATGGCGTGGGAAACTTGGTGCGAGATTAACACGCCCAACCGCTAGATTAGCGGACGATTCCCGCGCGCCATTGCCGCTCATCGACCGAGAAGGCGGTAGTAATTACAGATTTTGGGCCAATCTCTTTCGCGCTATTTGATTAGTGCGGAATTTAGACATGAGCCGCATTCACACATATACCTTTATAATTGGGTTTAAATCAGGGAAAAAAGGGATCTGGTGTATATTTATTGTATAAATGGCTATCAAACTAGTTTCTCATCCTTAATTCTCCCAACAGTAGCTCAAAATGAACCCAAACCTCTGAGAAAATTGTGGCCTTCCGCCTCATCGCCGTGGTTCTGATTTTCGTTCCTGCATGCAGCGTTGTTGAATGTTGGGAGAATATGTGCAGGAAACGTTGGTCGCCTTAGTTAACGTTTCAAGATAAGGGTCTGATCCGAATTGTCTGTTTGGGGATATGGAACATTAAAGATCTGTTGGTTAAACCCGGAGACTGAATTGTAAACTTTTTTTGGGTATTTGCATTAGTAACCATATATAATTTTTTTATAACTAGCATCATATAGTATCAAAGTGAAGGCTTTACGTTAGAAGTTTATTTACATGTGGTACCTTTTCTTTTTTTCTTAAGTTAATTAAGTATTGTTCTATCCTGTGCTAATTTATTGTTTTTCCTTGTGCTAATCAAGTTCTTTTTTGTATTTCTATCTCATATGTATATGAAACATATACCTTATAAGCGTGTACCCAAACATCATATGGTGCCATTTTTAACCAAATACTGGACCCCCGTAAATTATAATACAAGCAGATAATTAAAGCCTTGAATCAACATAATCAAATTGCACCTACTAACTTTTGCAATTTCCTGCGCAAAAGATGCTGCAAAAAATACTTAATACAAATTTCACTCTAGTAATCCCTCTCACTTAAACATCCTTACCCCAATGGGTTCTTTTTCATCCCTGGAAACCGGCATGTCTCTGAGCAACAATTAAAGTGAGATTGGATCACAGCTTTCACCAGAGGATATCCTACTCAATACTTTGAGAGAAGCTGAACCTGAGAACTCAATCTTTGATGTAGATCCAACAAAGCTTCACAATAAAACATTGTAACGGTATAGTAAAGAGAATTTGGTGATATTATGAAGATACTTGGATACAACGCTAAAGCTACATTAAAGTTCTTTTTCCCTGGCCATTTGATCCCTCAAGTGTTCTTGCTACAAACGCAAGTAACGAACCACCAGGTACAAGACCAAAATTAGGTAAAACCAAATGTGAGATTTATACTGTTTTTGATAATGAATTCAAAGGTGGGGGTACTTCAAAACTTTGAGCAGTACAGTGAATGTTTATGAAGCTTTAGATGCAAAAATTAGTAACTTTTCTGAATAAAAAATATTCCTTGAGAGTTTCAATTCTAATTCTGGTTTAGATGAGAGCTTGAAGTCCTTCACGAGTAAGGTCATCAAGAATTGTATTTTTCTGCCTTGAGCTCACCTTTTGAATTCAATGCACGATAAAATTCCTGGATTTGGCAGTGGCTTTTTGTACGACATGTCAACAAGAAGTGATATTGTGTGTCTTATATAAAAGATACCTTTGGTGCTTGTTGGAATGAACCTCTAATTACCAAGTGGATTTTTAGGAGATGGTAAAGTAATGACGATTCCTCAGCTTCCTCCTTATAATCCGGAAATGGAGACTAATTCTGAATCCGACAAGAACGTGGATGAATTATTAGAAAAAGACTCCAGATTCTCTCTTCTTCGGTATCATCTCTCTCTGTTAGTAGAGAAAATGATTAGTTACGAAACTAAACGGTGCTTTTTGAGTGTTTGGTTTCCAGAGATAAGGGAACTCTCAAAACTAAAAATAACCAATTATTCAAACAAAACCCCATGGCAAGTATACGGTTGTCAATATGACAAATTGGAGTACCTCAAGTTGCAAGGGGGCCCCTAAATTTTGGTACAGGTTCTGTTATTTGAAGGATCTAAACTAAATGAATACTTTCCAAATATTCACGTACCTGGTACAGACAAAGAGGTAGTCAGGATCTATAATTCATTCCAAATACCGGACTATCGCTTCTTTACCGATGATGATTGGAGAGAGGAAGAATGCCGTGGATCATCTGTTTGTTAATTTCTTCACAATCTAGGATGTTACAAAGAGCTTCACAAAAACTAAACACTTTGTTTTCTAAAATGTATGGCTTTGGTTCTATTGCTGTACGAGACGGTTTTGATCCAGAATTTAGAGATTAGTCATTTTCTTATCATATTTCAAAAGAGACAAGTAAACAAATTTGAGTAAAGAAGTATTGAAAGCCAGAGAATAAAAATCTTAAAAATATTGGAATCGGCAACAATAATATCAACGACAGAATTATCATCATGTTAGGATGCCCTTTTCGGATTATGTCTTAAAAATTGTCTATTATATTCTAGTTTACATAAATCATCACCTATCTCAATCCCCTGATCGAACTGAACATCAACTCACTTAACCCTTTGTATCCTAGCTCGTTTAGCCTCTTCAAAACCAATAACTTAACCTCGTCATAATCACCCACCCATCTCTCCATTCGAGCTGCTGATTCCTCAGTAACAGGTCCTGGATGTCTCTCTTCTACCTCAGTCCTGTCTTCAAGCTCATAGATGATTTGTGAAACGATTGGTGCCCAAATAGGGTTGTGAAACATGTTTCCTATGGTGCTTTTCTGGACAAGATTGGAGAAGTTAAATACATTAATTGTGGGTAATTTACTGATGAACTCGTCCGATAAATACATTCCTTGGTTGTGACCATCCTTGTAGAAACATCTGTCTCTCCAGATCACGTTCAACGTATCAAGAACAAGAGATTTATAGATATCTTTAACAGGGCCCTCTTCGGTCATAAACGGCTTTGTGTAAGCCAAAAATCCACATGTTTCGGAGAAAATTAGCGGACTAATAGTGAAAAGAAGGCTATAGTGGATATGTGGCGGAAGAATGAGTTTTTTAGGGAAATTGGTAGACTTTTGAAGCACATTCAAGATCTTTATAAACGAGACTTTGGCTGCAAGTGTGAACGATTCAACATCGACGATCTCGTAGATAAACAGAACTATTGAAGAGATTTTTTCTATGCTTTCATCCCCGTGTTTTTCGAGCCATACAGCGAAAAGAACTGCTAGCTCGTAAAAGACCCTTTCTTGAGGAAAAAGAGATCGAATCACCTTCTTAATGTCAACAGCACAGTCGATGGGCGTATACCGTAAGAGCTGGAGCTGAATGTGTGGTGGGCCGGTCTCCAAGATCTCTCTGATAGAATCTAGTCTGATTGCTGGAGGGTACCATTTAACGAGCTCTACGACCTGATCTAGCACGAGTCCATCTGAGTGCAACTGCAGAATATAAAAATCTAGTTGGTCCATATACTCTGAGTCTTTTAGCACGAATTTGAACGCAGCATAGCTCATAAGAAGCCGTTTTGTGTAGTAGCCTTCACTAGCCAAAACTTGTCGTACACTAATATATTTTGAACTGTGCTGAAGAGCCAATTGCTGTAAAGAATGGATTTGGTCGGTAACAGGTGCAAAAACAACTTCTGAGTCGTGCCTTCTTTTTCGAGTTCGTTCAAAAGCTGCGTACTGGTTTAAGTAAGTTTCAAGAAGAGCCTGTGATTCGGTGACGAATAAATTGTCTGAGTTTCTTATGTCGACAAGTTTATCCAAAAACACATAGTCTGGTTTGAGTAACTCGCCCTGTGTCTGCACCGGGAGCTGAGCATCTGGTACGAGGTGTCTGATAAGTGGAACTAGAGCATTTAACGAAACATCTAGTGGGAACTTTTCCAATAAATTAACGATCCAACGGCCGTGCCAGCGACGAGGAGGAGTCGAGTTCATGAATTTGATGAATAAAAGGTTTACTAGCATGGGCCTGGAGTATCCGAACGAAAGCAAGTTAAATATGATGGGTATAAGTGAGTCCAAAGTTTTGATACCATTTCTGCCAAAAAGATGGAATGAATTAACGAGCCATTTCAAAAGAAGGATCTGTAAGTTTCGTTTTATTTTGATCTGAGTTTCTTTCTTCCCAGCATGATAAAACACGTGAGAGATTCCAATTGAGCTGATTATTCGTTTGATAATACAAGAGTCTAGCACGTAAGAACCATTAGGAATGAGCGATTTGACAAGGGCTTTTTTGTGTGAAAGTGATATCGATGATTTGTAGACTGTATCTAGCACGAGATTGAGCTCTTCTTGGTCAAGACCACGCGTTGTGGCTGCCGTAAGGATCAGGTCTACCCTCAGCTCATCTAACATCGCGAGTGAGAATTTCAAATGTGATTCCATCTCTACTTTCTATACTTGAGTGTACTTTAATCTGAGCTTTAATTTCTGCAGTTGGATTGTAATACTTGTTTCATCTTCATCATACTTGTCAGTTTTAATTGTTACTTAATTAATATTTTTCTCTATCTAGTTTATATCTAATTCTGATACTCCAGATCTCAACTACAATATCATTTCTGACAATTCTTCACTCACTACTCTTCATATTTTTCATATTCTTATGATCTAGATCTTTTCCCACTACTCTCTACCAGGTGCTTTCAATTTTTATTCTATAATACTACTAGATCCCCCCAGCCTCTCTGTACCACCTAACTCCCCTGTCAAAACTGACTACACAGAGCCCGCTGTTCTTATCACCCCCAGCTCCTCCTCTGATTCCTTTACCTATAAACGCCACACCACTAGCAACACTGGCATCCTGTTCTTCTGCTTCGTTCTCATCAAAGTCGCTGTTTCCAATCGTAATCGTAGCTTCTCTCTCTTTGTTCTCAAGATTCCACACTCTTACACACTTATCGAACCCACAACTAGCAAGATACTTTTGGTCTTCGTCAAAACTCAACCCCATGACCCATCCCTCGTGGGCAAAGCTGCCTATAGCGGTTTTGTTGGAATGAGATGGCGTCGTAAGAGATCCAACATTTTCACCGTACTGCACATCGTAGAGAGTAATACTTCCTGCATTCTGATTATCTCTTCCCACTGCCAAAAGGGATCCACCAGGCGAAAACTTGACGACTCGTGGCACCGAGCTGTTGCTGGTTTTCAGCCCACTGACCTGAAGGTCGGTAGAGTGAAAAGTGTAGATGGTTTTGAGGGTTTCGGCAGCGTAGAGAAGCACATCGCCCGACGTATAGCCAATAGCGATTCTTTTAGCTGATGAGCTGACATCAATGGAAATGGGGAACGAACCACTGGCACTGAGATCTGTTTGTTTGGTGAAAGTGACGTCTTTGTCAGATATATCCAATTCATAGAGATGGACAGATCCGTCGATTTTGGTGCAAACAAGATAGTTTTTGTAAGTGTCAGGACACACGTAGAACGCTGGAGTCCATGCATTTTTCTGGAGCTCGGCTGGGGCTTCAATGGCTTTTAACGTGGTGATATCGTCGTTTATGTAGAATTGGAAGTGGATGATTCCTGCAAAAGTTCCATAACCTAGAAGCACGATCTTCACATATTCTCCGGATATGTTGAGGGTGTTTTTGTACACGTTTACGTGGTGAATACCTGATGAATGAACGAGATGGGACGTGAGGTGTTGTTTGGGGTCGACTGCTTCTTGAATGCTATTTTCCCAGAAATTGGCGTATCCGTCGCTTCCGACGGTGACGGTGTGTTTTGTGGTCACTGCTACGTCTAGCACGTCCAGGGAGTGGGCATTGCTGACGCTTGCGGTTGAAATGTACTGTTTCATTAAATGATGAGTTAATGAGAAATGAGAAATGGTGAGAATAGATCAGTGAGAATAGAATGGAATGGGATGAAGATGGGGTAAAGATAGAGTGATGTGCTTGATGATGGTGGGTATTGTGGTGGTATAATAGGGTAGAATTGAACAAGTAGTACCAAATTGGTGATTGATAGTAGTCAAATAGTAGTAAAGACAGTGGTAAAATAGTGAATATAGTAGTGAAAAATGTAGTGAATAAATGAGAAATGAATGATAAAAATCACGGAGGGATATAGAATGGAGTATAACTGAACAAAACATCAGGAATAAATGACTAGAATAAATGAACTAGAATTAATGACTCAAAATAGAAGAATCGAAATGGTTAATAGTATTTTGACGGATAGTAATAGACTAAATAGAAACTCTGATAGTTAATTTAATAGTATCAAACACAACCCACCGAAAAACTCTGTTCCAATAAAGCACAGAATATTAGCAATAATGAGTAAGTATCAGTCAATTAAAAGATAAAGCACTGAGTATTAGCAATAATGAATAGAGTATCAGTCAATCAAAAGCACAAATCATGACAGAAGAGCAGCTAACGAGTGAAACAGGTCAGTGCAAATAATCACAACTCAAACTAGAAACGAAAACTTTACCATCGTCTAACGAAAATAATAAATCTTCCAGCTAGTGATTTCAATTCAGATTGGCGTTATATTTTATAATTATTTATCTTCGTAATTCTGCTCGTCAATTACGATCTAATAATATATTTACGCTTATTGAATGAATTATTATGAACCTTATCGAGCCTGCCTAAGTTGACTGCGCAACTTAGATGTGAAAAGTGCCGTTCGAATAATTAAAAATTAAACTCACGAGTGAAGATCACAGGAAGAAACTGCACAGGAAGAAACTGCACAGGAAGAAACTGCACAGGAAGGAACTGCACAGGAACGCCTTCTAAAAAATCCCCTTTTAAATTTTACAACTTTAAACTTTATGATTTTTAGTGCGTTTTGGCAAGGCCCAACATTTCTAAGATTGGCGTGGGATTGTTTTGCTTCTAGTTTAGGTTAAAACAAAAGTTTATCTAGACTATTGAGGAAATTATATATTGAACACTGTGATAAATTTACATTCCAGTACTCACCCCTTTTATTGCTACTTTTGCATGCTCGCATTTTTAACCTTTCTCTCTTTTTGCAACCACAAATAAATGTCTTTCACGAAACTCAAGCACTCCTTCAGGATGCGTCAAGAGAACGTGTTCAACCCGAGGACAGGAGGACCAACAGGAAGACCAGGGGAAGACACCCTACGTAGAAGAGATAAAATGAGGGCATTTTTTGAATGGCCAAGAAAAAGCCTTTCTATAATTCCTGAAGATGCAAAAGAACATTTAGATACAAGCTTTCAGTTCACGTCTACCGCTAAAACCACCAATTTTTCACCAAATTACCCGAATGACTTCCTGTATGCTCAAGTCTACCGTCCTGACAGTTTCAGTGCCACTTCTGCTTCTCCACTTCTTAGTCAGACTCTTCATTCATCTCCATCTCTAACGTCTCTTCCATCTGGATTTAAAAAAATTCAAGACTCTAGCTCCCAAAATTCAGATACTTTATATAACTTGGAGGTAGAAAAACTTGACCCCTCAGACGTTCTGTTTGAAATGCGGTTCAATCACTCGTTCCAGATTCCCCATCCACCACCTCAATTTCCCAAGGAGGGACACAAGAAATGGGAACGGAGCCATATGTTGAGGCATATGGCATCTAAAAAACTGATGAAGTACATTTGTGGTGGTCTCGAACAAGAGTTAGGAGAGAGTATATTAAAGAGTGCTGAAAACAGACTGGAGAGTGCTGAAAGCGGTAGTAAAACCCTTAAAAAACACGAGAATATCCTCAGTAATGAATGCAAAGAAGGTTATTTAACTGAAGGTAATTCGGGCAAAAGTAATTCGGACGAGAGTAATTCAAGTTACATTAAAAGCAACCACGGCAATTTTAGTTCTGACGCCATGACACTCACACATAAGCTTATGCAAATATTTTATATTCCCCGTAAAAGTCATGTGAAGAAAATAAAGTTAGTTACGTGATTGTAAACAGATCGACTAGACCAAAATGAGAGTATTATATAGTAGATAGTGGATATACGGCTTCTAACTTATGAGGATCGATTATAGCTAAAGTATCGACCATGGATCTTAGCTTTTCAATTTAGCATGTTGAAGTCACGAACCTTGAAGCTTAACAAGCTTAGATTGGGGCAAGCAATACGTCTTTGATCTATGTAGGGTGTCGCCGCGTGGAAGCCGGTAATGATTTCTTGAGGCGAAGGCTTGCATTTTCGTGCCTGAGAGGGTAATAGTATCAGGTGATGGAAGGTGAAATTGAAAAAGGTGGACGAATAGTGGTGGTGTAAAAGGTCATTCAAAGGGTTAAAATTTAGAGAGTAGACCGTGAATTGCAAAAGAGGAGGTAAGGTTTTATGAAAGTTTATGGTTATAAACAATCGCATGCTAATAGACGAATTGCCAAATGCGGAAAGAAATAAAACGTTAATTATCATTCCTGCGCGCCTGCCAAATTGACGGGGATAAGCTCGTCGATTGCATAAACGAAGGCGACTGAAGGCGAGGATAGGCAAGAGAAGCTACCAACAATGGAAGTACTCTTGTATGAATTGATGATATCACCAGAGTAAATTCAATTGAACCAGCTAATTGTGAAATTTACCCTGAGAGTCCGATGACCTCAGAGCTCCAGACATTCGCGAATGGCTGCAAATACTTTGAATTAGACTCTCAGTAAATGCAGTGTAATAGGCGATCAAACTTAAACACGCCTCATCAACTAAACACTATCCTAAATATCTTAGCCGTAGCTTAGGCTTCTATAAATACGGCTTAAATTCTAATTCTAATTCTTATTACCAGAGATGTTCACACTCGTTTTTTTCCTTCTTTTGCTACCCGTGCAATCGTTTCTCTTTCCCAAGTGTGATTTTACCTACATCAAGCCCAAAGTCAAAGACTACTGTGAAATATGGGATGTCCGTACCAGTAATGGTCTCTACAAAAGAGAGGTCGAATTGGATGAAAGAAGTTTTGGTAATTATGTGCCTGCTGCTGCCATGGTTATCACTGACGTCAATGCTGCTGCTGAAGGTTTGTTTAGCGTGGGTGTCAACTTTAAGATTGATAAAGCTAGTGAACTCAAGTACTCATTGGGAAAACAGATTGACAATTTAATTATTCTGGGTACTGAAGTACTTGATGGTAAGCTTCACATTGTTGAAAAAGGAATCTGGAAAGTCGATAACTGTCTTGAATGGTCAGCAAAAATATTGATCAAGCCAAAGAGAAATAAGAATATTTGTTGTTTGCCTGATGGGTTCACAATCTCTTTGGATTGGATTAAAGATGAAACTACTGATATAATGAAAGATATTCTTGGAATATTCAAGAAAAAGTGTGAATACAAGCTTGATATTTCCGCCAGTTTTTCGAGTTCATTCGAGTCTTCCTTCAATGCCCATCTGTTAATAGACCAATTACTTGGTCTGAATTTCTACAAGAGAGATGGTGAGCTTGAAGAAAGAACTTTTGGTATCGGTTTTGGTTACTGGGACATCTTCAGTGGAATTTGTACAAAGAACACTAAGTTGAAGAACTACTGTTGGAAGTGCGACTGTCCGGTAACTAGCAGCTCTACCACTTTAATATCTAGTTCTAGTTCAAGTTCTTCTGATATTTCAACTCCTCCAGAGTCTTCATCTGAGAGTTCTACACCCCCACCAGAATCTTCTTCAGAATCATCTACTGATATTTCAACTCCTCCAGAGTCTTCATCTGAAAGTTCTACAGCTCCACCTGAATCTTCTTCAGAATCATCTACTGACATTTCAACTCCTCCAGAGTCTTCATCTGAAAGTTCTACGGCTCCACCAGAATCTTCTTCAGAATCATCTACTGACATTTCAACTCCTCCAGAGTCTTCATCTGAGAGTTCTACACCCCCACCAGAATCTTCTTCAGAATCATCTACTGATATTTCAACTCCTCCAGAGTCTTCATCTGAAAGTTCTACAGCTCCTCCAGAGTCTTCTTCTGAAAGTTCTACAGCTCCACCAGAATCTTCTTCAGAATCATCTACTCTTCCACCAATTGAAAATTCTTCCGAATCTTCTAGTGAATCTGTTGAATCAAGTCTGTCATCTGAGACCGAATCATCTTCTGAAACTGAGTCGTCTTCTGAAACTGAGTCGTCTTCTGAAACTGAGTCGTCTTCTGAAACTGAGTCGTCTTCTGAAACTGAGTCGTCTTCTGAAACTGAGTCGTCTTCTGAAACTGAGTCGTCTTCTGAAACTGAGTCGTCTTCTGAAACTGAGTCGTCTTCTGAAACTGAATCGTCTTCTGAAACTGAATCGTCTTCTGAAACAGAGTCGTCTTCTGAAACTGAGTCGTCTTCTGAAACTGAATCGTCTTCTGAAACTGAATCGTCTTCTGAAACTGAATCATCGGGTGGTGTTTCATCTACACCTTGTCCAGACTGTACGTCTGAATCGTCAACTGAATCTTCTTCTGAAACTGAATCATCGGGTGGTGTTTCATCTACACCTTGTCCAGACTGTACGTCTGAATCGTCAACTGAATCTTCTTCTGAAACTGAATCATCGGGTGGTGTTTCATCTACACCTTGTCCAGACTGTACGTCTGAATCGTCAACTGAATCTTCTTCTGAAACTGAATCATCGGGTGGTGTTTCATCTACACCTTGTCCAGACTGTACGTCTGAATCGTCAACTGAATCTTCTTCTGAAACTGAATCATCGGGTGGTGTTTCATCTACACCTTGTCCAGTTTGTACTTCTGACTCGGAGACTCCAACTCATCCTGAAGTTCCAGAAACAGAACCTCCAGAGAACCCAGAGAACCCAGAGAATCCTGAGAATCCTGAAAACCCAGAGAACCCAGAGAACCCAGAGAATCCTGAAAACCCTGAAAACCCTGAAAACCCAGAGAACCCAGAGAACCCAGAGAATCCTGAAAACCCTGAAAACCCAGAGAACCCAGAGAACCCAGAGAACCCAGAGAATCCTGAAAACCCTGAAAACCCAGAGAACCCAGAAAATCCTGAAAACCCTGAAAACCCTGAAAACCCTGAAAACCCAGAGAATCCAGAGAATCCAGAGAACCCTAAGAACCCTGAAAAGCCTGAAACTCCTGAAAATCCAGAGAACCCTCAAAACCCTCAAAATCCTGGAACTCCTCAAAATCCAAAGAATCCACAGAACCCTGAAACTCCTGAAACTCCTGGCGGAAACCAACCAACTCCTGGAAACCCTGGAAATACCCCAGATGCTCCTCAGACTCCAAGTAATGAGAATCCTGACTCGGGTGAAGGAACTCCTGCTCCAAATAATACCCCAGGTTCTGAATCTGGATCCGGATCCGTTCCATCTACATTCGTCTCCCAGATTGTCACTAGTACATCTGTTCCTCCAGAACCTATTGAAGGAAAAGCTCCTAAAGCAGTTGCTGGAGTTTCTCTTCTTGTAGGTTTGATTAGTCTTCTTATGTAATTGATACCTAATTTTAAATATTTCGATTCTAAGTAATGATACCATAGGCTTTATTTTTGATTAGTATGATTTTTGATACCTAATTATATTTCAGGTCTAAGTAATATAAATGATTTTGAAATCTCTATAATGTCCATTGCTTTATTGTTTAGTTAAAAAAAATAGTTTGATTAAAGACTTACGAGAATAAGAGATGTATCATTTGGTAATTTATTTGAACTGGGGAAAAAGTAGTTTTTTGAGTCTAACAATACTCAAGAAGTAAAACAATCTATTTTATGGATCATGGAAGAGCCAACCTTGTTTTTTTTCATAAACCAAAATATACACTCCCCAACGAATCCCCAACGAACTTCTAATTCAAATCATGGATTGTATAATTAATCTAATATATACAATCAAATCTCTTAATAGTTCCTGTACCAAAAAACATCCTCAAATTCTCAACTTAAATCAAACTCATCAAACATGTACAGTTTTGTCTCAACGGTGGAAAAACAGAGCATTTTCGTTCGCCACTTCGAAGAGCCCGTCCGAGGTAACAGGCTTATTATCAATGATCAGTATGTGTTCCATGCAGTAGGCAATTGCATTCGGACGTCGAATATTCTGTCAAGATCAAAGGCTTACAGTCTTTTGTTCACTGCCTTTCAACCCATGGATATCGCTGAAATCGGCCTCAACGGCAACTACATCTACTCGACCGACTATCACCGTGTAGTTGTACAGAACGTGACGGGAGCTGCGTCCCGTTCAATGCTTCATAAGTCAACTGAAGCCTACGAGCTAGAAACTTTGGGAAAGATCCTGAAAATTGTATGGTGCCCATATACGTATCGGGGGCTTGGAATGGCGGTGCTTTACGATGACAACACCGTTTGTTACTACGATTTATCTGTTTCAAACAGTCCTTTGAAAACAATCAAACTACCCTTCACCGCTACGTCTATCGCATACGGCCCATCAGATTCGCTCGTCAGTGGCTTGGACTTATATGTATCAACCGAAGCATCCCAGATATATGTGGTGAGCCGTTTTTTCGCCAAAGAAAGTAAGTTATTAGTAACAAAAGCTGAAGTCAAGCGTGGTCTTAATACTGTTTCAGACTTCTTGCAGCATGCAAAGAATAACGAGGACTTAACAGGTGCTTTGCCGAGTATCAAACAGCAGATGTATTTTTTCACGAGCTTGGAACAAACTCTAGCTAGTCTGGAAATCAACAGTACCAGAATTCTCTACGGTAAAGAACTTCTATGTTACAGCGTGTTTCCTGAGCTTGAACTGTCTGAAATAATTGGCCCTGTAGCCAGTCTTGGAATGGGCAAAATCAGCGATATTTCCTGGATAGGTCAGGTATTTATAGCCGTAAATTCGGGCGAATTTACCGTCAGTTACTGTGCTCAAAAGGTACCTCTTTTCAGCCAAGGACAGGCAGAATATAAAAAGCCTTCCCAGGGATTTGGGTACATAGAACAGGATGGTATCGAACCATTTCTTACGGAGATCGGAGTGGATATTATAGGAGGCGATTTGAACCAACAGAGACGAATTTTAATTTCTCCGTTCAGCAGAGATAAACTTTTGATTCACACTCCTGAAAAAACAGTTGTTGTCACGGGAGTGCTGGAATTTGGTACAGGGGCTAGTTACAGATCGTACGACGGTGCCAATACTGCATTGCTTAAAGATTCTATCTCTTTTTCAGGGACTTATTTGCTAGCAGTATCACCAAGAGTAAGTACGTCGCCTAAAGTGATCAGCTTGGATCAGCCCAAGAAAGCAGACTCTCCACCATCTTGGTCTCCTTCTGTTGAAGTAGAGACGAAGGCTAACCTGACTCTTTTGGGAGAAATCGAGCTTGATCTCAAGAAGCTCAAGCCTCTTGCTCCTGTCGATTTTAAGAGCAATTCTGACCATGCTGTCGACGTATTGGACCGGGTAAACCAGTTTTCGGTCATGTCTCTCCAGGCCATCACTGCGTATGAAAAGCTCTTGATGAAAGTCCAACACCAGGTTAAAACTAACATGCTTGAAATGCAGCACCAAACAGGGGTATATCTGGACATGCCTGAACTCAAAAAAATCGATACTGCTCGTATTAAACGGATTAAAGAAAAACAGGAGGTGGTACAGCAAAGATTGGCCAAGTTTCACGATAAGTTGGTTAGCAAAATCGAGAGTATCAAGATCAACCAAAATGTTCCTTTGAGCGAAAAAGAACAGGAGTGGGTACGTGAAGTTGAGGATATCGAGAAGACTATCGGTGATAAGAACGATGGGCTTGAGAAGACGATTGAGAAGTTCAGAAACGAAGTGAGCAAGCTCAAAGATATGAAGCCAAAAACTGGAGAAAAGGTGCCGAAGGAGGTTTATCAGGTGAAGGTGTTGTTGGAGAGACAGGTGACGGATCTTCTGGTTTTGCAGAGTAAGTTTGACCTGTTGAGTGTGTAATTTGATGAATTGATGGTATTGAGTTCATTAAGCCACTTGATTTTGCGATTTAGTGATTTATGAATTTGAATGTACGATAAAGTAAAATGTATGTAAAGTGATCCAGTAAAAAACTACCGTTATGGAGATGTATATTCGTAGCTTACTTAGATTTATTCAGGTAGCCTAATAGCATTCAATGATATTAATGGTTCGAACAATATATCATGTAACTGTTCCATATTGATGGTTCTAATGAATGACTAGTAGATTGATTCTTTAATCGATTGTTGATAATTCTGAATTGGATAGTAAAGCTTTTATTCGATATTGGATAGTATACTTATAAGTGGAATCTTTGAATAAGTATCCAATACTGTGAATTCTTATAGAATCAATTTTATAAGACTTACTCTTTGAACCGCTGGCCGTTGTATATCTCGACCTGAAGCGTCTTCCCGTCATACCAACGCCCGTTCATCGCATCTCGAAGCTTTATCGCCAGCTCTCCGTCCCGCATCTTCACCATCACCACCATATCGCCCCAGAATAACGACACCTTGACCGCTTCCGCTCCGTGACGAGCACACTCTTCTCTCAAATCTGCTTCGATGTCTTCCTGGTAATTATCGCCCTCTCCGTTCCGCAACATATTTTTTAGCACAAGGATCTTGCTGTAAAACTTCTGTTTGATTTCGAGGCCCTTATCGGACTCCTTAAAAGTGGCTTCTTCTACCTGGATCGTACGGCCATCTATCACCGTCTGGTTCATCATTTGGATCGCAAGTTCAACAGACTTAGAATGCTCATAAACAACTAATGCTTCGTTTTTGAACTTGTTGTTTTCGTCGTAGTAGAGCCGTATTCTGGGGGAACGAGTCGGGTCGAGAGCTATGGCTCCGTACTTACTGAAATAGTCATTAAGGGTCTCAACTGATATTTCAGGTAAGTTTGAGATAAATATACTTGTGTTGTGTTTTTTAAGATTTTGTTTCTGCTGTTTGAGTTCAAGAAGCTTTTGTCTCTTTATTCTCTTGATTTCCTCTCTGTTTGCTTCTTCTTCGAGCTCTTGTTCGTCAAGAACGTGTTTTTTAATCACCACCCATTTATCAACTACAAAGCTGTACTGGTACTCTGTTTTTTCAGAATCATCATCAACAAATACAAACTGAAGCTTTTCATTGTCGAAAGATATGCGGGGGTCGAGTTCCTTTAGTAGAGTTGGGTCTTTTACAACAGCAGCCGGTGCTGGAGGTTTGGGAGGAAACATGATGAGATGCGCGAGTTTGCATCTTGAGTTTGAGATCGCATAGACTGTAAATGTTTAGGATGAAAGCGTGGGTTGGTGATGGAAGGTTTTGAGAGGTTTTAGAAGGAGTGGGTGTAGGGTTTAATTTGTGCTATTTAGACTGAAAACGACATTGTATAAAAGGGGTGGTTAGAAGGTACATTGGGTTGCGAATTGCTTGGGTGCAAAATAGTTACCTCAGTAAGGGGAATTCAAAAATGTTATTTACATAGTGAGTTTAAAAACTGAATTGTAGATTTAAAATGATTTAGATGGGTGCCATAATCTGGAAAATTTAAGATACTCTATTTCGAAAACTACATTTGGTATATTACTCTGGATACCATTCTAGTTTCCATCACTGTTCATATACCTTGTTGTACATCTAAGGGGGTATTCAATTGTTTAAGGTATGTCACGTGCTCGGTTGAATAGGTGTATCACTTGTTGGGTAAATGTCTAGGACGGAGAGAAATGAGTCGGAAGTAATTAGTTTACTGAATTAAGTGTACTTTGATGGGTATTGAGTTAGCTCGGAAATAAAATAACAAGTGAAATTTTTGCCACCGGGTTAATAAGCAATAATTTTAATCCAGTCGTTAACTAACATTTGTAAGCTAACGGCGCACTAAATCCTCCGCGATGTCCATATACATTTCCTATTTCGGTAACGGTCCCAAGGCATCTCACCCACGGACTCATCTAAACCCTCAATTTCCGCGTTCCCTACCCAATTTAATATGCCAAGTTGTGCAGGCTTGTTAGTAATACATTAGTATAAAAGAAGCCCAATTCCTCAATTGATCAGTATCATTCAGAAATAGACATGAGTACCGCTTTAGTTACAGGATTTACAGGCTTTGTAGGCTTACACGTTGTTGTTCAACTTTTAGAAAAAGGTTATACCGTAATTGGAACCGTTAGATCGCAGCAAAAAGGTGATAAATTTAAGGCTGTTATTAATAACCCAAAATTTTCCTTTGTTGTTATTCAAGATATTGCACAAGATGGGGCTTTCGATGAAGTTCTTAAATCTCACCCAGAAATTGACTACATTTATCATGTTGCTTCTCCATTTACTTTGAACTTTAAAGATACTGAAAAAGATCTTCTTATTCCTGCCATTAATGGTACGGTTGGTTTGTTAAAAGCTGCTAAATTGTACGGTAAAAACATTAAGAGTGTTGCTATCACTTCATCTTACTGTGCTCTGATTTCTCCAGCCAAACATTACTCTGGAGACTCAAGCCTTCGTGTTAATGAAGACCTGGTTTCTGACTTAGGTTACGAAGCTAGTGCTGCTGATCCACAAGTCACTTATTGGGGATCAAAAGCTCTTGCTCAACAAGCTACTTATGACTTCATTGAAAAGGAAAAACCAGCTTTTGACGTTGTTACTTTATCACCGGGTTTCATTTGGGGACCACAGGCTTTTGATGAAGTAGCCAAGACTGAATTACCTCTTAGTTTTCAAACTATTGGCTTGTTCTTAAAGGGTAAGTTCAGTGATACCGGATATGCTACTGGTATTTTCACTGATGTTAGAGACGTTGCTTCTGCTCATATCATTGCTTTGGAATCTTCTCTTAAGGGAAAGAATTACTTGTTGGAAAACGGAAGCTTCAACAACACCGACATTCTTGATATAATTAACACCAAGTTCCCTGATCTTGGCTTAGAAAAAGCCGAAAAGACCAAGCCTGCTGTTCCTCAAGTTGACTCTTCCAGACTGAAAAAGGAATTAGGAATCACTTACAAGAGCTTGAGCGAAAGTATTGGAGACATGGTTTCTCAAATGTTGAGAGTTGACAACTACTGATTTATAAATGTTTTGATATGAATATATGTTTCGTTAGACTTTATGTATTATTTGCAACTTTTTCTCTATACAGTTCTATGTACGGTTCTTAATTCTATACAGTTCTCCTAGGTCAGTTTTGTGATCATTCTATATGCAGATTTATTCACTATAGGTTTTGGATTCTAACTTGAGTTGTTTGGATCGTAAGATTTGTGTTTGGAATCTTTATGGTTTTGAGATAATGAATCTATTGGGTGAATTGGACTGTTAAGTTGGTGTGATGGTTTATAATACCCTTTTCCCTGAATATTTTGCTCATGAGATATTCGTTCATTAAAAATTTTAATTTTTCCTCCAGCAATTCGAGTATATTACATTGCCCACATAAATTATTGTGTTTGAATAAGGTATGAAAACTATCAAAATTAACACTATACAACCAATTAAATTCTTCAGTGGGCTATCATAATTCCAATGGCTAACTAACCATCACTACGGGAATTTAAAAATCGAGGCGTTTTGATACCATAGGCTGACTAAAAAAACTTAGCTTCGATCCTATAGAATATTCTAGAATGGTGGCTCTTGAATGAAATAGGATATTATCATTTCAGCTGCTTAAGCAATTCATAAGCCAAAGGATATCGGAGTTTCCCAATCCGTCGCACGTCATTAATTGAATCTGGTAATCACCCCAGAGTGTTATCGCCGAGTTCCCCAAAATGGAAATCGTCGCGGATCTCTCTAAGCAAACGGTGATGCCCATTTGGGCAACGTCAATTAAGGCTGCAAAGTATTTAAATCAAAGTAATTCTCTATTGCTCTACATCATGACTACCGCATTCGTCTCAGGATTCACAGGGTACATTGCCCTCCACATTGTTAAGCAGCTCCTCGAAAAAAACTATAAAGTTATCGGAACTGCTAGATCTCAAGCTAAAGGTGAAAAATACGCCGGCTACATTAACAACCCTAACTTTTCTTTTGATGTCGTTAGTGATTTAGAAGGTGATGGAGTTTTCGACCAATCTTTTAAGGATCACCCAGAAATCGAGTACGTTTTCCACGTTGCTTCTCCTGTTAAATTTGATCCACAAGATGGTGAAAAGGATCTTTTGATTCCTGCCATTGACGGAACGAACAACATTCTTGAGGGTGCCAACAAGTATGGTAAAAACATCAAAAGAGTCGTGGTTACCACTTCCTACTCTTCTCACAATAGTCCCCATGAGCACTATGGTTTCACTAACAGAGTTGTCACCGAAGACATGGAAAGTTCGTTGACCTATGAGCAAGCAGCCAAATCAACGGATCAAGAAGCTTACTGGGGATCAAAAAAATTTGCTATGAAAGCTGTTTGGGAATTCCAGCAAAAGTGCAAGCCTTCTTTTGGTATTGCTACTTTATCTCCATTATGGTGTTTTGGTCCACAGGCTTATGATGCAATTGCAAAAAACGAACCCATCCCATCTGTAATATCCATTGTCCAAGGTGTCTTGAGAGACCTGAGAGAAATAGCAGATGTCAGTAAAGGTGGGTTTATTGATGTCAGAGATATTGCTAGAGGTCATATTCTTGCAGCTGAAAAGCCAGAAGCTGAAAGTCAAAAATTATTGATGTGCAACGGTAAGTTTGATTTCGAGAATATTTTGGCTATCATCAACAAGTACTTCCCAGAGTTGGGCTTGAAAGAAGCTCACCCTAAGCCAAGAGAAGAAATTGATATTCCGGTTGTTGACTGCAGCAAGACTTTGAAGATTTTAGGTTTCGACTTGATCAGCTTAGATGATTCTATTAAAGAAACCGTTAAGCAAATGGTTGAAACTGGCAACTATTAGATAATGAATGTAGGTGAAAGAATATGATTTGTAAGCATTCTCCTCTGAATTGAGTATACTGTTTTTTGCTATAAACACTTCAGTACCCTAAGCTGAATGTTAATTTTCATTAATAAAATTGGCCACTGTATATTTAACTATCCTAAAAAAATATCTTGTTTTAGAAAGTACAGGAAAACAAAATATATATGAATTGTTTCAACTATTGTAGTTTTTCCACTTTTGTTCAAAGAGTCATAGCTACAATTTAAACAAGAGTAGAAAGAACTATCTAGATATTTAGGATTTAAAGTGATATAAGTGAAGTGTTCCAACCACAGAAGCTTTAGACTGAACCATAGGGCAATTGTAAAGCTGTATACTTTCACTCACGTCTAAACTGTTCAAATAGGAAATATTAATTTCGATAGTGGCATCAGCTGTGGGAGTAACAGTTTTTCGCCACTTGCAGTGCCAGATGATATTTCGAGAAATCACTTCCAAGCTATGTTTCAAATGAATCAAATCTCTTGTTTGAACATTTATACACTAATTAAAAAACAATTTGCAGTAATTCTTACGTATAATTGGATCCAGATATCATTGAAAACTGAGTTCTTCAGGGAAAGGTATACAGTTGCTTTTCATCATCTAAAAAGAGTGTATTGGATAAGTAATCCACAATTTACAATCACCCATAAAAAATGAGAGACATTCCGAAATCAGATAAGAAGGCTGCTCAATTGCAAAAATTCAGAGGTGTCAAGAGAATTGCAATATTAAAGAAACAAATAAAAACGTACTGAAAATGGCTCATATTAGCCAGGATATTTTTCTGGTTTCAAAACATGAACCTAAATTTTTTGAATCTGTGGGTCGATATTTGAGTGAAAGGTTTCAATATGCTAAGATGCCCGTAATCTCGTGGTAGAAGACCAAAAATATTATGACCTTAACCTAAATTCCCCCAAACCCCACTCTATATTCACCCTTTATGATTCCAACCCCCAAATTCACTTCCAACATCACCATCCTCAGCCATAACATATCAGACCCCATCAGCCGCATTGGCTATTTACTTGGGAATCCGGTCGCGGATTAAAAATTAACTATCATGATTAGAAACTTCTCTAGACTCAAGCCAATATCAAAATCCTGGGTACGGTATTCTTCCAAATTTATGCCGGAAGTGATGCCTTCCCCTCCCAAGCTTCCTAAAGAGCAACAAGAAGAGTTTGAAAGGTTACAAAGAATTGCAAATTCCCAAGCTGCTATAGACGACTACAACCAGAAAATCCTGGGGAACGGGGTGGGAAATTCGGAAGATGTTAAGACTGCACCCCCGGATTTAAAAACCGATATAGGAGGGTTTTCAACTAGTTATCTTAAGACGATTCCTGAATTTGAAGGGGATGTTAACCCCAAAACAGGAGAAAGAGGTGGTCCTAAACAGGACCCTTTAAAGCATAATGACTGGTCCTTTAATGGCAGGGTCACGGATTTTTAAATAGAATGTATATACGCGTGTTTTGTTTCATTTCGTCTTCTCTGATTTTGATACTGATTTTGATTTTGATCTTTTTCATTCTCATCGCGATGTTTGACCCACTTGAGCTCTTTTCTCCACGAAGAGAGGTACCAGAAGACCCTAAAGTGGTACTAGATCGATGTAATCTGTTGCACAAAGTGCCTGAAACGGTACTGGTCCCGAAGGAACAAGAAATCGACGAAATCGATGAATCTGACTCCCCTCTACACATTCTTGACTTCCCCATACTAAAACTCGCTCCACCTTACCACGTCCTTGACGTGATTCTACGCCTCTTGTCGCCCGAAGAAGTGTGGAATTTCGGGCACAGGAAATCAGTTCTGAACGATTTGAATTCAATTTTTGCAGCAAAGTCAATTGAACCCCAAAATGTTGATCTATCTTTAAAATGGCTCGAACGATACTGTCCCAGATTTGGGTCCAGAGCTGGCCTTGCGTCCGTTCCACAGCTAGCACCGTCTCTCCGGCAGTCTCCCGAGTATAACAACTATCTTACCCGAATTATTTCAAACTCTCTAGCATGGATGAGCCTGCTGGAAACTGAAAAAATCCACAAGCTTGCAAGTCTCCGAATCTCTGAGAATTGTGGAAGAACGGCTCAGCCAGAAATCACAAGAAACATCTTGCTCGAAGGAATTCAGCCCGTAAAGCTCAAAGAACCATCTTTAACGAGCGATAATTTAGGTCTTAAAACATGGGGCTCATCGCTCATTCTTTCAAACAAAATCATTCAAAACCCAAACCTCATAAAGCAGCCTGTTTTGGAGTTGGGGGCGGGGACAGGACTTGTGGGAATTGTGTGTTCGCTTTTGGGATGCAAAGATTTGGTATTGACGGATTTGAAGCAGATTCTTCCTAATCTCCAACACAATCTTGATCTCAACGATGTGAGTGCTGAAGTAGATGAGCTAGACTGGAACGATCCTGGAAAGTTTGCAGAAACACATCGGGAGACTTTTAAGACGATAATTCTTAGTGATCCAATCTACTCAAAGGATCACCCAAAACTTATCCATAAAGTGCTCAAGTGTTTTGTAGGACCTTCAACTGAGGTCCTTATCCAGCTTCCTATTCGTAGAAACTACGAGGATGTTCGGGAGTATTTGTGGCAGCTTTTGGAGGAGTTTGAGGAGATCGAGAGTGTTGTGGAGATGGGGCCCGATGAATTTGGGGATATAGAGTACTGTTTTAAGAGATACAGGCAAAGGCAGAACAATCAAAGAAACAATAGAGAATCAGCCCAGTGAAAACTGTATAAAACTAGTGTATAATAAGAGATTCAAGCTCAAAGAGTAAATACTAGAATAAATATATTACGCATACTAACTCTATCACAAATAATTCTTCAATGTTCTCAATCTTTCAACTGCTTCCTCCAAGAACTCATCGTCTTTACAAACAGCAAATCTAATTGTGTTCTCTAAACCATGACCAGCTCTTGAAGCAGGTCTAAGAAACTCGGTAGGTGGAATACCCACGATTCCAATCTCGTTGATCAACCAGTATGCCAACTTGAAGTCCTTTGTCTTGTTCTTGAACGAATCTGGGTAGACATAGTCTTGGGGAATCTTCAATTTCAGCAAGTTCACCAACAAAAAGTACCCACCGTCTGCAGCAGTATAAGGCAATCCCAAGTCTTCAAAAACCTTGGTGAATATCTCGTATTTTCTCTTGTACTCGTCTCTTGTTTGGGCAAAATAGTTATTTTCATGGGCCTTTTCAAACGCTTCACTAACAGCTTGTTGCAAAGGAGCAGGCGTAGAGAAACAGATTCTGGTATGGGCTGCAGTCACATACAGAATCAATTCGGAAGGACCTACGACCCAACCAACTCTCCAACCAGTGGCTGCAAAAGACTTTCCAGCACTTCCTACTGTCAATACTCTTTCTTTTAATTCAGGTAAGTCTAAAGTAGCAGGTCTAGGGAAACTGTTGTTGAAGTACAAGTTTTCGTAGACTTCATCACTCAACAAGATCAAATTGTTGTCGATAGCCAATTGGCCAATTCTCTTTAATTCAGCTTCGTTGAACACTTTTCCAATTGGATTATGAGGAGTGTTAATTACGATCAATTTGGTTTTAGGAGTGATGGCTGCGTCCAATTGGTCCCAGTCGACTTCCCAATCATCACCAGTAATGTTTTGGGTATCGAATTTTTTAGGATACTTGAAACTAACGTATTTGACTTTAGCCCCAGTCATTTCAATGTTTGGAATGTACTGGTCGAAAAATGGTTCAAAAACAACCACCTCATCACCAGGAGTCAAAAATCCAAAAAATACACTAAGCATTCCTTCGTTAGCACCAGTAGTGATTGCAATCTGATTGGTTTCAACCGGGTACCCAAAATCGTGGGAGTACTTTTCCTTCAAGCTTTTAAGCAAGTTGACGTTTCCCTTGGCAGGAGCATACTGGTTGAATTGAGGCTTTGAAATGGCATGGGTTACCGATTCCAATGCAAAATCTGGAGGGTTATAGGAGAAGAAACCCTGGCCCAAATTGTATAATTTTCTGTCTGGGTTTTTGGCAGAAGCTTCACCAGCAGCCTCGTTAATTAACGTCCAGATATCAACATCTCCTTCATTCTTGTGGAAGTAAGGGTTATGCAAACTGGCAGGGGTTTTTGTTTTGGGATTAGCCATGATACTTTTAGCTCTGGTAAGAAATCTATTCATGAATTTTCCAACTTATATTCGCGATCTTATCACCAGTGGTTTGCACACACTATGGCTTACTATGGCTTGATTTGGTAAATTTACCGCCTTATTTCAAGCACCAATCTCTTCCATTACTTACTTGGATCAGACAGAGATGAGGTTCGAGCCAATAACTGATTAGTCCGGCCAAAACAATACCTAAACTGTCACTCATTCCTACGCAGCCCATATTAAATTCTCTCTTATCTTTAATGCTCTCTTCGCTTACCGAGTAGAAAGTATTCACGTATGCAAAACCTCCGAGTAGTCCTTCATATAAAATAAGAATAAGAAGAGGATATACGCTTGTAAATGGAGTATAGTGGATACTTTGATAAACTAGGATCAAAACATTAACGAACTGAAGAATACTAAGAACGTAAAGCTTTTTGATCCGAATGCCAAAGTTGATCGACAGTCTTGAGATGAAAACTCCGAGCTGATAAAGAAACCCGTACACCACGTAGAGGTCTCTGTGGGACGAAAAAAGCCAGTGTGGGAGCTCTTCAAGAGGGTATAATAACGTAGGAGAAATTCCTTGGTTTATAACGTATTCTGAAACATAAACCGTGCACAACGGTACCATATATGGTACGAAAAGCGGCTTGATTTGCATGATGGTTTGTTTGATGTGCTGGGATAACGTAAGAGGTTCAATTGGGATCTCAGGCTCTAATGGGAGCAGTTCATACTCTGTTAGTGGGTTATTTGGGGCTGGTAAAACGTAAAAATAGAGCCCAAGAAACCCAAATGGCACCACTGAAAATACAAGCAAACTGACCCAAATTTCGATATTCAAGATGTTTGTCATCAACAAAAACACAAAGCTTCCACCTATTCCTGCCATACCTGTTCCCGTTGAAAAGCCTCCAATTGAGTGCAATTCACTGAAGTAATGCGTGAGTTGTAGGAACGTAAGCTCGCCTAAACCTGAGCTCAAAGAAGCCATGCAAATTCCCAAAACCTTTGTACCAGTCGATTCTATTGGAGCAAGACTTATCACCACCATACCTATTGACGAAAGGAACACAAGCATCCATATTCTGAAGGTGTATGGAATGACATGGATGAAAAACGGAGCGAGGAGCTTGAGAATGAATGCCGGTAGAATGTCTGATAGGAGCACTACAGCTTTGGGAGTTTGGCTACTTACTAAGTCTACAGCTGCAGAGAGGATCACCACATAGAGGATGTTGTTGAGGAGCCCAAATCCTAGAAATGAAGCAAATATAAGCTGGCTATCTGAGACCATTAACTGCATGCGCGTAGATTTTGATAAGAAAGTTTTAGCTTTATTTTCGGTTCATTTGTTAAGTACTTTATGGTTTATTCTTTTTACCTTTTATCTACTAGTTATCTACTAATTATCTACTAGTTATCTACCTTTTTATCTACTATTCGTCTACCTTTCTTATCTACTATCTATGATATACTATTCTATTTTGTTTTATTTTATTTTTCTTAGCTTTTTTGCATTCTCTATTCAACTTTTTCACGCTTGGATCTGAGAAGCCAATTAACTGTGAAAATCACAAAGTATGAAAAAATATAGAACTAACGAAAAATCAGAAAAAATACAAGGACTCAAAATAACACATGTTTCACCTATACCCCAACACCCTCTTCATCCCTTCCAGGTTTAGGCCCCCTTTTCGGCTAAATTTGGAGAAAATCAAATCAGTTCGCTTACTCCTCAGCCTCCTACTGGCCATTTTCTGATAAACTACAACGCTTTCAAAATTCATTCTCTCGGATCAACTACATCAATATCTTCCTCACACACCAACCATATTTCGAATAAAGCTCTTCCCCGTGCGTTAATTCAGACTGGTTAAAGCATATCGGAATAACTATTTTCCTCGCAATCAACTCCGATATGACTCATTCAAGGAACATGATATATCTCTGCCAAAAAGATTACAAAAGAGCCCAAAAAATTACATCGGATTCAAACACGTCCCATAAGTATCTCTACGAAATTACATATCTAAAAACCCTTAATTAGCTTCCCAATATCCATTTTTTCCAACATCCGCCATCCACGACCGGTAGCGCAAAACTGAAAAATTTGACTGAAAAATTCTTAGATAATTCAATTACATTAATTCCAATGAGTCAAACTCCAGTCCCACAAGAATACGACGACACCCGTATCTTAGGATACGACCCATTAGTATCACCAGCTGCCTTGACTGAAGATGTCAAAGCCACCAAAAAGTCCTTGGACGTTGTCATAAAAGCCAGATACGAAAGTGGTCAAATTCTCAAAGGTAAAGACGATAGATGTCTCGTTATTGTTGGTCCATGTTCTATTCACGATACCGAAGCTGCTTTAGAGTACGCACACAGATTGAAGAAATTGAGTGACGAGTTAGAAGAAGATTTGGTCATTGTCATGAGAGCTTACCTTGAAAAACCAAGAACTACTGTTGGATGGAAAGGTTTGATCAATGATCCAAATGTCGATATGTCTTTCGATATTAACAAAGGGTTGAGAATCTCTCGTCAATTATACTTGGATTTAACCACCAAAGCTGAAGTTCCAATTGGTTCTGAAATGTTAGACACCATCTCTCCTCAATACTTCAGTGATTTATTAAGTTTCGGAGCTATTGGTGCCAGAACCACCGAATCCCAATTACACAGAGAATTAGCTTCTGGCTTATCCTTCCCAATTGGTTTCAAGAATGGTACTGATGGAGGTATTGGGGTTGCATTAGATGCTGCTCAAGCTGCTTCTAAAGGACATCATTTCATGGGTGTTACCAAAAATGGTCAAGCTGCTATTACTACTACTAAAGGTAATGACAACTGTTTCGTTATCTTAAGAGGAGGTAAGAAATTAACTAACTATGATGCTGAATCCGTTAAAGCTGCTAAAGAAGCCATTGCTAAATCTACTGATGCATCTATTAAATTAATGGTTGACTGTTCCCATGATAACTCTCAAAAGAACTTCTTAAACCAACCAAAGGTGTTGGACAGTGTATGTGAACAAATCACTGCTGGAGAAGATGCCATCATTGGTGTCATGATTGAAAGTAATATCAATGAAGGTAAACAACCAATGCCTCCATCTGGTCAAGATAAGAGCTCCTTAAAATATGGTGTTTCTATTACTGATGGTTGTGTTTCATGGGAAACTACTGTTGATATGTTAAAGAAGTTGAGTAAAGCTGTTAAAGACAGAAGAGCTCTTAAAGCTTAGGATTAAGCTCAATGATTAAAATAAGTTATTAGTTCAATGTGTATTTACTCGTAAATTATATATTACCATCTAGATGTCCACGGTGCTACTTTCTTCAACACCTTCTTGACCTTTTTATCGTCTTCAGTCTCTAAAGCATCAAAGAAAGGTCCAAGAAGTGGATTAGTTTGTCTATAATTGTGAACGGTATTAAATGGGTTTCTGGCGATTCTCTTATTACTTAAAGGTTCTCTACGACCATACCAGTCACTTTCAAAGTATTTCACAGCAAAAATATACTCGTCTTGGCCAAGCAGTGAAAAATACGATTCGTCCTCTTTGGGAGGTGTAGGCAGGTTTCCTATATAGGTTACTTTCTTTAAAGGAAAGTCCAAAGCATTTTTAAAGTGATTGGTTAGAAATCTGTACTTTTTGAATGTGAAACCACAAACAGTGACTTTTTTGGGGTAAGTTCCTGTAACTTCATAAAATTTATAGAACAGAAAGAGTACGTTTTCGAGAGAGTCTCTAGCGTATTCTTCGAGTTCTACACGAGATAAATCACCAGATAAAAGATTGAAGTACGATTGGGCTTCGCTGAGATCAACCCCTTCTTTTGTTTTTCCACCGGAGATAACAAGAAGTGATTTTTTATCTTCTCTGGAGATTTTATAGGCAGTAAGAAGGTGCTCTTTGAAGCAAAGATGGTCGTTTCCTTTAAGCTGAAACAGGGCCAAGTGCCAGTCTTCGGCATTGTCTCCTGTGCCGGTTCCCTTCCATATTCCGTGGCACGGAACGAGTACTAAGTGGTTCATCTGAGATTGCGATTTGTGATATTTATAGGAATTGAGTTAAGTAATTGAGAAGTTAATAATTGAGTAATTGAGTAATTGAGTTTAGTAAATGAGTGAGTAATTGAGTAATTTATAGTTTAATATTTGGATAATTGAATTTGATATTTTGATACTTGAATCATTGAGTAATTTTATATGTTATTGAGTAGTTTAATAGTTGAGTAGTTTAATAGTAGTTTAATAGTAGTTTAATAGTTGAGTAGTTTAATAGTTGAGTAGTTTAATAGTTGAGTAGTTTAATAGTTGAGTACTTAATAGTTGAGTTGTTTAATAGTAGTTTAATAGTTGAAAAATTTAATGAAAATAGCTGAATAATCAATGCTCCAATTGTATTAGGATAATATAGAAAGAAAAGATAGATTCGACTGATGATGCAGAAATCGAGTTGACAATGTACTAAAAATCAAAGAGTGCCTTCAAACTAAACTACTCTAACTGCCTCATATACTTAAAACACTGTACGAGCCCGTTCCAGTGACACACGGCTGCTGCCACCACTAACACATGAAAGATCTGGTGTGAATGCCCCCAGAGATCAAAAGGACCAGGACCATGAGTTCCCTCTTTATGAGTAAACCTTTCTGGAACTCTGGCTGCGTACAAAACAGCACCTAAAATATACAAGACTCCCTCTAGAGCCACCCAAACCAAGCCAGCACGGAGTCTGGTGATGGCCAAGCCAAGCTGGTACCAACTTACCACCACCGGCACAGTACCTGAAAGCCCAAACAAAATGAACATAGTCAGGCGAATGGGCCTGTAAATTGACGACGAGAACTTTGGGTCGAGAGTCATCACGGTACAGGCTGAACCTAGGACCAAGAACATACCACTAAAGCCAATTGCGTAAGCCGGCTCGTGGTGATAAGCAAATACAACTATCGATACAAGAGAGCACGTGATGAGGATAATGATCCCAAAGTAGTCAAGCTGGTTACCGAACTTCTGGACCGAAGGTGAGTGGGATTTAATGCAGTGGAACACCGAAGACATGGCGAGACAGAAAGTGGCTGCAACACCAAACTGGAGAAAATTAGCCCATTCCCAAATTTTCAACGGGGGGGAAGGCAGAAGCTGGAACTGAAGGTAGTAGACCAAAAGAGCCATCAGAAGTGCTGAAGGAATGAAATGGCTATAGATATTACCGGTTTCGTTGTGGACGTAAAGAAGCGACTTGAAGCTATCTCGATAGCTATTTGTTTGTTTAACATAGCCCAGACGAATATAGTGGTTATCTTGTTGCCAGGACGGGATCTCGTGGTAGTAAAGAAGCCTTCTCGTGGTATCTTCCTCGACAACTGGCTGTTTTATTTGGGGTCCTCTTTTTCTTACTGTCATAATTCGCAATCTGAGATCGGATTGAACGAGAATAGGATAAGTGAACGAGACGGTTTGTGCAAATAAATATTGGACGACGATTTAAACGACAATGAACTTAACTAGAATGTATATTACAGTATATAGCTTAATGCCCAAAATAAATAATACCCAATACCCAAAACAAGTGCCAAAAATAATGCCAAAAATAGTGCCAAAAATAAAGTACCAAAATCAGCTCATAGCTCAGCTTTTTCCACTACTTAAACAGGGGCTCAATGGCTTCCCCAATTGCAGAATAAACCCGAAGCTTCTCAGCAATGTTCACACTGTTGTTCTTTTTCTTCAACTGGATCTTCTTGTTGAATATCTCTCCCGTGTAGAACACTTTCCACTGGCTGTCCGATTTTGCAACCAGTCCTACGCATCTCTCAAAATACCACTTATTGACTGGATTATTTTTACGTGACCTCCACACAAGCTCTTCAGGATTCAGCTGAAGTACAAGCTTAAAAATGATATCAGCAAGCCCAGGAAGTCCCTGATTTCGTTTAGCAACTGCAAACTTATCTAGATACGCTACTTTCTGGTTTTCAAACTCTTCGTGCGTAATGAGTGCTCCTCCATCGTAGTCGCCCACAATGATGATGGTAGAGAGCTTATTGTCCACTCTTTCCATGTACTTTTCAAGATCGAGTTCTTTTCCGAACGAGTCGTTGATAAGCCCGAAAAACCGCTGCTTATCCACGAGTCCATCGTTGATAAGGTTGGTGAGAGTAAACGGTTTAGCATAGTCGTCTGCTTCAAGAACAGTAACAGATATACCTCGTTTCAACACAGAAGTCGAGAGTTGTGGTGTTCTTTCGAACGCCAGCGGAAGCAGTGATGAGATAATCGGTCTATCTGTAAGCACATTGTAGATGATGGGGTTAAGATGGTCGTTATTTGTAGCAAAAATCTCAGGAGTGGTGATTATAGCAGTAGTATCGTCATTATGGGTTATATCATTGATTCTGGATAATATATCATCAACCGAGTTTAGATTTTGGATATGTGAGTCTCTTTCTGCCGGAGGAAGAAACCCAATGTAAAGCTCACTGATAATATCATTATACTCCTGAGACAAGTTGATGAATACATGGCTGGTTTTGTTTCTTTCTATCGAAGGAATACCTCCTTTTTCATCTATCAACACCACTTTTTCAATCGAAAGCATTCCCTGATGACCTGAAGTTAGCATTTCTTCGCAAAGCCGTTTAAGCAGTTGCTCTGAATTTAAAAAACCCTGGCTCCCGGTTTCTGTATCGTACACCAACGGCTGTACAACTGGAACCAATCCCTGGTACATGGGGATAAGAATCTGTTCAAGACTGTTGATGTGAATTTCGTGGTTATGCTTGTAAAAAAGCGATCTAATGATTCTGGGATGAATGTCTTTTAGTCTGTTCATAAGCCGATTTCCTTGTCCTATAAGGGCCAATTCGTTGAGTTTGAAGTCGTTGATCAATTCCTGATGGTGGTCTGTGATCACAAGGGGACTAACACCCAAATCAATTAATCTCTTAAAAGTTTCCTGGATTCCGTCCCAGTGGTCTGGGGAAATAGAGGAAACTTTTAGCTTGAAGATGGCCACTCGAAGGGGCACTTTCTGGATCTTTATGTCGTCATCGTAGATGTTTGTAAATGGGTTTTTGAACTTTAAGAACCGATCTATAAAGAGATTACGTTGGCTCTGCTTGTCGAAAACGGTCCCAGATCTGAACTGGGTGCCGTATTTTGCAAAGTAATTTTTAGTTTCTCTTTTGGTGGTGGTGGACTTGAGAATGGAAAGAACTAGGTTACGTTTGGCATTTGTTTTGAGGCTGTGCAATTCGATGTTGGAGGTGAAATGCTTTGAGAGGTTCTTTGACATTGAGAAATGAAAAATTGAAAAATTATTTGCTAATTGTATTAATTACTATTAGTGTATTTATTATTTATTTGTAATTATTGTGTTTCTAAATATCATCCTCGATCTCTTCGTCTTCCTCCACCGTGCCGTCAATTTCCCGGAGCTTGTTCATCACTGTCAACATAAATGGCCGGACCTCGTTGATCTCGAGCAAACTCAAGCCTGTCAATCCAATATTCGACTCGTTGACCTCCAAAAGCCCCTTTCTTGTTTTGATCTGCCTGACTTCCCGGAGATCCTGGATAATCGACCTGAGCTGGTGCACGGGATCGTGCAAGTCGTCTGGAGCTTTGGATAGTAGAATTCGTGAGAGCTCGATCCAGTTGAACGGAAGAGCACTGAAATTCATGGGATTTTTCAACTCTTCGTCGTATCTGTTTTTGAGATAGATCATATTGAGCCAGTCGGGAGGCACGATGTTGCATTTGCCCTGGGATTTGAGAATAAGGGCCACCCAAAGTGGGATATTCTGTCTCTGGAGAGCCTGAAGTCTGGGGATTTTTGTCTGAAGTTAGTAGGAGCTGGAAAAGGTATACGTACGCCTATGAGGTCGATGGACTTCATCGAGTATCTGGGGAGGATCTGGATTGGTTCATTCTCGGTGAGATAGCTTATTTCGGACGGTAGAAGGGTGTTCTTGAGGTTAGCTGGGAGCGACATGGTGAACGCGACGCGAGTTGAGAGAGAAGTATTGAGATGGAGGTGTTGAGATGGAGGTGTTGAGATGGAGGTGTTGAGATGGAGGTGTTGAGATAGAAGTGTGGATCGAGATGTGGATCGAGATTGTATTTGCAGATGTAATGTGAAGAGTGAAAAGAGTGAAGAGGTGTAATATAGTGAAAAATTAGCGGGGTGAAAAGAAGAGTGAAAAATTAACTGGTAAGTGAGAAGTGTAGAATAGTCAGATTAGTTACCAAACCTCTGAGAGTAAGCAAAGAATTGGATGTCACATTCAAAAGGAAGAGTGAAGACGAACAGCTCAAGTAGTGAAAAAGTGAACTACATGATCAGTAGTCAAATAGCGTAGAATTGAAGATTAAAGTGAAGAAGTGAGAGATGAAAGTATGGAAGAACTGGTGGTCATAACTTTAAAGGAAGAGTGAATACGAACAGCTCAATTAAGCGAAATATGCGATAAAGTAGTTAAACAAAGCGTAGAGTTTAGTGGATAATTGAAGAAGAACATTAATTTAGCAAGAGCTAAAACCTGCTAATCGAGGATTGAAAGATTAAGTATAAAATTAACAAAGTAGAACATGAAGAACTACAAAAAAGATAGCTAAGACTTTAAAAGATTGATCAAGAGTTGAGCACAAGTGAAAAATTAAAACAAGTACAATTACAGAGAGAGTTAATATGATGTTTGTATTACTCTATAACTAACCCCGTCATCCACACAAACACATCTACAAACTCCAGGTCCATATTTTCGTACTCCTGGATCGAATTAATCATACCAAAACACTGCATCATATCGTCCAACAATCTTCCTCCCTCGTAATCCTTCAAGAACTTCTCGTCATCATCTCCATACAGCTTTCGTGTATCCAAAAACGGCCGGATCAAAACATCTTTGAACAGGGTCAAAAGGTATTTTTCCACCTCTATTCCCTTTCCTGTCACCAGGATGTTTTCGTAGAGCAGAATAAAGCAGTTGAGCACAAAATATAGCACATTCTTTCGGAAAAACACCCACTGTTGATGAAGTCGTATCCAGCCCTTACAAACCACACTTATATCGCCCTGAACAAGCAGAAACTCTTGGGAAAACATCACCATAATCCTCAGGAAAAACCCGTTCAAATCCTGAACTACTTCTCGTAACTTGATCTCTTCATTCTCTTTATCCAGAGCAGAAACACCCACGGGATAGTTTTCCTTTACAAAGCTTGCTATATCTTCATGGGTCATAATTAGCTGAGACCCTTTGAACCCGTTCGAAAGCTTTTTCTGCTGGGACGGGAGTATCACGGGCCTGAGCAAAACTAGCACCGTATTCCAGAATTTGGGGAAATCACTATCTTCTTCTACGGCGACTGGGCTTACCAGAAGACGCAGTTTAAGAAATTGATCTGCCGGCATGAACAATTTCTTCAACACTTCTGTATCGTCTACGTCGTCTTCCAAGGCATAATTAGCATCTGTAAACTTGAAAACCTGAGCAAATTGAGTATCTGAAACGCTACTATTACTGTTATTTGAAGACAAATTGACGGTGGTTCGGGGGAGTTGTTCGTCTATAGATTCTATCACGGCACTAGAAGCAGCTGTTGGAGTGCTTCTGTGGAAGAAGGAATGAAGGGTCAGCACGGGGGACGAAACAGACGATTTTCGGGTGATTTGAGGCTGATTAAGGTCAGTTTGAACGGTGAGATCTTTGGAATTTTTGGGTTTACGTTTATTTTTGCCTAGGCGGAACACATTACTGGGTTTCTTTTCTAGTGGTGCTGGGGTGAACAGAAGGGCTGATTCGTCGTCAGAGATGGGTTCATCGAGGGTGGAGCTGGATTTATTTCTGGTGAATAATCTGGCGAGGGCATTGGGCTTGGAAGACACGGAGGTGGTGGTGGAGATGGAAGAGTTTGTGTTGAGTTTCTTGAGGGTGTTGAAGCCTACACTCAGGATGGGAACTTGGGCAGCCAGGTTTTGGTTTTGGGGTTGGTTTTGGTTTTGGTTTTGGGGCTGTGATCGGTCTTGCATGGTGAGTGAGATTGTGAGATTGTGGAGTGAGACAGAATTATGGATCCGAATAATGTATGGATTTAGTAGAGTGATTGGGGAGTGATTGGGGAGTGATTGGGGAGTGATTGGGGAGTGATTGGGGAGTGATTGGGGAGTGATTGAGAGATGGGATTAACTACTGATGGGATGAGTACGATATGAAAACATAACAAATACTTGATGATCTGTGGATTATTCTCAGGATATTGGTTGAAATATTGATTGGAATATTTAAGGAGAAGGTACATGGTAAAAATAGTTATAAAATAATTGACAGAGATATTGATAGAGATCTTGATAGAGAATATGATAGAGATAAGAAAATGGTATTTAGATGGTATTTAGATAAAATGGATTAGGATTATCAGTTTATAATCTGTTCAATACTGAGTCAATTGGTGTTTAAAGAGTTCAGTTTTGCCAGTTTCGGTAGAAGAAAGGTCGTTCGGAATACACCAATCGTGTGAAAGGTGATGGGAACGTAGAATGGTAACTTATCCGGAATATCCAACAGATCTTAGTATTAATAGAGTGGCTGCATGGCTGCAAATAACCATACAGTATAATATCAAATCAAATCACTGTACATACTATTGACATGTTTTGGGCTTTTGGATACTTGATGTTTGGAGACTTGATTTTTGCACTTGATTTTGCACTTGATTTTGCACTTGATTTTGCACTTGATTTTGCACTTGAACTGGAATTTGGACACCTAATTTATCTAATCGATATCTCGAAAAATAATCTCATCTCATCTAAACAAGTAATAACTGACACTATTCTACAATATACACTATATATTTACTTTATATGCTATACACCATACACTATACTATACACTATACACTATACTATACACTATACTACACACCATACACTATACCAAACACCTCACCAAACACCTCACCAAACACCACGCCAAACAATACCATTTTGTGCTCTCAATCTCAAACAAAACATAAACAAACACGCGCGAAAAACATCACCATGTCCAACCCGTTCGAAGACGAAAACCCGTTTGAAGACAGGCCCACGTACCCCAACGCCGCCTTTGTCGACCGCAATTCCCCCAGACGGTACCGCCCACAAGACGGGGTTGAAAACGATGACGAAAGCGACGAGTTCATGGCGTTTCCTCAATCTACAGCTGCTAGAATGTCTCCTTCTCGAGCATCTCCCGAGAGAAGAAGCCCCGATATCTTCACCAGAAGCGGGAGAATCAACTCCAACTTGAACCAGGTTCTTGCCGATAATACCCCCAACTTACGGTTCAATTCTGCCGTGGCTACGCCCCATGGTTCACCTACACAGACTGCTCGAGCTCAGTTTACTCAGAGAGAATCGCCCAAACGTCACCGGGAAACGGGCGTAGATATCGACGATACCCTTGACTTACAGCATGATTCAGAGAGCATCAACTTGACCGGTTCACCAAGAAGAAATGATAGAAATGATTATGGCAAAAGCGTTAATAGCAGCCACAGAAGTGAACGGTTTTTAGAACCTCCCCAGCCGATTTTCTCCCCTGAAACATACGCCGAAGCAAACCCTTACGACGATGAAGAAACTGTTCGGGGCAGAGACAGTTACGACTACGATCTGTACCAAAAAGCTCAGGAATTTGAGGACAGATCGCTCTATTCAGACTCTACCGCCTACCACTCTCGTGGCTCCAACGAGTACGCACGGTCATCGTATGGCCAGTCGTCTTACGGCCAGTCGACTTCGGGCGGAGACAGTGAGTACTTTGGGGCATCAATTGATAACGATATGATGCATCAAATCAACGGATTTGTACCTAATCGGGAAAAAACCACCACCAAAAGAAAGGTGCGGTTGGTCGACGGCCAGCTGGGCCACTTGGTGTTGGAAAACCCGGTTCCTGAAGAGCTTAAAAAGGTTTTGACCAGAACCGAAAGTCCTTTTGGTGAATTTACTCATATGACTTATACTGCTTGTACGTCAGAACCTGATGATTATATCAGTGATGGATTTAGTATGAGATCAGCTAAATTCAACAGAGAAACCGAGTTGGTGGTTTGTGTCACGATGTATAACGAAGACGAGTACGCTTTTGCCAGAACCATGCATGCCATCATGAAGAATATCGCCCACTTGTGTACCAGAAATAAGAGTGCTGTTTGGGGCAAAGATAGCTGGAAAAAAATCCAGGTGATTATCATTGCTGATGGGAGAAACAAGGTCAACGAAAATGTGCTTCAGTTGTTGACGGCCACTGGTGTTTACCAGGGTAATTTGGCTCGTCCTTATGTGAACAACAAGAAGGTCAATGCCCATATTTTCGAGTACACCACCCAGATTTCGATTGACGAAAACTTGAAGTTCAAAGGTGACGAAAAGCTGTTGGCACCAGTCCAGGTTTTGTTCTGTTTGAAGGAGAAAAACCAAAAGAAAATCAACAGTCATCGTTGGCTTTTCAACGCTTTTTGTCCTATCTTGGACCCAAACGTCGTGGTGTTGTTAGACGTAGGAACAAAGCCTGATAACCACGCTATTTACAATCTCTGGAAAGCGTTCGATAGAGACTCGAACGTGGCCGGAGCTGCCGGTGAAATTAAGGCCATGAAGGGTAAGGGCTGGATCAACTTGACGAACCCATTGGTGGCATCACAGAATTTCGAGTATAAAATGTCGAATATTTTGGATAAACCCTTGGAATCGTTATTTGGTTATATTTCTGTTTTACCCGGGGCTTTATCGGCTTACAGATACATTGCGTTGACCAACCATGAGGACGGAACCGGGCCGTTGAATTCGTACTTTAGAGGTGAAGATTTGTTGAACACCACCAAGACGCATTCGAACACCAAAACCAATTTTTTCGAAGCAAACATGTACTTGGCCGAAGACAGAATTTTGTGTTGGGAATTGGTTTCGAAGCGGAACGAAAACTGGGTGTTGAAATTCGTCAAACTGGCCACGGCTGAAACGGATGTTCCAGAAAGTATTGCTGAGTTTTTATCACAAAGAAGAAGATGGATCAACGGGGCATTTTTCGCCGCTTTATATGCCCTTAAAAACTCCAGACAAATGTGGTATACCGACCATTCAGTAGCCAGAAAGTTCTGGTTCCATATCGAGTTCATTTACCAATTCGTCACGTTGGTGTTTTCTTTCTTCTCCTTGAGTAATTTCTACCTTACGTTTTATTTCTTGACTGGAGCCTTGATCAACCAGATCGATAATAACGGAGGATTCTGGATCTTTACTATTTTCAACTATCTCTGTATTTCGGTATTAACTTCGTTGTTTGTGGTTTCAATTGGTAATAGACCTCAGGGAAGTAGTACTGTGTTCAAGACATTGATTATTCTCTTGACGGTATGTGCTTTGTACGCGTTGATTGTGGGTATTTACTTTGTCGTCAACACCATTAAGCAGTTTGGTTTGGGTAATTCCAACGCCTATGTGCTTTCGAGTATCGTGGTGTCGTTACTTTCGACTTACGGATTGTACACGTTGATGTCGATATTGTACTTGGACCCATGGCATATGATTACCTGTTCGATACAGTATTTCCTCATGATTCCTTCTTATACTTGTACTTTACAGATCTTTGCCTTCTGTAATACCCATGATGTTTCTTGGGGTACTAAAGGTGATAATAACCCTACTGAAGATCTCAGTAATCAGTATATTATTGAAAAGAATGAAGAGGGTGAGTTTGAAGCGGTGGTGCTTGACGTCAACATGGACGAAATTTACCTTGAGACTTTGTACAATATTCGGGCCAAGAGAAGTAACAAAAAGGTTCAAAGTGCCAATTCAGGTCCTGTTCAAATCAGCGGTGAAGACTATGCTAAAGATGTCAGAACCCGGGTTGTTTTGATCTGGATGCTTTGTAATTTGGTGTTCATCATGACGATGCTTCAGGTGTTTAAAGCTGGAGAAATGGAGTCCAATTATTACCTTGGGCTTGTTTTGTGGTCAGTGGCTGCACTTGCGTTGGTCAGAGCCATTGGATCGTTTGGCTATTTGATCCAGAATTCGGCCAGATTTTTCGTAGAAACAAAGAGTAAATGGATGCATAAGAGACAGGGTTACAATATGCCTAATGCCCATAAATTAAATTAAAATAGTTATATAATGCACGTTGTTTGAGTTTTAGTCAGGTATTTTAGTTTATCTTAGGAGGTTGGTTAAGTCCATTCTTTGTATTTTCTTTAAGAGTTTGGTTTAAATACATCATATCTATTACATTCAATTTGATATTGGGTGCAGTTATATGATTTACAGTTATTAGTTCATTATCTTCACAGTCATTTAGTTCATTATCTTTACAGTCATTCAATTCATTATCTTTTACAGTTAGTTCAGTTCATTATCTTCACATTCATTTAGTTCATTATCTTTACAGTCATTTTATTCTTTATCTTTTAGTTCATATTATAGTATAGCTTGGCTCATCTTTAGTTAATAGTATCTTATATAGTTAATTGATTATCTATCTTTCCAACCCTTAGCTCATATCATGTTATACACTCAGTCTAGTTCATATCATCGGTTTTCACTAGTTCATTTCATGTTTTACACTAGTTTCGTATTTCGTAAGCTAACTCAAACTCATCCCAATTGCTCGTTCGCAATAATTTTTCAACATGGTTGCACTCGAAAGAAAACGTAAACGTACCCCCGAAACCAACGGGTCCAAGAAGCACAAGACCCTCACCCCGTCACTGTCAAACATCCTCCACTCGTACTCCCGTTTACCGTCTCTCAATACGATTCCTGAGCCCAGATCTGTCCCATTGGACATCTTCGTCTGGGGAACTGGGTCGATGTGTGAACTCGGCTTGGGACCTAGTGCTAAGAACAAAGAGGTTAAACGGCCGAGATTGAACCCGTTTTTGACTTCTGAAGCCATTGGGTCCCGTCCTGTTGATTTTGCCGTGGGAGGAATGCACACTCTCGTGCTAGACAATCAGAACCAAGTCTGGCTGTGGGGTGGGAATGATAGTGGTGTTTTGGGCAGAGATACAAGCAAGGTTAAGGAGCAACTTAAGGAGATCGATGGTGATGCCAGTGATGACGAAGATGGTGACTTAAATGAAGCTGAAAGTACTCCTGGAAAAGTCGAGCTTTTACCTGACGTACAAGTCGTTCAGTTATGTGCTACTGACAATTTGAGTGCTGTTTTGCTTGAAAACGGAGAGGTTTACGCCTGGGGATGTTTCAGAAACAACGAGGGGCTTTTGGGGTTCTTGAGAGACGAAATCAAGATCCAAAGGCTGCCGATGAAAATTGCTGAGCTCAAGAATATTGTCCAGCTTGCTGGGGGAAAAGACCATCTTTTGGCTCTTGATAGCAAGGGAATTGTCTATGCTTGGGGGAACGGGCAGCAATTCCAATTGGGTCGTAGAATCTTGGAAAGACACAGATACAGAGCTTTGGAACCTCAACAGTTTGGATTGTACAATATCAAGTACATTGCTAGTGGAGACTTCCATTGCTTTGCCATTGACCACGACGACAACGTCTATGCGTGGGGGTTGAACCAGTTTGGTCAGTGTGCTTTGACGGTGAACGGCGAGCTAGAAGACGGGTCTTTGATCACCAGGCCCACTGTGATTAGTTCTTTAAGTGGGATGAACATTGTTGATATTGCTGGGGGAGAACACCACACTTTGGCTTTGACCAAAGACGGAGACGTTTTCGGCTGGGGAAGATACGACATGAAAGAGGTGGGAATCAGTGTAGATGATTTACCAGAAAACACCTTTAAGGACCAACATGGAAAAGTGAGAGCCGTTCCTGTTCCCACCAAGCTTAAGTTCAAAGAGGGTGTTAAATCGAAGGCTATAGGGACCGGAAGCCACCATTCGTTTGCCGTTACAGAGGATGGAGTGGTTTTTTCCTGGGGTTTTGCTGATACTTATGGTCCGGGATTGGGACCTTTGGATGAGGATGTAGACAAGCCTACTCGGATTGTGAACACGGCCACGAAGTACCATGATATTTTGCTCATTGGTGCTGGGGGTCAGTTTAGTGTCAGTGGAGGGGTCAAAATTGAGGACGAGGACGAAGCTGAGGATCGTTTAGACAAGTATGATGAGTAAAGTATGTAGGTAATAATATGATTAGAGTGGAGATAGAGTATGAAGGGATGTAGCAATGGAGAATACGAACCAGAGGATTTGAAAGAAGGACAACAAGAATTAGAATACGAATTAGAATACGAAAGAAAAGAGGGATAATAAGAATGAAGAATGGAAAAAGAAATTAATAACGGAGAAGAATGGAGAATAATGAATAAAGATAAAGATTAGAAAGCAAACAAAGTGATAAAGAAAGGACAAGGATACAAGGCAAAGACGAGTGAAAACAATGAAAAAGAAAGGAGAAAACCAAATCCAAGCAAGAGGAAAAAAATAAAAAGGAGGAGAAGGACTACAATAGATGGCTGATTATACCAATTAAGCTAGAAAGATGAAATCCATGCAAAATATCCAAGAATAATTAAACATCCAAGAGAATAAAATAAAAGGAGAGAGGAGAAAGCTCAAAAATAAAAATTAAGTCAACCCAAAATTACAAAATTGCAGCAGCCAAATAACTTGGCATTCGTACGTAGATAATAAATACTTAAACCCGAAACACATGGCGTTCCAACTTAGAGGCAGATACGCCCGGGATATACAGTTGGGGAAGATCCTGCAACCCCAGCAGAAATCTAAGCGGCAAGCAGTCGATCTTATCAAAATAAAGTAGATCTCTGTAGATCTGTGCGGCCAAAACTACCTAGAGTTCGAAAATAACCCCGAATTGGATGTGTCAGGAATTCTAAGGCAGAACCCCGTCGATCCCCCGCTTTTGTAACGCCGCGCGTTTATGAGCTAATTCTGCGCTTATAGGGGCCGGTTAAAAAGGACTTGTGGGGGTTGTGGGGACTATGAAAGTATGGTGGGGGCACAAACTATAAAAGTAGAATCGTATCTAATTATCTATTCAAAATGGATGACGAAATTGTTGATAACGCCAAAAGACAAATTTTTAACGAAAAACCTGATTTACTGGGACCCGCAGTTGCAAATTACTGTAAAACAAGATTTACAAGTCTTGTAGATGTTCCTTTTAAAAGAGAAAAAAATATTTGGGAAGCACTTAATCCAATTCCTGGATTGCGTGAAGTTGACAGTTTAGGTTGGAATTTTTACTTTTTGGGGTTCTTGGGTTGGACAATTGATGCTATGGATTTTTTCTGTGTTTCTGCCACAGCTCCAGAAATTGCTGCTACGCTTGGTGTTTCGATCTCAGACATTACTTGGGGTATTACTTTGGTTTTGATGCTTCGTTCAGTAGGGGCCACAATTTTTGGGCTTCTCTCCGACTACTACGGTAGAAAATACACTTATATTGCTGTTTGCTTCTTGTTTGTGGTTATTGAAATCGGAACGGGATTTGTGCAAACTTACAAACAATTTCTTGGAGTTAGGGCCTTATTTGGTATAGCCATGGGAGCTTTTTATCCCCTCTGTGCTACCACAGCTTTGGAAGATCAACCTACAAGAGCTAGAGGTGTTTTATCTGGGCTTTTCTTGCCTGGATATAACTTGGGATACAGCCTTGCAATGGCTTTTTATAGAGCTTTCGAAGATACCTACAAGCCTGGTGAAGGTTGGAGAAGTTTATTCTGGTTTTCAGCAGGACCACCAGTTTTATTGATAATCTGGCGTCTTTTCTATCCTGAAACAGAAGCTTTCAAGCAATTGAAAGAGCAGAAACGGATCTTGAAACAAAACGATGTTAATGCCAAGACTGGTATTTATAAGTATTTGGACAAGACCATTTTGACTACAATCAAGACCGAATGGCTCTTATTCACATACCTTGTTATGTTGATGGCTGGTTTCAACTTCACATCTCACGGAACCCAAGATTTGTTCAACACTATGCTTACCAAACAGTACAATATGGGACTGAATGCCAGGACGGTGATGATAATTATATCTAACTTTGGAGCTATTTTTGGTGGTATTTTCTTTGGCCAAGTCAATGAGCTTTTAGGAAGAAGACTCACGATTATCATCTGTCAAGTCTCTGCAAGCATATTTTTGTATCCATCGTTTTTCTTTAGTAATAAGGTCAAAATTACGGTAGGTAACTTCTTGCTTAATTTTTGTGTTATGGGAGCTTGGGGTGTTGCACCAATTCACTTATTAGAGTTAGTGAATGCTAATCATAGATCGTTTTTATCTGGAGTTGTTTACCAGTTGGGTAACTTGGCAAGTTCTGCTTCTTCTACCATCGAAGCTCAGTTAGGAACCAAATATCCAATTGAGGTCAATGGTGTAGAAGACGCTTATGACTATGGAAAGGTTATGGCTATTTTCTCTGGGGCAGTATTTGCGTATATGGTGATAATTACGTTTGTTGGTCCTGAAAGATACCACCGTGATTTGAGTATCCACAGCCAGGAACAGCTTGAGGTTACTGAAAGTGTGGTTTCTTCTATCGGATCCAAAGAGAAGTCTGCGTATGTTGAGCATGCAAAGGAGAGAGATAGCAGTGACCTGGCAAACAGGGTATAGTTTATTTAATATTTATTGGTTGCAAATTGCGAAATTGTAAGGTGTCTTAAATAATTTTTTCTAGCGATGATTTGAGTCGGAAGCAAGGCTTATTAATGTCCAGTTACTCACTTTATAAACGGAATCATCCTACTTTAAGAGAGCTTTTAGAGGTCATTGATTATGAGTTGAAGAGCACATAGTCAATATAAATGCGATACAATAATTGCTGCAAATTTCTCATCAATTCTAAATTCTACAAAAGTATCTCATTGTCTGCGTAGTATTAAATGACTAACATATACACTCGTTTCTGTAAATTACCGACACTCCTATAGTATATTAGCTGATCAATCCTCAAAACACCGAAGAATCAAAAAAAAAATTGAAAGAAAAAGAAAAAAAAGTTACAGTTCTACTCCAAAAGGTGAAATATATACTTCTCAAGATCACAAAAGTACTTAAGAAGGAACTTTGTAAATCATTTGCAACAAATCCTTTTATTAGCTAGCCTATATACCAGATATCACTGGAAGGTAGCTCCTTACGTTGCAAAAATGAGAAGGAGCTGAACAACACTGTGGAATTCAGTTCATTCTAGCCATTGAAACACCAATTTTCATTTGAACTTTAACCAGTGTTTGCAATGCATTATAGAAGCTGGTCTTTTATGCTATTGTCACCGAGAAAGAGATTTTCTTGAATCTGGCTGAAATTTCAAAATAGAATAATGTGCAGGATAATTCGGACCACAGTAAGCAGAACCGATAGATGAGTAAGGTGCATATGTAGTTTTATTTTTTATGTAGATTCTGCATAATAAACAGAATAATTGCAATTGGGCTGGCTGCATTCAATTTCATGTGAAATTACGAATAGAATATCAATCGGTGGGTTTATTTTGGCTTTTCGCAACCGTGATTTTTTGCCAGTTTGCCAGTTTTCACAATAATATGTATGCTCAGTTACTGAATATCTTCGTATCATGGTTCAAAAGTTGTGTTAGTAGGCTTTTATTGAGCATCTTCTCACATGTATGAGTTGTAAATACCCGATTTCTTGAAAACTTTCTCTCCATACTAGCTATGAATCCTTACAAAATAAGATCCCGACGAGTACTGCTAATAAATCAAAAATCAATTTTCCCATATTTGAAAAGATCATAGAAGTCCTTGACCAATGTTTAAGACCATAATTTTTTGGGTGTACAATTTGTTGGGTACTAATTAATTACATACCTACTCTAGTGGTGGGAAAAAAACAGAGAATAATTAATTTTAAAATTCAGATGTCACGTGATGCCAATCTGAAAGTCTAGAACCCATGAAAACATACCTCGGTAGAATTGTTACAGTGGCCGAGTGGTTAAGGCGACACCCTGCTAACTTATTAGTGGTTAAGGTGTTGCGCATTGCGTGCGCAGGTTCGAATCCTGTCTGTAACGTCATTTTTTTGCGCTTTTCTTAAGCCCGAATTTTTTTATAGAGCTTTGACAGGTCACGTGAGCATTAGCTTAATGTTTTTATCATTGTAATCAAAGCTCACCAATCAGGATACATACATGAAAATACGGGGATCGAGATTAAAGTCCGATGAGTCCCCGCCCTCGGACTTAGATTAAGATATAAACTCCAGCAGCAAAATGTCGTTTCCTAAGCTCCGCTCCAGCAGGTAGATAAGTAGATTTGGAATGGGAACGGAATTCAAGAATTGGAATTGAGTCGGATTAAGACAGCCAAATAATTTGTTCTCTGAGTTACATTTCAAAAGAACCTGCTTTTTGAACTACACTTTAGATAAATCCGTTGTTGATCTGTGATTGCATTTGAGGCAAAACTTGTTAATTAAAGTTCACAATTTCAGTAATTTTCCCAGGGAAGGATCTGATTATGGGCAACTCGGAACATTGTACATCGGAATCAAAATAAACTCGGAGCGAGGCTATATCGGAGCAGGAGTCGGTAATCACAGCCTAGATCTCCTACTTCGTACATCGGACAAGGATATACATAAATTGATAATCAACCCAATATCCGGGGTATCTTTCAGATACATGTTATACTTAATTAAAGAAAAATAATTGTAAATAAATATGTTAAAAGAATACTAGTAGGTTATAAATGTTTTATTGCTAAAATCAAAATGAGATCTACTGTGGCTGTTGATATCCGAATTTTTACAATTTCAACCCGATTTTCTTGGGCAGGTTTCTACACAATTTTAAGAACATAACGCCAAGATACAAGTTTATAATTACCCGTATATATAATCAATGAAGGGTAACGGTTTGGACGACATTTTTATGAGGTCTTACGTTAACGCCGCAACTTGTCGCGCGCCGACTCCGGAAGTTTTCAACATAAAAGAGAGCAAATTCCCCCAACAGATTATGGATCCTACAAACGACCCGAATTTTCAGAGACCTTCCTTAAATCCAGACATAGAGCCACCTGCTCCTTCACTGGAAATCCCACCCAACGCTCCTATCCAACCATACGTATTAGCAGATATGGGAGAACCAGTTGATGCACCAGCCCCTCATCCGCTGAAACATAAAATCTTGACTAAACATACCGATCTTGTTGACCTGGAAAGTTCATCAGATGGTGAGAGAAATGATTTCCCCGAATCTCTGATTAAGATCGCACCGAGTGCAAGTGGTAGTACCGGTCTTGTATCGGATCTCGAAGAAGTACCTCATGGAATTCAACGTCAAGCTAAGACATTAGATGCATATTCATTTCCGACTCATAGATTGGCAACAACTGTTGATTCAGGTAAGCATCCCCTCGTAATTGTTGCATGCGGATCATTCTCTCCCGTAACTTATCTTCACCTTCGAATGTTTGAAATGGCATTAGATGCAATCAATGAAGAAACTAGGTTTGAAGTTGTTGGTGGTTACTATAGTCCAGTATCTTCTAACTATAAGAAACAAGGATTAGCACCTGCACATCATCGTGTCCGTATGTGTGAGTTGGCATGTGAACGTACGAGTCTGTGGTTAATGGTTGATGCATGGGAGAGTTTACAGGATAAGTATACCCGCACGGCTTTAGTTTTAGATCATTTTAATGAAGAAATTAATATTAAACGAGGGGGAATACTCGGAGCTGATGGAGAAAGACGTGGGGTTAAAATCATGCTTTTAGCAGGTGGAGATTTAATTGAACTGATGGGTGAACCGGATGTTTGGGCTGATCAAGATTTACATCACATATTAGGTAAATACGGTTGTTTAATTGTTGAAAGAACAGGTAGTGATGTAAGAAGTTTCTTACTTAGTCATGACATTATGTATGAACATAGACGCAACGTGTTGGTGATTAAACAGTTGATTTATAACGATATTCTGTCAACTAAAATTCGGTTATTTATAAGGCGAGGTATGCTGGTTCAATATTTATTGCCGAACCTGGTAATCCGGTATATTCAAGAACATAAACTTTATGTAAATGAAACCGAACCGGTAAAACAAGTTATGGAAGGGGTCGAATAGTATCTGCGAGTGTATATTACAGTTATGAATTAATTTATGATCTAAATCCTGAATCATCCCAAAAGTCGAAATTCGATACCAAGCTATTCCATTCCTCTTTAATCCTCATATCATAAGCTTGACTTGCCATAGATGCTTGACTATTCTCCAGTTGTGAGTCAAATAATATTCCCTCATATCCTCGGAAATTATTTGAAATTTCTGTCATCAATTGTCCTGGAGCATCCGGAGAGCTGTCGATCTTTATGTCTGATTTTTCAGCTTTATCCCTCGTTACTGATTCAAGTAACCCTTCTAAATCTTGTAACCGAGCATTATTTTCTATGGCATTAAAGTTCCCCGCCAGTTTCATGTACCCAATTATATGTTTACCGGTTTCAATTTGTGAATAATGCTGACCCTGTAAACTCAGGATCATTAGAATCATTAAACTCAGAAAGACGTATTGTGCATCCCAAAATCCGAATGTCAGAATCCATCCGATATTCTTCAAATTAGCTAGAATATCTATACTAGTTTTAGCAGCCACTGTGCATTTATGAATGACTCTTTTGGTAGAATTATTCTCTTCTTGTGATCCTTTTGCCACAGCTAATACAAGAGGTCTTGTACTTATAATTACGGCTTGATTTAACCGGAGGTAAAGATTTGCGAACAGTCGGTGTGATGTATCAAGTACATTAGTTCTAATCCGGGAAGGAATTGAGGCCTCGAAATGATCTAATTCATCCAAACATTCAATTATGCTTTGTACGTTAATCCTTTCCGGGTGTACATATACTTTTCTTAAGACTTTTGATACAATCATTGAAAGGGTTACATTGCAGGAAAGAAGTTGCGTATCGAACCCATCGTTCATATCTATGCCCTTAATTGGGGCACTAGATTCATTAATTTGAATGTTAACCGATTGTCCTAATCTAACCAGCCAAAGTGTATCCAAAACAAAACACGACCACCACACTCTGCGTCTTTTTTCTGCATCAACAATCAGAATCCGGGCATCTTCGACATTTTTATCTAAACCTAATACCAAACAATTTCTAACTGCTAACCCGTAAAATGAATAGGCCCCATTTCTTCTATTAAGTCCCTGTTGATAAAATGCAAAAAGTAATAACTTCTGCACTAATTCGAGGGATGGGGTCTCGTAAAAATTTTGAAACATCTTCATGGCCGGCACAAAGAATCTCATCCCCGGAGTATCCCCGTCGGTCAGCTCGTTTAGATATTGTTCTCCGACCGCCAATATCATTAATAAATATGCTAACCAGCATTGTTTCTCGTCTGAAAAACTCTCATAAGTTTCTTCAATACGTTGGAATACATATTCTGGATCTATAAGATAAAGTTCTTTCCCCAAGAAATCAATCACTTTATTAACAAGAAAAATGGCATATTCTTTATCCGGGAGTTTCATTAATCCGGAATATGGTCTATCATCAGAAATCTCTTTAAGGTAATACCGAGGTTTAGTTTGTGACTGGATACTATTCCGACTACTTGGTGAATTTGACAGGTCTGAGATTCGAAAGAGAAATGCATGAAGTGAACTGTCAAATACTTGGCAACTTGCAGCACCAGAATATTCCGGATCTTTTGATTCTGATTCAAAAGGTTCAATATATCCATTTTCGACTTCTTTTGAATCGGTTTCACTTGTACCTAAACTATTCGTTTCTACCTGAACTTCTATCGGGGCTACTTGTGTCACTTCCGAGCTTGAACCCCCACTATTCTCTTGCAGTTTTGCGTCTCTTGCTTTCCTCAATTCTGCTTCTAGATGTTTAACTCTAGCTTTAATATTTTGAAACTGGGTGTCCAAAAGTACTATTCTTTTTTCTCTTTTTGGATAAATACACTCTCTTTCGGCTTGTTCACAGCCTTTACATACCGGACGATCTAGACGTTAGTAAATACTATTTAACTATAAATCCAAACATTATCTCGAAAAACCGTTATTTGGACCCTTAAATCCGGGAGAATTTTACCACTACATACCTTTGGAACATCGCATTTTCTGTGACCGACATCTTAGGCAAGCCATCTTGGCTCTACCCATTTCCTTGATGCTTAACGGCTCGAAATCTAGGACGTTCAGCATGCTGGAGATTAGTAAAGATGATTAATAGGTGCGCAAATGTCGGAGAAATATTAGAGTGAAGTAAAATGTCTCAGGATTAAATTCGGAGCCATGTCGCGCAATTTTTTGTTGGTTGTGTCGGATCTATTGTTAGATCTTCGTAATTGCGCGCGCGATCATGATATTATTTGTCCCGGTACCGGTTCCGGGGTATGGGCCCTGAGAGAGATTGATATTAAATAGGCAATTTTAACCATAATTGTTATTTTTAACCGCTTTGGCGCTTATATACTTCCATTAGTATTTAAATTGCTCTGTTTTAGCCTATTCCCCTCTTCTCAACCGGAATATACTCTCCGTTCTTATGCATTGTTCTGGATTTTTGTTTTGGGAAATTCCTGTTTTGTCCTAGAAAAATTTATCCACCCCCACCGCTCCCCCTACAATTTTTTCTTATCCCCATTTCATCAATTCTGCAAAAATGTCGCAATTCTCTCATTTTCCTTCAGTTTCTCTCATTTTTCATGTCTGGTCAAAAACCAAGAATCTTATACGTTCCAGGAATTCATACTGTTCACGATGATGATGCTTGGAAAATCGTAAATGACACCTTCGAAATTATTGAATACGATTTCCCAACTATAGAAGATTATATGAACGAATTACGTAAACCAAATCATGGAAAAATTGGTTTTATAAAAGCAGTTTTCAGACCTTCCTGGTTAAAAGATGCTCCTTATTCCCAACATTTTATTTTCAGAGGTGAAGCTGTAAAACTCTTACCTCAGCTGGTCGAAATCTGTGTCCAATCCGGACATGGTTACGACATTGTAGATATAGAATATCTAACATCTAGAAACATCATTTTCTGTAATTCCCCAAATTCTTGTTCAAGAGCTACTGCGGATATCGGAACTCTGCTTGTGCTTAATGCATTTCGCTATACATCTTATGCCGAACATTGTGTAAGATCCGGTCAATATTTTGCATCGCAGGATTTTGCAACCGTTTGCGATGATCCTGAAGGACATACTTTAGGAATCATTGGGCTTGGAGATATTGGTGTTTTGGTGGCCCAGACGTGTCAGAGCTTTGGTATGAAGACCATATATCACAATCGTCGGAAAAAACCAGAACTTGAGAAGCTTTTCCCGGAAAAATCCATGAGTTTTTACCCCAACTTTGACGAATTCCTTGCTAATTGTGACTGTGTACTCGTCTTGTGTCCCTATACCCCAGAAACACGCCACTTGATCAACAAGGAAGCTTTCAGCAAGATGAAAAAGCAAGTCCGGCTTGTGAATATTGCACGAGGGCCTATTGTTGAAGAAGCAGCCGTCTTAGAGGCTTTGGAATCGGGCCAATTGGTGGGGGCAGGCTTTGATGTCCATGAATTCGAACCCGTGGTTCATCCAAGTCTTTTGGAGAACTGGAGGGTCACTTTATTGCCTCATTGGGGTGTAGTTAGCCGGGCATCTTGGAAGAAGTTTGAGCGGAAGTGTGTGGGGAACTTAGTAGAGTATTTTGGGGGTGGAGTGCCTGAGGCTGTGAATAGGGACGTAAAGAGATTCAGGGAGTTGGAGAGTAGAATTAGTTGATAGACAACTAGTAGCTATAAAATCGATAATAGACTTGAATAAACTATCAATAAAGTACCTTTAAAACCAAAAATATAATGAAACTGTAGTGAAATGGCTGCTGGTCTAGAATGAAAATAAAAGTCGCCTACCCAACATTTAGAAAATGCTTTACGCCTTGAAATTGCGTTTATTGTTAATCTATATTGTTTCCATCTGAAATTTTTATACTGTTTTCGTATCTATATTTAGCCCTTAATATTTCATTAGTACCCATCAGCTTACTCTGTTTAGATTATTAAACTCTTTAATTCGGCTAAACTCGCTTACTTAACCCTTTCTGCTTGGTTGATGGAACTTGTTTTGATACTCAACCTCACAAAGTCACTGCATCGAATTCATCTATCAAAAATACTGTCAAAGAAAGAATGGGTGGAACAGTGAAACATAAATAAAAAAAATTAAATAGAAAGTACAAGCTGCATCAAAAAACCTAATTTAGCTCAAATCTAATTCAGCTCAAATGTTAGGTAATCAAACTCTTGTTTGGCAAAAACGTGAGTGAAATTCAGTCTTGCTGTATATTCAACTACTAGATTCAGCTACTAATTTCATTTACTAAATTCAACAATCAAACTAAACTACTAGAAGTTTTGCTCTTCTAAATTTTCGGACCAATACTCTTAACTAGCCCCGAAACTTCCTGGGCTATTCCGTACAGAAGTTCGTATCCCATTCCTCCAGCTCCGTATGCATGCACTACAACTCCCTCTTCAACATCCTCTATTTCAACCCGGCTTCCTCCTTCACGTGCTGGACGAAACCCAACATTTGTCTGGCGAACATCAAGCTCACCATTTACGAAAATCTCCGGGTAAAGCTTCTTTCCACGACTTGTAAGCTGCTGTGTGTCTTCATCACGTGGGCTGGTCTGTTCGTCCCCTATTTGTTTTGTACCTCCAAGAATCACACCTCCATCAAGAGGCCGTGGAATCACAAAAGTCCACAGTCCGTCTTTACCCTGATGAGTTACAGTTTTAGTGAGATAAACGCACGATTCAGGAACTCTTACAAGAAGAGTTTGGCCTCTAATTTTGAAACATTTTGGGTCATAGCCTCCGTGGTACTGGAGGCCCAATCCTGAACAATTAACCACAACTTTTGCCCCAGTAGACTTGAAAACGTCTCGCAAATTTGCATACTCTTTTCTCTCGAACTTTACGCCGTATTTAAATGAAAGTTTCTGGTACAAATACCGAAGATAATGGGGGGAGTTCACTACCCATGTCGTATACTGAGTGCCCAAAACACAGCCGGGTGGAAGAAGGGATTTTTCAAGCACTTTGAAATTTTCAATTCCCTCACTATATCCTTTTGCAATCAGAGTATAAAACTCGTCTGGAGACTCGAAATACTCGACCCCTTCAACAAAACGAACACTGCTCCAAGGCTCGTGCTGTGCAAGTTTTTTAAACCAATTTTGAGTGACTCTGGTCAATGCCAGTTCTCTTGCTTCTGAAGCAGACTTGCTGGGGAACGGCCTAAAATGGGCTCCTGCCCATGGTGAAGTGTATTCTGGGCTGAGGGGGTCGATGGGAAGGTGCTTGGCCACCACAGTCACGGCATGGCCCTGTTCGCTTAGAACGAGTGCTGCTGAAAGTCCTACAACTCCAGCTCCTACTATAACGATCATCGCGAAGAGTAGAATTAGAGATCAGAGACAATATGATGAGTTTCAAAGGTGACTTCTGGTCTTAATGTGATGTTTTGTTGAGTCTGTGTGTCTTTGTGAGTCTGACTTCTGGTTTTAGCCTGGAGGTAAAAAAGTGGATTCTTTTCACAACTTTTTCAGTGGGTTGTAGATATTTTGCAGCTTATTTGGGCCTCAAGGTTTTTTTTAATGTCTTCTTTCAGAAGCACTAACAGGAACAGCAACTGTGAAAACGGGAAACAAGAACCCTTCCATTAACTGCACCAGTAAATGAACTGAAACTAAGTACCCACGTATTTACAATAAAACCAATTACCCTAACTTTACAAGCCCCAGTCCATACGAGATTCCCCTTCCAAACTGGATCACATTTTAAACTGGAGATATGCTGAATTCGAGATATGCAGAATTCGAAATACTTTGAATTCAGGATCCCCCTTTCAGGATCCAACCGCACTCACCCCTTGAAAATTGACTGCAAAATACGACATCAATGAACTTACCCCAGGAAATTGTAGACAGGATCCTAAGCTTTCTCCCCGAGAAAGTAAGATATGAGGTCTATAATAACAAAGTTTTTCCTCTATGGGAATCATCCATAGAGATTTTGAAGACTCCAAATTACTTTGAGCTCAATGAAGATATCGTCACACCCGTAAGTTTTGTAAGAGAGAGCTTACACTTTCCTGATGTTCTTTTTGGAGAAAGATACCAGAGATATTTCACTAATGTGGATTCTTTCATTAAAACAATTACATCACCCCCTTATATTAAATTAGATGGACTTCATCTTAAGGTTTCTACACACGAATTGTTCACTGAATTGTATACGAAACATCAAGAGATTCTTGATGTGCTAATTGTAGAGTATGTACTTGACTCGACAGAAATGGAGGATCCAAACATTCTTGAGTTTGATATGTCGATTTACGACAAAATTGAGTTCGCCCGTGTCACAATTTTGGGAGGAGAGTTTTCTGGTAAGTTCATTCTACCACCCAGGGTGAAAAGTGTTTCTGTTGACTATAAAGTCGAGATAGATCTTCCCCCTGTTCTTGATGAATTTATCTACCCTTATAAGCAACCACCTTATTTGCATTTGGAAGATTTGCTACAACTGAAAGTGAGAAATCTTTGGATTACTGGTGCAACTTGGAATAATTTCAAAACCCTTGTTCATAGAAGATCTTGGTATAACCATGTCAAAAGTTTAAAAATTGAATCAATGAAGGTGGAGTATTTAAACTGGAATGATTTTGAGCTCTTTAAGAACCTTGAGGTCTTGGAGTTCATTTTTATGGATAACGGTACTTTCGAACCATTCAGGTTTTCTAAAATGTACAACCTAAAAGAATTGAGTATTAAGTCTTATGGATCGTTTGATATACGATTTAGCAGCTCGATGTTTGAGTTTCCTCCGAATTTGCTAAAGTTTTCTTTATGGGGTATTCAAGGAGATTATGACTTGAAGTTCCCAGAAACTATCACTAGTTTACGGCTCCGTGAATTGGGGAGTTTTTCAGCCAGAATTTTCGATCTCTTCAACTTGCAAGATTTGCATATCTCAAGCTGTTCATTAAATCCAGATCAAAAATACCTTGACTTAAGTTCATTAGAACAGCTTTTCCGAGTGGAATTGAACTGGGCCTTAGAAAGAGATGTGAAACTCATATTACCCAAACAAAAGCTTCAGTTAAGATTGGTCCCATTCTCTGGAATTGGATACGCACAACACTTGGATACCCTAAGCTTTAGCTCCAGTAATAAAATTGTGGAAGGGCTGATTGAGTTTCATGATTCTCAGTTAATACAAAACCTTGGAAATTTTAAGCTTTTATTGAATTCAAAAATTGCACTTGTGGATCTTATTTCATTATCTACAGATGGTGAGGATTTAGACTTGAGTAAACTCCCCTTTCCCTATCAGTCGATCAAATTTCTCTCTCTCTCTAGATCCAATCATCAAAAATTTCCACAAGAGTTTACCAGGTTGAAAATTCTCAAATTGACTGAATTCCCAACTAATATTGTTTTGTTGAATAAATTGCCTCGTTGCTTAGAAGCTCTTGAACTTAATGGAGTTTCAATTATTGAAAAGGATACTTTCCAAAATACTTTGATGTTTAATAGAATTCTGTTGAAATATCTCAAGGTTTTGGATTGTGTTGCTCCTGTCTCAAAAGTCCAATTACCCGAAACTCTAACATTATTGCATGTAGATACTCTTGGTTGTGTTCTGGATCGATCTGAAGATATTGATCTTAATCCACCTTGGTTTAACTTTGAAAAAGTCCTCAATTGTGACGTTATCGATGAATGTGATTTACTTGACACATTCAAACCTGAAAACAAGTCAGTCATTGTACACTATCTTGAAAGTTGAGTTAATGATTGCAAATATCATGTCTAAGCCTACAATAAAGTCATATAAATACTGATCATTCACACTACATATGCTCGTAATAAATATCACCACTCCTGGGCCTTAAGACCGTACTTCAGCTTCTTAGCACCCTTGATAGGCTTAATAAGCTTACTTCCTCCTTCCAAGAATGAGTAGATATCTCTTCTCACTTCTTCGTACTTTCTGATGTATTCTTCCTTTTGCATGGTCAATCCAATATCGTCCAATCCGTTGATCAAACAGTGCTTTCTGAATTCTTCGATCTCGAAATGCTCAACCAAAACTTCGTCAGTTTCACCGTTTCTGATCTGTTGTTTTGGCAAATCAACAGTCAAGTTTTTACCAGCTTTGGCTACTGGGTACAACTTTTCAAGAATTTGCTCTTGAGGAATTCTGATAGGCAACAAACCATTCTTACAGGAATTGTTGTAAAAAATATCCCCAAAAGATGGAGCAATCATACACTTGATTCCAAAGTCTTTCAATGCCCAAGGAGCATGTTCTCTGGAAGAACCACATCCAAAGTTGTCACCTGTGACCAACAAGATGTCTGCACTTCTGTAAGGGTCGACATTCAACACGAAATCGGTTTCAACGTCTTTATTGTTTTCATCCTTGACGAATCTCAATTCGTAGAACAACCCGTTCTTCAATCCAGTTCTCTTGATAGTCTTTAAGAATTGCTTAGGAATAATGGCATCGGTATCAACATTAGCTTTGTCCAAAGGAGCAGTGATTCCGGTAAGAACAGTGAACTTGTCCATTCCAGCACCACCTTTTTTGACTTCTTTGACTTCTTCAGCCTTGTGCTTCTTAGCTTCTGGTTCATGAGGAACATCGTTAAGTTGTTCTTCGATTTCCCCGTCAGTTTCTTCTTCGGCCACTGGCTGTTTTTCGTGATCGTAGACGGCTTTTTGCAACTCTTCGTCTTCGTTTTCACCAATTTGCACAGCTGGTTTATCAACATCAATATAGTCAAACTCACGAATATCAGTAAAATGACCCTTAATGGCTGCAGCTGCAGCCATGGCCGGACTCATCAAATGAGTTCTGGAACGAGCACCTTGACGACCTTCGAAATTTCTGTTGGATGTAGAAGCACATCTTTCTTCTGGGTCCAAAATATCAGGATTCATGCCCAAACACATTGAACATCCAGCTTCTCTCCACAAGAAACCAGCTTTTTCAAAGATCTTGTCCAAGCCTTCTCTTTCAGCTTGTTCCTTGATTAATCCACTTCCCGGCACAACCAAGACTTCCTTGACATTATCAGCTTTGTGGTGGCCCTTAGCTACTTTAGCAGCAGCTCTTAAATCTTCAATTCTGGAGTTTGTACATGAACCAATAAAGGCCTTATCGATGGAAATTTCCTTTAGTGGAGTGTTGGCAGTTAAACCTTGGTATTTCAAGGCTCTTTCCATACCGGCTTTCTTGATAGGATCATCTACTTTTTTAGGATCTGGAACGGCAGCAGTGATAGGTAAGGCATCCTGAGGAGAGTTACCCCAAGTGATGGTAGGAACAATGTCACTGGCTTTGATCCAAATATCATCATCAAAGTGTGCTCCTTCATCAGAGTGAAGAGTTTTCCAGTATTTGACAGCCTTGTCCCATTCAGCACCTTTAGGAGCCAAAGGACGGCCTTTAATGTAATCAAAAGTCACATCATCAGGTTTTATCATACCAGCACGAGCACCAGCTTCAATAGCCATATTACAAATAGACATTCTTGCTTCCATACTGAGATTTTCAATGGCCTTACCGGCAAATTCAATCACACTTCCAGTACCACCAGCAGTACCAATCACACCAATAACATGTAAAACAAGATCCTTGGATGTAATCCCTTCACTCAAGTCTCCGTCAATAAATATTCTCATGTTCTTACTTTTGGCTTGAATAATGGTCTGGGTAGCTAAAACATGTTCGACTTCAGAAGTACCAATTCCAAAAGCCAACAGCCCAAAAGCACCATGTGTAGAGGTGTGGGAATCTCCACACACCACAGTGGTACCTGGTAAAGTAAAACCTTGTTCTGGGCCAACAACATGAACAATACCTTGTCTTGAGTCAGTCATACCAAAATAAGTCACTCCGAAATCTTTGACATTTTGCTCCAAAGTCTTGACTTGCAATTTACTGTCCTCTTGGTCAATAAAAGTGTCAATGTTCTTAAAGTTAATTCTGGTAGAAGTTGGAATATTGTGATCAACAGTGGCGAGAGTACAGTCAACTCTTCTGACCGACCTTCCGGCATTTTTCAAACCTTCAAAAGCTTGAGGACTGGTCACTTCATGGACAAGATGTCTGTCAATATACAAGAGATATGAGCCACTTTCATCTCTGTGGACAATATGGTTTTCAAATACCTTGTCGTACAAGGTTTTAGATTGGTTAGTCATTGCTGAGCAGAGGGCAGTTTGTGGGTTTTATATTTTTCAATGAGTGCGCAAGAGCGGTTGCGGGCCGTCAGCGGCATGTTCATTTCAGCCAATGGATGAGCGGAGATTTGTAACATCTGTGGTTTACAGCGGTACCGGCGCGACTCCGCACTGACTCACTCCGCAGACACATGACGAGGGTCTTGATCTGGCTAACTTAGGGGTTTACTGACGACATGGGCTGGGTATTGTGATTGGGTTGTGATTGGGTTGCGATTGGGTTGTGATTTGGGTTGTTCTATTTATGTACTTATTGATTTGTATTTGGTTTGGTCTCGTATTAGGATCAGGATCCTTTTTACTTTTCTACGTAGTATTTCTTTTTCAGATCGAATTTGCAGCATTTTTTCAATCAGATCATTTCTACGATTTCGATTTGAATCTGTTTATATTTGAGCCTGATAACTCTTGGGTTGCAAATCACGGCAAGGACCTAACTGCTTTTTGGAATCGTGTGGCGTATTGAAAGCACGATTCATGAGATAAATTGATACTCTTTAATCTCCAGTAGTACCCAAATCACTGATAGAACGTAACTGAAGTGGCTGTATGAATTGTTTAGGGTTTAGAAAAGTTTTTTTAGTATTCAGGGTTCGTCAGGCTATATCCTCTGATTAATTTATTAAGCCTATTATTACTTTTGATGAATTGTATTTCTATCTAAGCATTCATTAGGCTATGTAAATATATAATCATAAGTCAGGCTGGTGAAAACAAGGAGGGCCATGTCGTTAAGAAACCTTTTAATTAGGACACATTAGGGAGATATCAGTTAAAGTTACCAAGTCATCTGGTATTCAGAGGTCTATATAATATTTCAGATAGGGAACTGTTTTTACTCAAAAGTATGTTTTCTGCAATTTTCACATCATTTGAATAAAACGAAAAAATCTATTAAATTCATTTAAATGATTTCCACGAGCCAATTGTAAAAGAAACACATCAACATCTACAGACCTAACTAGTCCACTTAAATCGAGTCATTTTTCAGAACACACTAAATTCAGACTCTTAACCCTATAAACTTGTTCTCCCCTCAAAACACCATATACCCAGCCCACAAAGTTTCCCAGCCCACAAAAATTCCCCAGCACACAAAATACCCCCCTACCTTCAAAACCCCCTTACCCCAAATCTCTTCCCCCAAACCTTTCCCTGTCCCAGAAACCAACCTACTTAAGCCTAAGCCGCACGTGACGAACGCGAAATTCATTAATGTTACCACCAGGAAGCAGAACATCCAAGATCAAACCACCCAGGAAGAGCATCACCAACTCTTCGCTTACCTCCAATCAACCCTTTGACTTCGAGAAGGTGTGGCTGGTCCTTTCTGGTGCAATCATCCAGATCCAAAATAAAAATGTATCCAATTTATCCTATGAACAACTTTACAGGAAAGCTTATACCCTCGTCCTTCATAAATACGGGAACAAACTTTATGAAAATGTCACTGAATTAATCAAAACACACTTGCTTGAAAAGAGGGCTGGATTGCTTCGTCTTTTTGAATCTTCCTCCTCTTTTGCTGACGTACAAGAAGAATTCATTAAAAGCCTTCTAACAGAGTGGGAAGAGCATCTTCAACTGATGAAATTTATTAGTGACGTGTTGATGTATTTGAATCGAGTTTACATAAAAGAACAGAACAAGCTCCTTATTTATGATCTAGGCATCAAATTGTATAAGGATTATGTCATAAAGTACAATGATAACGAAGTGGGAAATAAAGTCATAGACATTGTAATAAGTGAGATTGAAAAGAACAGAAATGGAAGGGTAATTTCCACCAAAATGTATATCACCAAAATTGTCACCATGTTCGAGCTTTTGCACGAAGACACATCACTGGATCTTGCTGTGTTTGAAAACTACTATCAAAAACACTTTGAGCCTAATTTTATGTTGCACTCTGAAAAATACTTTAGTGGGCTAATCGAGAAGTTCTGGTCTTACGGAAGTGCCTTGAAGTATTTGACTGAAACAGACCGGTTTTTGGTTGAAGAACTTGATAGAGTAACTTTTTACTTACCCGAGACAACCGTGCCGAAACTTGTAGATTTGATGAACAATATTTTGATTAAACTGCAGTTGGATAATATTATAAACTACCCGATTGATGGGCTTCATTCATGGATTGTTCCTGTTAAAGAGCAAATCATAGCAGCAGATCACCCTCAGGGTTTACCTGAAAATAACGACCAATTGTCATTTTTGCGTATTCTTTATGATCTCAATACCAAGATTGATCCCTCAGCAGAGCTTTTAAAGATAAGATTGAAAGATATTTTGATTAAAGAGGGTAAAGAGTTCCCTTTCTTGATCAGAGGATATCTTACATCTTCAGATCAGAATAGCAAAAAGGCAACTGCATTGAACTCTCCAGCTTTTGCCAACAAATGGATCTCGTCGATTCTTCAATACAAGAATGAGTTTTCCCAGATTGTCAAATCCTGTTTCAAGCATGATTTCTCTATGGAACAGCAAATCATTAATGCTATCCAAGAGTTTGTTAATATTCCTCCCAAGCTTAAAAAGACTAATACCGACCCTAATTTTCTTATTGTTAATCCTGCAGAACTATTAAGTGTATGCATGGACAGCAACATAAAACAGTTTCTCAAACCCAATTCTGCTGGCTCCAGAGATAAAAGTATGGGCGATTCTTCCCTTTCTACTGTGGAAGATTTTATCCAGAGGTCGCTTCAATTTCTCAGGTTCATTGTGGATAAAGATTCATTTGAAGCTTACTACAAGAATCACTTCGCCAAACGGTTTTTGAATTCGAAAGGTTTCAATCTGTCGGGAACTCTTGGTGTTGACATAGAAGAATTGGTGATAAACAAGTTGAGTGAAGAGTTGGGTACAACCGCTATGGATAGCATTATAAAGATGAATTTGGATATAAAGCTGTCTAGAGATGTTACTTCTGACTGGAAGAGTAACTTGGTGGCCACGAAGGATAGATCCATGATCGATATGGATTTGAAGATTTGTAATGTTTCGTACTGGCCCAGCTCAATGACAAAAGACTACAAGAAACTTTCGGGAAAATATCTGGGTGGTGATGTTACGTTTATCTGGCCCCGTCAAATCAAGCATACAATTCAAAATTTCGAAAATTTCTGGGGCGTAGATAAAAAGAACAACAATAAGTCTCTTTATTGGTGTCCCAAGTTTGGATCTATGGACATGAAAATCTCATATCCTAGTAAAACGTATGATATAAATCTTCCAACGTACGCGGGGATAATTATGCTTCTTTTTGGCCCTAGTCATTCACTTGACACGGACCAATACTTTGACCCTTTCCAAGAAAAGAAAAAGTTGACATACAAGCAAATCGAGGAACTCACAGGTATACCCGACATGGAGCTTAAGAGGCATTTACAGTCTATCGCAGTTGCTTCAAGACTGAGGTTATTGACCAAGATTCCTATGTCCAAAGATGTGAAAGACAACGATGTTTTTGAACTAAACGACAAGTTTAAGTCTCCTTCAGTTAAAGTTAAGGTATTGACTGTTTCAGCATCTTCTAGTGCAAGTGCATCTAAGAAATCTGACGAAGCTCAAGACATAGAATCGTCCATTGTTGAAGGAAGAAAGCACGAAATAAATGCAGCTATTGTCAGAATATTGAAGAGTAGACGGTCGATTGTACATAATGAATTGGTGGCAGAGATTATTCGTCAATTGCATAACCGGTTTCTTCCTAATAATTCACAGATCAAGAGACACTTAGAGGATCTTATCGACAAAGAGTACTTGAAAAGAGACGACGACAACAGAAACTTGTACCATTATATAGCTTAGAATCTACGTATATAGTACGAATTATGGCCTTGCATGTACTTCCCTACCACTACTCTACTTTTTCACTTTAATGTGACTACTCTACTTTTCACTCCAATGTGACTACTCTTTTCAAATCTCAAACCATCCAAACCTTTTATTCAACTCGCACTTTCGCGTTAATCTTCACAACATGTCTGCCAACGATATCCTAGATGTGTTGAACATCCAACGTGATACGGCCCAGCCTGCAAAGAAGAAGGCCAAGACGGGCCCAGAGAATCCCGGGGCAAAACAAACGGGGATGGCCAGAGAATTGTACAACCTTTTAGGTCCCAACACACCTCCTGTTAACCTAGTGAACACCAATACTGGTGTCAAAGATAGCTGGAAAACAAACGCCACTCCGTGGACACGGATGCCATTCAACCCCAGAAAGAGAACCCGTGTATCTGATCCAGAGACTGAAACCACTTCTGAGTCGCAACCTGAAGAGGGTTTCCAGCTTTATCACTGGGTCAGAGGATCGAAAGAGCTTTTGGAAAAAGAGGCCCAGGAAAAGCCTTATTTCTTCTCCCAGTTCAACACAAATGTAGATATTCCAGATCTTGTGGATGAAGAGACTTTCAAGAAGTATATGCAAGAGATCGTCGAGGTGGAGCAAAAGGAAAAGGCAGCCAGAGAGGAACGAAGACGTGAGAGAGAGAGGCAGAGACAAGAGAAGTTGGAGAAGGAAAAAGAAAAAGAAAAGGAGAAAGAAAAGGAAAAACTGAATGATAAAGAAAGCACAGAAAAGGCTGCAGAAAAAGCTGCTAAGAAGGTTGAAAAAGAGAATGAAAAAGATACCAACAAAGAGGCCGAAAAAAACAATTCAACAGAGAATAAACATGAGGAGTCAGAAGAAAAAGTTTCTCCTGAATGGACTTACGAAGAAACAGCTTACCTCTTTGATTTGTGTAAGTCTTTTGAATTAAAATGGCATATCATCTACGATAGGTATAGTTATCCCGATAGATCGTTGGAAGACTTGAAGGAGCAATTCTACAGAATATGTAAGTACACATTCATCGATGATGCCAACAGTAATCCGGCACTTACGGAGGCACTTGGTTCTTTCAACAAGAATAAAGAAATCGAAAGAAAGCAGTATTTGGAAAGGTTATTGAAGAGAACTCCTGCAGAAATAGCCGAAGAAGAATCATTGGTCATTGAAGCCCGTAGATTTGAGTTGGCTGCAAAGAAAATGCTCATGGAAAGATCTAATTTACTCACATTACTTGACTCTCCCCAGACATCTCAGTCTGTCCAACAATACCAGTCTTCTCAAGGCTTGACCAGCTTATACAACAACTTGATGATTATTGATAAAAATCATAAGAAAAGACAGTCACACTGCCAGGCTTCTCAAAATAATGATCCTATACCCCCACCTATCCCACCCGCAGCTTCTTCTTCGCTTCGTAAAGAAAGAAGTTTCCAAACCCATTTGCAACTGTATTTATCCAGTCTTGTTAAGCAGAGTCAAAACCAAGGTATTAAAGAGCCAACCGCCATTCATAGATTGCTTTTAAAGCGTCTTACATCCAAAGAAGAAGAAGCATTTGGACTTCATTATCATCCAAACGAAAGACTTGTTCCAGGTGTGACTCTCCGTTCGGCTCAAAGGCTTCCCGGTTTACAACAAAGGCAATCAGTGTTGAAGTCTATCACCACCGTGTTCACTGAACTTGATATCCCAACTGCAGGAGGAACTTCATGGAGACCAGTTATGCCTACTAGAAAGACTATGGCCAAATATGATGACTTATTGAGAGCTGTTGTTGCTCTTTTAGATGTCAAGAAGGGTAGAGATAAGCTTGAGGCTGAAATAGAATTGATCAGAAGTCAAAGAGGTTTACAATAGTGTAGTATAATGTATATTCGTAATGCTGTGTAAAAAATGCTATGTAATTTCGTTCCTAAAAGGATTAATGCAATGTTTGATTAGTCAAAAGCGAACTCAATGTTTACCATTTCGTTTGTGGCTTCAAGACTGGTAAGAAGCCTGAGCTCGTCAAGATATTGTTTTGGGTTGAATCTTTCTTGATCTGGTTTTAAAAGATTCTCTTCTAGAGGAAATAATTCCCTAGGATTATTTGAGATATCACTAAGTGTAAAGGAAGAGTAGGGACGGTTTAAATTCTTCATTTGGTTGGTACTAGGAAGCGAAGAATCAAGAATTTGTCTTTCTATAACCTCGCGTACGAAGTTCTGGTCTTTGTAGCCATCATAAATGAAGAAGGCTTTCCCTAATATCCGATATGCCTGACAAAGGGATTTGAGCTGATAGTTTCTAAGAAGAGTAGTAAACCTTCCTCCCCAGTGTGAATAGCAAAGAGTTGTTATATCACCAAGCAGAAGTACAAATCTAGCAAATTCACGACTAGAAACATCCACCTTGTAAGTTTCTAATTTACTCACAAAATAATCCATAAGCATGGAAATAAGAAGCCAGAAGTTGGCTTGATTTTGGATCACTTTCCTCATATAAATGCTCACAAGATGGAATATTGGGCCGAGATTTGCATTTTCAGTGTATTGGTCTAGAGTTTCATTTACATCCTTGTTGTAAATGAGGGACGATATCACTTCTTTATGCAAAAATGAAAGCTGTTCGAGATTACTCAACGATTTCCATCTCATTTGATTGGCACTCTTTGGAGTCAAATCTAGCTTATAAACCAATTCCTGGTAGACTGGTATATTTCCGATAATTTCAGGAGCATGCGAGTGAAGAGTTTCGGTACTTTTCTTGCAGTACTCAACGAATCTGGACGACTTAAAATACTTATCATATTCTTCATTCAAAGAAACCATAAAGATCTCTAAAAGGCTCAGTTTCCTCCGAGTCAGTAATTCACCTGTAATAATATTTGATAGAATAGTCGAGGCGATAGCTGCCCTATTGGTACTCAAGTCCAATGCGTTAATTCTACCTGTTAAGTGGATCTTTTTGAAGTCGAGTAAAGGAAGGTTATACTTCTTGCAAGAGTTAAAAATATCAGCAACGTATTTGGAAGGGTGAAACTTGGCTAATTGTTTGATAATGATCTCGATTATTGTGTCCATATGTTGGGGAATGTTCTCCAATTCTATGATACACGAATAAAATCTCAAAGCAAACATGTCTCTCAGGTATGCATTTCCCATGTATGGAAATTGCTGGTAGATGATTTTGTTCCAATTTGGATCACATATATAAGCCAAACCTAGCCAGACTTGGAACCCATTTTCCACCAATCCTACAATACGCTCTTCCCTTATTCGTTTCTTCATAGGAAATCCACCCATTTTTTGACCTATGAATGACCGAATGTTTTCAATCAAATCAAGAACAAGTTGGGAAGAGTTCCTCAAGAAATCCTTATTCACAAATGATGATTCTAATGCTTGTACCGTTAATTCAAGTATTTTTGTTGCCAAGTCGTCGTGAAACTCTTTGAAAGAAACTCCATGAAGTACTTTGAAAAACGCCAGTGCCAAAGCAGGATCCGAGACACTGGGGTGGACATCGAGCTTAAACAGATTTTTGAGACAAATCATCAATTGAATTAGGATTTTGGAGACTCCAGGTATTGTCATATATAGCTGTGACACTTTCAAGAGAAGCGTAGTGAATGCTTCGGTAGGAATAGCCCTTCCTTTATCCTGTACAATCTCACAATAGTTTCTTAGTTGCTGAATACTAATCAGGTAAATGTCGATATCATTCGAGTCCTTCACCAGATTTATCAACGCATTTACTGAAGCGTTTTGATTCAACAGAGATACTTGGCTTAATAGATTTATGAAGTTAAACCTATTGATGAATGCCACTTGATGCTTTTTACCCTGTTCATACTGAAAGCTGCTGGATATCATTAGTTTCATGGCTAGCCTTTTGCTTTCCGAAGTACTTGTCAAAGAAGAAACGTAGTAATAAAGGAACTGCATGAAATATTCAAAGAACGTTGAACTAGGAATATCATTTATAGTGTAAACCTTGGAAAGCACCATAACATGAGTTGGTTCATCATCAAAATTGAAAAATCTCCTCGAGGTAATTGAAGCATATAGTTTTATAATCAATTTTTCAGTTAAAGGCCATGATTTTCTCTGACTTAACAAAAAGCAAACATCCAAAAAGTCTTTATGGAAACCTCCAGATTCGTTTACCTTCTCCATGTCATATAAGGTATAAAAACTGTCCCAGTTGTATTCCTTCAGTGGAAGTCTATTTCCCACGAAAAACAAACCCTCCAAGGAAGATTGTAAAGTTTGGCGATTACTCATCTTCACTGCAGACTTCACGGTATTCCAAAATAGAGGCATATCCCAAGAAAATAGTTGGTGCATGAAATCAAAACCTTCTTGTGACTCCAGCAGAAGTTCGTCGTCGAGATCTGAGCTGATACTTTGGAACACATTAAACCAAAACACCCCACAGTAGCTTATCAATTCTTCTTGGGTGGCTTTATCAATCCTTTCAAATTTCTCCTCGAGTTTCACATATATGTAAAATAGAGTTATCAGGGATTGTAAAATATCACTCAGAATCTTCTCTTGTTTTGTGATTTTCTTCATAATGGATCTGATATATTTCCAACCTACTTCCAGAGGCCTCTCTTGTAAAATCATATTCCATGAAGAAATCATGTCCAATGCTTGAGCTACTTCAGGAGATGGACTATTATCATTCAACTCTCTGGAGATTGAGCTTAGCAACTTTAACTCGTTTCTTCTGGATTCATCTTTGGTAACGAGATCAAACGAATAACGAGTTCCATTAAAAAAAGATACTAGCGTCTGGAAGTTACTGTGGTGGAAATAATCTTGATTCAAAAGGTGGATGCTTGAGTAGTCAACCTTGAACTTCCGTTCTCTCGGTATTCCTTTCGGTGGTTCATGGGAGTATTTAACAAACTTATTAGATTTGATAAATCTACTAGTACTCTCTGCTTCAATCGCAGTAGAAAACATACTGGGACCCTTTCGGTAGTATTCCAGGATAGGAGGCTGATTTTCATGTCTTTGATGCAGAATTTCCCTGGGATCTTTACGGGTTTTATTGTCGTTATCCTTCGGCTCCCTAGGCTTGCCCTCCAGCAAATCTTCTTTCAATTCATCCACTCTTGGCCCTTTGAAGTAATTGGTAACTTTTGATGTCTTATTATGTTCATGGGATCTTTGTGGTCTCGTAATCTTCTGTTTACTTTTCACTTTGAAGGGTTTGGCTTTCAACGGTCTAGAGGCTACTTTTGGTCTTGGTCGTCTGGTTCTCACCTTCGAAGCTGTTCTGCTAGGACCAATTATTGAAGAGCTTACTCTCGAAGAGCTACTTCTTGAACCGCCACTTACTCTAGATGAACCTTTCCTGGGAGACCGTACGATGTCCGGATTAATTTCACTGGCATCTCTTAGTATCTCTCTGATATAAAGTCCTTCGCTATTCTCTTTTGAGTCACGAGCAATGAAATCATTTTGCACTGGTTCTTGCCTGTTCAGTTCGATTGTGTCGGTTTCTTTTATTGTTTCAAAACTGAACAAATTATCCTGTGGTGTTTGTTCCAGGTACATCTGTAGTATCTCATCGTCACTACCAGATGAATCTGAAAAATAGTCATTGTATTTGCTGTCTAGAGCATTGCTAACCTGCTGGACCTGACTTATATCGAGATCTCTATTTCGGTTATCCATGGCAATATAGTCCTCTTCTACATCTTCAGGCCCGTCCTCTATTATTTCTCTGTACAAGTCAGCTTCGTTAATAAAGTGGGAACGGACTTTAGCACCCCTTTTTCGTATGGCTAAACCCTTCCGTTTCTCTAGATCCTTTGGCCTATTTTTCAAAGAGCCCTTTCTCTCACCTTTCCAAATAGATAATCGTTTGGCTGATTCAGGAAGAACTCCATGAAGAACGTTTCTTTCGTTCCGAACACGTCCTCCCACACGTACTACCAAAGCATCCTGTGACAGTTCATCTGGGTCTTCAGAAGCCTGGCTATGTGACATTTGGGTCAATTCTCTTGGTACAGCCCTATGTATACCATCAACATCTATGAGAGACACGTCCGACTCGTTTTCATGATCAAAGGAATCATCAGAGTCGTCAATCACCATGCCTCTGTTTCTTCTGTTCCCGATAAAGTCATCTGAGTCATGGTCAGAGTAATATGCAAAAGGATCCGTATCTCCAAGACCATTATCGATGACTGAGCTCTGGGTTAGCAGGTCGTGATTAGAAGTGTTTTCTGGATCTTGAACATCGGGATCAGATTGTGAAAAAGTCCCATTGTGTGCATTAGGATTGGCCCGTCCTAAATACTTATAGAAACTCTTGGACTTGTATCTATCTTCCTTGGGGTATCGTTTTTTCTTCGACAAATACTGCTGGTTCAAAAACTTAAGCATCCCCTCCATATCTGGGCTCTCTTCATATATGTCGTTCAAGTAATCTACGCTTGCAAGATCAAGCCAGTGTGCCTGGTCTGCCAAGTAAGGATGCGTACTAGCAAACTTTCTCTTTCGGAGTCCGTAACGTTGGTGAGGCATGGACACAGCTAGAGGCATTATCGACAGAAGAGCATTCTCCAAGTCTTCGTTTTCATTCCGTGACTGGAGATTTGATGGTGATGGCTCGCGTAGCACAGCTGCGTAGTTAGATGCAGATATTTTGGATTGTACAGAAAGTCTTTGCTGTTCTGGTAGTCTTGAGAGATGCTCTAGCACCTTCTCTCGTGATACTGAAGCAATCGGTAGGAGTTCGTACTCCTGTTCCGAGTCTGACACATAGTCTATCATGATATCATAGTAATTTTCCAGACGCGATAGCTGCGAAACATGGAGTAGTGTATTTGGGAGTAGGAGTCAATTCAGGTTGGTTTGAGTGGATTTAAGTTGATTTAACTGGATTTGAAGTCAATTTGAAGTCAAAGGGGAGTATCACTGTTTAAGTGGTATTGTCTAGAGTTCAGGGAATCTCCAGGGATTATTTGAAATTGCTGCAATCGTCTATTGAAGGAAGAGTGAGAGTGAATGAAAAAGGGAAAATTCAAAAGAATGAGTGAAAAGAAGAAGTGAATAGTGGGAGTGAGAGTGAAGAGTTCCAAGAAAGAGTGAAGAGTTCAACAAAAGAGTGAAGAGTTCAACAAAAGAGTGAAGAGTTCAACAAAAGAGTGAAGAGTTCCAAGAAAGAGTGAAGAGTGAGAGTGAATATGATGGAATCAGAGAATAGAGATTATTGCATAAATGTACTCAACTTACTGTGACCCTTAAAGTAACAATCCTAATTCTGCTAGTCCAAATATAAGAAGCAAGTCAACATCAACACTATAGTCCTAAACCCAACATAAAACATAACTCACAACTGGTGACAATTCACAACTCTTGATCGCGAAAATTTATCTCATCACCATGGATAACAGGAAGATTTACAAGAAACAAAAAAAGAATCAGAGGAATCTCATATCCAAAGTCACTGGTTTCATGTCCTCATTCTGGAACGGCCAGCAAGCACCTGTTGCTCCAGCACCTACTTCGCCTCATGAGCCCCAAGCAACGGTTCCCGAATCTGAACCACCATCATCAATCCCACAACCTTCGTTTGCTACACCACAATCCAAACCCACTCCAATTGAAGGTGAAAAAACCCCCAATGTTTTGCTCTCTGAATTTTTCCAACAAAAGGGAAGTAAGCCTTTGACTCCAATAGAGTATCAGGGTGTCATATCACTTCTTTCACAATCACAACAGAAACCTAATAATGGAATTTTGTCTCCCGTAATGCCAGGTGCTTTCACCAGATACGATAGTCCAATTCGTGATCCTTCGCCTGTTAGAAACCAGAACGATTCCATTGTTGAATCCACCCCATCTCAACAAAAGCTCTTAAGAGATGCTCAATATACCAGAGAATCCAGTCCTCAAGTTTTTGCAACTCCAGAATACAAACATATCCTCACCAAACCTTCATCTTCAGTCAAGAAAAGTGTTCCTTCCGTGAAAAGAGTCTACCAATTTTCTGGGTTACCTTCACCTTATAGAACTAAGATTAAGGCTCCTGTTTTAGACTCAAATAAAAGAGCTCGCCTGAATAGAAGCGTCTCCCAAAACACCAGTATAGAAAAATCCCAGAGCCTGAGACCTTTAAATAAGGCAGCCACCACCTTGCTTTCGGTTTTGGATAATAGCAAAAATAGTCTGGATTACATTCTGCAATTTTCAAACCCTTACGCCGGTAAATCTTCTATGGCTAAAAGACAGCATGCTTTGACAGCTGACCTGATCAACTCCACCACAATGTTTGACAAGTCTATTAACTTGCCAGATACCATCTCGAATAGTTCAGTTACTACTCCTGCAGCTGAGACTGCTACCGAAGCTAGCAATGTTGCAAATGCTGGTGACACGGTATCTCCCCCAGATAACAGTAATGATCCACCTGTCTTTGTAGCCAGTACTTTACCTTCTCAGACTTCTGTTGCAGAACCGGCAACTGCAAACTTGTTCGGAATTGCAGCTGGTGACAAGAAAGAGGTTTCAAAGCCTTCAGTTCCTTTAGTCAAGGACCCAAAGCCTTTGTTTTCTACCGAGACCAAGTTATCCAGTGCAATTGCCAATCCAGAAACGAAGCCTTCGTTTTCATTTGGAAAATTTGAACCAGCTGCTTCTGAAAAGCCTCCCTTCTCATTCGGAAATGTTTCTTCAAAGCCCAACTTCTCGTTTGGTAAGCCTTCGGAAACTTCAGAAAAGCAAACACCAGCTTTTACCCCCTCTAACTTTGGAGCATCTCAAGAGAAAACTGAACCTCGCATTCCTTCCACGAATGTACCAAAAAATCAATCAAGTGAAGGAGCAGTACCAGCTAATGGTGATTCTAATACTGGCCGTTTCACATTCCCAACTGTGGAATCTAGAGAAGTGTTATTAGATTCTTCCAAAGTGGAGCAGTACAAGAATCTTTTCTCCTTCAATGTATAGCATTTGTATAATTAGATAACATAATAAAAGAAAGCCATATTCGTGGCTTACTATAACCTCTTTGAGGTATAGAAATTATATTCATTTAGAAAGAGTAGAATGTTCTTTATTATTGGGCGTACTTATCTATATGTTTGAGGAAGAAAGATCGAGACTCCAGTAATTTTCCCTTTTTTCTAGTTATCAAGAAAAGTGACCATTCTTGATTTCCTTGTTGTGTTTTTCAAATAATGACCAAAAAAATTCATCCTGTCTCTGGAAAGCATGTCAAGCTTACCAAGGCTGGTGTTATCTTTATTGATACAGGGTCTCTTCTCTGTTTTAAACTGATACTCCTTCAACCCCAAGTCAAGTCTTCTTTTTGGTGCTCTCCCTTCTTCCGTAGCTACTGAAGTGGTAATAATTGAAGGAAAATCATTATTCAGCTCTAAAGGTGAGCAGATATCCATGGGATCGAAGTCAGACGATATTATGGTATCTGTTATAATCTTTGGTAGCCCATAAGAGTCAGCCAGAGATCCGTTAGCTGTGTTCACCTCATTTTGTTGAGTTTCATTTGAAACTGCTTCTTGATTTGATATCAAGGAGCCTCCAAAAACATTTTCATCTGGTATTCTTCCCTCATTGGATTTAGTTTCCAAGGTAATTTCATCCAGTTTATTGATTTCACTTATCTCATTATTGGAATTATCAGGAAAATCTTTATCAAAGTTAGAGTTTGTCTCATTGTCTAATTGATTTGAAAGATCATGTCCTCTAACGAAATCTAAAAATTGGTCGATAACAGCTTGGTCTCTGGATGAAGGTGCGTTCAAGTTAAAAACTTTATCGTCATTTGAATCGTTCTCCATTTTGGACAATAATTCATTATACCTTCCCCCAAAAGATACACATTTTTCAGAAATGTTTTCCTTATCACTCAAATATCCTTCTGAGATACTTGTTGGAGTTCCAGCCCTCAGTTCTGGCTGAAACATTATTTTGAACTTGAGATCAAAATGGTAATGTGCCTTCTTGCACTCGCCACAATAGCACTTATCGACATCTTTGAAGTAACAGCTATAATGCTCAGAAAGATGAATAAATATATTAGAGGCGATCTTACCTGTGAACTCACAGTGTTTTCTTTCTCCACAAAATTCTACCCTACTGGGTAAACGATCGGAGTGTCTCAATACGATACGGAATTCAATCAACTCACCTAACTTAACTTCAGGCAATTCTTTTCCAAAGGAAGGTTCGATATACATGTTAACATACTGTGATCCACTACTATCGAAGTCAATGTTCCAATTATAAGGGACTGTGTACGACTGTATCGCTTTGTGCACCATCTCGAAGTAGTAACTATAGTTGGAAAGCCCTGAATTAGAGTTGGAAATCCTACTGGGATCTTTGAATATCATTTTACGATAAGTTGTAAATAGCTATATAAGCAAAAGTCTTCAACTCTAGTGAAGACTATACTAGATAGTTAAAGTCGAATTTTTTTGCAGCCTCGAAATCTGTAAAAATGCGTAGAGTGAAAAAAATGTGTTGCAAATCGAGAAGAGAAATGGCATAAATGATCACAAAATATATAATAAGTGCTATGTACTGGAAAGATTCATTCCATTCAGTCAATCATAGCTGGGAAATTTACCAGAGTCCTCAATTGTGGCATTTTTATTCAATTTCAAAAGGAAATCAGCACATTCTTCTATTGAGATGATCGTGTCAGTGGCAGGTAACAGACTTTTAGGTAGCATTGCAGTATCCACTAGTCCAGGGTGGACGGAAATTACCACATCGGTAACCCTCTCTTTTGAGATCTGTTAAGCAAGATCTGTTAGCAAGAGCATTGATTGCTGCTTTGCTAAAGGTATAACTTCCATTATTAAATCTCATATCAGCAATTGTTGCAGCCATTGATGATACAAATACTAGCTTCACTGGTCTTCAGTTTTTCTCTTACCTGGAAAAGAAGGTCTTGTATAGCTTAAGGATTCCCAAAACGTTCACACGGTGTAACAATTCAAACTCACTCACAGGGTAATCTTGGATTTTATCATAGTGGGAAGTACAAAGTCCAGCATTGTGGATAACAACATCAATTCATATAGGTGTCAAAGCTTCTAGATCTTTAAAGGCTTCCTTGAATTTTTTCTCTCCGTTCCCAAAATCTATGAAAATAACATGGACATCAGACTGAGTTGCCCAACTTCTTTTGCCTTGGCTTCATTTCTCACTGGTCCATCAACGAGAATGTAACCTCGAAGACTATAATAGCATCATATTTACATTTCATTGGGACTACAAAAGCTTTTTTCCATTTCCATTAATTGGTTGATTTTGGGTGTCTTAATGATAAGATGCAGTATATTGATTTCGCAGCAAGATAGTACCAATCCTAACTCAGTGCCTTTTCTGGTGTAAGCTTAGTTTTTGTTGATAGCAAGTAAAACTGCATTTGAACGAGTTTTCAAACAAAAATATCTAGTCTGTCAAAAACATTCTATTGCAACAATGGAATGGATTCGGCCAAGTTACAAAATATGATCTGCTCTCAATCCTCCTCTTCAATATCAACCGGAATTTCGAAAACAACATAATATAAACTTGAAATACCCAAATGAAAAAAAAGCATTCACATCCCACTTTTCCCCAAGATGGACGGATCAAATGTCTTGTGACTACTAACGACGGAAGTTTGAAGTTTGATACAGGAAGAAAGTTTCACAAGCTTTAAAAACTTTCTGAAAGTAGATTGCATTTCGAGCCGATATTATATACAAGTTCACTGCTTTAAAACGCAAGTACCATGTATTTGATTTGTCAAATCCAGCTCATAAGCCATCTCTTGGAATCTCGCACTCGCGTTGAAAATACGATATAAACGATCACCAGATAATTCATGTCTGAACTCAACTCAGTACTTCTCGTAGGAGGATCGGGATTCCTCGGGCTTCATCTTGTGGAGCAGTTCTCAAAACACTGTCCTGCCACTAAGATCCATGTGTTCGATATTCGTCCTATTCCTGATCAATTATCGAGTTATTTCACTTTTGATCCGTCTGAAGTACAGTTCCACAAGGGTGACTTGACTTCTCCTGAAGATGTTGCAGCTGCAATAAAGGTATCTCAATGTGATGTTATTGTTCATTCTGCTTCTCCTGTTCATGGTCAATCTGAACTGCTTTACCAGAAAGTTAATGTGGATGGTACTCTCAATTTGATCAAAGTCGCTAAAGAATTAAAGGTAAAAGCTTTAGTATATACCTCTTCAGCAGGTGTTATTTTCAATGGTCAGGATGTTAAAAATGGTAATGAAACTTGGCCATATCCTGAGGTTCATATGGATGGTTATAATAAGACCAAAGAGATTGCAGAAAGAGCAGTAATGGAAGCTAACGACCCAAATGGCTTATTAACTGTATGCTTAAGACCGGCAGGAATTTTTGGTCCAGGTGACAGACAGTTGGTTCCAGGTCTTAGAAGTGTTGCTCAAAGAGGTCAATATAAATTCCAAATCGGAGACAACAATAATCTTTTTGATTGGACTTTCGTAGGTAATGTTGCTGATGCACATGTCTTAGCTGCTCAAAAAATATTGGTAGGTGAATCTGCAAAGCAAATTGGTGGAGAGACTTTTTTCGTTACCAATGACCAACCATGCTATTTTTGGACTTTGGCTAGAGCTTGCTGGAAAGCTGATGGATATGTCGCTGCTAAAAATTTTGTGATCAATAGGCCTTTTGGTATAATTATTGGTTTCATTAGTCAAAACATAGCTAAACTCACAGGTAAATCCGGTGGTTTAACAGTATTTAATGTGACAATTTCTAGTGCATTCCGTTACCATGATATCACCAAGGCAAAGACTCTCTTAGGTTATAAACCAGCTGTTGATATCGCCACTGGTATCAATTACACTTTAGACTGGATGAATGAATCACAATGATCATCCAATAAAAACTTGTAGAAATAGAGAATTTCCAAGCTATAGCGCCCTGTATATTTGATCTATAACGTTACCCTATAGAAAATTGAAATTCAATGTAGTGAAGAGCAAAGCACCCAAACAAAGATAAATAGTTAGTGTATCTACTTCATTGTTAGTCGAATCCAGCTTGGTACCCAAGGTATCAATGCTGACTTCTTCAGCTTTTGAATCTTCATCTCCGTTGTACAGAGATTCATCTACTTGATCTATATCTGAAACTTCTAGGTCTTCAGGGCTCGATAGATTTATTTCGTCTTCTTTCTTTTCCCTATCCTCTTCTAATATGTCAAGAATTTCCTTTTGTGCTGGAATTTTGGGAGAAAGTTTAGATTTAAGAATCACAGATTCCACCTTTAAAACTGATTCATCAGCCTCCCCTTTACCTTTTTTTCTAGACTCTTTCTGGGGTATACCATCATCTTTTTTGAAAGGAAGAGAACAGGCATTGATGTCATTAAGTGGAGCACAATCTTCAAATAAAACAGTCAAAAAGTTATTTGAGGGATTACCAGGGCATAAGTTGAAGCATTCAGGTTTCATACTCTGTAAAGCACAGCACTCACACGCTAAATCATCAGCTTTGCAATCATCGAGTTTTTTGAGAACATCGTTACAACATGTTGATAATTGCACAAGCTCAGAGGCACTACACTTCTGATGGGGTCTAGGATGGGGGTTCACATAAGACCCGAATTCATCAAAACCTTTCCCCAATACATACACGAATAGAAATAGTGACGAAAACAAGGCTCTTAAATACATCGTCTATTTGTAAATTTGCAACATTTTGCAGTCGCACCCGTATTAGGAATTAGATGCGGCAGTACCCTAAATAATATTTACTAAAAACGCCTCCTATCTTCCCTATCCTATTGTGGGCAAAACGCCAAAAATAATATGTTACAGCCCGTTGCTAAATATTCACCAATAATAGCAACATGCGGCATCACCTGGACACTAATCTCAATTTGACACACATTTCACAGATTCGTCGTGCGATTCTCGTGTAACTATTGCGTCAGAGTTTTTCACCTCCGATTTATCACAATAACATCATCATCCGAAGCAGGAAAGGCTTAGTTAATATTTTAAGCGTAAGCCCACCATGTAGAAGTCACTAGTTCCGTTATACTCGTCAAATTATCATAAAGATCGTCACCATTCGAGTTAAACTCGATCACATCGCCCCTTTATTCATGTTAACCGAGCTCCTTTATATGTACCTGCATGAACTATACACATTCCTCCACTATTATAATTCCAAAAAGCAAATATTTATGTGAGGGTATTTTCCATTTCAAGTAGGAGCGCCATCTCTATACAGGATTGCAATTTCTAGCACTTGCAGCAATTTAGTTCAGAGATCAAAATTTGTCTGGAGCTTCTTTGAATACTATTGGGCGAGACCTTAAACTTACGTGAAGTACCAGAGTTCAAACTAGTTATAGCCCACATTCACTTGAATGTAGGCGTTTCGTGTTTTTTGTGTCTTAATCGAATCGCTGGCAATTATCTGGAAATTATATAAATAAATCCTGACAGCTGCATAACTCTTTTTACTTGTCAAAAGTCTGGGCTTTAGTTGACACATAAATATATTATTCTGTCTTTAATATGCTAAAAACTTATTCCTTCGTTTTTTTGCTCTTTTTGAGCTTATTTAATTTAATCAACGCAGAAGATTTACCAGAAGTTGAAGTTGTTGGAAACAAGTTCTTCTTTTCTAATAATGGTTCCCAATTTTTGATGCGTGGTATCGCATACCAAGAAAATCCATTAAACGGTTCCTCGGAAAATAGTGGAACTATCAAGGACCCTTTGGCTGATGCTGATGCATGTAAAAGAGATGCCAAATTATTCCAAGAATCCAACACCAATACATTAAGAGTTTATGCCGTTAATACCAGCTTAGATCATGATGATTGTATGAAAATTTTTAATGATGCAGGTATCTACATCATTGCTGATTTATCTGAACCAAAGAGATCCATCAACAGAAACAGTCCTGAATGGAATCTTGACTTGTACAAGAGATATACTGATGTTGTTGATATGTTTGCAAACTATACTAATGTTTTGGGTTTCTTTGCAGGTAATGAAGTTACCAATAATAAGAGTAACACTGATGCATCTGCTTTCGTTAAAGCTGCTGTGAGAGATACCAAGAAATATATTTCTGACAAAAAATACAGAAGTATTCCTGTTGGTTATTCGTCCAACGATGATGAAGATATTAGAGTTGCAATTGCTGATTACTTCTCTTGTGGTGACTTTGATGAAAGAGCTGACTTTTTCGGTATCAACATGTATGAATGGTGTGGTGATTCTGATTTCAAATCTTCTGGATATGAAGCTCGTACTGAAGAGTACAAGAACCTTACAATCCCTGTTTTCTTTTCTGAATATGGTTGTAATGCTAAGAGACCAAGAAAGTTCACCGAAATTGGTACCATTTTTGGTGATAAGATGACTGATGTCTGGTCTGGTGGTATTGTATACATGTATTTCGAAGAAGATAACAAGTACGGTTTAGTATCCATTGATGGGGATGATGTTTCAACTCTCGATGATTTCAAGTATTATTCATCTGAAATGAACAAGATATCTCCATCCCTTGCCAAATCATCTGAAGCTTCAGATTCTGCTTCCACTTTAGAGTGTCCAACCTCTGCACCAACTTGGAAGGCATCTAAGAAGTTACCACCAACACCTGATAAGAAAGTTTGTGAATGTATTTCAGAAACATTCTCTTGTGTTGTCGCTGATGATGTGGATACCGAAGATTACGGTGACTTGTTTGGTTATATTTGTGACAAGATTGACTGTGATGATATCAATGGTGATGCTGAAAAGGGTGAATATGGTGACTATGCATTTTGCTCAGACAAGGACAAATTATCTTACATCTTAAATGCTTACTATAAAGATCAAGATGAGGACTCATCTGCTTGTGATTTCAAGGGATCTGCCTCTATCAATAAGAGTGCTAAAACTGACAAGACCTGTGCTTCAAAAGCTTCTTCGGGATCATCTGGTTCTTCAGGTTCTGGTTCTGGCTCAGGTTCTGGCTCAGGTTCTGGTTCTAGTAGTGGCTCTTCCGGTACTTCTGGATCTGATGATTCAGATTCCTCAAGTAGTAAGGATTCTTCAGCAGTTGTCTCTGTGGGACAATGGTCAGTTGGTCAATTGATCGCTTTGAGTACTATCACTACAGCCTTTGTAGGTGGTGCTTCCTTCATTTTATTTGATTAAGTTATATAGTAAATCTATAAGTATTTGTTCAATTCGTTATCATGAATATCTCATTGAGTAATCTAGGATCCATCACAGATGCTTTCTTTTGTCTAATATACTTTGAACGAGCTGATAATCTGGTAGCTATTGTAGTATTTCTTGTCACTGTTTCATCTGAACTGGTTTCTTCCTTTTCTACCTCATCATTAGTCTTATTATCCTTCTTTGATTTCTTATCCTTCTTCTCTTTCTTTTCTTTCTTGTCTCTCTTGTCTTTCTTGTCTTTCTTGTCTTTCTTGTCTTTCCTCTCTTTCCTCTCTTTACTTACCTTTTGATCTTTCTTTTCTTTCTTTACTTTATCCTTAGCCTTATCACTCTTTTTTATTTTTATTTGTTTATGCTCCTCCTCCTCCTCTTTATCATTGGTTTCTTTGTTTTCTTTCTTATCTTTCTTTCCCTTCTTCTCTTTTCTTGCCTTCTTATCTTTCTTTTCCTTCTTGCTTCTCTTGGTTGATTCCAAATCAGATTCCTCTTCCTTTCTACGCTTCTTGGATTCTTTAATGCTATCTTTGTCGTCCTGTAAAAGAGTTTTGGTTTCGGAATCCCAAGTACTCTTCAAAACATCACCTCTCACAAACTGAACACCCAACTTCCCGTTTATGATTTTGTCTTTTCTTTGTCTTTCTAACTCCTGATCTATTTGTTTTTCTTTTCCATTCAATCTACCCAATATTCTTTGAAATGCATCTAATCCGTGAGTATCATCACTATCCAAGGGATCGTCACTCTTCTTCTTGAGTCTTGCACCTAATCCGGCATTGTCATCCTTTATAGAAACCTTGACATGAGATGTTACTGCATGCTGTACAAGTCCTAAACCTGAGCCCGGTTTCCAGCCATATTTCTCCAAATGTTTATGACCAAACCTTTCAGTGTTATTAGACCAGTTGGTGTTTCTAGGATCCAACCCAAATCTTTGCTTTACTTTTGTTCCTGCAAGCCCCATGCTATTAAAAATCTGAGATGCGCTTGAGATGAGATTATTTTGAGCTGCGATGATTTCAAAATGCGAAACTACGAAATTAATTACTTTTAAGTGGAATCTAATTCTACTAGTATTACCAATATATCAGAATGTCTGCTCCATTCAACCTAACCTATAATAGTGAACCATCTATCCTTAGCCCAGTAATCTTTGAAGTCACCTTCATGAAGGCAATTACTCTCTTTAAGCCAATCTAAAACGTATTGGAGGTCAGACCTCGTCAAAACCACTTTAAATTTATTCTGAATTGCTCTCAACTGGATTCCTGGCCTGAAAAGAATGTACCAAATAATCGAAACTGTGATTCTTGTCCAAATATCACTGTTGATGTTACCATCAAGTCCAAGCCACACGTGAGATCCTGATCTTCCTGTGGGCACTGGTACCTTTCTAACATTGTCCAAATTAGAATCTAAGATTTTTGTAACCGCTATGTCACAGTCTAACTTTGTCTTATCTATCAATCTTGATTCATATCCCGTAAATTGGTAAATCCTATTGATATGCACCAAGGTCGTTTCGTAAGATGATACAGAATTGATGAGGCTTGCTACCTGGCTATTGTTAATACCTTGAGATAGAAGTAAGGCTCTCGATTGGTCGAAAAGAGCCCACAATTGTTCATTGAATCTTGTTGCTTCGTGAAAGAAATTGGTGGTATGTTTGAACGGTGTCAAAGAACTTTCAAACCTGTCTGTTAAAACAAAGGATTTATCAGTGTTTTCAGTACCGAAGAAGTCCATTTCTTTATCTCTCATCATTGATCTCATCACCAATTCTACTTTTTCGTTTCCAAAAGGAGATAATATCCTCATCACTGCATCAGATTCAAAGCTGGATTTAGGAGTTAAGCAAATACTACGAATTGCTGTTTTTATATTCTCCACTTCCTCATCAACAGTCTCTCTATCTGTTTCATCTTCTTGATAAAAGGTCCGGTTTGACAAAATTACTTCTTTCTGTTTCATTGAGTTCCCTTCAACCTGGTCTAAAGAAACCAAGGGGTTTTCCTTTGCAACCTGTCTGTCATAATTCTTCAAATTTTGCAGTGTATTATAGTACAACCCTTTCAGTAAATCACTGAATTTCAAATTCTCGGTGTTTTCCCAAAGTTTCAAGAAAAATCCATAGTCCATCGGTTCTTCAAAATCACGAATATTGATCCGTCTATCATCAATTGACTGGCTTACAAGAATTTCAAATTTTTCCATAGCTTTCAAAATTACTTCCAGGCCCCCAACTTTTTTCCTAATGGTGGTCCACTTTTGTTTCAAATCTTTCCCATTGTAACCTTGAAAAAAAGTGGCAAGATAATCGAAGTCAATCATCTTTTTAAATGTACGAGAGATGACAATCAATTTGAACAAGGATAATTCATCTTCCTTACTAAAAACACTAGCTCTTTTCCTCGTAACATTATTACCGGCTTCACCTTTTGGTCCTTTTCTTTTAGAGCTTTTCCGTCCCTTAAATCCAGTGCCAACAAAAGCTCTTAATGGGTCACTCGATGTATCATTGCTGTCTGTTTCTTCTTTAACACCTCCTTTATGAGATGATATTTTCCTATCTACAGAACTAGCACTCTCTGGTTTTTTAACACGCTTGGACTTCGATTTAAGGGATTCAAGACGTGGTCTTCTCGGTCTACCACTTGAGGTATAGATTGTGACTTCTCCTTCAATCACTTTCCTATCAGATGGTGAAGCAAATACTCTCTTGCCATCATCCAACTCGCAAAGGGTTTTCACTTCTTCGATTTTCTCTTTTGTAGGTCTCACTTCAGGATCATTTATAATGAGCACTTTACGAGTAATATTTTGGCCTGACTTCACCACCTTGATATCCTCTGATTCAAGCACATCTGTGTGAACTAGAAAGGCTATGTCCCTCACTAGAGTCTTCATGTCTGTGGAAGTATTGGTTTCTAATCTCTCATCTAATGTACGGAGCAAATTAGCTGACGTGAACACTACTCCCCCTGCATCCTTGATTAATTGTATTAAAGTCTCTCTCCTTTTCACTGACTTAATAGAAGATAATCCCCTGCTTGGGTTGACGGTAACAGGGTTATTGTCGTTCTCTGTTTTGAAACCCTTAGGTGGTTGAAATGAAGTTGGTGTTCGATCTCGAGGTGTACTTTGCTTGGATTTCGTAACTTTTACTTCTTTTGAAGCAGAACTGCTTATTTTTGGTTTCTTCGAAGACAGTTCAACATCTGCTACAGCCTTTCTCTTTTTGGAAAGTAAACTTTCAGTCTTGATTTTTCCAATGGAACTATTGAGTGACTTGTTCAAAGCATCAAGTTTCTTGGACAGTTTTTTCTTGCTCTTTGTGGATGAATTATCAACAATCTGATCACTCTGATCAGAAAAATATCTGTAGAATTTAAACTTACCCTCGAAATCGTAGCTTCTAGTAATAGAAATACCTTCGTATGGATTTGAAAATTTCTGCAAGCGTTTGACAGTTTTATTATCCTTCACAAATGTCGTTATGGCATCGAGTGGTTTGAAGAAAGGTCTATACTCGGCTGATCCGGTCAATTTATTGGAAATATCCATAGAACTTGGGGCTGGATCTATGGCTGTGATTTGACCAAAGAATTGTGTTGGAATAGGAAACACAAGATTCATGCTTGGAATACCGGTAACATCCCCAGTGTCATCAACATCGTCCGGATTATTTAGCATTTCCTCAACATCAATGGAATCTATAGTACGTGGTACGTCTTTCAAGAACTTGATGCAGTATGTCATCTGTTGTGGAATTTCTCCATCCAAGCTTTCTAAGACTTCCTTTGAGACTGTTTCGTCAAGGTCTTGCTGTTGGGTAGATTTAACCATAACTTTTTCCAAGTATCCTTCTTTACACAAAGACAGCACAATACCTCTAAAAAATTTTGACATAGATCTACTTGATCCAAGGTTCAATTCATGTTTTAAGTCAGCCAAAGCCCTTAAACCATTAGGTGCTTGTTTAATCTTTTGTATAATAATGTTCCTTAACTGATTAACATCTCGGGACTGATTGAGGTCATCACTGAATTCCAAATAACTGGAGCCTTTATCTTGATTCACAAAAGACATATGCTTACAAAGACTTGTATGTTGCTTGTTGTTGGAATTATAAGCACTCACCCTCGTTATAAAGCCTAGATCCTCCAATTTCTTCAATCTGAGTGTCATTGATCTAGGATCTTGTTCCGTTGCCTTACTCAAATCAGATGTAAAAATTCCCTCGGGACCATTTTTGGCTATTTCACATAACAATTGGAAAGGGAATTCACCCAACTGAGCTTTTAATTTCTTAGAGTATTCTTTTCCAGTAAGATACTTCCATTGCGTGCCAGCACTAGGATATATCCTCAAGTTCTGTGGATTCATCATAGATGAGACAAATGAATGTAAATCCTCTTCTGCTTCAACTTGCTCATCATTCTGCCATAAGAACAAAGCATCTGACACAGAATCGTTAAAGAAAAGCCATTTCCAAATAATTTGTTTACTGAATGAGTCTAGTTCATGCTGATTTAATTTTTCACAGCAAATTGACCAAAGTTCTTCTAATGATATTCCAGTATTTCCAGAAAACGCAACTCTTTGGAGAACGTACCCTACCAAGCTACTAGGCGTACTGATGAATACCATTTGAATTCACACCCCTGTCTTGTTATTTACTTTTTTAACTGCAAGTGCGTAAACCGTGATTACATAAGCCAAGCATTGGCATTATTGAAAAAAAAACTGAAAACTAAGATTTCACAATTCGAGGTTCATAATGACTTTAATAGATGATGACGAGCCTTTAACATTATCAAGTTATGCTTTAGCAGCATTGCAAGAGTTCAAAAAAGAGGAAACACAGCGTATTGAAGCATTTGAGAAATTACATGAAGAGGTTAAGAAGCAGGACACCCCAGAACCAGCGGCTTTAGACATTGACCTTTTTCAAGAAGACTGGCAGTTGTCTCAGTTTTGGTATACTGATAAAACTTCCGAAACATTAGGTAGGGCAATTTTAGAAGGTGCAGATGAAACAACAGTTATTGCTATTGCAAGTGCTCCAGCTGTATACGCAGCCATAATGAAGTTCCCCAAACAAGATTTACCCACTGAGCATATATATTTGTTAGAATATGATGAAAGATTTAAAGTCTTGGCTCAGAACAGGTTCTTCAAATATGACTACAACGAGCCCAATAATATCCCCGAAGTCCTAAGAAACAAGTGCCACAGATTAATAATTGATCCCCCATTCTTAGAGGAGGAATGCCAAAAAAAATCATCCATGGCCACGAGAAATTTGCTTGTTACTGATAAGTTTTCCAAAACTAAATCTGGAGATTCCCAATTCAAGTTGGTGTCATCTACAGGTGAAAGAATGAGAGATATAATGAAAGAAACTTACCCAGAATGCCGTACCACAGACTTCATACCAGAGCATAAGAACCAATTGGGTAATGATTTCAGATGCTATGCATCATTTGAGTGTAGCTTCTGGAAGTATAGGGATATCTAAACTCATAATTCTAATATTCTATAGGTATATTCTTACATATGTAATATTTATTGTAATACTTCACTTTAAACTCAAAATTTCACTCGAAACTGCGCGTTCTCATATTTACCAGCTCGCGTAATTTTCATTCGGCATCTCTACCAATTTTCTCAGTTCTCAGTTAAAGAGAAACGTTGAAAAAAAAAATTTTTTTAATCTAACTTTCTTCAAATTAGAAACATTATGTCTTTCAACGATTTCTCCAAAATTGAGACTATCAGTGCCTTAGAAAAGGCTTTAGCTGAAAAATCTTACATTGATGGGTATGTATTTTGTTTAAACTATGACTTTGACTTTAGCTTCAACATTTGAATTCGATTTGGATTTGGTGGAAAAGGGGGATTAAATTGAATCTTTATATATGATGATCGCAATCTTTGGTCCGTGTTTATGAGGTGCTTAAGACCCACCGCATGAGTGACACAGGAGATTTAAATATAACGTATCTGATTTTACTTTCAATAGAAATATTAATTCGGTCACTGTCAGAGTCTTATTTTTTTAAACAATTATACTAACAATTAATAGTTCCAAGGCTACTCAAGCTGACGTTACTGTCTACAAGGCTTTCCAAAAGCAATTCCCTCAATTCACCAAGTGGGTCAACCATATTTACACCCATGCTGAAGACTTCTCTACTTTACCAGCTGGTTCTGTTCCTGCTGCTGCTGAAGAAGACGATGATGATGTTGACTTATTCGGTTCTGACGATGAAGTTGATGAAGAAGCTGAAAAAGTTAAGCAAGAAAGATTGGCTGCTTATGCTGCTAAGAAGGCTGCTAAGCCAGACAAGCCAGCTGCTAAGTCTATTGTCACCTTAGATGTCAAACCATGGGATGACGAAACTGACCTTGATCAATTGCTTGCTAACGTTAAGGCCATTGAAAAGGAAGGTTTAGTTTGGGGTGCTCACCAATGGATTCCAGTTGGTTTCGGTATCAAGAAGTTACAAATTAACTGTGTTGTTGAAGATGAAAAGGTCTCATTAGAAGAATTGCAAGATGAAATTGCTGAAGATGAAGACCATGTTCAATCTTCTGATGTTGCTGCCATGCAAAAATTGTAAGAGCTCTAGATCTCTTCTAAATATTTTAAATATCCTGATTAAATCGAGTTTGATTCAGAATATATATTAATTAATGAGCGCATACAATAAAAGCTTTTATAACTGTTGACTATCCGATAGCTATGTTACTTGTTTTTAGATCACTTTGTGACAATTTACATTTTGTTTATTGTGAAGAATTAACCTCATTACCCGAGTGAATTAGAATAGATCTTGATAGCTTGATTTTGTTTAACTAGATAAAATATGTGCCAAGATTCTGGACTGTTTTCTATGGTGGTTTGGCTTGTTTACTGTACTAATCACTCAATATTCGCCGAAAAGAAACGCTAACATGAATCAAAAAGAATACTAAACTGTTCGATTTCAATGTAAACGGTCAATTGCTAGGACATAGTTCTTGCTAAGTAGGTTCATGTCTTCTTTAAGGATTGCTTTGTCCCTATACTCGGTTAGCACTTTAATCTTATTCATTGAATAATTCATAAAATATCAAATCCCTGCTCAACGCCAGGACAATATGATTAATGACCAATACCAGAACCATGAATTGAAGAATAAAGAACAAAGAGTGCATATGACCCAAGAGCTCAAGTCACTGAATTATGTTATCGTAAACTTCAGAGATTTTTACTTTGTTGAGAAATGTAGTTTGATCGATTATGTAGTCATTGAATAAAGAATGCATATGACCCAAGAGCTCAAGTCACTGAATTATGTTATCGTAAACTTCAGAGATTTTTACTTTGTTGAGAAATGTAGTTTGATCGATTATGTAGTCATTTGGCTTGAATTCAAAGTCGTCTGCTTTTAGTTTGAGTTAGACTTTCCCTAACGTTATATTTATAGATTCTAAACAAACATTTGATATACTCACTTATTTCATATATATACAATGCTTGTCACCCTAGACTATTATAGTTATACTTGATAGCATTCCTACCTTCATACATAACAATTCGTAAAAATCAGCAATTCGTAAATAGTATTTCACAAGGTATAAAAAGAGCAGTAATAAGTATAATAAATATTCCATGGCTGGAGCAACGTCGAGCTGAAATATGAGTTATTCTCTGAATCAATTCAACCTAGGCCATTTTAGAATACAAAATATTCAGCATATACTGGGCATTTGTTCTAATTTGAGGAACCTTCCATCATTGGTTGTGCATCATGCAAACACTTTCCATTAAGAATAATAATATAATATGGTCTCCCGAAAAGTCCATTATTTTAATTCTACTTGTACATTTTTAAATAACTTGTGTAAAGTGAATGATATATATAAGGAGAATAGTCCCAAATTCCACAGTTGATAATCAAGCCATAAAATTACTGCTATAAATATGTGTAATGAATCAAAAAATTTCTAGCCCTATAATATTAGAGAGAAATGCCTATGCAATGGCGAATTGGTCTAATGCTGATATCTGGCATCGATATAACTATGATCTGGCATCGATATAACTATGATCTGGCATCGATATAACTATGATCCACATAAACATTGTAAATCCACATTTGTATCTCTCTGACTGTATACCTTGTACTTAAATGGTACAACCACTTCTAGTGTGGGTCAATGTAACTTCCATTTATATAATAGACATTTTGTCACACTGTCAGGGCTACACTATCATAACTACAATGTAATATTACACTGAAGATAATTATGTAAGTTCCGCGGAATTCACAATAATTGGATTTGTAATAATTTTAACTAATTTTCCACCTAATGATTCTTCACTAGAAGATTTTTTAACCATGTGGTGTTCCTTGTTTTCACCAGCCTGACTTAGGACTATATAATCACATAGCCTAATGAACTCTCAAGATAAAAATTGGTAATAAAAGAAAAATCAAAGGACAAAAAGCCTGTACACCATCTCAATTCATCTAAACTCGATTTGTTGAACCATTATGTAATAAATTTCCGAACCAACCTTCTTTGATATTAGTCGCTTTCTACAATGTCGAAGTAAGTACAATTTTATCTCTGAAACATTTAGTCAATTGTCAGTGGAGAGCTACACTTTGAACATAGATGATGAAGTTTAAAGGTATCGGCTTACAGGTGCTACTGAATTATAATAAGTGAAGACTTACTAGAATTTTGACGTGTTTTGTTTTGATTTATTTCTAAACTGGGTTGAGTGACTCTCCATGGAGTAGCCAGTATGATAGTAATTCAGAATGAAGGGAACGTTAACAGTTGTACGAAAAGAGTTATCACAATTCTGAGTACTAACTTCAACAAACAAAAAATGTTGCAAAAAAAAAGTTGCGAAACCATTTCCAATACAGTATTTTCTGGATGAATACCGCACCTCAACAATCTGGATGTCGCAACTTACTATTAACAGCGCACATTAATTAGTTCAATAGCGTCCCAATAAATCTTTAATGACGCTATGCTACATGTTCATCATCGTAAGAATATCTCTGATTTAAACGTGTCACAAAAGACAATATCTCTTCTTAACATACCCACTTTTCAGAAACAAAAATTTTGAATCTCGACTATAAAACAAATAGTTGACGTCTTCTGAACGATATTAATGTCGCATCGCCCGAAGAAAATATATCTCGCCCCAATTGCAACGATAAAAAATAAAAATAAAAAAAATAAAAAACAAAAACATTTTTATCCCGGGATATGTACATCATGCTATGTGTACAGCCAAAAATACGGAACCTTACAATTTCTTTAGTCAAACCCTGGTAATTATCTGACTTCTTATTTGTAGCATACTGACGATGTAAGGATTTTCAATCGATTGGTTATAACATTCGAGTGTCAGGTCAACTTTCACACAATGAATTATTTCTCTGAATTCGTCAATCGAACATCCATGAATATTTTCATCAGGACTTCTTACTTGCTTTATTGTTTTGCAACAGTCTTATCCTACACCATCTTGGACGACTCCTTTTGTGAAGGTGTCACTAAAGCTAGAGATGGTTTGGATATTGAAGGGATTCAAGTACATTGTGTAATGTTGCAAGATAACACCACAGCAATATTATATGATTTGGATGGAGCCGCCACCCGCAAACAAAACCCTTGAGTGGGTGAATAGTAAATGCTCTGCAATGCGATTTAGTTCCATTATTAAATTTTAGTTAATTCTATCTAAGAGACGCCAAAAATAAACTTTAAAAGCGTTATTCAACTTACTGAAGTGGGACAAATTGGCATTTCAAGAGGCGATATACACTTATAATAATGGCGATATAATTAGAGATCAAATAACGCTATTGAAAATATTAGATGAAGGTATTCATAATTCATAGATAGGTTATTCAATTTCCTGATATGCTCTGTTAAAAAATACTGTACACGAAAAAGCACCTCAGGATTTGCCAATGTAGAAATCATTTTCAAAACGTCTCAATTCGTATTTGAAGCAAGATACACATATAGGGAGTAAATTAATAGCCCTATATATAATTTCCCCCGTAAGGATTTTAGATCAACTTGAAAATATCCAAATTTTCCCAGTTCAAGATACTTGATTAAAGGTTGTCTTCTTGATTGAACTGATTAATATAAGCTTTAGGTGTAACTTCATCTACTTCTTGTATTATACTTTATAATCAAACACAAATTAATAACCCGACAACAACAGTGGTATGAATGACCGAATGCTCCAAAGTTCATTTATTTATTAAGTGCAAGGAGATTCTTTTACTTAAGAAAATTACTGCAAATGAATACTAAAAAATTACTCCCTGAGAGCTTCCTTTGATACAAGAACTACCCATTTAAATAACAAATAATTACTCATGCATCCAAACTTCAATGTGATCCATGTAAACCTCGTAGACTAGAGTTATATCACAGAAAAAGTAAAGGACTTTATTAATTATATAAAGAACTATAATACAACCAGTAAGCTCATTATTAAACGAGACAGCTTCCTAAGGAACTCAATGTCTTTAAGTAAAACTACACAAATAATATAACCAGAATTCCCTACACCTTGGGACTTTTTTTCACTTTTACTTGATTGAAGAATACAAAAAGATACAAAAAACTCTACAACTCTTATTGACAATAAACTACCTAGTAATCAAGTTTCCCAAATTATTAACCGCACATTGCTCAACGTTTCCAATTTGCATAACTATGGCATCGGTACTTCTGGTGGTTCTAGCAGCAATGGCAATGACTTAAACATGCTAATTGAACCGGATTGATCATCTAGAAAGAACTAATAAGCTACCAGTAATTTGACAAGCTTCACCTCAAAAATCAGGTCCTTCTCAACACATGGGCAAGGACTTACACCTGAGATTCCAGAAAGTTAGTTGGTCATATATCTATAATACATCAATTCCAAGAAGCTCTACATTCAATAATTCTATCTAGAACAGATTCATAATAATAAGGTAAAGTAATAGCCGGACAACTCAGCGTAATGGCAATGAATTAAACAATGCATGTTTCTTATCAGGTACATAATCATTCCACATACACATGGAAAGCGTTTCAAACCACATACATTTTTACTGATCTAGCAATTCGAAACAATAAAATTAAATACATAAATTCCATAAGCATTCTCCCCTCTTTTTCTATTAATTCCATTACATCTCGGAATATAATCACTTAGCACTTAATTAATACCTCACCCCAGTACCTCCAGTATTGAATCTCCTTTCAGTGGGCAAACTTCAGGTAATAATAGCGCATGAATAGTAGTATCTTGCTAAATCTGTCCCCACTTGAAAATATCAAACGTACTAACAAGAAATGAATATTTCCAACTATGATTACTTAGAAACCTTTTGTAAGCGAACCTCTAATATTTCAGACCCCCAACATCATTGCTAGTATATGGTTTCTGTATGGGTTGGATTCCCGCAGTTCTTTACAACAAGTTTTACCTCTGCCCAGTGTGATTACCAAAAATTTGGTTAGTCTGTTAGTGCTATATCAGTATTATTTTTAAATTCTTCAGTCATTGCAAGGGCGTACATTAATAATTGGAGGGTTGTTTAAAATTGAGGTGTAGGATTATACTAAATAGATTGATGAGCGCAACTTAAACCGCTGATCCATACCCAAATACCACGTTTAGGTTTGATAGTTAGCACAGGGCCTATTGAAACTAAATTGTGATGTTTATTACAAAATTAGAGTTTTTTTACTACAATCAATACCTACAACCTGATATATCTGAGGATCAAATAAATCCAATGAAATGAAATCAGGTCATACCGGGAGAGAATTTTATCTAAGGATTAAATCCCAGTTTGATGGCAATAGGAAGATTAATGAAATATTTAGATCTAAGCCTAATCCTACGAACAAGTCACTACAGATAAAATTTCAATACTGGACAACTTGAGTGACAAGAAACTTGTCCATTTATATGTACGTCAAACTTATCCTTCATGAATGAATTACGTGCATCGTCATCAATTACCATATTAGCAATCGATCATGATTTTATATGATTTACTTTTGCAGAAGTTCTGGTAATGAAATGACTCAATGTTGATGGCTGAATTTGCAATATCTTAATTGTATGAAAATAACTTAGCGTATGCTTTTGTGGCCACTTTTTTGTTGACTTCAATTGGAACAAACCTGGTCACATTGTGTAACCGGAGGTATTCGACGTTTCTTGATAAATAAAGCTAAGGAGTCATAAACTATTTAATATTTTTTGTATTGATATGTCACATTCTCGACGTATTCTCACAAGTTTTACAAATACTATGACGGTGATCTTCATACTTATAGGCTTTGTGGGTCCCCGGAAAATTGAGCGCAAGTGACTATAACGTGATACCTTTCTAACATCTTATACTTGTATAATATACAATTCAAATGTTCATTAGTAAAATTGGTTACGAAGGTTTCACAGAATCTATTTGCTTCCTTGTCTTATTAATCTATTTTTACTGAGTTCATTAATGATCCGTGTAACAACAATAGGTAGAATGAGCAAATGGTAGCACATTGACTACTGCCAGATAGCCTTGTACTTGATAGCCTTGTACTTGTGTACTCACTTATACGCTGTAAGCATTAAAGAAACTATTTGATCTCTTTATCGGTATGCAATTTTAATTCCTTAATGGTAAACTTGTTTTAAGTTGGATGTAATGAGTATAAATGCAAATCTATTATAATTGCTCTCATGAATGAGGTACGTATGAAGATTCAAAATTGTTGTGAATAAGAATCTATATCTTTTCAATTGATGTGGTTTCGTAAGTATCTTTCTACGTATAATGTTGGAGACGCTAATAGATGCATTTGTACATTGATAGAATTTACTAGTGTATTCACGCAGTGTAATCACATTTGTAAAAATATACTTTTGTAAATATCTTGCAAAGAATATACCCGCCAACTAGCCTAGTGCAATATAAATTGTGGGCAGTTTCCTTCCTCTAAACGAAAACAACTATTCCACTCATAGAAGATTTGGCCAAGTCTCTAAGTAACTGGTAGATGAATGCAAGCTTGAGATGCTTTCTTTTTCTGATTCTTACAAATTCTTGAACCAATTTATTACTGGCCGCTTTTGGAGGATCTATCATGATTCTTACAGGCTTTTGTAAAGATAATTGGATCATATCTTGAATTTTGGTGTTCATGGTGGCAGAGAATAAAAGTGTCTTTTATGCTTTGGAATTAAATTATATACAATGCCTAAGGTATATATTTCAATGAGGGTTTGTTGCAAAGGTAGAGTGACATGATTGGTTAGGTTCTCTCTAATCTTTTCTTCACCCACATTTGTAATTGTTTCCAACAATTGATTTCTTTCAATTTTATGATTCGAGTTCAAAATATGAGTAGTGAGTAATAATTTCTCATTTGATATTAGAAACATTACTTGTCTTCCGAAACTAATATCTACCCTATTGATTTCATTCTTAACCAATTTAAGCATGCTTCGTGAAAGGAAAGTTTTGTGAATAAATAGAATGCACGGCCTGGAACCGTTTTGGCCTTCGCTGAAATGCACACAGGCCATCACTGAAATGGATGGTTAGTAATTTAAAATATATGTAAGAATGTATTCACGCTATGCCAATGCTACAAATTGATGTGGTATAAGGGTGTGGTGTTTCAATTCGCGTTGATCTCAGTTTATTGACCCAATCCATATGGTTAGTACATAATTATTATTCATCATTTATAAACATCTGAACTATCATGAAAATACGACGTTAAGATGACTGGAAAGTTAAAGACAAAATTGGTGTAGTATTTGACGAGTTTTTACAGAAAATGTCGATCCCTGAATTTAGAGTTAGTATGCTAGCTCTTGTTTAACTGCTATTTCGCAGATGGGTATATGTGGGGATTCCTCTAGAAATGTTTTGAGAGTAATACTTACTGGAATTAAGCACAATTTTCATAACCGTTTATTATACTATTCGTCCACCTAACTTATATAGATTGGTGTGGTGATTTCTAAAGAAAATTTTCAAACGGAATAATGCAGACTTGAGTCCCATATTTATGGGCTTTGTATGTTCCAAGATTCACGTTTACATGGAATAATGCAACTGGTATACGAGTGCTAGTATACAAGAGTATGCGTAGGATTGGGTTGTTAAATCAGACTATTACTATTTCTGTGGACTAGCTTAAATGAATACTATCTATAGATTTTTAAAAAACCTCTGTCCCAACGAGGATGAAAGAAGTTTTTTTAAAGGTAAAAAAAACCTTATTCGATATAAATCAAATTTAATTTGAAACCTTGATTCTTTGATTGTAGGAATTGTTGTCGCCATCCAAAGGTATACGGAATGTACGTGTATGTTCGTTTAGTTTTTTTTAAAGATATGTGTGCTATGCTTTGCATCTGCTTGAGCTACTCAGCTCTGTAACAGTTGTAATTATGTGAAAGCGTAAGGCAATGTTTTATTTGAATTTGAAATCTTGTCAGTACGATATTAATTTCTTGAAATCAAATTATCTAGTTCGTCGGTTCTCATAAGAATAGTACTCTTATAAAGGCTTTAAAGGCTTTCAGGTAGCTGGCGCTGTCAAATACCTATTAACGTATTACTAATACGATGATAAATTACCATTGTGAAATATTCTTGAAAAGCCGTATCTTATCATACGAACACTTTGAATTGAATATATAAGTTAGGTTAAGGTTCATTATACTTCTCTGTGAATCCATGTCCTGAAAATGTACTGAATCTGGATTTAATGATATCATTCACTCTTTGTTTATGAGGTTCGTATTGCGCAAGCTCAACGGCCTTGTTGAAAATTTTTGTGATCTTTATTCTATATGGTATTTTCAACATCAAAGTCATGAATAATGGAAATTTTTGCTCTTAAGCTAATGAGTTACTCTCCCCTTGTCCTTTTTCGACCAACGGTGTATAATGCTTTCATTTTTTATTATTGTACTTATAGAGATGAATCTAATGAGTGAATATGATAAAAAAAATGCTACCCTCACAGTCAGACGTAGACTTGCGAACACTTAATTAGGTGGGTTCCATCCAAGGTACTTCACGAAGGTAGTATGTTAACTGGGCTCATAAAATGTTTAGAAGCCTCAGTTGGTATTGAGTATAAGTTGAATTTTGAACGATCTAGCATTATCTCCTCGTTGTGATTACTGGTAGGGTGATTGAGTTTTAATTAGACAGGTTTCTACTGGCATTTTTATCCCCTCAAACTTAAAAACTAACTGGGAATATTATGTCTGATAATTGGTCAATTTTTTAGCGATTATCTTGGTAGTAAAATAAATAGTTCCCAGAGGCAAGAGTCAAAGATATTAAAAACCAACACCTTAGGAAACATTAAGGTGATCAGTAGTTCAATATTATTGTAGAAGAATTTTTGGTATTATTCTTTGTTATTGATTTATTGAGGTACCATCGAAGTAAATTGGTATCTTGTGTCGAAGTATTACAACCTCAAAAGAAGTCACGAGTTTTCAAAATCAGTATTTGAGCTATTCATTTTTTGTTTTCAGTAGTCAAAATTTGAACACATTAAGAACTAATCCACTGATAGTGCTTTTAATCTGTTCATTTCTGGATTCAAAATTTCTCATATTAAACACGTGATTTTTAGATGAATTGGGTACAACTTTTCAAACTTTACACTCTTTGGACTTTTGATGACCATCAAATTTTTGAAACCCTTACAATTTGTTTATCATCTTGAGCCCATTACTGAGGCTACTGTCAACTATATTTTCTTGATTGTTTTTCATTATTTTTAAGAGAACGACATGCTTGCTATAACTACAATCTTTATGGATCGAATTAGAGAGAAGCTTACATACTTACATTGGGTTGAATACTTCTCGATTTGGATATTTTGTTGGTGGAATTTGTGCACCCAAAAGTATCGAATACTGGCTTAAAACTATTCAGTTGTGAAGAGCAGTTAGTATCTAATTATCAGTTACTATAAATGAAAGGAAGAATGACGAAATAGTACATTGATTTCCTGAAAATTAGTTGTTCAGTTTTCTCTTGAATGTTCTTTTTTGTCAAAAATATGAATTCGATTTTTCTAAGATTCACATTTTTTCAAAACTTGTAAAAATCGCAATTAGAAGCAAAAGATAACTCCTGTATTTGATTTAAATTTTGAAAGTAAGTTATATCCATGATTTTGTACCATGTTATAATTCCCAGTCTCATTGAATCCACCATCAAAGCTATCCAAGTTAGAGTAGCATAACTTTTATAAGAAAGTTAAGTTTTAAGGGCTAGATGATCGAGATCAGAAATCAGAAGTTGTAATGTTGCGAAAAGAAAAAATCTAGTGGGATATATTCTCTATTTCCATTCAGACATAGCCCAGTAGAAAATGTATACATATACTTTTGTAGAGGGTAATTCTACTTGGCCTCTATAAAATGCGCAATTACTGCAGCTTATCAGAAGCAAATTTAAGAGGAGGAAGCTGAGGAGGAAGCTGAGGAGGAAGCTGGGCCCAAATAGTAAAATTCCGGGAAATTGATAATTTAGGTCAATCCTCACTAAGCGAGCGGCGACCATGTTTCCAGTGGAAGAAGTTAGATTTAAGTTTTTAATATGTTTTCAATTCTAGCGTAAAATAATGATTCATGCCGGAAAAGCTCGTAAACCATTACTTTCTTTTGAAGTTTTTCTTATCTACACTACGAAGGGTTAAATACATTAAGGAGGGAATTTTGGTAGTATCGCAACCGATCGTAAAGTGCCACACAGCTGTTGATACGTAAAAATAACGCATTTTTTAGGTTATAAATTAGAAGCTGTGACAGGAAGATTTGATAATACACATCTTAAGGGTTCAATTGGACTTTAGAGAGAGAGAGATCTTATCATTTTATACTTTACGAAGAAAACTACATTGAAGAATAATGGGTGTTTTAATTACAATGTACTATGGCTTAATCGCACAGTTCTTTGTGGCTCTACAATAGATGAAAAACTTTAATAGCCACAATTGAGTGTAGGTAGCGTGAAACTTTTCACAAACTGTTATACATATATAGATAGTGTATTGAACTACAAGGATAAACTGTAAGAGCTAATAGTCCCTTCCATGGATCTGACCAATTCTTTTTTCCCTAGGACCCTGAAACAAGAAAAAATATAAGATTATTGAAAAATACATCAAAAAGGATCCGCGCTCAAAACATGGCCCTAACACCGTATATAATACTTTTCTGATGCTGAAAAATTATTAATTTTGTTATGGGGTCGACTACTGATTCTTTAGAGAAGGTTATTAAAGACCCAGTAACTGTGACTCAGTTCACTGATATTGAAAAGGTCGAATCCAACCTTGAGCATGATGACTGGCTGTATCATGAAGGTAAGGTGGACGAATTATCCAACTCTCCTTACCCAGAAGTGAGAGCTGCAGTATCCCTTGAAATCAATCCAGATATTAATCTCAATCATTGGAGGACTTGGACTTTAACATTCATTTTTGTTACGGTATTTGCAGGTGTGAACCAGTTCTTCTCGTTAAGATTTCCTTCATTAACCATCGGGTTTATTGTTGCCCAAGTAATTCTGTATCCTATTGGAAAATTATTAGAAAAATTACCAGCTTATAAACCTAGCTTTCTCCCTGACTTTTTTAACTTGAACCCTGGCCCCTATACCAAACAAGAGCATGCATTGCTTACTATAGTTGTATCCTTAACATCATCCACATCATATGCTATGAATATTTTGATCGCCCAAACAAATTTTTACAACCAAGACCTTAGTGCTGGGTACATGATTTTGTTGGCCTTCTCCACCCAACTATTAGGCTATGGACTTGCAGGTTTGACAAGAAGGTGGATAGTGTATCCAGCCTCAATGGTTTGGCCGGAAACTTTAGTGACAACCTCTCTCTTCAACACCTTACATTCAAACAAAAACGATGTTCTCAATAAAATGAATGCAAATGGCTGGACCATGTCAAGATATAGATTCTTTTCATATGTTGGTATCTTTTCCTTTTTTTTCTATTGGTTACCAGGATACTTGTTTAAAGCACTTTCCTACTTTAATTTTATCTGTTGGATATTCCCAAGAAATATTGTTGTGAATCAAATATTCGGGGTTCAATCTGGACTTGGAATTATACCCATTTCCTTTGATTGGACACAAGCAACACAAGCAATGGGTGTATCTCCTTTGGCTACACCGGCATGGGTGGCAGCCAATACTTATGCAGCAATTGTTATATTTTACTTGATCCTTTTACCTATATTGTATTACACAAATACAATGTATGCTAAATATTTGCCTGTGATGTCAACCACTACCTTTGATAACACTGCAATGACTTACAATGTCACAAGAGTGCTAAACGAAAATCTAGAATTTGACGATGTTGGATACAAAAGTTATTCTCCCTTATTTGTCCCTTTTTCCTATCTTCTCAGTTACGCTCTTAACTTTGCTGCTGTTATTGCCATATTTGTACATTGTTACTTATACCACGGGAAAGATATCTGGAAAAAACTTAAAGATCAAAAGCATGGAGGTGAGGATATTCACAAAAGGATGATGAACGTATTTCAGGAAGCCCCTGACTGGTGGTATTTGGTTTTATTGGTAGTATCTCTTGTTTTATCCTTTGTTGCAGTTTGCCACTACCCTACCCAATTACCCTGGTGGGGCCTCATTATAGCGTTATTGATACCACTTCTTAATTTCATACCTCAGGGATTGCTTGAAGGTATCACGAATCAGCATGTTGGTTTGAATATAATAACGGAACTTGTTGCAGGTTACATATGGCCAGGAAAACCTATAGCTAACATGATGGTAAAATTATTTGGATTTATTCCTATGAGGCAGGGTTTAGATTTCTCTAGGGATTTGAAAATTGCTCAATACATGAAGATCCCCCCAAGGTTACTTTTTTTCGTACAAATTTTTGGAACTATTGTGGCTTGTCTTGTAAATGTTGGTATACAAGAATGGATGAGGGCCAATATAAATAATATCTGCTCTTCCACTCAACCAGATGGTTTCATTTGTTCCAATGGTAGAACTATTTTTAATGCTTCAATTATTTGGGGAGCTGTGGGGCCAGCAAAGTTATTCAATCCTGGAAAACGATACGGAGCATTTTTATGGTTTTTTTTAATTGGTTTTTTTGCTCCAATCGTAACTTACATTGCAGCCAAGCGCTTCCCGAAACTGTGGATTAGTCGGGTTAATGCACCAGTTTTCTTTACTGGTCCAGGAAACATACCCCCTTCTACCATCTATAATTATTCCTTATTTTTTATAATATGTTTTGGATTCAACCACATTATAAGAGAAAGGTTTAAAGCATTCCACGTGAAGTACACGTATATCTTATCTGCTGCAATCGATTCAGGAGTGTCTTTTGCCGCTGTACTTATCTTCTTATGTGTTTCATACCCAGCGGGAGCTTTAAGTTGGTGGGGTAATAATGTTTATAAAAACACAGCAGATAGCGACTATGCCAAATTCTATTCTTTAGCAGAAGGTGAAACATTTGGACCCAAAGATTGGTGAGATATAGATATTAAATATGAACAATGCAGAAATTACAATACCTATAATATCAGAAGAGTATGTCCATGAAGCCCTTTTTTTGAAAAATTAACCACTAAGCCAATATACCATAACATCACACCTAACAATTAAATCTATCTAGCTCTTGTATTTATTTATTATAGTTTGGAAAAGTTTGGTCAAGCCTAAAGCTTTGATGTAAATTTTATCGATCAAGAATTTAGGAGCAAACCTAGATAAAAACCAAGTTCTGAATGCCAAATGACCTCTGTAATAATCCACCTTCCCGATTTTGGAATGCTCAAAGTCATCAACCACTTGCTTAGCGTAATTCTCGGGCGATGTACTACTAGTATTATGGATCAGCCCCTTTCTCCGTTCAATAGCTTCTTCTAACCCTTTTTCATTATATAATTTCGTTTCAAATGTTTCATTATCAGAAATTCCAGTGTAGACAGATCCTGTGATTATATTATTGACTTTTACTCCGAAAGGGGCTAATTCTTGGGCCAATCCATTGGCATAAGCATGTAATGCAGCTTTGGAACTCGAATAAATATGTCCAAATGGGATGCCAATCACCCCAGTTACAGATCCAGTGAATCCAATGGTTCCTTTTCTTTTGATTACGAAAGGTGTCAAAGCAGTTGTTACTCTTATTTGGCCGAAATAGTTTACATCGAAGCATCTTTTTGCCTTCTCAACCTTCACTTCAGCAGCAGGTGAAGTACAAGCTTGACCAGCATTGTTGAATAAGTAGTCTATTTCACCAGAATAGTCCTCTTCTATTAGAGCTTTCAATTTGTCCACAGAGTCATCCAAGGAGATATCTAATCGGATCGTCTTTATTCCAACGTCCTGTAAGGAAGCCATAGATTCTAATCTTCTGGCTCCTGCGATGACATTGTAACCTCTAGAAGCAAATTCTAAAGCAACTGCATACCCAATTCCTGATGAAGCACCTGTAATTACCACATTTCCTTTGGACATCTTAGTTTTGTTAATTACAATTATTGTGCGCAAAATGATATAAAATGTTTGAATTAAAATCAGAGAATAAAGCTTAATCTAGCGTTCAATTACTTTTCTATAAACAGAATATTCCTAAAGCAACATTTCCAATGGATTTTCAACAACTTGCTTCAATTCCTTAATGAATTCACCTCCAACGGCACCATCTGTAATTCTGTGGTCGAAAGTACCGGTAATAGTTAAAACGTCGTCAAAGATGAAGCCTTGTTCGTTAACATCAGATGGAACTGCTTTCTTGTCAACGGTACCAATAGCCAAAATGGTAGATTGTGGTTGGTTAATAATAGAAGTGAAACTGTTCACGGCAGGGTTCATTCCCATGTTAGAGATACAAATAGTTCCACCTTGGTATTCTTCTGGGGCTAACTTACCAGCCTTAGCTCTCTTACCTAAATCTTTAATTTCTGAGGAGATACTGGATAATCCCTTAGTATCAGCATTTTTAACAATAGGGGTGATTAAACCAGTTGGGGTTGCAACAGCGACAGAAACATCAACATTGGAGTATTGTCTAATAACACCTTCAGCTGGTAACCATGCACTGTTAACTTGAGGAACCTTCTTAGCAGCTACAGAGATAGCTTTGATTAATAAATCATTAACAGATAATCTGTATCTGTCATTGGCGGATGCATTCAAAGATTGTCTCAATTTCAATAACTTAGATACAGAGATTTGAGATGTAACAAAATAACTTGGAATTTCGGTAGTACTTTGTAACAATCTTGAAGCAATGGTCTTTCTCATTCCAGTAATTGGAATGTCTTCGTAAGCAGAAGCAGAAGCTGGAGCAGGAGCAGAAGCAGCTGGAGCAGAAGTAGCAGCAGGAGCTTGAATATTTTCAACATCTTTAGCGATAATTCTACCGTTTGGACCAGTACCCTTAACATCCTTTAAGGAAATACCCTTCTCTAAAGCGATAGTCTTAGCAAAAGGAGATGCAATTATTCTAGAAGTAGTGTTAGCAGACTTAGGAGAAGATGATGCTGGAGCAGAAGATTCAGATTTTGGAGTTTCAGTCTTTTGTTCTTCCTTAACTTCTTCCTTTGGAGCTTCTTTAGCAGCAGCTGGAGCACCACCAGCGTCTTCGGCAGTAAAGTTTTCGAAAGCAGAAACACTTTCAGCATCTTCAACGTAAACGGCAATTGGTTTACCAACTGGAACATCTTGAGAACCGTCACCTAATAAGATTTTAGCTAAGTAACCTTCTTCTTGAAATTCGAAATCCATAGAGGCTTTGTCAGTTTCAATTTCAGCAATACTTTCACCTGGAGATAATTCATCACCAGCTTTTTTGTGCCATGTACCAATATTACCTTGGGTCATAGTTGGAGACAAAGCAGGCATATTAATAACAACATGCTCTGGGAATTTGGAAGAATAGAATCTAGCATTGGCAAGATTATAAGAAGAAATTGCAAATCTCTTAGTAGAAGCTGATCCTAATCTGAAGGCCATAGATCTGGCACTGACAAGTAATGACATGGTTGATTGAAAGGAAATATTTGGATTTATTTTTCAATCCTTAATCGCATCAATGTTTTCCGACGCGAACGGGGGATATTCTCCGAGCGTGGTACTTTAGCACCAATTTTCGCCCAAAGTATTATTTATCGGCCCACCTCCGCGCGAGAAGGTGCGGGTAGAGGATGCCCGCTACCAGATAGATCAAACTGTTTTAATATCTATTAGGTTACTTAAATATCAACTTTGCTACCAAAGCTTGAAATCCCTAGTTTAAAGTTACTCGAAAATGCATCTGCTTCGTAATCTACTTCAACTGCCTCATTATCTACTAAACTAGTTTTGGCAGTTTGCCACGAGTATCTTAAAATCCCATAGTGCCAGCCAAAGATCTTATCAATTTGTGACTTTAACCATGAGCTAGTACGAGGATCGGCTGGGTATCCTGATCCTAGTTCGGTGCCTTTAAGAACGGGATCTTTTTGATTGTAGTAGCTTAAGTAAAGATCTCTAGTAACTTTTGCTATCACACTAGCACAACTGACAATAGGATAAATACTATCTGCTTTTTTGGTTACAGTGAACTTGATATTGTTTCCTGAAAAAATGGCAGTAAGTTTATCCTGATACTTTTGAGGTGGTCCAACTGTGTCTATATATATATGCTTTATTTTGATGCCTTTCAGGATGAGTTGTTTAATTAAATCAATGGTGGTATCATGTGCTTGTTCGTTTAAATTATAGTTTCCTTGGTGTACCTTAAGCATTCCACTAGAGATATCCTTCGCCGATATCACCGTTGTAATATATCCTATGTTATCATGCAAGTCGTGATTTGCTTCGTCAATTTGCTGGTACAACATCAATCTGAAATCATGTTTCAATACTTTGGAGTCATCAAACCCATACTTACGAAGCGAACTAGTATACAGATCCGCACAATATGCCACTGAGTACACCATAGGACCAAGAATGGGACCTCTTCCTGCTTCATCAACTCCAAGAATAAGCTCTTCGTCTTTGATATTTTTTGGAACTGGGGACGCGTAGGTGATGCTGTTGAAATGTTTGTTCATATGTTTTAAAGATGGAGGAAGCCATTCTATAGAGCTTTCAACAAACGAATCTTCGACTTCTTCATCTATTTCAACTTCTTGATCAGCTAATTTGATCCTCTTATTGGTATCATCTGTTGTATCTGATTCTTCTGTAGGTCTCTTCATAACGCAGTTAACTTTTCGCGATTTGGATCCATTAATCTTTTTGTAGTTTCATAAGTTGTTAATGTGATGGATGTAGCTGGTAAAACCTTCACTAAGCTTAACGTGAAACCTCTATAGAAACCTCTACGCTTCCATAACGATAAGATTTCAGGAACGATCAGGCCACCGCCTGCTTTTTGTAAATTGGATCGTATAACTTGAAATGGGTACATGGTTAACATAGCTGCAAATTTTGCAGCTGCTGATGCCACAAAATAGAATTGAATTTCATAATCTTTTCGTACCAGATGAAAGACTGGAGCTGTCTTTAAATGATCATAAATTGTAAAATGCAAACTGTTCTGGAATACCAGAAACAATGATGGTAAAGATCCTTTCCAGAACTTTGTGATGCCCTCTGTTTTATAAATATTTTTTGCCGCAAGAAACATTGAATTATAGCCACTATTTTCACTCAATAGTCTTGTTTTCAAGACCCATATGGGATTAGTAAGAAGTGAAGTTATCAATCCAGATACTGTCAGAGCACTAAAGTATTTTAGGGTGCTATTATGTTGGGATAAAGAACCCTTTAGTTCTTCGTAAAGAGTAAAATAGAGCAGCCACCCCGAAACATTTCCAACCACATTAGGTGCAAGACCTCTATAAAGTTCTCTGACTAATGAGCTACTCTTCAGGGTCTGGATTATGTGAGTCCATATATGTTTAAGTGGATGCTTTTCTGAAGAAAGTTGAAGCCGAAGCTTTATGAGATCCAACGGGTGCGTTACTAAGGTAGTAACGAGTCCTGCGGTAAGACCTGCCACGGCATCGGTCTGAATAGTTCCCATATGTACAAAAATTAACTGAACCGCAGAGATGAAGTAAGATGGTGCGAATGAGAAACTGAGGAACGAAGCAAACAAAGCTGAATATCCTTATGAAAGAAGAGGAAAACATACGAGAAGAGACTGGCAATAGAAAACAAAGGTTTCATTTATTTGGGTTATTTATATAGACAAAAACTGTCTTAGCTTTATGTACATGGGAGTTCCTTAAACAGTTGGGAAAGGAGACAATAAGCCAAACAAACTTGGTTTAGTTGGAGATGAAGACCATCCCAAGTAAAGAACAAATGGGATGAAACCGTAGTGGGCAACGGTTTTGGAGTAGTCCAAAAGGGTTGAAATTCTTTCTTTGGATTCGTCGGATAATGTGAGTTGCATGTCGAATACTGAAAAACTTTTCCTGAGCGCGAGTTTGAATTAATGTGAGAGGATTCAAGAACTGTTGCAATTTGGACTGAATGAATTGGGAAAAGGCTTGAGTAGCCAAAAAGTAGGTAATTTAGCTGGGGATGACCAAATTAAAACCAATTGAGAGTTATGTAGGAATTGAGCTATTATAGTTGTGAATCTTGGTGGGACGTTTTAAAAGAGACTCTACTACCGTATCTAAAATTACTAGTGAATACTTATAGCCTCTAATCAAGCGAGTGTAAAATAGCAAAGATTCTCTATCGGTATAGGCTTGAAATAATTTCTGTATATGTAGGTCTCGGATAAGGTAACATTTGCAACCATCAAACCCGAAAGCACAAACCGAGTGTGGACTCAAAATATGCACGTTCAAATAAGCCATAAGTCAATACCACGTTATGTGCACCGCATATTCACCTAACATACCCTTGGTATTTATGGGCGAAAGAGGTTTCCTTTACAACTGAACATTCGGTGCGGGGGGAAGAAGTGAGTTTGATTCGAAAATTAAGATGCACTAAAATTGCTAGAGGTATGTCTAGGCGTGAAAAAGGAAAACAAGATAACCAAGAAATCCATTTGCAGGTATTCAAAGATAAGGATTATCCTCAAAAGTTGAGAATCTGTGAAAATCGAAATAAAACCCAACATACCACCAATCCAAAATTTTAACACAAATAACCTAAACCCCTAAACCCTTTATTCGTCGTATTTATCCGGCACTTAGCTTGGACCAATGACCCGAGACCTATGTCAAAATCATGATAGCAAAGATCAGATCATGGTGAGACAAGTTCGCGCACGACTTTAAAATACAGCACCAATGACATCATTGTCGAAGAATCTCGAAAATTGGGGTAAAAATGGTCGAGCATGCAGTAAATAATAAAGAAATTGCAGATAAAAGTACCTAAATAAGTAAAATAATTACTCCCCGTAGATCAAAGGTCTTAATCATATGATGTGGCAACTGAATCAACAAACGTGTTGGGTTTCGGATAAACCAGTTTCGGAGTAGCAATGATTGCTGAGCCGCACTGATCGAGTCTAGCTTACTGCCGCACAGGTTAAAATAGGGCGAGCTGGTTTGCTAGCTGCCGCGCCGCAATCCGCGACATGTTTCAGTCGTGGCCAAGTATAAATAGGCCTTAAATTCCCATATTCCCCTCTCATTCTCATAATTATTACAATGTCTTCCCAGTCTTCAGAATTACCCACTCCTCAAGAGTCATCCAAATCTCCTTCTTTCCAAAGTTATCTTAACAATGACGGAATTGATGAGCTTCAACCTGCTCTTAGAAAACATAGGGTCTCCTCGCTTTCGCTTTCTGATTTAAATCAATGGCAAACGGGTTTAACTAAACTTTCCCTGTCGACTTCTCTTAATAAACTGTCTTCTCAGAACTTGAAGAAAGTAGACTCATTGGCCAAGCTTTCAAGAAATTCCCTGATAATCAAGAGAAAGAAAAAAGCTATCATTGACCATGTAAGAGTAGCTTCTTATGCTTTCTGTTTCGATATTGATGGAGTTATTCTCAGAGGTCCAAACACAATTCCTGAATCTATTGAGGCTTTACGTCTCTTAAACGGTGAAAACAAATATAACATTAAAGTCCCATATCTTTTTGTCACGAATGGTGGTGGTAAACCAGAAAGTGTTAGAGCTGAAGATCTTTCAAAACGTTTGGAAACTACCATCACTCCTGACCAAATCATTCAAGGTCATACCCCTATGAAGGATTTGGTGGGTGTATACGAAACAGTCTTGGTTGTTGGTGGTGTCGGAAATGTGTGTAGAAACGTTGCTGAATCATACGGTTTCAAGAATGTCTACACCCCATTAGATGTCTTAAAATGGAACCCTGCCGTTTCACCTTACCACGATTTGACCGAAGAAGAATTGACCTGTACTAGAGATGCTGACTTTTCTAAGATCAAAATTGATGCTATTTTGGTGTTTGCTGACTCTAGAAACTGGGCTGCAGACCAACAAATCATTTTGGAATTATTGTTGAGTAAGAATGGTGTTATGGGTACTGAATCTAAGACATTCGATGAAGGTCCAAGTATCTATTTTGCCCACTCCGATTTCATTTGGGCCACTAACTATAAGTTATCAAGATACGGTATGGGTGCTTTACAAGTTTCTATTGCTGCATTATACAGGGAACACACCGGTATTGAATTAAAGGTCAACCGTTTTGGTAAGCCTCAAAAAGGTACATTCCAGTTTGCTAACAAGGTGTTGACGAAATGGAGACAGGGTATATTAGATCAACATTTAAAGAAATTGTCTATCAATGACCCTAACGCCGAAGAAGCTGATATCTTGATCAATGAACAAGGTGAAGAAATCATTAACCAAGCCAAGTTGGAAAGTTATGTTCCAGATGATGATGACGACGACGAAGATTTAATCGATTTAAAAAACCAAACTAAGAAATTGGCTGTTGAAAAATCCGAATCTATTACATTGGAGTTACCTCCTGCATCTACTGTGTATTTTGTTGGTGATACTCCAGAAAGTGATATTCGTTTTGCCAACTCCCACGATGTTTCATGGCACTCAATCTTGGTTAAAACTGGTGTTTACCAAGAAGGTACAGAACCTAAGTATAAGCCTAAGAAACTTGTAGACACCGTTTTGGATGCCGTTAAATATGCCATTGAAAGAGAACATGAAATGGAACTACTCGAATGGAATGAAACCGCAGATGATATCGATGATGATGCCAAATTGAACTTCAACGATTTGGTTATGACTCCAAGTGATAAGAGTAAAGTCAAACAGAAACAAAAACCTTCCAACCCATTAGAACATGAAAGTGTTGAGGTACCGGTAGTTTTGAGTGAACAAATCCAAAAGGTCAAGGATGTCGGTGTTGGCAAGTAAACTATATAATTAAATGAATAGATAATACTCAAGTAAATAGAACATGATAGATAAACATTACATACTAGACCATGTCTGTTTTGCAGCCATTTCTAAAAGTCGCGATTGCAATCGCGCATTGTTTGTTTTGATTAGTATGCTTGAAGTAGATAATAATATATCGTTTTACAACGCAAAGGAAGAGTTTGATGCTGGTATTCAGGATTTCAACAAGAGGATAAGTCCTTCAAACATAGATGCAGAATTTGTCCATCAAAGACAACGGTTTGAGCGTTTGAAGTTCACTTATCTTGAACAAGAGGCTAGAGATAAGTTCTTAAGGATCATATTAAATGAAGAGGACTTTGATGCTAAACAAATGGAAAATGGTACAGATCACTTAAAGAAACAGCTTGAAGCATTAGAAGAGCTGGTGATAGTAAAACAGAGTAATATTGAAGCCGTAACGAATGATCTCCTTGAATTACATCAAAAACAGCAGGAGAAAGCCAGTAAATATCAACTGTTATTGGAAGAAATTGATGAAGTTGAAAAAGAGCTCAACAGTGCCGAATTACAACAATATCACAAACTTGTAGAGTCTGTGGATACTACGAAGTACAATGAAGACGAAGACCTTCTCAACTTTATAGATGAAGAACAAAGCCAGAAAGATGAAACTTTGGCCAGCTTGAAGAATAAGATAAATAGCCAGAATATCAGTTTGGCAGACAAACAGAAGATGGCTGCCCAACTTGAAGAGCAGTTGAATGATTTAAAACAAGCTGTTTCTACCAATGGTGATAATGAATCAGATGAATATACCTCTACAGGAAGATGGATAATTGCAATGAACAAGATTTTAGGCGAATTCACGAAATTCAGAGTGGATACCAGTATTCAGGGAGATTTAATAGTGATCAATGTGTCACAGTTTGAGATAAAAGTGAACAAGTATACTCTTGAGGTTGTTGAAAGCAATGCCAACATAAACATAGACGAATATAACCGGGATAGGATTAAATCTCTTCTGCAACTTGTATTGAAATTAGGGGTCTAATTACTCAATAAAGATTATGATAATGATTGTATAGTATTTAATATTAAGTTTTACTGCAGCCCATATAGACAAATTTGATGATATAGCCTTCTTTTCAAGACACTCTACTACTTATTCATCCCTCTACAATCCCATCTAAATCACTAACATCTCCCCCGCCTGCCGCGGTTATCTCACGAAAAGAATCACCTGAAAAAATACATAATGGGTGATTCTCAAGAGCTATTAAATAGTCTATTACAGCTTGCAGAGAAAGAAAAGAAAAACGGGAATAACTCCATAACACAAGAAAAGCTCAATAAGTTATCCAACTACGTGATCTCAAAGAATAAAAAGCAGTTTAATAAATTTAACTCCTATCATCCTGTTCCAGACAAAGAGCTACAGAAGTTATCGAATCCAAAGCACAGTCCTTTATTTCACAAGTTTCAGATCCCAGAGAAACAAGAACAAAAGAAGTACAGAAAGTTCACCAAAGAAAGCAAATTCAAGAAAGCTGAAAACATCGTTATAAATTTCCTAGAAGCTATAGCCACTATTCTTGACAACTTACATTTATTCTCCAAATTACCAATGTTCCCGCAAAAGTTATTGGGTCTTTTAAAACAGACAAACAAACTCTGGATCCTTATACTTATATTCTTGATCAGAAAAACCATAAGCCAATTACTTAATGTCATAAGGAAAGAGAAGAAAGTCGATATAGAATTAGGTATCGTAAAGTCATCTACTACCAAGGTTTTCGATAATGGCTTGGTAAATAAATACGAGAAGGTGTTGAAGGATTTGAAATTCGATAAACTCATGTTGATTTTGGAATTAATCGGAAACTTCTTAGATTTAGGATTTAATTTTATTGATGTTTACGGATTAGTGGTACCTGATTGGTTCATGAGTACATTAAATTTCTCCAGCATGTTCATGACGATCTACAGAATGAATAAAGATGACGAATATACTGATGATGATATAACTGAAGATTTAATTTAATATATATTTATTGTACGGCTCCGCGTTTTAGCTTATCTTTATAATGAGCAATATCTTACTTGAGTCTCCTAAACGGAGAAATATCTGGCCAAAAGTGGCCGTATTTGCTGCCATTGTTCTATTTGTGACCTATACTATCTCAAAATCAAAGGACACTGTTGTTTCAAGCGAATTGTGTCCTGTGGTTGAAAAATTAGATCCTTCTTCCTATGTCTACGATGCCTCACGGATATCTGAAATCTTAACTGACAAAAATTACAGGGATGAAGTTATAGAAAGGTGGAGTGGTGCTATCAAGATACCTTCAATCTCAAAGGATATAATGGTCAATCCCAATGCTACTGACGATTTGGAGGAATTATACAAACTTGAGCCTTATTGGAAACAATTTACCAAGCTTCACAAGTACCTTGAAAAATCATTTCCACTCGTTCATAAACATTTGAAGGTAGAGAAGATTAATAAATTTGCTATTTTGATTACATGGCAAGGATCCTCTGATAAGAAGCCTATCTTATTAGCTGCTCATCAAGACGTGGTTCCAGTTCCAGAGGAAACCATTGATCAATGGAAACATGGCCCGTTCTCGGGAGAAAGTGAAGGTGATAGAATCTATGGTAGAGGAAGTAGCGATTGTAAAGACTTACTTCTCGGGTTGTATGAGACAATTGAATTATTATTGAGGGAAGGTAAATTTCAGCCAGAAAGAACCATTCTTCTTGCTTTTGGATATGATGAAGAAAGTCAAGGAACTGGTGCAAGAGAGATAAATAAAGTTTTGTTAGAAAGATACGGAGAGGAGTCTTTATATGCTTTGATCGATGAAGGAAGTTCTGGTTACACAACAGAATTTGGTACTAATTTCATCAATATTTTCACTGGGGAAAAAGGACATTTGAATTCTCAAATTGACCTTTATACCCCAGGTGGACACTCATCGATTCCTCCAAAGCACACTGGTATTGGTTTAATTTCTAAGCTTGTAGACAGAATTGAGAGTAGCGATTTCACTCCAATTCTTACGAATGCCAATCCTTACTTGAACCAACTCCAATGTCTTGCTGAACATTCTAATATTGACAAGTCTCTCAAAAGTGATATAATTAAAGCACAGTTTGATGCTAATGCTAACAAAAGATTAGTCAAACACCTTTCTGAAGATATTAACACAAAGTTTATCATCCAGACTAGTCAAGCAGCAGACATTATCCAAGGAGGTGTTAAATTCAATGCTCTCCCTGAATACGTTTCTCTTCTTGTGAACCACAGAATTGCTGCTGAAGAGACAGTTGCATCAACCGGAGAAAAGATTTTAAAGGACATAAAACACGTTGCTAAGAAATTTGACTTGGGAATTATTTATGAAGGAAAGACTATCGAAAAACCAACATCGAATGGATATTTCAATTACACCTTGCAACAATCTTTGGAACCATCTCCAATTTCACCTACTGATACTCCTGTTTGGCACACTTTTGGAGGTTCATTACGTTACTTATACGAAGACATTTTGGGTAAGAATGAAACGTTTTATGTGGCTCCTAATTTTGCTACTGGAAACACAGATACAAAATCGTACTGGGATTTGACTGCAAATATCTACAGATATCAACCAGCAGGAAAAGATCTGGAAGAAGTTTCTCACATTCACTCGATCAACGAGTCTGCCAGTATCGAAGGTCACTTGTCTATCATCAGTTTCTACTACTACTTCTTACAAGTTGCGGACAAAGCTGATGATGTCTCTCAATAGTTCTCTTGTATAGACCGCGAATGTATTTTTTAAATCAATGATTAGACTGCTCAAACAAGAATATGCCTCACGCATACAAGAAGCAGATAAACAACTTGAAGAATTCCAGGGAAGCATCGACTCTTTCCGTGTGATAAATGATCCTCAACTTCACAGGAAAGAATCAAAGCTTTCACTCTCTGAATTGAGTGATTCTCTTAACCTTTTGAATGAAAACTTGGCCCATTTGAACGATTTATGGGTGATTAAAAGTCTTGTTAATGAGATATCTGTACTTCTAGAAAGACCTGATGATTTGATCTGGAATACTGATGTTGTCCTTGGAGACTTTGAAAAACTTTTTGAAAAAATCAAGTCATTGCATCTGGGTTTGTTAATAAAACAAGAAGTATCTAACCGTGCAAACGAATTACGTGGTAAATTATGGGAGCAAATCGAATACTCTTTGGAAAGATATGTCCCAATTCCTGAAAAGATACATGTGATTACTGATGATATACCTTCGAATGATTTTATTACTTGGGTGAGCAAGGCATGCTCTTCATTGGATTTCGATTTTAGTGAGTTGTTAGTTGATCATAAAATGGTATGGGAATCTTATATATCGGGATTAGCATTCAAATCTCTTGTGTTGGTTGAAAATGGTAATGATTTTGAATTAAAGATCGAGGATAGCCAAGGTAATTCGTTGGACGTGTTCAAATCTATACTTAATTTTATAAAATTCATCAACTTATTGAACTTACCTTCCATAAAGAGCTTATACCTGTCCGGTTTGTCCAACAAGCTCATTAATCTTATATCCGAAAGCATCGATGTGTTAATAGACAGTCAATCAGACGAGCACAAAACTTTGGTTGAACTAGTCAGAATAGTAGACGATAATGAATGGAATTTGAAGTTGAATCTTACAGAAGACAACTTTAACGAGAAATTACAAACCATATATAAAGAGTGGCTTATAGGTAACTACATCGACAGGATAAGAAAGGAACTTAAACTGGCAGATTTCGGAGATACTTCTGAGATCAAGTGGGAGATAAACAGCAAAAGATATGATGATATAGAAGAAAAGCTAAGTATCATGGAAAAGACTCTTGATAAAGTATCAAGCACAGAGAAAACTCCGGTATCAGAGCACCAAGAAGATGGTTGGGATAATGACTGGAACGAAGACTGGGACAATGATGAGGATCAAAACAGTCCAGTTCGTGAAACGAAACCCAAAAAGAAAGAGGAAGTAAATGATGAAGAAGATGGGTGGGATGACTGGAATGAATGGGATGATGATGAAAAACCTGAGTCACCCGTCAAGCCAAAATCGCAAACTTTAAAGCCTGCTTCCAAGCCTATTGAGAAGCCTATTCAGAACGAAGTAATTTCAACAACTGTCAAGGTTTCTCAATTACCAAACAAGCTTATTGAGATTATGAATGATTTCCAAATTGACTCAACAGATGACTTTTCGCCATTAATATCCACGATATTGGCCCTTGCTTCTATCACTTACCCTCCTATTTCTGAATCATTTTTATTGCATAATGACCTTGAATTTTTGGCGAAAAATACCGGAAGCCAACGTATTGAAAGCTTTATTACTAATTTAACCAACAGGCGACAAAATGAGATTTCATCCCAGCTCATGGGTATCTTGGTCAAAATTCGTGACGAAGGGAATAACCAGATTGTTTTAACCCTTATAGATAAATGGTTTCAACAGCTTTTCAACACAGCTTTGAGCAGCTCTAACTTCGTCAAATTCAAAGACTTGGTCAATTTTTCAATTGACTTCATAAATAACTGGATTACTACCTTGATACTTTCAAATACCGAAATTACCGAGGCTAAGTCGGAAAGTTTGACCAAACTTATTGACGGATTTGACGGGTTATTCAAACAGAATCTTGTGCTTGTAAATGAAACCGACAGTCTTGAATCTATGAACAAAGTCAACAATTTGCGATTCTTGATTAACAACCATTTGGTTGATATAATTGAAAGATTTTATCTGGGAGAATTCTATAACGTTACAACTGATGAGCTCATCAGAGTTATCGAAAGTTGTTTTATCAAGAGCGAATTGAGAGACAATTACATAAATGAGATTGTGGAGTTTAGAAACATTACTTAAGTATATATTAATAAACACACTAATATACAACTGAACCTTTGTTGATGGTCTTCCCAGTCTTTGAAATGGTTTGGTAAACGGTGTCAAAGTCAATTGAGTCTTGAGTCTCAACATCCACAGTTTGGTTTTCTAAGGAAATGTCATATTTTTGAACCCCGTCTAATCTTTTTAAGACTCTTTCAACTGCTCCAGAACATCCAGAACAGGACATGGATACATCGAAGTGATATTTGTGGCCGGACATTGAAATTGAAATTTAGTAAGGTGACAATTACTAATTTTTTGACAGATTCCGTTCATCGCACTTTGGATAGTGCACATACCAAAAACCACAGTAGATAAGAATATCAGGGTTAGACAATATTTTAGTGTACTTCTTTCGGAATTATCTTGGAGTGAATAACAAATGAAGTAAAACACTAGTTTAGGAAGGTGCAGACACCAATTTAATCACGGATTGCTGTTTCAAAGTTCCAAGAAACACGAAAAAGATAAAAAGGTATCTCCCCCGCTGGATCAAAGCCTGACTGGGATATCTCTAGCCCCACATATTAGAATTATAGGAAGTAAAAAACGATAGTTATGTGCCAGCAATTTTGCTGATTTTCAACTTCTTATTAATGAATTAATTCTCAGGGTAAAAGAGAGGAGAACTTCAATACTACTGAACAAAATATCTCTGGAGTCAACAGTGACGACCCGAATACTCTTGGTGACGATAGATCATTGTACTCTTTTCCTGGAAAATTTAACCGAGCTTACACGAGAAAGTCCTAATTCAAAAGCTTTATATTGTTTTGCGGGGGTTCCCAGCTTTACTTTCAAGAAAATATCAGTAAAAGTTCATTGTACTAGAGTATGTGGCTCAGATTCCACTAAACCTTGTATAGGAGAAAGCTGATTGTGAATGCAGCTTTTTATTGATAAGGATAAGAGATATTTAGTTAAATTCTCAGATGCAGGATTTAATGGAAACTTTATGAAAACTAGCACATGAACACAAGAGAGTTCAATTTGTGTTATCTTGTCAAGACATGATAGAGTATACTAAAGTAAAGGGCTATCGGTCAGAGAAATGCCATACAGTTGCGGTTTTTGAGGTCTCGTAGATTATGCGGCGACGTTCAAAACCTTTGATCAGCAAAAGCCTTACATAAAAGTTTATAGTTAGATTTACGACTCAAAAACACAGCAACTTCTCCACAAATAGCCATAATTTCTGGAGGTCCAAATTGTTCGGTGGAATTATACAGTTAACATAGATAATACTGTCCAGTGCGATTTGTAGTTCTGGTCAAGCTTGAGTTTCCACTCAAATATAACCCCAAAGCTTCAAGAACACAACAGTTGTTAAAAACGATTAAAATAATCTCACTCAGTACTAGCATCTTTAAAAATACATAAAAATGTAGCCTATAAGAGAGGGGCGATAAGAGCACAAGAGGGGAGACTAAAGAAGGGATAGATGACTTGGAGAAGACGTAGACATTGTGATCAAATCTTCGTTGCTGGTAATAGTTTCCTCAATGAGAACTGCTTCTATCCACTTTGCAACCACTATAAGAGTGTGTATTTAACTGAGGAGAGAGACCTTTAACTGTGTGTTTAACTCGAGAGTTGGGATCCCCTTAATTGTGTGTTTTTAAACCAATAAGCGTGATCCCTATTGTTACCAAGCCTTAAGAAATATCTCGGATCACTCCTCATTCTTCCGTGAACCAAACAGTGGCTCGTTACAATACCAGCGTGCGCCTCCAAATTGCAGACCCACAACTAGTAGTAAACACAGTTATTAAGAATATAAAAGGACGCATAGATCTTTAAATATTACAAGCATTAAATGATGATTGAATGGGATCAAATCAGTGTTTTCAGGACTAGAGATTTTGACAGAGGTCAACAGGCTTTTGACTATTTTGGAGTTGCATTTTTTTATGCACTCTTTATCAGAATCAACAACCAAGCAGAGCAAACTTCATGAGTGATTTTATAGAAACTACGCAGGCGTAATACATGTTTTCTTATTGATTCTTGTGTAAATAAGGATTATTCTCGTTACTCACTGAGTGCACTCGTGTTCCGCAATTGCCCAATGGGGAAGTAAGTTTTTGCGGCCATTCGCGACAGTTATGTGATGTAAAGCAGCCACATATCAATTTGATTAGCTGGTGTTTCTATGCATATCGAAAGTATATATAGATGTAGATCATAACTTGTGTGTAATTCTATCTATGGGTTGAACTGAGTAATTCGAATCCTTTTATGTGGATGCACGTGTGGCGAGCTTTAGGGTTAGAACCACACAGGTGTCAAATAAATTGATGTTTACTTAATTGTTACCAGGGTCTATAAAGAACAAGAAGTTAAAATAAGAATCCAGCAGCAATCCTTGTGACACTTCGGATTGACTTTATGGTTTTTTCAAAAAAATCAACTTTCTGGGAAGAATATGATCCTCCTTACATTTAACTACTTTTCCAACGGTCATCCACTATAATCTATGTTGTCAAGCTAAATACAAAACTTCCGTCTCTGATTTCCCCATCTTATTAGGGCCTACCGAAACCAATTATCAAATAAAACAGCAGTCCCGAACGACATTTTGCGCATCTTCACGACATGAGATAATCAGAATTCAAGTCTAAAAATCATTTTTACAACTGCTTAGCTTTTGTTAAAATACCCACAAAGTTTCAAAATTAGTCCCCAAATTCACTAGGATTACCTATATTACACAACATTACAAACACAACCATCCAGTAATCAGGAAAACATAAAATTGTTTTTTTCCTGTTGTTTGATCCCATTTATTGATCTTTAGATAGCAGCCAATTATTTATTCTAACTACTTTGAAAATGACAGTGGAGTTAACTCGAGAACAAATGCAGACAAACACAAATGTCATCCTCCAGGATCAGGTTCCCCAATCTGAATTTTACAGTTACCAAAATACTGAATATGAACTAAACCAATCAGAATCTTTAACATTTCTATACAATTTGCTTTATGATGATAATTCAACTTTATCCAAGTCTGATATCTTAAAAGTTCTTAACTCTTTAAAGCGAAGAGAAGACAGTTTACCATTTTCTTTTTCACAAGAAGATGATGTTCAAGGAGTTAAGTGGCCATTTGGGCTTCGGGAAAAGTTTTATCATGATAGGAAAAGAATAGGTTCAAATAATTGGTTTCATAATATCCCAGGCTCACTTGATCGTGCCAAAAATGTATGTACAAACTTATATGTTTGTTAATTCCTTACTAACATAATTTAGCATTTGAATATTAATTCATTCACCCATCCCACAGAATTTTTTAAATTCAGTAAATTTTACTCCAAACTTAAATTGCACATCACCCACTTCCAACTTCGAAATTTGGTATGTTGTAATAGTGTTGATGGAGGTATCTTTTACCCCCTGTCACATTTCCATAATCATGACCTACAAGTGGTGAATAATTTAGATTCCAACGATAACATGCATTCTTTCTTTAGAGTTAACAGGCTAGCAAATGACGAAGAGTCAAGCGAAAGAGGTTACAAAAAGATAGATTGCATAATAGATTCCCGATACTTACAGAAGAATTCTAGTAGTAGATTATCAACCCTTGCATGCTCCAATGAGTACTTAGCTTCAGGAACATTTGAAGGAGATTACATTCTCACCAACATTTCTGACCCATCGAACTGGCAACATCTTGGCGAGTTCAACTTAACGAAGAATTACGACGGCATAACCAACAGCATATTATTTAACCATCACGAACTTATAGTGTCTTCCAACGATAGATTCATACGACATGTGGACTTGATGACCAATAAAAAGATTGAGACAGAGCTTCCATTTACAGGCAACTGCTTGGCCCTTAATAAATTCAATCGAAATGAACTACTAGTAGCAGGGGATAATTTGCATACGTTCATATTTGATAAAAGAGTAGGTATAAATACTGCTGAGTTTAAGGGACTGGAAGATTTTAGTTTCAGTTGTGATTGGTCTTCGACAAATGAGAACCATCTACTTACAGGTAATCAAGATGGAAATGTTCGGATATGGGATAGAAGAAAGAATGGCGAGCCGTTGTTCTGCTGGAGTGGAAGTTTGGGAACTGGAACTGGAACTGCAAGTAAATCAGGTCCTGTAAGAAACACTAAGTTCAGTAAAAGTGGTAATTATGTTTGCTGGGCTGAAAGTTTGGACCATATAGGAATCGTGGATATTAATGATTTACACCCAGATACGAATAGAGCTGATAGAATTCAAGCTGTTGATTTCATAGGAAAGTGTACTGGTTTAAGTTTTTGTGAAACTGAAAACGGGTACGGAGAACAATTAATTATTGGTGTAAATGATTGTCCATTAGGAGGAATTTTGACTTACGATCTTGAGAGTAGTGAAAAGTGTCTTGACTTTGATTTTTATTTCTAGCATGTATGAATACATATTAAAAAGCGTAACTTCATCACCACATTTCATCAGCATTAGAACTAATTTGCATATCTCCACCCACCTGCTTTATTAGTTCATCTATCCCACTAACTTTATCTTGTTCTTTACATAGAGATGCAATAATCCGGATTTTATTCCGGGCTTTATTGACTAATTTTTCATACTCTTTCACATCTTGGTCCTGATTACTTGTAGGAACATTATTTAATAATTGCTTGATTTGCACAAGATGGTTTCGTATGGACTTGGCAGAATCATATGTATTGATATTTTTGTCCCAATAAGTCACTAATCCCTTGATATAGCCTATTATTAAAAATCTCTGAAATCCAGTCTGGTAGCCATACTGCTTTCCCTCTAGAAACTGGGTACGATTACTTTCTTCTTGCCCTTCTCTGTATCCTTCTCTATAATATTGCTCCTCAAGATTCAAGATCTGGTCAAGATTATCGTCTAGATCAAAATCCACCTCTTCTTCGAGTTTTCTGCGTTTACCAGTGAATTCCATTCTCTTTACCGCACCGCTTTTAGTACCGCTTTCCGCAATGCGATGAGCTAGTTATCGCGATAGTTCACGGCCATGTCAGAGGACGGGTTTGTAGAAGATTTGAATACGAAACAGAGGAAGGAAAAGCTCAAAAGAGTCGTCAAAGATGATTATTCTGAGAGTGAAGATGAGGAGGAAGAACAAGTCGAGAAAGTCGATCAGAAGGACCAAAATGATTCAGATTCAGATATGTTTGCCAGTGATGCAGAGGAAGAAAAGCCACCAGAAAAGCCCAAAAAGAAGGATAACCGAATGAACATGGACGAATTCGAGCGAGAGATGGAAATAAAAAATGAAGATACCGAAAACAAGAATGAAAATGGGGTGGAAATTGAAGCTTTTAACTTGAAAGACGAGCAAGAAGAAGGTTATTTCGACGAGGACGGGAACTTTATACGACGTGACGAACTGAGTGATGAAGAGTGGTTAGATGTGGATAAAAGTGAAATAGAGAAAGCCAAACAGGCCCAAGAAAAGCATCTTAAAAAGCAAACAAAGAAGCAAGTTGAGCCTGTAGAAGAGCTTCTAGCATACTTAATAGAGATCTTAGAGCCAGACGAAAACCCAATGGAAGCTCTTTCAAGGTATGCACCTCCGAAGAAGAAAAGAAGTAAAAAGAGCAAAGACAAAGAACCCGAAGATCCAATTCGGAAGCAAACAATCACTAAAATCACCGATATATGTGATAAATTGATGCTTGAAAAAGGGATTCTGGATGTATACGAGAAGGTCAGGGAAGAGTTCATGAGGTTATATCGAACATATACAGGAACTGACTTGACCGATAGAGGATTAAAGCGTCAGCGAGAAGAGTCAGCTGATGTGAATGAAGAAACTAATGTGAATGAAGATTACGGAGAAAAAGATTGGGAATTCAAATGGGACGATAGCGAAGAAATAAACGGTCCTTACTTCGAGTATGAGATGTCGTACTGGAAAGAAACTTACTTTGAAAACAGGGTTTATGTTCGGAAAATAGGACAGCCTTTCACACATATTAGTGAGGTAGAGTTTAATGAATGAATGTATTATACAGTATATTATTTAAAGTAGTTCTCTATGGGCAATTGTATATCTTCAGCAATGGCTCGTACCGTTCCCCAATTCAAGGAAGTTTTCCATCTTGTTTTAGGCTGAAGAATGTCTCTTGTAGATTGTCTTACTAGCAAACCTTGAGCCAAAAGTGTAGCTATTTGGTTCTGTAAGTCTATGTTACTCGCTAGTGTGAACAGAGAGATTTCGTTATGTGCTTCTGTGATTTCTATTTCTGTAGCATCCTTAGAAACTTCAGTAAAGGACTTAGCAAAGTCTCGGTAAAGCACAAGAGTAATGGCATGTAATCTTTCCAAATCAAAGAAATTAGACTGCAGAAGTTTGACATCCAAATCTTGATTCTTTTTCTTTTCCCTTCCTCGAGTCTTTCCCGGGTATTTAGAGCTGGTGAAATGGTATGTGTCGAATTTTGGCTCAATATGAGAAGCCAAAAATGCTGCTATCAAAATGAACTTTGAAACATATGGGATGTCTGCAAGCGATAAAAGAGACCCCGAAGCTTCCAGATCTCCGGTATGATAGTCTACCACATTGCAGTTCAAAAGAGATCTATCATGGAATAAATGTTTGTTCTCTTTGAACACTTTGGAGAACTCTGTAGGAGAAAATGTTCCATTTATAACAGACTCAATGAAAGGATTCCATTTCTTAAAGCATAAGTCTATAAGCAAAGCCATATTTGACCCAGAAAACTCAAAGTACAGATCAACAAGCACTTTGACAAAAGAGTTCCAAAACTGTCTCTTTATCGTTTCATCAGCTTCGATGTCCAAGAAGCAGAATTGATTATTTTGAAGGATCAGCACCACTTCATGCTCCGTATACGGTCTGAAATATATATGTGGAACAGCAGAAGTAGCAATTGTGTTGGGAGATTCATGTCTTGATATGAACACTATGCTTATGTTTTTGATATTGGAACAATCACGCATTCGAGTGAAACAGTTTATGATTGATATCAAATCTTCAGGGAACTGGTCTATTCTGTCCAAGACCAAAATGTGCTGTTTGGTGTAGTTTGTGTCCTCGATGAACATCTCGAGGTTTAGTGAAAAATTGGAGAAAGTATCACAGGTACAGATTTTGGTGTGGAGTTTTCCTCTTTCATAGAACTTGTCACTCAAGGATAAGTCCATCCCACTATCCAGTCTGATTTTCTTCAAGCATTTCTGTAGAAGAAGCCCATTGCTCACAAATTTATCACAAGATATATAGGATTTATTCACATTTAATTTTTCAAGAAATGATTCAAGTACTAGTGACTTACCCACCGATTTGTAGCCGTGTAAGAAGAGTGAGGGAACACACTGGTCAGGATCCAGCGATAGGAAAGCATTGAGAAGATCAAACTCTTCATCACGGAAAGCAATGGTGGATTTTAAGCCATCTAGATCACCAGAGTTCATTGAATGAAAACGCGAGTTCTTATAAATACTTTTATTAAATAATACATACGGCCTTAGCCTTAACGTTGAAACAACCCGATCTCTTCAAGAGATCCTTTTAAAAGTTGGAGATTATATATGGATGCAACGTTTTCAAAAACATGCAATTTCTTTTCAAAATCATGATAGCTGATGGTTTCTTCCCACTTACCTGAACATTTACAGAATTCACTCATGTTATCGTTTTTGATGCTGTTACACTTAGCACACTTCATATCCTGGCTCAAAAACTTGGTCATGATCCGGTGCAATTGGGTCACAAGATCCTCTTCCATAGCGATCTTGTTATGTGGTTTATGGCAAACTTGACAGCTGAATATGGCAGTTTCATCATCTCTGCAAAAATCAACATCTCTTGTAAAATTACAGTGATCACAAATAACCTGAGGAATAACCAAGGATGAACTTGGATTGTGAAACGTAGCTTCTTGACTGAATTCTCTGATTTCAAAAATAGATAGTAACTCTTGTCTTAAGACTCTGACTTCAATCGATCTCTTAGAAGACAAACTCATAATAGCACAAAAGAACTTAACAAGTTGTAAGCATGGGTTCTTGAGGTGCAAATGTGATCCTGGCAATCTGGGGAATTCGTATTCTTTCTCGAATTCTGGGTTGATAATCGAGTCTGTTTGACGCTTGAACAACAGCTTGACTCTCTTCAATATCTGTTTTCTGAATAAGTCAGTTACTCCCGATTCAAGCGTATCTCCCAATTCTGTGTCTTTTTGTGAATCGTACTTTCTCTGTCCCTTCAATATGTGTGTGATTTGAGTGACTCTAGGTGTGCCAGATTGCGTTGGACCAGTTAAAGTATCAGCTTTGAATTTGGTCAAAGAGTCCAAAAGGATAATTGCCCAATCTTCAAACTCGTCCTGGAATATAACTGGTAAAAACTTTTTCAATTGCCAGTTATTGACAGGCTGCAAATCTTGAATTTCGTTGTTGGTGATTTGAGTACAGTATCTTCCTCCATAATTATACTCGTCCATCCATACCAAAATATCCCAATACTTGACGATATTCATTTCAAGGAAACTGAACAATGGCTTGGCCCTAGCAGCTTTGACGATATACTGACCGTAAGCATACGAGTTTTCTACCGAAACCTTTGTGGTTTGAACAAAGATCTTGTTTCGGTTAGCAAAGATCACGTTAGCATTCATACGCTTGAACTCACCAATTAACTGGAATAAAGCTTTAGTGGTTAAATTGTGGATATGATAATGCAATGAGAAATCATAAAGGTATGAACTGTTTCTCTGGACCCAAGAAACCAAATGGTTCATCATTGAGTCTGCATTCATATCGTTGTTCAAAGCATCATCCCACCAATCTTTCACCATACTTCTCAACACATTCAACGAAGTGCTTCCGAAAGAATCTTCCATCAACGTAGAGGATCCGTTGTTTGTATCAAACAAAGTTCCTTCTTCCACCATATCAGCACCTTCAGCTTCATTGATAATAGAACTGGTCAAAATGGTATTGATAGCCAATGTCCCCACATCAATTTCCAAACATGCAGTTTCATAGATCTCTGGGTTATTGATCACTGGGAAATCAAGGTTCTCGTAATCAGGGGCCTTGTCCATTTCAAATCCACCATGATCTGCCAATGGACTATCGGACCACCAAAGGACAACATTGCTATTTGTCAAACGACGAGCATATTCTATATCGATCAAATATCCAAGGTTCTCTGCCTGTAAGTTACAGATAGGAACATTTCCATATTTCGCTAAAGAAATCAAATTCTTGATCCATGAGGCCAACACAAAGTAATGATTAACCACTCTTCTGGTGACGAGTGAATGCCATCCAACTGCAGGTAAAGAAAGAGTATTGACATGCATCTTCAAGGTAGGGAAATTGGAAGTTGAGCCTAATATGTTTAAAATTCTATCATTGTAAGGAGACTGGATGGTCAATAGGGCCTTGTTACTTTTACCTTCATTGATCTTACTGATTGTCTTATCCAATTTCTTGAAAAGCTTGGAACTGTCACTGAAATAAGTGGTTTCAAATGTCATCTCATTAGGGTATTCAATAACATCATACATCTTACCCAACTTATCCTCCTTAGCAATAAATATATCACGATAAACCTTATCCATATTACCCGTAAGTTCCTGGGCACTTGCAGTTGGTTTCAACACAAACATACTAGCTTCCTTTTCCCATGATTTGAACAACACGAAGAATTCATAACTGTTGGTGGTAAGATGGAGAAGATATACCACATCCATGGTGAATCTTTTAAGGTACTTGGCGTTGTCAACCTTCATCAAATCTTTGGTGTTGAATCCGCTTCTTAAACCTTTACCCAAAGCACCAACTCTTGTATCATCGAATCTAACACTGTTACCCAATTCAATAATAGCTCTTTCCATAGGATTGATCTTTGATTCGTAGAGGCCTAGAAGCTTTGAACTATTCAAAACGCTGTCAACCTTGGAAACCTCTTGTTGGAAAACTGGCTGTGGCATTGTAAGTTTGTACAAGTTTGTAGCATCGTGACCATTCGGAAGAATAGAATTAGACTTCTCGATATCACCATTGATTTTAGTTTTCTCGAGATCAAGCTCGGTTTTGAATGAAGCATAAACCTTCTTAGGAATATGGAAATTGAACAGATGAACTTTACCTCCAGCTACAATAAATACCTTTAAGTCACCTGGTTTATTTGGATCTTCCTTGTACTCCAAAATCTGCCAATCGGAACCAGCAACGTTTTCGGCTTGACGACGAAGTAATCCTCCAACTGAAGACCGCAGACTTGACTCTGCACTTTGTCCAAACAACTTGGTTCTTCTCTCTCTGTTCTTGGCTTGAAGCTTCCATTTGGCCTTTTGGTACTGCAAAAACGCACCATAATCTACCAACATATCAGGACATGGTCCCTTCAATAAAGCGTTATTTCTTTCTCCTTCCTCTTCACTTTCAACGTGTTGATTCTTCATCAACTTTCTCTTTCTTGAAGTGACTTTACCGACCTTGGCTTTACTGAACTCAGCTGAAACGTTTCCGAAATCCTCAATATCCTTGATCTTTCTGGCCTTGATATCGTCATTTGATTTCTGGAAAAAAGTAGCAATGGATGATTGCTGCTTCTTGTCGTTCTTGATGTTGATTTTCTTCTGCAACCAATCTGGATGTGGGACTCTTGGAACTGGGTTCTTCACATCTTGCAAAGCAGCTGGAATGGTGATAATTTTCTGAACAACAGATGCCAATCTTTCGTAGTAGTAGTTCCAGTCAATAACACTTCTAGGATCAAAGTTATTCAAAGATGGATCTTTCAACCATTTCTTTAAAAAGAACTCTTTTTTGTCTGATGAGAAAATAGAAACAGGTATAGCTCTTTCAGTAACTGGACTACCAATTGGTTTGGCACTAATAATGTATTTAGTAGCAAGACCAGCATCTTTCACCATTTCTTCTCCCAAAAATTCACCCAATCTCTTAGCAGTTGTGATGGATGTAGATTTTTGATCCCCATATTCAGCCAAACTCTTGGACATACTTCTATTTTCACAAATAAGTTCGATCAAATCTTCATCCTCTAACAAACCACCTTTTGTATCAAGAACATCTAACCAGTTATTAGCAACACTGGCAACTGCACCATAACAAGTATCAAGAGTATTTCCTTCTAAAAATAATTTGAAAATATCCGATTGGAAATTCTTGATTAATTGCAATTCACCTCTTCTCTTCAACTCAAACCCTTTCAATTCCGCCAAAGATCCATCTTCATTGAAAACAGCATATCTCTTTTTCAAACCTTTACCTTCTTCTTTAGAAGTTGGTAAAATCATAGCTTTATATGGGCCATCGACTTCGAAGAAAATAGAGTTTTCAGAATGAGTTTTGTACTTGAAGGTTTCAGGATCAACTAAATCTTGGTACTGATGATTGGTGAACTTCTCATGAACAATATAGTTCAACATAGAACATGGGTATTCAACAAGAACTTTCTTTCCGTCTTTACATTTGAACGAGAAATTTTCTGGAAATGATTTAGGAAGAATACACCAAATACCATCTGTATCTAATTCCAAAGGTCTTCCAAGTCTTTCAACCAAAGATCTGGCCATTTGAATGATAGTTGCACCTGTAAGACATGTAATACCAGCCATTTCCATTGAATACCAACGAGAACCTTTTCTCATCACATAACCATAGAAAGAGTTCAAAATAACCTTGTGGGCCAATTGAAGCGAGTCATATAAAACCACCATCTTCTTGGCCTCATCTTTACCTGAAGCATCTGACTTATCGATCTTAGAAGCCTTTCCTTTCCATACTTTAGCCAAACCTTTGAATTCATAACGACGATCTCTGAAATCTCTCACCGTGTTCACATAGAATGGATTTTCACGCTGACACACAATGGATTCTCTTGTGACGATTTCTGTTTGTTTGACTCTGTGGTAAACTTTTCTCGAATAGTCAGTCAATCTCTTCTTAATTTTACTGGCTTGTTCTGAATAAGATAACTCCTCAAAACTTCTTGGAGGGAGCCAAGGCTTTGCAGCAGGAAATGTCTCGTTCTGTAAAGATCTCTTAATCATAGCATATTCATTCATTTCAGAAGGTAAAAATTCACCTCTCCAGGACCATGGAAGTCTTCTGTCACAAGTTTTACCTGGTCTGTTGAAATCACAAGCAGCACAGTCTTCTTCAGTCTTCATCGAATCTGGTTGCAATCTATTGGAAGTCATGATATTAGGATACATGGAGGCGACATCAACGTGATAAATCAAAGGAACTTCGTGTCTCACTGGGTTATTTTTGAGCTCAAGCAATTGCTTCTTGATTTCGTTATACACTTCGTCGTAGTTTTCAATATCCTCCATTTTCTTCTTGCTTTCAACTTCAACACAGAATTTCAAGGCATTGGGTAAATCATTAAGTAACTCGTCAATTGCTGTAGGATCCACTTTAAAATGAGTGGGGATATCGTTACGGAATACACCTGCTTCCAACGATTCAACGTGTCCCCCCACATAAGTTTCTGACTCCAATAAGTGTCCATTGTAGAACCTTTCGATGGGATCGGTATACTTGTTTGGTAACACGATTTCATTCTTATATGCTTGCACCATCAACAACATTTCACATAAAGTACCAGTTCCCTTTCTTAACACTTCATCTGGATTTAATGGAAGAATCGTACACAAGGAAAAAATGAAAGGATGCACATATTTGTAGTATAAGTAGTAAGTGGCCACGGCATCGGAAACTGAATATTCAGATAAATATTGCGGCCTTTCGTAAGCGTATGGAGTCATTAATTCAGGGTCCAATTCGGTAGGATTATAACCGAGTTTGGCAGTGGTGACGGCTTTCAACCCTTGGGATCCTTGGGGTAAATAAGAGTCTCTTTTCACCCATCTGAAACAATCCATATGTACACAGTACTTAGACTTATACTCACCATCATTATCTTTAGCAAACCCGATTTCTTCAAACATGTCTAAATCATGAAACCGAGATCTTGTTTCCACAAACGGCCAATCGAAAAAATCACCGTTATATGTTGCAATAACCGTTGGTCTTGCGTCTCTTATATGCTCAAAAAACCTTTCCAATACAGCCTTTTCGTCCACTTCGTTAAAAATCGTAAATAAACCAGGATACTCTGGCTTGGGAGTATACTCGAAATCCTCTATATCTTCGGAAATGATTTCTCTGTTGGTTATTAAAAACCCTTCTCCATCAATCATATACGAGATCATCATTATTTGGTCAATTTTGGAGTCAGGGAACTTAAGAGGAGCCTTTGTGGTTTCGATATCAAATGCTAGTATTACTGGGTCAGCAAATGCAATTTTCTCTTTATCTTCTTCAAAAGTAACTTCTGAGTGCTTGACCCAAACGTTATACCATTTCCCGACTCTAAGATCTTTATCAATGGCCACACGAACATGATATGGCACGTCGTATTCTCTCATATCTTCGATATACGTCATGGGATCTGTAGCTTGTTCAACGTCTCCATTAAGATTCATGCCCTGGTAAATTTCTCTTGAATCTTTTTTCATCTGGTTATCTTTGATGACGGGAGCCAAAAGTCTTCTGGCAGCCAACAAGTCGGAGATGTTGTGAAATGTGAGTCTTAATAATGTTTTCTTCAACCCCACCAAATGGTTGGGTAATGCTAAATCTTCTCTTGTAACTCTAGAGATGCTTTTCATACTTGAAGTCTCCAAGAACCGTTTAAGCGTTTCTTCCACCACCGCTTCAGAGCCTGATTTCACGGCCACGAAAAAATAGGGGTCGAATTGATACGTGGTTTTAAACGAACCTCCTTCTTCATCAAGAAAATAGTAGTCTACACCTGAGTATCCCTGGAGGTATTCTTCACTGGGGATGGTGGTAGAATGCATGTTTACAAGCCAACCTTTCTTGGGGGTGGCCCCATCGTTTTCTCCGTGTTCAATTCTATCGAATCCCATAACTGAGTCAAGATGATCTATTCTTTTCACGAGGTCAGACTTCTGAATCGAGTCGTTTAACATTGGATTGTTGGCCACATATGGGTCTATATCGATTTTTTCTTTCTGGGTGGCAAAGCTACGCTTGACCACGCCTTTGTTCTTCACGAACTGTGCTGAGCTGGATCTTTTGAACGACATGGGTACAGTCTATGTTGACTGAAGGGAATTGTAGATGAAAAAAGATGAGAAAATAAGACGCGTATACGCGAGAGAAAATTGTGTACAGGATAAAGAGTGAGTTGATGAGTTGATAAGTTGATGAGTGGAGTTCGTGAGTTAGTGGAGTTATAATTTGAAGTTATAATTTGAGTTATGATATGAAGTTGATATGAAGTTAATATGAGGTTGTATTATGAAGTTATAATATGAAGTTATAATGTGAAGTTGTAATATGAAGTTAATACGAGGTTATGTTATTGTAAAGAAGAATAGTGAGATTGGAGATGTAAATCTAGTCGAGTGTAGTACTAGTGATATTGTATAGTGACTATTAGCGAAGCTCTGTAGAGAAATTAAGTAGTGAATACTGAGCACTAGTATGCTAGTTTGAATATAGTAGTTGGGTATGTTAGTTTAGTGGTTGGTTTAAGCGCAGTGATATGGAGTATATTGAATATTACCGATAGTGGTATTGAGTAGAATAGTGATATTGAGAACTAATAAGAATTGAGTTATTTTGTTAGCAAGAGTGAAATGATTTGAGTAGTATATTATTTGAGTAATGATAAATAGTTTCCAGGTTGAGTATAGTTGAGAATAAAGTATAGTTTACTACATATCACAAGTTCATGAACACAAAGATCAAGCCCTGAACCACAAACGAGTAAATGAAAAGGAACTGAAGACGAATCCGTCTTTGACCCGTAGAAATACTATTGGTGGCCGAAGACCCCACCATCGGGTTCGACGTAGGCAACACCAAGAATCTCAACGAACGCATCAAAAACAATGCAAACAGCCCTGCCAATAAACAGATGGCTGCGTAGAAGATCAAGCCCTTCCCAATCACCTGTTTCAAAATTAACAACGCAATGATAGGCACGTATTTGTAGCCACTGAAACTAACAATGTCCCAGAACAGCCCACTGGTTTGACAATTTAGCAAGTAGAGTCCCACTCTGAAAACCCCGATATCAAGCACCAAACATGCCAATGCTTGAGATGCCAAATATCCGAATAACTGGGGGTGGAAATCTCCATTAAGACCCTGGAAAAGTGCCCATAATAACACATAGGTGACGTACGATATGAACGGAATGTATAAGTCTGGGGCGTTGATGTCCTGGCTCGGAGGAGCGTAGCTCATCTGATTAGGTTGGCCATCACTGGCAGCACTAGCAAGACGTTGCCAGTTATCATTACGGAATGGGAACAAGATCAATCTTAGTTTACGCAACACAAAGGAGTTTGATATTTGGAAATAATAGTTAAGATTTGAAGTAGGTGGAATAAAAGCTCCAAAATTGTCCTGAATATATTGGTTGCTTTGGCCCAAACTGTTTTTAGCGAACTGAGCTGCCATAGACGTGGCTGGGTCCTGGAAAAAATTGTATTCTGGTTGCTGGAAGTTTTGTTGAACATTGGGGGCATTATGCTGTGGTTGAGGATGCTGGATATTGTTATACCCTGGTGTTTCCTGAGGGTACGAGCCTGCAGCGTTGGCATAGGGCGAGTACATGGTTGATTCAATTGACGTTTTTCAGTTCGCGATTTTTGAATCAATTCCAGTAATTATGGTTTCAGGAAAAGTATTAGTGGTGTCCAATAGACTCCCAGTTACGATCAAACGGTCGACCCAAGGTGACTACGATTATACCATGTCATCTGGGGGGCTTGTGACCGGACTTCAGGGGTTGAAAAAATCAACTGAGTTTCAATGGCTTGGGTGGCCGGGTCTTGAGATCCCTGATAATGAGCAGCAAAGAGTGAATGAAGATTTGATGAATAAATTTAATTGTACGGCTATTTATATCAGTGATACAATTGCGGATCTTCACTACAATGGCTTTTCCAATAGTATCTTGTGGCCTTTGTTTCACTATCATCCGGGTGAGATGAACTTTGATGAAAATGCTTGGGCTGCTTATATCGAAGCTAATCGTCTTTTTGCAAAGACAATTGCTAGTCAAGTGGACGATAATGACATGGTATGGGTTCATGATTACCACTTGATGCTCCTTCCACAGATGTTAAGGGAAGAAATTGGAAATTCAAAGAAGAATGTCAGTATTGGATTCTTTCTCCATACTCCGTTCCCATCTTCTGAAATTTACAGAATTTTGCCTGTCAGAAAAGAGATTTTGGAAGGGGTTTTGAGTTGTGACTTGATTGGCTTCCATACCTATGATTATGCTAGACACTTTTTGTCTTCTGTGTCTCGGATTGTGTCAAATGTTTCTACTTTACCAAATGGAATTGAGTACCAGGGAAGATCCATTGGGATCGGGGCTTTCCCTATTGGTATTGATGTAGATAAGTTTCTCCAGGGTTTGGAAAAGAACAGTGTGATCAAGAGAATTGAGCAGTTGAAACAAAAATTTGGTGATACTAAAGTCATTGTTGGGGTTGACAGATTAGATTACATCAAGGGAGTGCCTCAGAAACTTCATGCTTTCGAGATTTTTTTGGACGAACATCCAGAATGGATTGGTAAGGTTGTTTTGGTGCAAGTAGCTGTTCCTTCTAGAGGTGACGTAGAAGAGTACCAAAGTCTTAGGGCAACTGTTAACGAATTAGTCGGAAGAATCAACGGGAAATTTGGAACAGTTGAATTTGTTCCCATTCATTTCATGCACAAATCGATCCCATTTGATGAATTGATCAGTTTATACAGAATCTCAGATGTTTGTTTAGTCAGTAGTACTAGAGACGGAATGAACTTGGTCAGTTATGAGTACATTGCTTGTCAGAAAGAAAAGAACGGAGTGCTTATTTTGTCTGAGTTTGCAGGAGCTGCTCAATCATTAAATGGGGCATTGATCATTAATCCGTGGAATACAGAAGAATTGAGCGAAGCAATCCACGAAAGTTTGACAATTCCACCGGAAAAAAGAGCTTTCAACTTCAGCAAGTTGTTTGAGTATATCTCAAAGTACACCTCAGCCTATTGGGGAGAAACGTTTGTTAAGGAATTGTACAAATACAGTAGAAATAAGTGAAAGTATAGGAGTATAAGAAAAAAGAGTGAAAAGTATAGCAATATAGGTAAAAAAAGAGTAATGTATAATGAAGTAATCAATGTTCATCTCTATGCATTGTTCGAATAAATATCATTCCACATGGTCGTTAAATTCATTAGTTATGTTCAAGCTGGAAAACGTATGCGTTGCTAAGTTTTTTTGCGTCAATGGCTTGACCATGCTATTTTCTTTGTCGGGCTTTTCTTCTTCAATAGCCTTTGTTTTTTTATAGTTGTTAATATTTAGTGTGGTATTAGGTTTTAACTCCCTCGGAGTGTGCTGAATAGGTAAATCGGTCGTGATAACTTGAGGTCGTATACCAAGACGTGACAAAAGTGAATTATTAGGATATAGATATGAAAATGCTGATGCCGGAGATCTCGGTTCGAGAACCGTACTTTGTGACGTTAGTGGTGTATCTTTGAGTTTATTTTTGTGATCAGGATAATGAACAGAATGTAAAGACTCTTGTTTTTTCTTTTCTTTATCGACCTTTTTGTCTTCTTTCTTGCCACTTTCACCCTGGATATTTTTTATGTCTTCTTCAACATTTCTTGCCGAGTCAAATGCTGACATTAAATATGGCATTTCTTCTGTTAAACTTGTTTTCAACATCGAACTCTGCAAACTTGAATCAGGCAGACGGGGCTCGAACCTTGAATTCAAGACTTCCCGATGCTTATTCGTTGGAGAGCTTGCTGCTGGTGATTTCGTGATTGAATGAATCGTTGGTGCCATATAAGAGCCATACATGCTGCTTCCCATTTCCGAATCGTATACCGAATCCAGGTCGTCTTCGCTGTGCTCGAAGTCCGAACTCTTGAATCCTTTGGCGTAGGCCTGGTGGGGAGGTTGAAGATGGTGATGTTCCTCTTCTTCTTCTTCCTCTTCTTCACGTCTTTCCTGGGCTTTTTCAAGTTTAAATGCCTCAAACATTTTCTCCATATCGTTGATCACAGCCAAACATTCGTGCTTTTCAGTCTGGTCCTCAGCTTCAACAGCATCGTTCAACTGCTTGAGTAAACTGGAAACAAACAGCTTATACGTTGAAACAGTTGTGGCATTGTTTTCATCCAACATCAGCTCCAACTCGGTCCCAATTGTGATCAAAGTTGCCTTCAGGTATGCAACTGTAACTTTATCGGTTAATTCATGTTTTAATTTGATGTTACGTAAAGTTAAACTTGTTAATAAAGTCCCTGAATCCAGGATATATTCTATAGGGGTAAGGGTTTTCAGAGCTTTTGTAATGTAATCTAAATCGACAGATATTTTTGAAAGTTTTCTGTTCAAATCCTGGCAATCCGTCAACACTTTCATGGAAATGCTGTTATTAAAGTCCTTAATATTCTCATTTTTATTATCAAAATGATCATTACTATTAATGTCTAAAGAAAGAAATGCCCAATTTTTTAGGTTCAATTCGATCTTTTCTAAAGTTTGTAAAATCGTAAGCAGAAGCAGGCAAAGTTTTGAAACTTTACGTTCAGCCAATGAGAATCCTGAGATGAGACCGATCAAACGATTAGTTTTATCTAATTCTTTATTTAAATCAGGATCATTTGCAAGTAAGATGATTGGATCTTCGTACGTGACCGACATGTTGCCGTATACTTAATTCAATAGTACAAAATGATATGTATGCAAGATAAATAATGCAATAAATTTATTCCCTCCCCAAGAAAATCACCAGTTTTTCAAACAAAAACCAAAAACTTGCGAAAAAAAATGAAATCAAAATATTGGATAATTATATATTAAATATTAGATAATGCATTTAGCAATCGTATAATCGTTAAATTTATGAGATGAAAGGTTAAGCCAAATTCTTTTCCCGTAGAATTCTTTTCTTCATCATTGAATACCATTCGTCTAAGGAAGTATTGGTATCATAAATAGCTATAATAATTAAAGTCATATTATCGAACCCTATACCAGTAATATTTGAAGCCATTGAAATACAATCGTTTAAAATAAATTCGGTGATATGTTCTAGAGTCCATTCCAATGCCAATTTATCTCGTATTACTTTAATCAACTGATCATTTCTATAACAATCCCAGATTCCATCACATGCTAAAACAACAAATTCTGGTTGTTTTAATTTAGTTATATCATAAATAAGTATATCTGGTTCACAAGTTACCTGTAACAATTCAGGAGGTAAATGGATCAAGTCATGTTTAAAAAATCTTTTATTCTCTGCGGCATATTTGTTGTGGGTTGTTTCAAATTCAATAAATGGGATTTTAAATTTAAAATCTCCAAAAGCTCTAGAAAGTGCCAATACTTCATTTACTCTTCCATTAATCACATAACCACCACTATTTTCAATTCTTACTCTTTCACCCATATTTGAAGGTTTATGATCAAAAGAAAGAGTTTTACATGCACCACCATTTAATGATAAAATAGCTCTAGAATCACCCGTATTGGCCACCACAATATATTTTTTAATAAACGTAGCAACAATGGCAGTAGTTCCACAATGGGCTGCATCTTGAGGCAGAAGGCCCTTATCAACATGGAAAAAACAGTCTTTAATACACTGAATATACAGCTTTAAATTCGTATCTGACAGGCTTATCAACAACTTACTCAACTCCCGAAACAATACAGTGGGCAATCGTTCACTAACAGTTTGAGCAACATCACGACCTCCATGACCGTCAAATACAGAGAAGATTTTTAGGGTTTCGTCATGATTAATTTTGACATTATGGGCATCTTCCATCAGAGTTCTATAACCTTGCATCAGACCAATACAATAGGCCAAAGTACTGAGGTTTCTGACATCAATGGTTTTCTCTTCAATTGGATGTGATAGTAACTGGCCCATATTAATCTATTTGTGGATCCAGCTCCTTTTCCTTTATTTTCGCGAGATGTTGGGGAGTGCGAATAAGCTGGAGGAACGGCGGGAGCCTTTTATCTAGCACCAGAATTGCGACAACATTTTATACCCCGCGATAATGATGGTTCCTAGAGTTAATGCTGCTAGCATTGATGGTGATAAACATTATAAGGCTCCTCAATCTTTCCCAATTGGACCCTTTAGAAGGTATAGACATAACCCTATTCTTAGACCTGATCCAAATCACGAATTTGAAAGTGCTTATATCTACAATGCTAGTGCTATAGTTATTGATGATAAAGTATTTCTTCTTTATCGAGCACAAAATGCTGCTAAAGAATCTTCGGTTGGGCTTGCATGGCTGGATGATGGATTCCACTTTACCAGATATAAAAAACCCATTCTTTATGCTACAGAACCATGGGAAAAAGGTGGTGGTTGTGAAGACCCTAGAATTGTTAGAGACCCAATTTCAAAGAGATTTATCTTAACTTATACGGCTTATGATACTCGGGTGGCTCGTTTATGTGTAGCTACTCTGGAGGATTTGTTCACCTGGAAAAAGTATCCTCCTATCACTGATAATAGTTGGCATGATGTAGCAATTGACAGTGATGGAAGTACTTTAATCAGACAAGCCTGGCTGAAGCTGGGGGCTATTTTTGTAGATAGAAACAAGGATGGCAAATACTATATGATCTGGGGAGACTGTGCTTTCCATTTGGCAGAAAGTCATGATTTATTCCACTGGAAATTGGTTTCAAATGACTACAGAGCCAATACTTTTGCTAAAGGAATCTTTCCCTGGCAAAATAAGCTTATTGAACCAGGACCAGCACCAATTAAGCTTGACCTTAAAGATGGTAGTAACCAGTATGTTTTATTTTATAATGGAGCTACTACTGGAGGAGGTCCTTATGCTAAAGATACGTACAGTCTTGGACAAATGTTAATTGACTACGACAGAATTAAACAAGGGCCCATTGCTCGTACTGAGACACCATTCTTGGTTCCCGAGGATGCTAATGAGATAGAGGGCCAGGTTAATCGGGTGGTATTTACAGAGGGAATCGTTCAATTTCACGGTAAATGGTTTTTGTACTTTGGGCAGAGTGATTCTGAGTTAGGTGTAGCCACTTGTGCTGTTTGATTTGTTAAATGTTATATTGTTAGTTAGAAAGTATTGGAATAAAAGTTTGATTTTTTGATAGTAAATTGATCTCATCTAGTTTTGGGCTATCAATTCAAAAACTATATATTAATAGTTCATAAATAAGATTCTCAGATTAATTTTTTGACTAAAATTCAATGTTCAGATTCAAACATTTGACGTTTTCGCAGCTATGGAAGAGCCAAAGAATTCCACTCCCATAAGAATAGCTCTTCTAGGAGCAGCCAGAACAGGCAAGACTTCGATTGTCCTGAAACTCACAAACGGAATCTACTCAGATACTTACTATCCAACCGTTCAAACAAACTCCAACCTCTTCACTTTTGTCCCCGATGACCAAAGTCATATCATCTTAGGTACAAACAATTACGACCTTTTTAGCAAATATGATCTCCTACTAAGTCCCGTACTACGTTCCAGTATCCGTTGCCGGCCCCTGGTTCCCCATGAAACTTCAGATCTCATCACATATGTCAATAACGAATTTTTCACTAGCTATATGTACAAACTGGATCACGAACTTAAAACCACTCCGATTTTACTCGAACTCATAGACACTCCAGCACATAAAGCAGACGTGATTCCATTTCTCGAGTCCCTGTTATATACTCATCTCGACAAAGATATTTTAAAGAACCTTGCAAATGAACCAAGACGGCATGTTCTGACAATGCCTCTTTTAGTGGCCAGTGGAGCCGGAGAATTAAATGGACTGGTCGATGGATACTTATACGTCTATAGTGCAATTCCGTCGTACAATCCACCTGAATACTATGATTCCGGAGCTAATCTGACCCCAGCAGCTTCAAGTCTTGAAGCACTTCAGAAAATTAAATCGACAGTAGACGAAGCATGGAGTGAATTTTATACCTACAAAATGAGATGGGAAGCCGGTAAAGAAACCGATATATTTTCAGTGAAAGCTGTGCTTCGAAACTTCATAGGAAGCAGAGATATTGAAGAAGAAGAGAATAAACGGATTGCCAGCCGAGCCCTTTCTACTGAGCTTCTTCTGTTTCCCACTGATCCCACCGACCCGTACTCACCTCCACCAATCTGGGTAGTATGTACACACATTAACAGTCCCTTAGCATCACCCAAACTCATCGAGGAAGGTCGGGCAACGGCTGAACAATGGGGATGTGGATTTGCAGCAATTGATATTACCGGAGGGTTATCAGCTGAAGCAGTGGTAAGTTTGCTTATCAGAGAGATTGCAGAGCGTAAGCACCTCCAGAAACACGCACACACCTGAACAGTAGCATACTTAAACAGTAGCACAATTACAAATTACCAACTAATAGAAATCAATACACTTGACTAATAGAAATTAATTCACTTACACTTACAAACTGTACACTGATCATATATTAAGTATTCCACTTGTAGTTCCCATCAAAATTCTCTCAAAGTTGTCTCAAGTTGTCTCAAGTTATCTCAAACTTATCTCAAACTTATCCCAAATTTATCTCAAACTTATCCTAAACTCATAATTGATAACTTATAGTTATAAAGCCAATATCTCAGTCTCAATTTGCAACTCAGATAAAGCATTATCGCGCAGATAAGATGAATGGGTTCAGGTGCCCAGTGTGCTTGAAACACGAGTCACCCAAAACTCAAGACCTACTATGTGATGTGTGTCACAATGATAAACTCGAAACCATTCGAAACCTGTGCCTAGAAAACGAGTCTCTCAATCTTCACAATCGTCTTGATATCAATAGGGTTTTTGCCATAACTGAGAGTATCCAAAACGGTAAGGTTCCTTCTTCTGAATTATATTCTGATCAGCCAATGTCTTCCATAAAACAGCTTTCTCTTCAACTACTCAAGAGAAAATTGATAAACAAGTCTATTCGTCTGCATCAGATTGACAAGTCTATAAATCTGGTTCAGCAGAAAGTTATCCTGTTAAATGAGCAAATAGTTGAGCTCGAACAACGAATAAAAGAAACACGCAATAAACATACAAGTACCCTTGAGAAAGTCCATGGACTTTACCTGCACAAAATAACCAGCATATTTAACGAAACAACAGATTTACAGAATGAAAACATCCTACAAATCACCAAACAGATTCTTCAGACCCAGAAAGCGTACTGTAAAGTGCTATCTGAAGTAATTCTGGTCCAGAAAAGTAATAGATACGCTAAAATACGACATGTGCCGAAAATAACCCTTTTTGGACAACCTATAATAATGATAGATGAATTTTTTGAGCACCACTCGAGGCTATTTCAGATGAATGAGTTCTTGGAGAATCTCATAAAGATACAGGTGCTTTTAACACAGATATTCGACAAGGAAATATCACTTCCGTATCTTGATGAATTGGTTCAGTATTTACCAGATGCAGACTTTTACAATCTTGTACAGCAGAAAGAGAATTTCATGATTAACAAAAGAGATATTGAACCCAAAGTTGAAGAACCCGTAAACACAGTGGATGTAAATGATTTCCCTGATCCAGAAAAGATAGTCAAACTAGGTAATGTTATTAAGCTCCCGTTATCGTCCAAAACCATTAATAACCAATTGAGAAAAGCTAGTATTTCCAAAGTGCCACAAATGGAGGACAAAAAAGAGCCCAAAACTGACCAATACGTAGATGAACCTTTAGAAAGAGAGTCTAAACGTCCACTGGTAAAACCACATATTTCAGGCAAAAAAGTGGTGGTGGTTCCGCATAAGATTCTAACCAAACCACTCACCAAGCTCACCTCAAAAGAGTACCTAAAGTTTCTCCTGGTAGTAGTAAAGATCATTTCCAACTTCAAATTCTTCTTCGACAACACGCTTGAAAAAGTCCCCAAATCCAACACGATTTCCCATGCTATTTCACAAACGTTCAAACTTCGTGCTGCTGAAGAGAAGTATTCTCCCCACTATAACTTTGAGAAAATCGTCACCAAGCTCGAGCTGCTAGATGAGTATTTTGAGTTCAAGATTAGCAACATTGGCAAACGGCAATTGAGTAAAAAACCCAGTCTGTTAACATTAAATGAAGGCAGTGATTATGGGAATTTACAACATAGTAGCCAGAGTAGTAGCAAGAGTCTCAGTTCATTTCAAAATTCAATTGCCTATATAAAAGAAGATGAAACGAAAGGATTCAGTTTATACAATCATCTTTTCAAAGATAAACTCAAGGACAAAAGAGTCAAGCCCAGAGACATTTATGGAGATTTCAGTGAAAGTGATGACAAAATCCAAGTGCAAGATATCGAAGAGAAAGAACTCAAGGCAATTATGCTAGAAGTTCACGAGATCATCGCCGAAGGGGCCCGGAGTCGTGGTAGACCCATGGCGATGATGGCCCAATCTCGGGTCCAATTAGAAGAGTGGAGTTTAGTAGATAAATAGATCAAGGTAAATGAATTTAATGATGAAATATACCACGGACCCCGTGCGAGTCCCGCGCCTCACATGGCTGGTTATGGCAGTAAATTCATCCAGTGTTGGCAGTAAAACTCGGTAAACTGCATCACCCACATTCTCGCGCACTTTGTTGAAATTCTTCCACCCCTTATCAATCGTCAAGATGTTATCCGACAAAGAGTTATTTGAGTTAAACAAACAAGCAGTAACCGAAGGATTTAAAATCAAGCCTAGAGTTAATTATAATACCGTTGGAGGTGTCAATGGTCCATTGGTTATTTTAGATGATGTTAAATTTCCTCGTTATAACGAAATTGTTAACTTAACTTTACCTGATGGTACTTCAAGAGCTGGTCAAGTTTTAGAAGTTAGAGGTTCTAAAGCAATTGTTCAAGTTTTTGAAGGTACTACTGGTGTTGATGTTAAGAAAACCAGGGTTGAATTCACCGGTAAAAGTATGAGAATCCCAGTTTCGGAAGATATGTTGGGTAGAATCTTTGACGGTTCTGGTAGACCAATTGATAAAGGTCCAAAGATTTTCGCTGAAGATTACTTAGATATTAATGGTTCTCCAATTAATCCATTTGCCAGAATTTATCCTGAAGAAATGATCTCTACTGGTGTCTCAGCAATCGATACCATGAACTCAATTGCCAGAGGTCAAAAGATTCCAATTTTTTCAGCTTCTGGTTTACCACATAATGAAATCGCTGCTCAAATTTGTAGACAAGCCGGTTTGGTTAGACCAACTAAAGACGTTCATGATGGTCATGAAGATAATTTCTCGATTGTATTCGCTGCTATGGGTGCTAATTTAGAAACATCCAGATTCTTCAAACAGGATTTCGAAGAAAATGGATCCTTAGAAAGAACAACTTTATTCTTAAATTTAGCTAATGATCCAACTATTGAAAGAATTATTACTCCACGTTTAGCTTTAACAACTGCTGAATATTTGGCTTACCAAACTGAAAGACACGTTTTAACCATCTTAACCGATATGTCTTCATATGCTGATGCTTTAAGAGAAGTTTCTGCTGCTAGAGAAGAAGTCCCAGGTAGAAGAGGTTACCCAGGTTATATGTATACTGATTTATCAACAATTTATGAAAGAGCTGGTAGAGTTGATGGTAGAAATGGTTCAATTACTCAAATCCCTATTTTAACCATGCCTAATGATGATATTACCCATCCAATTCCTGATTTAACCGGTTATATTACTGAAGGTCAAATTTTTATTGATCGTCAATTAGACAATAGAGGTATTTACCCACCAATTAATGTTTTACCATCCTTATCTCGTTTGATGAAATCAGCTATTGGTGAAGGAATGACCAGAAAAGACCATGGTGATGTTTCCAATCAATTATATGCTAAATATGCTATTGGTAAAGATGCTGCTTCTATGAAAGCTGTGGTTGGTGAAGATGCATTATCTAATGAAGATAAATTGTCCTTAGAATTCTTGGAAAAATTCGAAAAGAATTTCATTTCTCAAGGTGCCTATGAAGATAGATCAGTTTTTGAATCATTAGATTTAGCTTGGTCATTATTAAGAATTTATCCAAAAGAAATGTTGAACAGAATCAGTCCAAAGATTTTAGCTGAATTTTACGAAAGAGAAAGAGAACAAGAAGATGAAGATGAAGATGCCAATCAAGATAAAAGTAATGATAATGATGCTGATAATGATGCTGATAAATCCCAGAATTTGATTGACGCTTGAAGCATTTAATTCATTCACTTCGATAGAATATTTAACCACATATTTTCATTAATACATAAAAGTTACATTACTGTTTATTATTTTATTTCAAATGCACTTGAACTTTTTTAAGGTTCTATAAATACGTCTATAATCTCTATTGAGATGCTTCCTTTGCTGCTTGTTCTCTCTTGGTATTACCAATAAAGTTAATAGCAGATCCAGCTTTAAAGAAATCAACTTGATCCTTTGACATTGTATGTTTACACAAGATTTCAAATTCGGATCCATCTCTTTTAGTTACCTTCATTCTTAAAGTACCACCATTGTTACCATCTTTTGCAATCATATCTACTAAATCAATAGTAGTCATTAAATCACCAGCTGATAATTTATCGTAATCAGCTTCATCAGCAAAAGTTAATGGTAACATACCTTGTTTCTTTAAATTAGTTTCATGAATTCTAGCAAAAGATTTAACCAAAATAATCGATCCACCTAAAAATCTAGGTGATAAAGCAGCGTGTTCTCTAGCGGAACCTTCACCATAGTTATGCTCAGCAACAACAATCCAAGGACGGTTTTCTTCTTTCCATTTCATCATTAATTCAGGAATTCCGTACTTATCACCATTGAAATCATATGCAGTATTCACTTCTCCAGTCTCTTTATTAACAGCGCCAATTAAAGTGTTGTATGAAATATTTTCCAAGTGACCCTTATATTTCAACCAAGCACCAGCAGCAGAAATGTGATCGGTGGTACATTTACCTTCGACTTTAATCAAAATATTGGTACTTAATTCTTCACCTGACCAAGCATTGAAAGGTTCCAAAATTTGTAATCTGTCAGAAGTTGGAGATACATTGACTTCAACTTCAGGTTTTGGTTGTGGATTTGGATCTGGGTAGAATTCTTTTCTACCGGAAATAAATCCTTGTTCTGGTAATTCTTCACCTGATGGAGGGTTGAATTTGAATTCTTCACCATTTTCTAATTTGATAGAATCCTTAACTGGGTTGAAATTCATATCACCAGAGTAAATCATGGCAGTCACAACATCTGGAGAGGTCAAGAAGTTCATGGTGTTTCTGTTACCATCATTTCTAGCTCTGAAATTTCTGTTAAAGGAAGTGAAAATAGCATTAAAATCGGTAGATGTCTTAGAAGCATCGCCTCTATCCCATTGACCAATACATGGACCACAAGCATTGGCCAAGACAATAGCACCATTTTTTTCAAAAGTTTCAATTAATCCGTCTCTTTCAATAGTAGCCCTGATTTGTTCTGAACCTGGAGTGACAAAGAAAGGAATCTTTGGCTTTAACCCTACAGCTTCAGCTTGCCTTATAAGAGAAGCAGCACGACTCATATCTTGGTAAGAAGAGTTGGTACAAGAACCAATCAAACCAGCACTTACGGTTTCAGGCCAGCCTTCAGCCTTTGCTACCAGACCAAAATCTGAAATTGAAGTGGATAAATCAGGAGTGAAAGGACCATTAACGTGAGGTTCTAAAGTGGACAAATCGATTTCAATCACCTTATCATATTCAGCACCTTTATCAGCTTGTAAGAAATTGTATTTGCTGTTAGCTATATCAGCCAAGTCAGCAATTGGACCTCTGTTAGTTTGGTATAAGTAACGACGATGAGCATCTTGGTATGGGAAAGTAGAAGTAGTAGCACCAATTTCGGCACCCATATTACAAATGGTGGCCATACCGGTACAAGATAAAGTTTCAACTCCTTCACCAAAATATTCAACAATGTATCCAGTACCACCTCTGACAGTTAAAATACCTGCCAATTTGGTGATAACATCTTTTGGAGAAGACCAACCAGATAATTTACCGGTCAATTTAACCCCCAAAACCTTTGGAGCTTTTAATTCCCATGGGGTTCCAGTTAAAGCATCAACCGCATCAGCACCACCAACACCAATGGCAATAGCACCTAATCCACCAGCATTAGGAGTATGGGAATCAGTTCCCAACATCATTAAACCTGGAACAGAAAAGTTTTCTAAAACGATCTGGTGAATGATACCTGAACCTGGTCCCCAAAATTGGATACCGTATTTTTCACCACAACTTTGTAAGAAATCGAAGACTTCGAAATTAGTTGCAATAGAAGCAGTTAAATCATCATTGGCACCTTCTTTACCAACAATCAAGTGATCACAATGAATCGAAGCAGGTACAACAGTACTAGGCATACCACAAGTCATAAATTGTAAAAGAGCAGTTTGAGCAGAGGCATCTTGCATTGCAACTCTATCAGGGTTTAATTTAAGATAAACTTGACCTCTAATATTGTGTAACTGACCTCCTGAAGAAGCCAAACTCTCTTGAGGATCACATAAATGGGAATACAAAATCTTTTCTGCTAAAGTTAAAGGTTTGTTTCCTACGATCTGAGAAACTTGATTTAAGTTATCAATCAATTTTGCATATGGAGGGGCCCTTGATTTAAACTGTTCAGGTACATTAAATGACTGGGCAGTAGTAGACACCGACGTGGCTAATGTTCTATGTGCATACTGGATATTTCTAAAGTTTTTAAAACTTTGGGATCCTCTTAACATAGTTACTCTCAATAGTTTTTTTTTCAGCCCTGTCTCCGCCAATAGTTTGTCCCGCGACTTTGATTACTGGTGAATTTTTCGCAGCTATGACTCAAAGTGAATGCGACATCGCCGTTACAGGGTCGTGTTTGTACCCATCGATAAGATCGTGTGAAGGTTAGCTTCTTGGCTGATTTGGAAGTATTTAATTTAGGGCAAAGCTATAGTTTTTAAGCAGGTGAATTGTGAGTGGATTGTGAGTGGATTGTGGGTTTTTTGGGGGTGTTTTTGATTTTCTTGGATTTTTTAACTTTTTTTTATTGTTTGTATTTTTGAACTCCTTTAGATTTTTGGTCTCATCGGTCCAAATTATCTGTTTCTTATCGCAAACCCTGTAAAATTCACATTTTAATATTTAAAAAAATTTAAAAAGGGAATATCGTCCCAATCTAAACTAACCATTCTTATCTAAGCGAACACAAATTCTCATAATCATATTCAACACCTGATCTTTCCAAACACTGATGCTTTAATCTATACTTATAACCTATACGCATAGTCGCGTTTTTTGCAGCCGCTACATATCCATTATGACCACACACACTTCTAGCCCAGCCTTCCAGACCAAAGGAGATCCCAATAATATGGAAGAAAGAGTCTACTTCAGCATTCCTCTGTCTCCTTCAGAAAACAACTCGCTGATTTTAAAAGAACAAGGTGTATTGAATAACTACATAGTGATTGAATCTGATACAGATTCCAACCCGGATCAAGAGACAAAAAGCTCAAAAGAAAAGATCTTTAACAAAAACGTAGTAAACAATCCAAAACAAACAACACTTCTCCCCCCAATCAACTTGATTGGCGACAGAGATGACTGGGATATGATAACTTTAATTCCAGGATACTCACTTGGTTCGTCCCCTAAAATGAAATTGGGTTTGGGAGACACTCCTGAAATCCTCAAAAGCTCTCCTGCAAAAGCTAAAGATACGCTCTCTAAATTATCCTCTAGATCTTTTCTCTCGTCAACTGCTAACGATTCTATATCTAGTCGGTTAAGAAAAAGAGGTCCTCTTGTGATCCAAAATCCAGTCAACGAAAGCGACGAGGAGGAAGAGAGCCCAACAGAGAGAATACCCAAAAGAAGAGGAAGAAAACCCAAAAGAATTGCAAATTTCTATACCGATGAGTCAGGGGTTCAACGAGTTAGAACTAGTGATGGGTGTTGGACTTGTAGGATACGTAAAAAAGCCTGCTCTTTCGAAAGGCCAGTATGTAATCTGTGTGAAAACTTGAAATTGCACTGTGATTATGCCGAAAAAAAGCCATTGTATATGACTAATGAAAGCTTAAGAAAGAAGAAAATAGCTGAGATTAAAGTTATAACCATGGAAGAAAAAAGAAAAGGAATTTGCAAGGCAATAGCTAAGAGAATGGAAACTAGAAGGAGGTTAAGAAAATAGGCTAACTAGTATAATACATTGTCATCACTTAAAAAAATAATAATAATAATAATACATAATGTTCACTGAGCATCACGAGGTTGAATCAAACAACTCAACTTCCATGCTCTATCTTCTTCTTTCTTATTTAATTGAAGAACTTTCCAGACCTCAAGAAGAACAAGTTCTTGCATGGCTGGGACAGGAATAATCTTATAATCATCACCATCTCCTGTAGCAGTAGGTCTTTCATATCCTATTTGCAAACTCTCAATATCTGCAATAATTCTAGATATTTTCAAGTGCTTGTCGATATTGATCAATTTCTTGTTTAAGAAATCGTTGGCTTGTCTGTAGTTTGGATTTCCATCAGTTACAAAAGTCAAATCTTGCAAGAACAAAGCAAAATATGGAACTGTAGGAATATTGTAGTCATTAGAAACCAAAAAGTTTCTTAATTTGGCACGATAAACAGTATAATTCTTCTCTGGATGAATGATACTGGCCAAATAGTTATAAAGATCTTGATATTTGACTGACAACTCTTCCCATAATTTACCAATTCTAGTAATCAAATGACTTTGTAAAGATGTGATGATAGCTGCCAAAGAGTTGAAGTTTCTTAAATAGAGACAAGAAATTGCAACTTTCAACCAAGTTTTAACCATATTCAATCTCATTTTGTGATTGATGTTTGGCTGTAAAACAGATTCAACGACATATCCCGAAAGACAATTAGTGAATAAAAGCGATTGTCTGACATTTGGTGCTAGCTTCAAGTGTGCTCTCTTTGTTGTGTAGTTTTCATTCAAAAGCTCATCAGGTCTGATGGAGCAAAAGATCTGGGATTCTATCAACGTCAATTGTTTAGCAAGTTCTAATCCATTAAAGTCCAATAAGTTGGTTCTGTAGTTCGACAATACCCAACTTTGATCACAAACAGTATACCAATTTGGAAGAAGAGTTTTCAAATCCAAAGCAATAAAATTCCTTGGATTGATAAAGTTATTCAGACACCATCCGTGTCCAATAATAGCTCTATAAGTTAAAATCAATTTCTCAATAGTGACCATATTACTTTTGGTTAATAAGGAGCTGGAAGATGATGTTTGATTACCAACACCAAGAGGTAAAGGTAAAGTCATTGATTTGATTGAGCTAGTAGTAGAAGAGTTGGTATTAATTTTACTCAACTCATATCCATCCACCATAGAGTATCTTGCGGTTATATCGTTTGTAGCTTCACTAATTGAGTTCTTTCTATTCAATCTGGTAGCAGTGATACTTCTTACAACCAATTGCTTATTAATCTTTTGTTTCTTATGGTTCTTCTGTTTCTCTGTAATTGGTTTAGAGAATAATCTAGCAGCAACTTCCAATAATTTCATGGCATCTAATGGCAAGAATTTGGTGATTCCTTCATTAAAAAAATTAATCAAGGTAGGCAATAAAGGATAGTCAGTTTCTGGGTTCCAGTAACTTTCAAGCCATAACTGGAACATCTTGGAGATTAATCTTCTTCTGTTCTTGATCTTTAATTCCAAGTTAATAGGAGCATTGCTCTTTGAACGTTGGTAATTATTGGCGATATCAAATCTAGTGATCAACTCTTCAATTAAATCAACTCCAGAGGAGAAACTTCTGAAACAAATGAAAAATGTGGATACGAAAAAATATTCTGGAGGAGAGTTTTCGTTGGTCAATGTGTATACCAAACCTTTAAATGAAGCCCCCAATAAATTACCCTTAGCATCAACTAAGAGCTCGTTTTCCATCTTCAAGTCTTCGGCTGTAGACTCGATATTGGTAAACTTCTCGAAATCCTTATCTTTACTAAATTCCCCATCGATGTTAGTCAAAAGAACATCGTGTAATAAACCAGCACCTTCTGGGGTCAATCCTAATTCACCAGTCTTACCAGATCTCATAACAGAGTATCTATTGGAAGCGTTTCTAGCAGTAGGTTTCATCGTTCTCAATTGGCCATTCTTGATGGTGTTCGACTTGGCAATTCCAAGACTACATTTACGAATAAACTCAGCTGGTTCAATACGCATCTTGGAGTAATCAGGATAAGATCTTTGACTGTTCAACTTGAAATTACCAGTGATTTCCAAAAGCTTTCTAATAGAAGAAACAGTAGTGCTAATAGCCTTAACCATCTTTGAAGCAATTTGGATCAATTCACCTCCTTCTTCGGTATAGAAATATTCTTTACCACCTTTATCGTTCAAACTTGGAGAATTGATTCTGTATTTCTGATCTTCAACAGTTTCGTTCAATGTTTTAACAACCAAACTTTTAACAGCAGTGACCAAATCACTAACGAGTGACAATAAAGAGTCCAATGATTGATCCAAAGTAGCAGGCTTTTTATCTGAAAAGTCAGAACCAGTTTTAGAAATGAACAACAATTCTCTAAGCAATAAAATGATATGATGGGTCAATGTCTCCAAGATATCACAACCCACAGAATTATGTTCAATTAAATCCAAACGACCAACAATCAATCCTAAGTAAGAGTACAAAACACCATTAATTTCTGTGACTCTTTGCTTAGCCAATGGAGGACTATCAAGTAAAGGATAGCTGTTCATATCATTTTGGAGCTTTCTTTCATTCTCCTTCTTGATGATCTGTTTACTCTCAATAGACCATAATTGCAAGAAAGTTACAGCTCTTCTAATGACTTGAAATACCATTAATGTAAGAATTTCCACCTTATTATAATCGGTAGTTCCTTTAAACTCACTGGCTTTGGTCATGAGATTATACCAGTCTGCTAATAAGATCTTTCTAGCCTTTCTGACTATTGGTCTCTTAGTAACAATCTCATTAGACCGTGATAAACAATCGGTTTCCTGTAATAAAACCCTAACACCATCTCTTATAGCATTGACGATTTTAACTGAGAAAGTATACTTTCCCTTACGATTCATATGAGATAAGGGATTAAGAAGGAATTTACCACAAGCATTGAATAGTGGCTGGATGAAATGATTATTTGGGATTCTCCCATCATCTGCTTCATCTTCAAATTCATCTGAGTCATCATAATCATCGTTTGCGTCGTTATCATCAATAGCAAACTTGAAATAATTCATTGGAACCCATCCTCTTTGTAAAGATTCAATTAATGTAACTTCACCCCAACCAGACTCATCAATGGTGTGAACCACAGCCAAATCATCTTTTTCAAATCTTAAACAGATCGAAGCATCTGCTTCAGATTGCAACGTTGATGAATCAAATGGGTGCAAAGCACGAACGAACAATGACGATAAATCTTCTTCTTCTTCAGGAGTTGCAGCTCTAACAAATCCACCACTATCCAAATCACTTTTGCTATGACTTGAAATGGATGAAATCTCGTGAGCTGGCTTTAAAGTTCCATCTAAAGTAGAAGGCTCATCAATATAAGAGATATTGAGACCAGATACTTGGGTAGCTACTTCTTCGGTTGCAGCATTTTCCTTGTTGAATTTCTCAAGTAAATCACCTCTCAAAGGTATATCATCTGTAGCAATAGGTATAGATTGGTTTTTGATCATTTTTAAAGGTACCGGTTTTTTACCATATTTCAGGTTTGGGGCGAAATCAAAATTTGAATCCTTAATCGATTCGTCTTCGCTCCCCACAGTACTGACATCTGACTCGTCCGGCTTGATCACCGAGTCTTCTCTGGTCACAGCCTCGTGGCTTTCATAAGAATCTCTGTCATCTTCATTATCACTGGCCTCGACAGTTTGGTTGATCTTCTGATAATAAGTGCTTGTTCTGTTGTAGAGATCATTGGCAGACGTGGATTGTCTGATATTGTTGATAAAGTTAATTTTAAATTTGTTAGAGTCATCGGACGAATTGAAGTTGGAGGTCTGAAGTGTAGTGGAAAGTCTTTTAAATTTTTTGCTAAGATTCTGGTGAGGCAAGTCGAGTTGTGGACTTTCGCTTCTGTTTCTGAAATCATCAAACTCATCTTGACCTATAAGAGGAGTTTGATCATCAAGGAAATCATGGTTTGTTCCTTGTTGTAATTTGGGAGTAGCATCTTCATCTTGATAAGTATCATCATTTGCGTAAGTATCATTGGAGATGTTTGGGTTGCTATCATTTTTCAAAAGAGATCTGTTAATGGAAGAAAAACTGGGATTACTTGTATTCTGTTCAGAAGCAGTTTCGTAAAATTGGGTCTGATTTTCATTAACAAGACTTTCCAGATCTATACTTTCACCATGCTCCGATTCCTCCATTATGGCCGGTTCTGTCAGAAACTCAAGCTCACTATCCAATTGGGAATAAACTGAAGACGTGGTACTGTAGTGGGCTTGGGGTACACCTGGAGCAGCATAATTTGGAGCAGCATAATTTGGAGCAGCATAATTTGGTTTCAGGTAACTTGACAGGCCCAAGCTTGTTTGAGATTGTTCGGGATGAATATACGATCCTGGAACCGACACGGGGGAAGCCAGTCGTTGTATCTTAGACTTTTGATCTGTGTTTAAGTCCATTGCCTAAAAGTGGGCAGTAGAAAGAATATTTTGAGGCGACTTGACAAGTTTTATTTTACGCGCGTTTGATTTGAAACGGAATCAAAGAGCTGGAATTTTTCAGTGCCACAAAATGGTATGAGCTAGGAATTGGGTGGGTTAGGTAGGAATTGAATGGGATACTGTATTAGGAGAAGCAAAGTAAATCGTAAGTTGAAGCATAAGACTGAAGAGTAAAGCTAAAGAGTAAAGTATAGAGTGAACAAGTTACTTGCTCAGAATTGCAGAATGATTCGCGTAATAACCATTCCTGTTTCGGATACCTGCACGGCTATAAAGCATTGTTATACAGCTTCACATTAGGTTTTAGGGCTTCGACGTGTACGTGCCTGGAAGGGATATAAACGCGTGAAATGTTTCGTGTTTTGCAACAATAGAGAATGATTGAATGCGGTATGTATCAACCATTAATGTTAAATTTGTCGCGTGTCTAGCCATTTTTTCGGGTGTTTAGCCATGTCGCGTACGCCTTATTGTCGGAGTTATGAATTATGGTTTAAGTTACACTTTGTTTAAATTTTCACCCCCTGGCTAATGCAGTGATATCTTGTCAATACGTATCCTAATTGTCCAATTGTCTAATTGTTTAATTACTTAATTACTTTATTCGATGCTGGCTACCTCGCTCCGGCTCAACTTACCTTTAGGCTTCGATGCGACACCTGTTCTTTTCAATTTGCAGGACCAAGAATATTTTCTGATTAGTTTTGGTTATTTTACTATCTGAGGAAAAGGTGTAGTATTTAATGAGTTATAATAAGATATAATGGGGTGAATAATGAGCTGTAGGAAGTCGAAATAGGACGTAGTTATAGACATAAAAATAGATATAAAAGAGACATCAATTTGGACATAAATTTGGACATAAATCTGGACATAAATGTAAATTTAGAGACAGTGATTAAATGAAAATTCCTGAAATTCTGTGGCGATTATTTTTTGTGTCCCAAAATGATTCTTTGCCACGTAGATATCAACTAGATGCGGAAATGGTTGCGTTTTCTTTTTCAATTTCGAGTCGGAAAAATTAATCCCACCACTCACTAGTAAGGTTAACTGGTTTAGAATCCACTAAACAGTATTCATGGGTGAAAAAGTTAAAAAATAATGAAGGAAGCGAGGTTCGAACTCGCGCGGAGAATCCTCCAACAGATCTTAAGTCTGCCGCCTTAGACCACTCGGCCATCCCTCCAATTGTTGAGGAATGTTTTCGCAAGAATTTTAAGATGAGCAGTTTTAGGTCACGTGATACAAAATACCTAAAACATTGTTAAGATAAATGTGTAGAAATCATTGTTTTTCAACTTGTACTGGTAAAGTCAAGTCTTATATCCAAAAGTTGAAAAGAAAGAAAAGGCCAAGAAGCCAAAAGGTAGAGCTCACAAGCGCTATGTAAACCAGAAGATTCATTAACGTCACCTAACTAACGATAAGAGAAGAATGAGCCTATGTCCTCCTAGATAATAAGCTAATTAGTTTCATACATAGATAAGCTAAATAAAGAAAACCATAAAGCAGTTTTTGCTTCTATCTACTCAATTAATCCTTGAAATTGAATTGAATTAAATGGGTCGGTAGTAAAGTGTTATCAAATTAACAGTAAGTATCTACACAGAGTCTCCGAGCCCTTTAAGAGCGGTAAAACACCAAAGATGTCTTTAAAATCATAATTTAAAATATCCCCTCTTTGCGATGAAAAACTTACAATTAGTCAATAGAACAAAGTAAATGGTAGAGCTCCGAGAGATTAGATAAAGCTGGTAGTACTTGGAGAGCTCACAAGCTTTACAAAGCACGATTAACATGATATCTATGAATTGTGATCAATAAATTACTAATTGCAAAATTAACTAGCGTAAAAAAGGCTTAAGAAGCCCTCCCTCTTGCAAAAATCCATTCCTTAAGAACAAAGACTTTATTTCCGTCCCATTCAGCCTCCTAAATGTAGGAAATCACTTAGAGAAAACTAATCACTGGATAATTGTACCGTAGGAACAATTTAATCCAATCCAAAAAAAATTATATTACAGTAAAAAGACATACAATTAAATAATACAGAAAAACTTAAGTCTACAAGTATACCAAAACTCTCTCAAAACAAAAACATATTCCAAATAAATCATCGATACGAATTCTTAAGCTCTCTTTGACAGCTAAATGTTATTCGCACAACTGAAAAATTATTTAATGTCTTCACAGATCTTTTGTTTGACATGTATTAAAGACTACAACATCGAGGAGATGTTGAAGCACCTGTCTTCTACAAGACACAGACAGCTAAAATATAGTCCCGAAGATTTGAAGATCCAGTGTGAGTCCTGCGACAATGACAACGTTTTTCAACTTCAAATCTTGCGATATGGCTTAAGCCATATGAGGTTACTATGTAACGATTGTTTAGCGAAAGGACAAGAAGCTCTGGCTCAATATTCAATTGAAAATGGATCCTTCTTTTCAAAGATGGACGACTACTACACCTTTAAATGTCTTGAGTGCATAAACTGCGAGTCGAAGAAGAACCTTCTGTTAGTCGATGATCAAGACTATGTTGTTTGTGCAAAATGTAAACCTATTTATCTTGAAGAAGAGCCACATCTTAAGTTTACTAGTACAGACTCTGAAACATTTCTTACTGCTTTATTAGGGATCAAAGCGAGTGGTGCAAAGAGCTCTAAGTTTAAGTCAAAAAGAGGGAAATTCAAAAGATCCAACAGAAAAAAACCATTGACTCCACAACAAGAAAAGGAGGCTCAGGAGAGAAGAGAACATTACTTTGCTAAGCTTAAAGAAACAAAGGAGTTAAAATCAGGAAATTTTGTCAGAGCTATAGGGTCCGAAAATGGTCCATCTATAAATAAGGATAATAAAGCAGGCAAAGGCAAGGATTCGAAAGGAAAACCAAGTGGGCACAAAGATGGAGGAAAAGGTTCTAAACCGGCAGAAGTATCGAAAAGATCACATTCACTGTCTAAGAACTCATCTAGAGCTCCATCGCAAAACACTTCTAAAGCTCTGTCTCAAAAGTCATCTCGAGTTCCATCACATAACACTTCTAGAGTTTCATCTAAAGCTGCATCTCCTGCTCCTTCATCTCAGGATCCCAAGAATTCAGTGCCAAGTAGACAAAGTAATAAAACAATCAACTCCCGGCCAGAGACTCCAGAAGTGAGTAATTCTTCAAATCAAAAGAAGAACGAATCCAAGGAAAAGCTGATAAAAGACAAGCCTAACCCGAAGACAAAGAACGACCAGGAAACAGATTTTAAGAACAAAAAAGACCACAATAAGGATTCTAAGAGTAAAAAAGACCAGGAGAAAGATTCTAAGGGTAAGAATCAGAAAAAAGATGGAAAAAAACCAGCTGAAATTTCAAAGCCAAAGGAACAAGGAAACAGGGCCAAAGGCAAGGATGATAAAAAGATGGAGGGGTCTAAAAAGGGGAAAACACCCGAACCTAAAAAGCAGGAATTAAAGAAGGAACTGAAAAAACCCGAATTTAAGAAAGAACCGAAGCAGGAGAAAGATTCTAATAAGAAAGAAGTGGCACTTCCTGCCCATCTCAAAGAAAAAGTGCTTTCCTCAGAACCACCCCTTTCGTATGACAGCATGGAAGAATATTTCAGAGAGATGAGTTACAACTTATACCTAGAAGAAAAGTACAGTATTCCTATCAACAAAAACATGTACATTGAACCACAAGATTTTATCATTTCATGGAAACCTGGTAAAGAATATCTTATCGAGATTGAATTATCGCAGGAGTTTAAAGACGTTTATTTGAGCAAAAGGATCCAAAAGTTCAAGAAAACACCTTTTACAGTCGACCAAACAATTTTCTTAGTGGGTTATGATAAGATAGTATGGTATGGTAAAATTAAGTTATGTGAAACCAAAAAAATTGGAAGAACAAGAGAAGTCTTGGAAATGATTGTTGAACAATTTCCCTGGAATACATATGATTTACCAAGGACTGACAATATTAAAAACTATACCTTGTTACCAGCATCGGTTCCTATCTCCAGAGTCTTCTCAGCAATGTCAAGAATTACCAATCCTAAATTTATCGATATGATTTTGGGTAAAACGAAGATCAAACAGCTTCTGTTCAACAACTACGTCAAGTTTTCCGATCCAAATAAGTTCAATGATTCTCAGAAAGTTGCTTTACAATCGGTGTTAAATAACTCCATTACCGTCTTACAAGGACCTCCAGGTACAGGTAAAACATCTACTATTCATGAGATCATTCTTCAGTTGCTCAATAACTTCAACACATATCCCATTTTGGTTGTAGCTGCTTCTAACATTGCTATTGATAATATTGCAGAGAAGTTACTTGATACACATGGACCTTCTTTATTAAGAATTGTGTCCCAAGAAAAGACTTCAGACTATAACAGATCCCACGATTTGAGTAGTATTTGTTTACACCACAAGATTGACGATATGCTTCCGCAAGCTACAAAAGAGACATTGGCTAAGTTAAGAACTCCAAGAGCTAATGAAGTCAGTGTAAATCAGTACAAAAAGGCTATGAGTAAAGTGATTGATTTATCTGAGCTTCTCGTAAAACAAGCAAGAGTTATTTTTACCACATCTGTGGTTGCTGGAGGAAATCAGCTTAAACTGGTCCCCAAGATTCCTGTAGTCATTATGGACGAAGCTACGCAGTCTTCCGAACCAACTACCTTGATTCCATTATCGATGCCTGGTGTTCAAAAATTTGTGTTTGTTGGTGACCAGAAACAATTGAGTAGTTTTACCCAAGTGCCTAATTTGTCATTATCATTATTTGAAAGAGTTTTATTGAACGGTACGTATTCAACTCCTCATATGTTGGATACGCAGTACAGAATGCATCCACTGATCAGTGAGTTTTCCAGAAACAAATTCTACGGAGGACTCTTGAAAGATGGTATTACTGGTGAGCAAAGAAAGCATGAATTGATTCCCAAGCCGGTGTTATTCTGGGATACGAATGGTAAATGTGTAGAAGAAAGAGTTAGAATCAGAACAAGAGAAGATAACGGGTACACTTATTCTAATCCTGGGGAAATTGCGTATGTCATAGAAATCTTGAATACTTTGATCTACGACAAGAAAATCGATAGAGCCAATATTGGGGTTATTACACCATATAGGGGACAAAGAGATATGATTTCTAAAGCATTATCAGAGAATGAATTAATTAATCCTGAAAAGCAAGAAATCATAATTGAAACCGACAGAGATGAGATTTATAATGAATCCAAACCATTAACTATTCACAATGTTTCTGATATTATGATTGCATCTATTGATGCATTTCAAGGACGTGAAAAAGATTTCATTATATTTTCATGTGTACGTTCAAATGACATCAACAAGATAGGGTTTTTGAACGATGAGAGAAGATTAAATGTTGCCCTTACAAGAGCCAGGTATGGGATAATTTTAATTGGGGACTACAAGTGTCTTGAACACGATAAATTATGGGGAGAGTATCTTGGTCATTTAAAGACCAATGGGTTTGTAAGTGAGGAATTAAAGTACTAGATTAGGTCAGATATTTATAATTAATAGATATAACTCATAAATACGCGAACCAATTATAATCAATATCAAATGTACGGTAACTAAAGGTTATATTAGAGCAAGCCGCGCAGGTTCATATGACAACGCATACGCGTCGAAGGGGTGTTGTAAGGAGGATGGAGATGGAGGATGGTATTGGTAAGAGTAGAGATTGGGTGAGGAGTTTATCTGTGTAGTTTTATGTGATTTTCTGTAGTTTATTTAGTTTAAATATGTAGTTTGTCTTATGTGGTTTCATGTGTGGTTTATGTATCATGTAGTATGTATTTAGTGAAAAGTCTCGGTAGCTACCGCGAAGACCTGGCTAAATAGCCTCAGCGCTGCGTAATTAGCGGGCCAGCTCAGTAAGGTTAGGTCTTAAAAAACCCGACCATCGCACGACCCTATTTTTAGCGAAAATTTTGAAATCAAGAACTGAAATTGTCCATGATTAGATCATTTAGAAGAAGCAAAAGACTGAGTGGATCTTCAGATTCCGGCAAGGCCATTCGAATTGCGAGTCCGTTGAAGCTGAATGACCCCACCACGATTCTCCAATCCCCTCGTTTGGTTATTAAAGCATTGTACGATTATCAACCACAAGGCCCCGACGAATTAGCATTTAAAAAAGGTGATTTTTTCCATGTTTTAAGTGAAAATGATGAAAATGAACAGAATGGATGGTATGAAGCTTTTAACCCTATGAGTAATTCAAAAGGAATGGTACCCATTAGTTATTTTGAGGTATTTAATAGGTCAAGACCAAAGACTGATGATTCCACATCTGGTTCACAAATTCTTCCTGGAAGTGTTCCTTCGAGTACTGGAGCTGTTGGAGCTAGTACTCGTACCAGTACTCGTACCAGTTCTCTGAGTAGAAACTCAAATCAAACTTTATATGCAATTGTACTTTATGAGTTTAAAGCTGAAAGAGAGGATGAATTGGATATAACTCCGGGTGAAAATCTTATAATTTGTGCACATCATGATTACGAATGGTTTATTGCAAAACCAATAAATAGACTTGGAGGTCCGGGTTTAGTTCCTGTAAGTTATGTGAAAGTGGTTGATTTGGTTAATCCTAATAATAGTATATCTAATGAAGGATTAGCTCAGGTAATTGATACTTTTAAAATCCCTTCTGTTGAGCAGTGGAAAGATCAAACTGCCAAATATCAAGCATCAACCATTCCCCTTGGTCTGATTTCAAATCAAACTCCTCCTGTGCTGTCTAATACTCAATATTTTCAAAGAGAAGCTCTGTCAAATCGTCTGTCTCTTAGCAGTAATAATACGCTGGTGGTTGAAGCTAGTGTGGATTCTTACCAATTAGATCATGGAAGATACCAATATTTGGTGGTGGCGAAATTGAGTAATACTAAAGTAAGATACTTGTACAGATACTATCAAGACTTTTATGATCTTCAGGTAAAACTTTTGGAATTATTCCCATATGAGGCCGGGAAAATTGAAAATTCAAAGAGAATTATTCCATCAATTCCTGGACCTTTAATTAATGTAAATGATAGTATTTCAAAGTTAAGAAGAGAAAAATTGGATTATTACTTAAGAAACTTAATTGCTTTACCTGCTCACATATCAAGAAGTGAAGAAGTATTGAGGCTTTTCGATGTTTTGGATAATGGGTTCGATAAAGAAGTTTCGGATTCTATTGGCAAACAAAGACAACTGAAACCTATTAGTCATACATCTAATTACCAACAAGATAGAATGTCCCAGTATCTGAACTTCCATCGGAGTGGGACTCCAACATCTGAATCTGCAGATGAAAAAATCGACAAAGTTTACACTGAAGAGACAGAAAGACCCAATGAAACCAGAGATAGTGATAGTAGTAGAGATATAAGTACCAGCACCAGTGCTACAGCAGCTAGTGGCAGCAACCCCGAAAATACGAACCAAGTACCATCACAAGTACAACCACAATCAGCCCCACAACCACATCCACAAACAAAAGCAAATACGGTATCAGGCACTAAGATTAAGGTAAAGTTCTATTATCAAGACGATATATTTGTGCTACTTTTGCCAGCTCATCTTCGACTTGCGGATCTCAAAACCAAATTATCAAAAAGGCTTTCGCTTTCGGAAAACCAAACTATCAAACTTTTTTTGAAAAACCACCTCGATCAGTTCCAAGAGGATACAGGAATTTCTGATTACAATTTCACTGCGGCTCACACGGAATCCCTTGGGCAGCTTGAAATCACCAACGATGATAAATTTCATGACGTCTTGTATGATAAATGTAAATTATATATCCTAGCTTAGTATAATACAGGTATAAGGTTAGAGAAAGGGTGAGTAGTAATAAAGGTGGTAAATGGTAAAATGGTAAATAGTAGAATGGTAATTGGTAGAATGGTAATTGGTAGAATGGTAATTGGTAGAATGGTAATTAGTGAAAAGGTAATTAGTGAAATGGTAATTGTGAAATGGTAATTAGTGAAATGGTGATTGGTAAAATAGTAATTAGTGAAATGGTAATTAGTGAAATGGTAATTAGTGAAATAGTAATTGGTAAAAAAGTAATTGGTAAAATAGTAATTGGTAAAATAGTAATTGGTAAAATAGTAATTAGTAAATAGTAAATAGTAATTAGTAGAGGACAAATAACTAAGAAATTAGCACAGGTAAAGGACAGACGGAGTACCGGATAATATAAGAAAGGAAAATAAGACCGACAGGATAAGTACAGGAAGTAGTAATGGTAAACCAATAAAAGCACGGAATTAAGGTACGGAAAGTAATAGGAAAAGTTTTCAACAATGTGAATTAAACACGGGCGAAATTTTTCAGGTAATAAGGTTGAAAAATAAACATAAAAGAAAGCCGGAAGTGAGGCAATAAAAGAACAGATATACGTTACAGATTACGATAAAATACTCTAAAAAATCCCGCAAGTATTAAAGACACCTCATATGGTAAAGGTAAAACCCAAATAGTTAATATTCCGGAAACAGCCAGCTCACACACTTTTAAAATTCATCTCGTATTTTAACCGCAAATTATTTTAGACACGATAAAAACTAAAATACACCTCACAACCCAGAGATTAATTTTCTCAGATTTTGAAATACTTGTTCAAAAACAAAATATTGATAGATGACAGATCCTGAGGATTTGACTATTGATAACAAAATGGCAACCAGTTTGGAATCTACAGTTGATATGGGATCTCAAGATATTATGAAGTTTTCTAATCACATTGTCACTCCTTTCAAATTACCAGAAATTCATCCCGATAATCCAAGACTCGTGGAAAATCCAAAACTCGTGGAAAATAATCGACTGGATAGTCAAGATTCGGAAATTAAGTCCCCATCTCATAAGTTACCAATCACTAGCATCATTCACCAAGATAATCCCATAAATTCATCAGATATTTTAAGGGACTACCCCCAAAATAAAATATCTGTATATAAACTTGGTTCTATGAAGCCAGCGGATTCATCCCAAATAACCGCACCGCATTCTCCAAATGCGGTACTGGATACAATGGCAACGCGGAATTATGAGGTAGGGAGGCTAGAGAGTGCGACAGAATCTTCTGACACGGGACAAGCTCATGACACGCAGCCTGAAATACATATTAGTTCAATAACTCTGACCACTCAAACTTCATCTATGCAACCTAAAGTCCTGAATGACATTCAGGCCAAGAGATTTAATACCATTTCCTTGTACTCATCAGACTCTGAATCTGACAATGAAAATGACAACGAAGTTTCTGTGAGTGAGCTGAATTTTCAAAATCCTGAACCAGTGAATTTAAATCCAGGGAGTGAAAATGTCAATGACAATGTTAATGAAAATCCTGATGATGAAAAAATTGAAAAACCAGGCCAAATTCCTTATCCTCCAGTTTTCCTCAATGACACCCATGGACTAAATGCCCGGTTATCTCCAACTTCAGAAATCCAACCAGATCAAAACCCAGAAAATTATAATAGCATGTCTTATATTAACCTGATATTGGGTAAAGAGACTACAAATGACAAAGAAAAATCAGAAATTTCTGTACCCAAATCTTCCAAATCTTCTCTGAGCAGCCCTCTAAGTCAAGAACTCAGGCTCGATCCTGTCACCAAAACCAAAAGCATCGAGGGCTCAGCTGCCAGCAAATACGCAAGAGTTATGGAAAAATCAAAGGCAAAGCAAATATCTTTCCACCACGAAGAGCTCGGCACTTCAAAAAAAGGTCACTTGTTAAAAGATTTTAAACGTAAAGGAAGAATCATTAAGAAGAGTACCAGTAAACCAAAAGATGATAAAATCAAGGGTATCACATTACCATTCCAGCCATTCCAAGTGATGTCAGCTGGTTCATTTGCCAATTATGACCAGCAGCTGATAGCCAATCAGATTCTGGGGAACAGTAGTAAAAGTCCTGTGCCTCTGCGTCCAATAGCCAGTCGCAGCTCGAGCAATTCAAAGAGCACTTCGAGAAAGTCATCGAGTAAGTCAATTTCCAGTGAAAAGTCCAAGAAGAGTTCGGGGCTGCCTCTGTCAGAAAAGAGTTTTTCCCAGGTTCAGAATCAGCAGACTCAGCAAACCCAGCAAACCCACCTGGTTCAACAAACTCCACAAATTCAACCAGGTCAAGTTCAAGGCCAAGTTCAAGGCCAAGTTCAAGGCCAAATTCAGAGCCAAGTACATGGCCAAGTACAGGGCCAAAATTTACTTCAAAACGTGCAAGGTGTAAGCGTTGGAGCAATGGGAAATGTTGGAACTGGCGTAGAAAATGTTGGAACTGGCGCAGGAAATGTTGGAACTGGAGTAGGGAATTTAGGGACTGGAGTGGGAAATATAGGGACAGTTGGAACTGGAGTGGGAACAATACCAGGAGCACCGATAATTGGTGGAACGGGACTCGTACAAGTTCCAGGAGCCGGTCCGTCAATGATTGGCACCCAAGGGTCACCAATGACGAGAGAAGACTTGGCCCAGGCCCAGGCCCAGGCCAGGGCGTTGGCACGGATGCAAGCCCACCACGCCCAGATGCAAGCCCAGGCGAGAATCCAAGCCCAGGCACAGGCCCAAGCTCAAGTTCAGGCACAGGCCCAAGTCCAGGCTCAGGCTCAAGTTCAGGCCCAAGCCCAGGCTCAAATTCAAGCACAGGTCCAGGCTCAACTTTTCAATCAGGCCCAGTTTTTAAACCAGGCTCAACTTCTCAGCCAAGCAGGATTATTGTCGAATCTGATCTTTGACCAGCCTTTGAGCCCAGCAACTTTGGCTCCAAACTCACTCATGTCCCAGCCCATGGCCCAAACTCTGAGATCTGTTTCAGGCCAATCTACGCTGCCACAAATCACTGAAATGACTGCTAACTCCGACAAATCGAACAAGACTCAAATCGATCAAATCGCTGCTAAATCTCAATGGACACAACTAACAAGCCCATTTGCTCAGAATCAAGGTGACTATACTACACAGCAGTTATCACCTCAACAATTGGCTGTTTTATCTCAAATGCCATACTCAGTGGTTGCAAATAATCCTCAACTTTTAAATCTTCTCAGAGCCAGTCAGAATCGATTATCAGGTTTTGGTCTGCCTCCCATGAATAACATGTTGACGATGAACCAACCTTATATGAATTGGACTAAATTTGGTGGTAATGTATTGGGTCAGATTCCTAACTCTGTGTATCTGAGTCCTCCTATGACAGCAGCCACTGATCCCCGTAAAAGTAGTTCATTAAGTTCTACTAATGGAGAAACATCGGCTCAGTTAAATGGAATGTCACCTGAATTCTTAGCTGCTTTTGGTCAGGTTCCTTTTTATCAGACGGGCTTGGTCCAAACCCCTAACCAAGCTCAAGAATCCCAGGTATCAGAACAAGGCCCACAAGCTCAGAATCCTCAAGCCCAAACTCCCGGACAAACCAGCCAAGTTCCCGGACATGCCAGCCAAGCTCAAACTCAAGCCCAAGCTCAAGCTCAAGCCCAAACTCAAGCTCAAGCTGGACAAGTAACTGGACAAACGAATCAAATTAACCAGGCTACTCATAAAAAGCATAAGTCAAAAATCCATCAATCTGCAGCAGAAAATGATGAAATTGACTCGATTAGCACAAGAAGAAGACGCAAGGCAGCAGAAGCAGCCTCGAAGATTAACGAAACATTTGACTCTTCTAGCTCTGAATCTAGTGATAATAAATCTGATGGTGAAGGTGATCCCGATTATAAGGATATAGAATCTGTTGGTCTGAATGGTTCAAAAGATTCGATTCTGTTTGACCATTTCCAGCCAGAGAAGAAAAAAGGATACTTGAATGGATTTTCTATTGGAAGCAAACCAGAAATGAGAGCAGCTCCTCAGCCAGCTCAGCCATTGAAAATGCTTGCTCCATATGATGCTAATAGTCCAACTATTCAAACAATGCAGACGATTCAGATTCTTCAACCCGAGACTTTTGGTTACGATAAAAGCAAGGGCAGACCAAGAGGACCTGAAAATGGAACTATAATGACTCCACCTTCAGTGCCAGTGAAAGCCAAATTTCAAGTTTCAACATTGGCTCTGATTCATGCACAAGCAGAAGGATTACCACCACCACCACCAGTTGTTCAAGAATATGGGCCTCCCAAAAAGAAGAAATCCAAAATCACCACTCCTTCAAAGATTTTGACTCCTTCAAGAGACAAGAAAAAAAAAAAGTCAAATGAACCATGGACCCAATCACCTGTAAATAATCAGCTTGTCTTAGCCAAACCCAAAGGGATGACCATGGAAATCAGAACTCCCATTAATTTTGCTGATATTACTGCTCCTTCACTGACAAAATCAGGACCTCGTAGCCAAACTGGAGCTACAAGTGATACTTCACAACAGTCTCCCAAGCAAAGAATCACTGTACCTGATAAAGTGATCCATGATCCTTTAAGAGCAGCTCTTGAAGAAGTGACGCAAGAAGTAGTTGCAGAAGTTAATGATTTTAGGCTCTATGGTGAATTAGTTACTGATGATGAAGTATCAGATATGGAACAATATCCTGATCATCTTTCTACGCCTTTGAGAGACCAACTTGAAGGGAATGACTCAAAAACCCAGCTGGTTCTGGGAAATAAAAGAATCAAGAGTCGTACTACTACTCCTGTTGGAGACTCAAAAAAGAAAAAGAGAAGGAAAAAGGCTCTTTTCGCCACCAGAAAGAGAAAAAGAGCTACCTCTGAAAAACCGTTTGATCCACCAAGTAGTCCTGAAAGTCCATCTGTTACTCCATCTGTGATGGTAACTTTACCGGTGGTTTTACCACAATTGAGTGTTAATGGAGATGCAAAAGTAAAGAAAGAACCGGTGGTGAAAACTGAAGATACGGACTTGTATTCTATTCTTTATCCTGAAAAAGTAGCACCAGGAAAAGAGAAAGTTATGGTGAAAAAAGAGAGGGTAGAGAATGTTTTGTCACTTGTAAATGAACCTGAACCTGAACCTGAATCTGATCTGCAAAGTGAAGCTGATATACTGTATCAACATGCAAGTTCAGAATCAGAAGAGGATCCTCCTGAAGAAGACTTATCCGAAGACGATAAGTGGCCAGGAAATTAGTATATAGAATAATGAGAAATATAGACTAGCGATTTTAAATATTTCACGCGCAGAATGAGAGAGCCTGAGTATATCGAATTAGCTGATATATCTCGAGATGATGTATCTGATGACTCAATCGACACTCCATCTCCGTCTTCTTCAAGCTCTTCTCTTTCCCCCGATCAAATTCGCTTGATTTTGCTCAGATTAGGTGTTATCAGTGATGATAGTTATAGACTGAGTATTCCACTAGATGCAGTTGAAGTGCCTTTAGGTGCTAGTTTTATGATTGATAAAATCTCCCATTTAAGTACAGAAAAGGCCATGACGATTCTTCGAGATACTTTGGCTGTTCACAAGGGAGACGTCAATTTTTTACTAGAAGACTATAGATTGATAGAAAGACTCGTTAGATCTAGCCCAGTTGAAGATGAAGAAAAAGGAAAAAATGACCAAAATGATACGGATTTTGCCAAGTTCAAGAATAAGACTTATCTCAATATCATAGACTGGGATTTACAGGTCCGTTTAGAAGCTGCTCTTATAGAGTATCATTCACCATACCCTGAAATCAGATCGATTACTGAACCTTTTGACGATCCCACAATCCCAGTAGATACTTTTAGAGCATACGTGATAGGACTTCTGTGGACGTTTGTGGGGTCTATAGTGAATAATTTTTTCGTCCACAGATTGCCATCTATTTCACTTGGATCTCATACAATTCAGTTACTTCTTTTGCCCAGTGGAAGATTATGGGAAAGAAGCTTTGAAAAAGACAAGAAAATAAGCATTTTTGGCAGAGAAGTCAATTTAAACCCAGGGCCTTGGAATTATAAGGAAATGATGTTAAGTTCCATTATATACCTGTGCTCAGCTGGAACACCATATGCAATTTATAATATATTTGTTATGAAGCTAGAGAAGTTCTATGGGCTTAAATGGGTCGGATTATCATACCAGTTGCTTCTTATATTATCCACACAATTTCTAGGGTTTGGGTTTGCTGGTATCATGAGAAAAATATGTATTTACCCAGCCAAAGCTCTTTGGCCAACTGTTTTACCTTTGATAGCATTAAACAAGGCTTTGATCGATCAGGATGAATCAAAACTGTCGATATATGGCTGGACAATTTCTAGATACTCCTTTTTCTTTGTGGTGTTCATTATAAGTTTTTTTTATAACTGGCTTCCTTCTTTCTTTTTCAGAGCCTTGGCTACTTTTAACTGGACAACCTGGTTAAAGCCTGATCTGTTACACTTAGCAAATATCACCGGTTCTAATATAGGTTTGGGATTAAATCCCTGGCCAACATTTGATTGGAATACACTTAATGCAGCTGGCTGCTTAACGATTCCGTTTTACACTTATCTCAACCAATATATTGGCTCTTTGATGGCTTTCTTTGTGATTGTTATCATATACTATACCAACAACAAATGGACGGCTTACATGCCAATAAATACAAATGAATTGTTTAACAACAAAGGTGAGGTGTATAAAGTGCATGATATTTTGAACGACAAAAACCATTTTGACTCCGAAAAGTACCATAAAGTAGGTCCTCCATATTTCAGTGCAGCCAATTTGGTGGTATATGGGGCTTACTTTGCATTATATCCTTTTGCTGTACTTTATCATATTGTAAGTGAATGGGATTCTGTAAAACAGAGCTTTAAAAATGTGGGAAATACTCTCTATGAATCATTCTCCTTCAAGTCAAAAAGCGTATATGGATCTTTTATCAAGGATCCTCACTGTTTTATGATGTCTAAATATGATGAAGTTCCAGATTGGTGGTTTACAGCAATTCTTGTCTCAAGCACAGTATTGGGAATAGCATGTGTTTTATTATATCCTACCGAAACCCCAGTTTGGGGGATTTTATTCACAATAGCCATAAACTTTATTTTTTTGATCCCCATAACTGCCATAGCTTCAGTAACAGGGTTTTCATTTGGGTTGAACGTTTTGGTGGAATTAATTGTAGGTTATGCTATACCCAATTCCGGTCTTGCATTGATTACTTTAAAGAGTTATGGAACTAATATTGATCACCAGGCTGCTAATTATATCACAGACCAGAAAGTAGCACATTATGCTAAAATACCCCCCAGAGCTATCTTCAAAGGCCAAATGCTTTCTACACTTTTAAGTATTGGTGTAGCTTTGACAATAGCAAATTGGCAATTGGAAAATGTTGAAGACCTATGTGAAAGAAATCAAAAGAATAAATTAAGTTGTCCTGGGGCAAATACATTTTTCTACTCAAGTATTCAGTACGGAGTGATTGGGCCTGCTAAAGTTTTTTCAGGTGTTTATCCTGTTCTTAAATGGTGTTTTTTACTTGGAGCAGTTCTTGTTATACCCTGTATTTTATTTAAGCATTATGGGCCCACAAAGTTCACCCGTTATTTTAACCCCACGGTGGTGATGGGAGGTTTCTTACTTTATGCTCCTTTTAATCTTCTGTACTATACTGGAGGATTATACTTGTCGTATATTTTCATGTACTACATTAAAAAGAACTACATTTTGTGGTGGGAAAAGTATAACTATATTTTGACAAGTGCTCTTTCAGCAGGAGTTGCATTCAGTGCATTACTTATTTTTTTCACGGTAAAGTATGATTCAATCAAGATAGATTGGTGGGGTAATAATGTTTCTAATTATGGTGTTGAAGGTTCAAATCAACCACTTAACTGGTATGACGCTAAAAGTGCTCCTGATGGATACTTTGGATTAAGAGAAAATGAATTCCCATAATATATATTCTATAAAATAAATACAAGCTACGCCGACGAAGAATCTTCCAGATCAGATTCAAGAGCTATTGCTCTCTTTTCATCTCTTCTGCTAAAGTACCAGACCAATACAGTAAGAATTAATCCAAGAGATGCCAAACAAGCAGTGTACGAAAACCCAACATGATACTGAGGTTTATCCTTGGTGTTCCAAACGAGAATTGGCACCCAAGCAGCCGTGACATATGCCAATACATTTGTCATAACCACCAAGAAATTTCTCTTCATATCGTCTTCAAACATCAATCTGTTAACCCAACTAAAAATAAAAGGTTGTCCCCAAGAAGCTGGCATTCCAATAATGAAATAAGCTGCCCAGTGTAATCCAATTGGAATATCCCATACTGCTAAAACTGCACATCCAAATATGAAAAATATAAACATTAATCCCACAAACCAGTGGTTTTGTTTACCACCTATGTAATTATGTGTAAACGCAAATATCACCGTGATAATGATTCCAGCTGCTGAAACATATGAGGGCCAGACATTATAATCTTCAGGGCCCAACTTAAGCCAGAGCTTGATAAAAGTTTGGAATGTTGGCTGCCCAGATGAAGCACAAGAATTGTTATAACAAAGGAAAAGAATAGGGAAAAGATATACGTGCCAAGTATTGAAAAAGCTTTTGATTTTGGCCCAAGTGTATTTCTCTCTTGTGTTTAATTGAGCACCAATTCTTCTTCTTCTTTCAAGACCCACCAATTTATCTTCCTCTGTAAAATACCATGAATCAGTAGTAGATGGAGTATTTGGATCAGTTAACATGGTGTAAATACCAACTGGTACAGAAATAATTGTATCAATCACAAATAACCATTTGAAAGGTGGGAGTTTTGAATTTTTAAATCTTTTAAGAACAGCTAATTGTAAAGGTCCTGATACTAAAGTAGCTGCATTACTACTAACGGCAAAAAGAGCTGATCTAGTAGACAATTCATTAGCTGCGTAATTTGAACCCATCAAGTATTCTAAACCAGGGAAATAACCTGATTCTGTTAATCCTAAAAAGAATCTGATTGCATACATAGATTTAATATCTTTACAAGTGATCATCAAAAGGGTTAAGATCCCCCAGATAATTTCTAATCCTCCAAGATAGTATCTTGCCGAAATTCTGTGTAAAATTAAATTAGATGGAATTTGTCCAATAATGTACCCAATAGTCCAAAGAGTAACCATATAGTTATATTCATTAGAATTCATATGAAAGTACTCATCCATTCCATTAACATAAGCAGTTGTGACGTTATTCTGGTTTAAATATTTAATAAAGTATCCCAACATAGATGAACTAAGTAAGAAGAAATCCAATTTTAAAAGGTACTTTTGTTCCTTTGGATGTCTTCCAGTTCCATCCCAAACAAAACTTCTAATCTTATAAGTAAGAGTTTGTCTTTTCTTAAGATCTTCTTCTGTTAAATGCATTGATAAATCAATAAAAGGTTTATTTTGATTATCAAGTTCCACAACGTCAACTATAGCAGGGCTTTTACCAATTGAAGAACCACCATCATTAATTTCTTGAGTAGTACTTACGATCTGATCCGAAGATTCATTCTTATTTTCCGAAGATTCTCTCTTGAATCTGCCAAGAATCGCCATTGATAATTATAAATGTCATATCCCAGTCTTATAAATGCTTAGATCAATATATTCCACAGTGATGAAATGTGGCTGCGAATTTTGAGCATCTGTCACCATTTAACCTAATTTACATATCAGGATAAGTTAACCGCTATATCATTGATTGCCCGGACATTGCTGTCAAGTATAACCGTACTTATTACCAAGAAAATTGTGGTAATTTGCGAGCGGCTGATTGCCCTAATGGAGAATGTATCAGGTACTCCTGTCAAATATTTGACATAATGACTATCGGACTTACGTTATTGGCCAATACGTCAATGTGGCATGTACACTGAAGGCTTATAAATGTTTTGCTATGTGGCTACAGGCGGCTATGGGCTTACATTTATTCTAATATCCACGGGTAGAGTGCTGATTTAGGAACTTTTTCGTTGTAGATTAGTAGAGATTCAGAATCAGCCTTAATAGTATACTAGATTATTACTCTAAAATTTTGATCCCGATCATCACGAATTTCATGATCTTGGATCTTTCATCCTGAAAGTTCACGTGAGTAGGTGTAAAAATTGGCAAATTTCTAGCGAATTTTCTTCAGGGTCCTTCAATTCTCTTTGAATTATTCTTTATATTGAATTAGTTTCGGGGGATTCCAATAGCCTTAGTCTTTACTAAAGTTTCCTATAAATGGGACAGGAAAAGGTTTTCTCCAGATGGAAAAATAAATGTCTTTCTGTACACTCCAAGAATTAACAGATCTGTTTCGTTGTTTAAAACCGAAGAATCTCAGTGGAAATCTAAGATAATTATAGCAATATGGGTGTCACAGAAAAGGTACTTTTTTATTAAAAACTTATTTGCAACATTTTAGAGTATTCCTCTTGATTAAAAAATTTTAACTAATAATCTCTTTGTATACATTATAATAGAGGCGGGATATCATACTAGAAAATTACTTAATATATCTCTTAGTCTTTCCTTAAACTCATATTTTTCTTCAGCAGAGGAATATTCGATTTTAGCATTTCACAACTTGTATGGGAAAGAATAATCCAAAGTTGGTCTATAAAAAGGGTAGGATGTTTTCAAAATCCCCTTTTTTTTCTCTACTTCAGTTTCTTACGAAATGCACTTCACCACTTACTACAAAGCCACTATAGCCTCCCAAGTTCACGCCTTTGACATGGACGACTTAGACTGTGAGCAAGCACAGCTCAAGGTCCTGTACCTTGAAAAAGAGTTGGAACTTCTTGAAGTTGAACTCGAACTTGCAAAGAAAAAACAAGCACTCTCTGATTCTAAAAACTTTACTAATTTCGTCAACCACTTCCAAGCAGCAGCAAGCAAGCTTCAGCCTTTAGTTCCTTGTGGACTTGAAGCTTTGCAGCCATTTGGAAACGGCTGCGAAATATTTGAGAAGGCCGTTAACATTGCCCACTACAATGTGGCCAACAATATCCCCCTTTCACCCACCACTACAACTTCTACCACTACTACCACTACAATCACTACTAATAACATTTCATTGCTCTCTGCTAATCAAATGGCTAAAGCAGCTATTAGACAAGCTAAAATGTTAGCTCTCTATCTGAAACCAATTGAAATAGCTTTGGACACAACAGAAAAAGTAGAAGTAGTCGAAATAACTCCACCAGATTCTTTGGCAACCTCTCCTATTATTCCTATTCCTATCCCTGAAGAAGTGGAACCAAATAATTCTACTCATATAAGAAATGAGAATAATGGAGTTCGCCAACATTACACTTTCAATCACATTGAAAAGTGGAGGCAAGACTTGAGAAGAAACCCAAAGACTTCCAAGAAGAACAACAAAAGAAGAGAAAGACAAAGAAGGCAAAAGAATAGAAAGACCCAACAAAATTGACACGACGATACTGAATAACGAGTAACGAATAATAAAGTAAATAGAAAAAAAGTATATAGATAAATAAACAAAATCAAAATCTTCGATTATTTAATGTGAAGATATTATATCTATAGTATTCCTATAGTATTCCTATAGTATTTCTATAGTATTTTTATAGTATTCCTATAGTATTCCCACAGATTCCTATAGTATTCCCATAGATTCCTATAGTATTCTAAGAGCACAATTACTAGCTCTTAGTTTATAGAAGATTATACATAATAATATCAAACAAAGACAACCCAAACACAAGTACATCCTAAACTCCTACACCCTAAACTCCTACACCCTAAACTCCTACACCCCAATATCTCAATATCCCAATATTCCTTCACCCACCCATCCACAAATCAGGTGCCAGATAAGCTTATTGCCCTGGAACAGGATCCCGCACGCCCGCAAACCTGCCGACATTTTTTACGACACTTCCGACAGCGACACCGGCGCGCTGGTGATGAATCATAATGTGGGTGAAAAACTTGAACTTAACGATGTTTTCCAGCAGTTTACGCCGTAATGGATTGAACAGTAAGCTTCAGCAAACATTTATAAGATCAAAAGTCTCGAGCTCTACATCTGCTCTTGCTTATAAGACTTTACATCGTAATCAAAAAAGACCTCCTTTACCAACTTTGGACACTCCAAATTGGTCTGCAGATGCAGCCGTTTCTTCAATTTTATATGAAACTCCTGCTCCTTCAAGAGCTCCAAGAAAACAACATGTTTTGAACTGTTTGGTTCAAAATGAGCCTGGTGTTTTAAGTTCAGTTTCTGGTACTTTAGCTGCTAGAGGATTTAATATTGATTCTTTAGTTGTATGTAATACTGAAGTTAAAGATCTTTCTAGAATGACTATTGTTTTACAAGGTCAAGATGCTGTTATTGAACAAGCTAGAAGACAAATTGAAGATTTGGTCCCTGTATATGCTGTATTAGATTACTCAAATGCTGAAATTATCAAAAGAGAATTATTATTAGCTAGAGTTTCAATTTTAGGACCTGAATACTTTCAAGAATTAATTGCTAGCCACAAAGATTACACTAATGATGGAAGTGCCATTCCAGATTTAGAAGCACATGAATCAGCTTTCCACCCAAGTAATTTAGAACCTTCTGAAGCCTTAAGACAAAAACATATTCATTTAGAACATATTACCACCATTACATCACAATTTGGTGGTAGAATTGTTGATATCTCTGACAGAAATGTTGTTGTTGAATTGAGTGCTAAACCATCAAGAGTTTCATCATTCATCAAATTATTGCACCCATTTGGAATTTTAGAATTAGCTAGATCAGGTATGATGGCACTTCCAAGAACTCCATTAGAAGGTGTTTATGAAGAAGAAGAAGCTGTTGATGCTTCTGATATTGTTGATGCTTCTCAATTACCTCCAGGTTAGTATTTAAAGTTATTTAAATCATCAGTTATTTAAATCATCAGTTTTTTAAATATATACAGAATAGTGTTATATAATAAAATGCACTGCTCATTACTTTGTAATTAGATATGTGGGGAAATATAATTAGCTTTTAAACGAGTAAATCAATAAAGGTTATTTTTAAGGAACCAAATTATATTATTTTTCACAATAAAGGTACGTAAAGTATCGCTAATCAGGTCCAGAATACGTTTAGCTCAATAATTTTAACAATTATTAATATCTGGGGTGCAGCCATTGAGGAAATCTACGATGCTCAAAAAAGAATTAAACTAATGCAATTTCAATAAAATAAGCTCATGTAAGAACACGTAAATTACGCACCGAACCCATCGAGTTAGGAGACCCTTTTATTCATATGATTTTCGGAGTTTACCGACCCCACAAGTTCAATATACCATAATCAACTACAATAATCCCCCCAAATTGCTAGAAAGACGTACCGAGAAAGTTCTGCGTATGCGAATTCATACTCTCCTAAAGTTACCATAGTTTAATACCCATTGGTTGCAATTATTTAATATCTCTATAAACTGCAGCAACTTAAAAATTCTTTCCTCTATTTAAGGAATCTCTGTATTTGTAAATCCTAACACTAACCTGACCCTGTAATGCAATTCTACCGCCCTACACCAATCATGCCCCGCGGCTCGCTCTTATTGTTTTCGCATAAACCTTCACTGACATTTCTTTAAAATATCAATGTCCAATGACCCCTGGAGATCAGGTCTTAAACCGACTAGGGACCATGAGCCAGACCCGGATCCTCAACATCAACACCAACATCAACATCAACAACCACAACATCAACAACCTCAACCTCCACCACAACCTCAACCCCAACCTCAACACCAACAACCGTTGCACTCAACATTACCACCCAACAACCCAATTCCGGGTTTTAAACCATACTATCTGCAACCTTTCTACCATCAGCAAATATACCCACACGAGAATCAACAACCCCACCCCCAATCGTTCTTTGGCCATCCACAACAAGGTGCTAGACCTCGATATGGTTCAAATGTAGGAACTCCTGGCCTGCTTCCAATTCCCCCAGAATCTTCTCGTCAGTTTCCTCCTGAAGTAGCAAGACAATTCCCTCCACAACAAATCCCTCAAGGTCCCCAGGGTCCTCAAGGTCCTCAAGGCCCACAAGGCCCACAAGGTCCTTTACCTCCTGGCTATAAAGTCCACATGCAACCATATCTTCCAGGAATTGATGGGAATGGGAATAATCCAAATGTAGTGAGAGTTGGATCAAAAGATACTCCTCCTTCATCTACAGGTACAGATTCTCAAAAAGATGCTACATCTATTTCCCGAGTGATAATGGAAGAGCCGGCTTTGAAAAAGCTTAAAAAGCCAAACCCAGCTCGAAAAAGAGCACTAACAGCTTGTAATACTTGTAGGTTGAAAAAAGTTAAGTGTGACAATATACGGCCCAGATGTGGTTCATGTGTGAAGAATGGCGTCGAACTCTGTGAATACAGCAATGAGGAACAGCTAAAGGATATTATTTCTGACCCGATTTCGGAGTCGATATTACTGAAACTTGATGTGATTATGGATGAAATTAAGACCATAAAGGGTGGGAAACCTTCTAAAGCTCCTGCTAAATCGGCCAAATCCAATGCAGTTGATTTGGCCTGGCATATGTCATTCGAAACTATTCTACAGTGGGACTATTTCCTCGAAAAAGTCCCCGATATCGCTGATGATACCACCATGTCCAGAAGATTGCTCAAACTATACACTGAAAGTGATATAAAAAGACCAGACATAAAACCTCAGGAAACCCTTGCGAGTCTTGGAGCCATTGAGGATGTATTTGTGGGATCTCTTGGTCAAAGTATCAAGTCTTTTTTCATCAATTGTCATACTAAAATTCCTGTACTAGACGTTTTGGACTTCTTAGAAAGCATTGAAATCTATAAAATTCTTCACCGAGATATCCCTGGATTCACACTTTTGGAACTTGCATCAGAGTATCATAAAATCAAAATTGGAGGTAAAGATATTGATCCTGAATACTTAAAGGCAATTGAATCAAGTCAAATCCAAGACCCATCTTCAAAGAGAAGAGCCTTCATAAGTCTCTGTAAAAAAATTCCTCTTATTTTAGTGGTTTGTGGAATGGGGGTATTATCTTCACCTATTCAATTGGATAACTTTGCAAAGTATAAAACTAGTCTTGAAGAAAGAAGAGATGTATCTTCAAGTTGCTTGACCGAAGAAAGTTTAAGTAGTGTTCCCCCACTTTTGGCAAAAGATCGTTTGTCCATAGCTTCAGGATTCATCACATTTGCAAAGATTCTTGTAGGATTCTTTCCAGATATCTACAAAGAGTATACCACCAATTCCATCCTTTACAACTTGTTTTTGAGTCAATTCAACTTGTACATAATGAAACCTATAATTGCATACAGACATATTAATTTGGCTTGTCAGGATATGATGTTTTACTTGGAGAGAAGAAAAGATACAGATCTGAAAATAGTGATCCAAAGTGAAGCCAAAAGAGCATTAATCGAAAGATTGTTTTGGATCTGCTTCAAACTTGAATGTGAATTAAGAACAGAACTTTGTCCTCAAATCCCTCCTTCTGGTATTGTTGATGTTGATCCACCTTGTAACTTCCCAACCATTCCAGAACCCATTATAAACCTATCTGAAAGTAAAGATCATAGTCCTGAGTGTGTGAGAATTGCAACAAAATTTGATGATCAATATACTTGGTATTACTTTTTGACGGAAGTGGCTATCCGGAAAGTAGATAATGAAATGTTTGGAGATTTTTTTTCAAATACGGCTGTTGAGTCGCATCTTTGGGATCAACCCAAGTTTTACAAAGAAGGATTTTGGATATCTTTCATCCGTTATAGCAATCAATATAATGGTATCATCAATTCCTTGAGTCCAAAAATCAGAAACTTTGTTTTGAAAGAGGTAGACGTAACGCAAATATTCAAGTCTATTGTGAGTGCTTACGAAGGTGTACGAAATATCAAAGCACAAGATGGCGAGCCTTCACTTTCAGACAACTTGGATGATTTCCTTATTGATGACAATCTAATTATTCAGGCCCAATCTGAGTCAATTATGTACATTAAAACCCGCATATTGACATCTAAACTTTTACTTTTCAGACCTATTGCCTACTTTTTGCTTCACGATAGGATAAGTATTGAAGAGTTAATTGAGGCTTTAATTGAACTTATTGCTAATGAAATGAAGGGATTTACTGATGTAGGATCACTGACAAGTAGTAGTTCCTTAGATTTTGGTAATTCGTTTGGTGATCGTAACATTGACTTAGATTACGATAGAATTCTTGAAGCTCCGTTATACTATCAAAAGAATAATACTCATGAAGATTTCACCGAATTCTTTGATAATGAAAGTGGTAAAATGGATGAGACATCATTTAAGATGAACTTATTGGGTGAAGCTAGAAAGAAAACCCTTCAATCTTTTTTCATAAATATGAAAGCAATTCCTAAATTGAACATTCCCAAATTGGGTGCCCATAGACACCCTGGGCAATGGTATTATCTCCGAAACCTACTTACAGGAACTTTCACCATGTTCTTATTATATCAAAAACTTCATGATATGTTAAACCTTATTAAGGTCGATGAAAAATATAAAGTGATATTTCAAAACCACGGAATTTTCCTGTCACTTGGTAATTTATCAGATATATTAGACAGTTTACTTCCAAAAGAAATGCTTATTCATACCCTTAACCATTCACTTCTAGTCTACGATTACTGGAAAGAAGAGAGTAAAGATTGTATTGTCTACATCGAACTTGTCAAAAAATGCTTAACAAGTCTTGAACGTACCAATTAATCCCTTCCTAATTACCATATGTCTTATTATTTACTGTATAATATTGTCTTTTGTATTATATCTAACGTTTACTTCGTAAAAGGTTTATCCGCATTTTATCTCTCCGATCTCGCATTATGCGGCTGCGATTTTTCAACAATACCGCTAATTTCTAGTATTCTTTTGACAGCACAAACCAGCTTGAAACATGGAGAAGTCTATCGATGCCAACTGGCTTAATGAAGACTATGAAATAAAGGAACAGGATAGGTTCCTTCCTATTGCCAATGGTATGTATTTCTTAAATACCAATAATGTTGCAAAATAATTTCTACTAACTTATTTAGTTGGAAGAGTTATGAAATGTGCTCTTCCGGCCCACGCAAAACTTTCAAAAGAGTCTAAAGTTTGCATTCAAGAATGTGTAAGTGAATTCATATCTTTTATCACCAGTCAATCGGTTGATAGGTGTAAAATCGAAAAACGGAAAACCTTGAACGGAGAAGATGTTTTATGGGGAATGTACACGCTAGGGTTTGAAAACTATTCAGAAACACTCAAGATCTATTTAGCAAAATATAGAGAACATGAACAAAGAGAAGCAGAGAAAAGACCCCCCAGGAAATCTAAAAGAAAATTATTAAAACAAGAAACAGAATATGATGATAGCGAAGATTTCTTCTCGGAAGACATCAGCCCAGGTAATTCAGATACTGCTACTTTAAGCAGACATGTTACTCATGATGAGTATTTAAAAGATCCTGTACAAACTACAATTCCATCTTCTGGTATTCCAGGAAGTATAGAAGATGGTCCTAACACAGAATTCAAATACGATTTCAACGATCCTTCTTTCACTGGGTTTAACATGAACTCGAGGTTTGGGTCCTTGAATTATATGATGATGCCATCATCTAGAAGGCAGTCAAGCGTTAAGCCTGATACTGACCCAGAAATACCAAATTTGGAGGAGTTTGCGGATCGGATAGAATAGCGTTATAGATAGTGTAATATATTGGTTTATGAGAAACGGTTTCACTTCAAACTGTTAATTCTAGTTATTCATTAAAAATTTGGGAACTTCAGTAGAGTATTGCAGTTCGTATTTAAGAAAAAAATAAAGTTATAACGACAACTGCAGGACTCGAACCTGCGCGGGCAAAGCCCAAAAGATTTCAAGTCTTTCTCCTTAACCACTCGGACAAGTTGCCGGTCCATAGCTGGTGAGTTGGTTTTCACACACAAATGCAAGTCAAAGTGATAGACCTCGAGGTTGGCACACGCCCACCAAATGCCACCAACTTCCCAACTTCCGGGACGTTTTTTTAGGACCTGAAAATGCTTTTGATATAATGTTTTTTTGTTTTCATGCCATATTCCCAGAGGCAAACAATATAGAAACACTTTAAATAAGAAGTTTGAATTTAAAATGAGTAAAGTTTGATTTGGGTCCCATTAAAAGGACTTTGATGGAAGTAATTAACAATAGATATTGGGGTTTGGGGTAATGATAAAAAGCAAAAGGATTGTAATTAACAATAAAGCTCAAAGATCTGTGAATTTTACAAAGCTTTAGTTTGATGAGACTTTCAAAAAATGAGTGATAGGTATTACAAGATTAAAGCTAGCAAGTGCAAAAAGGATACTGTTCTGAAAAAAAAACCGGGAAACAATTCCAATGAGTATTCAGGACCAGTTGAAGGTAGCTGCAGGGATTTAAAGGACGTTGGTTCCAATCAGATCGCTGATCCTGGTGGGGGAGGGGGAATCCCAATGGTTGCAAAAATGGAAAAAAAAATACTGAGACTGCTCAGAAAGATAAGAGAGATCAAGGAAGGGTATCTAAACCTTTTGTTATTTCTGGAACCCCAAATCAGCTTAAAAAAAGGACAAAAAGAAAGGCAAAATTGCACCCAGAAGGCTCGAAAAGACCAAATCAGACTTTTAAGACTTTGACTTTATCAGTGTGACTAAATATGGTTTACCAAAGAGTTGTTCGAAAAAGAATTTATAAGACCAGGGAAAGGAACTTCTCACCTCGAGAGCGTCAGTTTTTTTTTGAAAGGTGCATGCTGATATCATAGTAATATACCATATGAGTCTTTGCAAACATATATATACCATGTAATACTTGATATAATTCGTGTTGTTTTTCAATTTATTCGGTAGAGCAAAAAGATATTATTTGAGATATTATTTTGCAGCAACTTTTGCGCAGGAAATGGCAAAATCCATGTCACGTGAATTATAAACGTTGCTTAAAAAATAAGAATCAACGCTAATAAAAGTATTCTACTTCAATGAGAAATACTCTTTTTGAAACTAGTTTTAGTACTGGAGATATGGCGTGCTTTGAGGGATAGTCTAAAGAAGTAAAAAATTAATTCATGAACTAAAAGTTGGGATGATTCCCAGGAAAGGTTACCCTACCTGATAGTTAAAAAGAAATAGAATGTCATGATAATTGTATCATATCGTATAATACTCCGCTCAATGGATGTAAATGGTTAGTTTGAAAAAATAAAGTTTTGCTATACTACATTGGTTAAAATAACATAGAAGACTGAAGCTATACCTCCAAAACTTTTTACAAAAGTATGATCAATTTGGAAGCATGTTATCTTACTAGCTCAGTTTGACTAAACAATAAAAGTACGGCTGACAAGAAAAAATGAGTAACAAGACTTTGCTTCAATCAACAAGGGCTTTGCTTCAATCAAAAAGGGCTTTAATACAGGACTCGTTTGCTGTTGTGTAATACCTTTAAAGTTAGTTGTAGATGTGTACAGAACACCCCACAAAAAATGAATTATTTTTAGTGCACTCGTGCAGAGAAAAGACGTTTTTTGGAGATCCTGAATATAAATAAAGTTAAAAACTACAGTGTGATCAATTCGTGTCTTATAGTACACAAGTAAAAAATATGACCACATATTCAGCTTCAGACATTGTTTGTGGTGAAATAATTTCAGCCAACGGAGCCTAAAATCTGTCCCAACAAAATGTGTATTATAAAGTGGGGTTTTCGCAGTCGTTTCGGAGTTGGATCAGACCATAAGGTGAAATTTACTTTTTCGAACAATAACAAAGGAGTAATAATTTCAAGTTTATTGTTGAGATAATGTATCGTTTATTAGTGGAGAAACTAAATTTAGTCTTAGTGTAAAAATCAGGCAATCTTGTTAAATCAGTTATTCAATTGCGCAATCGCATCGTATAAACAAAAAGTAACAATCACATACTAATAAAGCATATACTCATAAACGCTTCGTGTACAGAAAAAACTCAAAATTGAGTCATAGGAAAAATCAGGAACAAGTAAAGGAACTGTGACCTCACTGGTTGCTTTATATCACATTTCAGCCCGTTATACAAACCACTCGCATAAAAAGTTCACATGCAAATCCAGTCACGTGCAGATAACGACTATATAACAACAGACATATTCCCAGTTGCACAATAATTTACCAACATCCATAATGTCAGTTGAATCATTGCCTCCCAAAACTGAGAGCCCCAAGACTGAGAGTTCTAAGACTGAGAGTTCTAAGACTGAAGGCCCAATGGTGTTCAACAAATCTAGAGAAGATATTATTGAGATGTTCAGAAACGAGCATATTGAGCTTGTTGGTATGACTATTGAATGTGAAGGACACGATACTGTTTTAGAATTTCATCAAGATATGGAAGATATTCCAGAAAAGCTTATATTTCTGATTCCAGAGTATTCTGTCTACACAATTACAATTACTTATAGAGTTCCATCAGCACCACTTGAAGATCTTAGTTATCATCAAGTAGTGAAAAAAGGTGGGGTTCCATTTAAATCAAGAGACGAAAAGATTACAGATATTGCTCATGTTAATGACTCAAATAATCCAGTTTACTCCGTGAAATTACCACCAGATCAAGTTCCTGGTGGGATGTTACTTAGAGGAAGTTATCCAGCTTCATCAACATTCCGTACTAAAGGAAAGTCAATTTTCACTGTGCATTGGACGGTGAAGATTATCAAGAAGGGAAAGACACCCAGAGTGGGTTGAAGATCCCTTAATTGGTAACGAGTTTATGAGTATATATGGTATATAGTTAATATAAAGTAATGTGCGAATCATTGTTAAGTCCGATAAGAATAACCCGAGCTCGCATGATACTTGAAATGACAAAAAGATATTTATTTGTAAATTTATGAATTTTAAGTAATTATTAAATACCGTTTTTTTTACCCTAAATAACTTACAATCTCAAAACTCAACATTTAACCCCTTACATTACTCTTTCCCACTTAATGTTCAAATCCAGACCCTGGTCGTGTGCTCGTCTCAGTTCGCGATAAAGTCACCCTTTCCACAATCCACAGCACCATGAGTTCACCTAAAAAGCGTATGGAAAGGGATGTTATGGACCTTATGATGAGTGACCATGATGTCCAACTTATAGAAGATAATCTCCAGCAAATGTTTGTAATTTTCCAGGGTCCAAAAGATACTCCTTACGCTGGTGGATCTTGGAGAATAAGAGTTGAATTACCTGATCAGTATCCCATGAAATCACCTTCAATTGGTTTTACAAATAAAATCTTTCACCCTAATATTGATGAAAGTTCAGGCTCTGTTTGTCTTGATGTTATTAACCAAACTTGGTCTCCAATGTTTGGACTTTTGAATGTGTTTGAGAACTTTCTCCCCCATTTACTTCGTTACCCTAATCCTAGTGATCCACTTAATACTGATGCTTCGAATTTGATGCTGAAAGATGAACAGAGATATAATCAAACCGTCAAGGAGTATGTGGAGAAATTTGCAAAAAATGTCACTAATGATCAATCTGACTGGCAAGATGAAAATGATAAAGATGATGATGATAATGAACTTAGTGATGTTGGAAGCTTACTGAGTGATGATGAAGATCTTGATATACAAGACGACATTGCTGTATAGCAAACGGGGAAACTGAATGATCACCTGGTGTGCATGGATTTAGCATATTACTGAATATATGAATAAACTAGACTCGTGAATTGAACATATATTGCTATAAAATTATCATTAAAACATCATTCTTTACTCTGTCTCTTTTTCCTTTTTTTAAGTTCTCTTTTCTGCTTTCTTCGTTGTCGAACTTCCTCTTTATTTGGTTTCGAAGGTACGTTGATAAACAATTTGCTAACTTGAGGATATTTTACAATCTTCCAGTTTATCCCAGCCACATCAATTTGGTCTAGGTTAAATTTGCAAGAGTAAAATTTCAAAGTATTGGCGTACAAATTTAGTCGAACTTGGTTCATGTTTGATTTCAGTCTCGTTAAAGTCATTTCAAAATCTTTGAACGGACAGTCCTTGCCATTTCTAGTCTTTAAGATCTCAATAGTGTGTCCAGCAGACTTTGAGGTAGAAGTGATTGGCATTGAAACTGAACGATAACGTCGTTTTATTGGCGTGGTGCCATCAGAGAAAGGTTTGGAAAAGGAAAAAGGATTGGATAAGGACAAGGATTCGCTAGTGAACAAAAGGGCCATTGTTTTTGTAGAGAAAATACTACGGATATCAGGGTATATTTATATTTGGTGATTCTTTCTATGCGATTCTATGATGTAGAAGGTTCTTGAACTTCTCGCGGAGGGGCGGAGGCTGGGACGAAATAGAAGCATTTGGAATCAAATTGCGGAGACTGTAGAAACTAGAAATCGAACAGTTATGTAGTAAGAACGTGGCTTTTTCTATGTGAACTGTTGGGTTAGACTGGGGTATTTTGCATTCCCTTACTCTTCTTTTTCATAGTTTTTGATAATCCCAAAACTTTTAAAAATCTAATTTCTCTGAAATTTGACAAATGTAATTTAGTAGCGTTTTCAAGAACACGAACATGTTTATTTTCTCAGTTCGTTCCATACTTATTGCCTTTGAAGTTGTCTACGTATCCTAGCTCTCTTCGGATTGGAGAGCTTTTCGCACTTTTTGCAACAATTGATTTGGAAACCCAACTCCGCAACCATGTTCACCAAGTCTTGTACAACTTTGAAGAGACGTTTTACCAGACAGTTGACGGACTCTACAGCAGTAATTCTGGGATTGAAGAACCCCAACCTTTTTCAAACCCAGGGTTACATCAATGGCCAGTATGTTAACAGCAGCTCAGGACACTCATTTTCAGTATCAAATCCGGCTGCATATCCTGATCCCAAATCTTTTATTGGTGAAGTTCAGTCCATGAATTTGGACGATTTCAATACTGCAATTGACCATGCAGAAACTGCTTTCCAGTCTTTCAAAAGCACCAGTGGTGATTATAGGTCTGATCTTTTACGAAACTTGTACAATTTGTACCTTGATAATCAGGATGATTTGGCCAAATTAATTGTGCTTGAAAATGGTAAACCGTATACTGATGCATTGGGAGAAGTCAAATATGCTGCTTCATTTTTTAAGTGGTTTGCTGATATTGCAACCACCCAAACTGGTGAGATCATCAACTCTGCTCTGAATGGTAAGAGAATTCTCTCTTTCAAGCAACCAATTGGAGTCTGTGGTGTCATGACTCCATGGAATTTCCCTGCAGCAATGATCACCAGAAAATTGGCTGCATACGTTGCTGCTGGATGTACCGGGGTAATCAAACCAGCTTCCGAAACTCCTTTTAGTGCTTTAGCATTGGGACATCTTCAGGAACAAGCGGGATTCCCAAGAGGTGTGATCAATATTTTACCTTCTGAGTCTGCTGCTGAACCAGGTGAATTACTTTGTACACATCCTAAGATTAAGAAAATCTCTTTTACTGGATCTACAAACGTTGGTAAATTATTGATGAAACAGTCTTCATCTACGCTTAAAAAGCTTTCTTTTGAATTGGGAGGAAATGCACCATTTATTGCTTTTGAAGACACAAATGTTGATGAAGCAGTGGCTGGTGCAATTACTTCTAAGTTCAGAAGTAGTGGTCAGACTTGTATCTGTGCTAACCGTATATTTGTTCACGAGTCTATTTACGACGAGTTTAGTGAAAAGTTCGTATCAAATTTGGAAAAAACTGTAGTCTTGGGTGATGGGTTACAAAAGGATGTCACACATGGCCCTGTTATTCATGATAGATCTTTTTCTAAGGTTAGAAGCCATATCGAGGATGCAGTTTCTAAAGGTGCTAAGATTATATCGGGAGGAAACCCTCGCCCAGATTTAGGAGCAAACTTCCATGAACTCACTGTATTATCAGATGTTACTCCGGATATGTTGATTTTCAATGAAGAGACATTTGGACCTGTTTGCCCATTAATTAAGTTTTCCTCAGAAGAAGAAGTTATTAGCTTAGCTAACAATACTGAAGTAGGACTTGCCGGATATTTTTTCTCCAGAGACGTTAACAGAGTATTCAGAGTAGGAGAAGCTCTTGAAGTAGGAATGATAGGAGTAAACACAGGAGCTATTTCGGAAGCGGCGTTACCATTTGGAGGAATTAAAGAATCAGGGTTTGGAAGAGAAGGATCAGTTTACGGAATTGATGATTACATGGTGATTAAGTCCATGGTAATTGGAATAAACTAACTTTTTATTACACTAATATACAATCCTAATTCATATGTATGTCTTGATTTTCTGGGTTCATCAACACCTGTGAGTACTCTCCGAGTTGGCCATGGAGATCATGGTCTGGAAGAAGTTGATCTATGCCAAAAGACGTAGGAAGAGATGCAACATCATCAGGGATGAAAGCATTGTGTCTATTGTAAGGAGTTGTATCCAAGTTTTGAACATGCAGTATTTCATCGACGTTCAAGCTTTGAGTATTGATTTGAACAGCAGTGTATTCAGGAGCATTCAACACCAATCTAGAATCTGGATTTTCTGGTTGGAGAGACTCCAAGATGTTTTCACCTATTTGGTTTATTGGTTCGTTGGTTTTGATAAACATGGTTAATGAATCATTGAAACGATCACATTCAATTCCAGGTTCTGAATTGATTTTTGTTGCTTTTAGTTCTTCAAGTTCCTTTTTAACAGCCTCTAGTCTTTCTGGACCATTAAAGACTTCACTGGTGATTCTTGTAGGCTTTAATTCTTGTTCATGGAATAAAGCATTACGCATTAATTCTAATTGTTCAGCGTACTGAGTGTATCCTATAGACTTATAGGTTAAGGTAGATAACCCATCTTTATCTGAGATTCCAACATCGACAGAAGAAAAGGCATTCTTGAACGATTCGGCTGGAGCCTCGTAAACTGCTTCTGGAATAGGAGCATTATCTTTTAAAGATGCATCAACTGTATCACTGTACGAAGCCATGGTGATGAAAAAAAACGCGCAAACCAAAATATAAAAACCTACAAATAATAATTACTCATAATGTGTATACTACATAATAATATAGCAAAAGAACTGAAACATAACAACGTCACAAAGCCTACGTCACAAAGCCTACGTCACAAAGCCAACGTCCCACTTCGCCGGTCCCACTTCACATTTCTTACCAAGCCGGTCCCACTTCACATTTCTTACCTAGCCGGTCCCACTTCACATCTATTACCTAGCCCCTCACATAGCCTGGGTCTCCATCAATGACTCCTCAATTCCGTCAATAAGGCAGTCGATTTCATCAACATTTAACCCACAACTCAAACTTATCAATTTCCTGTATTTATACATTTTTTCGTCGATTCCATAAACCTTGACCTTTTCGGTCAATTCTCCTAGTAATCCAGATCTCTTAAGTTGTAAATGCGTAAGGTCCACTGCCAATTCAAATTTGCTTTTGGTGTGCTCTTTATCGATTTCCCCAGTGTTTTCTTCGTTACTTGAAACAAGATTAGCTAATTGGAATGCTTGAAGTTTTTCTAGTCTACTTGATAATTTAGCTTCTTCATCTTTCATAGCAGTTTCTTGAGTACTCACCAATTTATCTGTTTGCTTTTCAGCTTCTTCAAGATTCAAGCACTCATCTATACCATGTTTAGTAAGTTGGTAAATATTTTTTTGCATGAGTCTCTCGTTGAAGTTGTGCTTCTCCTTTAATTGTTGTTTTAAAAGCTCTTCTTGTGACTCTAATTTAGTAATAGACTCCTTAAACGATTTACTAAGTGACTTGGCCATATTACCCATAATGGTAGAAAAATCATCTATTGGCATAGGCTTTTCAATGGGATTTTCAATATTCCCATCAGATCCAATTGTTGGTGGATTCACCGAAAATGTCTCTTTTGTGTTTTCTTCTTTAGCCTGTTGACCAGAAATCTCAGCAATAGGTGTACTTTCAGCTGTTCTTTCTGAAATAACTGCAAGTGGCTGACTACCCAAAGAAATATGAGAATTCAGCTTGGTTGCTTGAACAGGAGTAGACAAAGAGTCAAAGGATTTGATAGAATCAAGGAATATATTCTCTTTATCATCTTCAGCGGTACTTTTCAATAATTGGTTCAATTGTTCTTTATCTACTCTAGCATTCTGGTGATCATCGTCTTCATCATCTTGTACAGTTGTTCTTTGAGTATCTGGAGTTTCCAATCGGTGAACCTTATTTTGCGTAGGAGTAGAAAGATGTTTTGGTTGAGTTGAGTTAGGTACCACTAGATTGTTTTCTTGAGATAAATCATGTGATTGTGGATGCATCGAGTCAGTCGGTATTGATTCCGAAACGTCTTTTGAAGATAATAAGTTATCCTTCATTATCAAGTATTTTGCACTTTCCTGGTTAACGTTGTACAAATCATCTCTAGCATTATAGCTAAGTAAGAATCTCACCAACCTTGAACATCCAGCTTTAGCTGCCAAGTGAAGACAAGTATCACCATTTACATCTTGATGGTCAAGAACATTCTTTAAAAGGTTTATACTTTTAGAACCATCTGAAGTCATTGAAGTCAATTTGTTCAAAATAATTCCCAAATAGTACCTTAAGCTTTCGTATTTTGAAGGTACTTTAGAGAACTGGCATAAATAATGTAATGGCGTTCTACCATTTATATCTGTGTTGATAAGACAGATCTCAAGATCTTCCAAGACTTTAGGAAAGTTTTTCATTTCATGACAGTTGTTGAACGATATGAGTTTAGATAACGGATTCAAGCCGTAGTTGTTCACCACAAGAGGGTTTGCACCTTTGGATAAAAGTAAGTGAATCATCATATAGTTCCCAATTGAAGCAGCCCAGTGTAAAGGCGTGTGACCTTCGTCGTCTATGGCTTCATTAATATTGAAATCAAACGGAGGATTGTGCACAAAATAAGGAATTGAGCTACTTTCTTCACTGAAAAACTTCAATAATTGAGAAGCATACGATTCCTTTGATCTGTTACGTCCATCATCGTTCGACGACATGGAAGTATCTGATTCCTTATTCTCTTCTTGCAGCCAGTTTGTATCATTAGTAGACTGGGACGAAGGAATTTTCGAGTGGTGAAATTGTCCCATAAGTTGAGGATGTTGAATTTGCTGGCCCTGCTGTGCCAGTTGGTTTTGGCTCTGGCCCAGAATTTGGTTGGGGACCGGGTGTTGTTGATTTTGGGTTGGATAACCATAATTATACAGCTGAGGAGCCTGATTTTGGACCTGATTTTGGACAGCCTGGTTTTGAACAGAACTCCTTTGTTGCTGTTGTTGCTGCTGTGCAGGCATTTGCATCTGCATTTGCATTTGCATCTGGTAAGCCTGGTAATCGCTGGGGACCAGGTTTTGGTTAAACGGCATATTCATGTTGCCATTCATGTTGCCATTCATATTCATCTGATTAGGCATTTGGTTGTGGTTACCGACAAACTCCTGCTGGCTAAAGGAACCACTCATAGGATATTGTACGGGCATATTGTTATTTGAAAAGTTCATTTCGGAAGGCATTCGGGACATGGAATTGAAAGAATCCGTAGGATTAAAATCAAATGAATCATCTTTCTTCAATTTCTTGGGGGGTTTGGTGTCGGGTTTTTTCTTCTTAACGTACTTTCTTTTAACGGGGGTTCCATCTTTGTTGACGGTATCCTTGACTTTTTTCAGGATTTCAAACCCGGGATTGGCAGCATCGAAAAATAACACCGGTGCCATTTCGGGCGTAACTCCATACCCTGTAGCCAATACTTGGGCATCGGGTAGTGGGATCCAAGTTCCTTGAAATCTCCCATAACCTCCCTGAATTTTTTCATGCATTCCTTGTTGGACACCTTTTTCCAAAATTTTGGTACGTTTTGCCTTGGGGAAATTACAACATTTCAAGATTTGGGTGGCATTGACCCAATCGTCTTTGCACCTCCGCATGAGCGGACAGTCATTGATTATTGACTCATAGACGTCCGTCTAAACATGTTAGTAGCTATTAAATAAAGGACGCGTTTGAGGTTTAGGTTGATAATGGGTTAGGTGTTTTTGATGATATACGTACATTGGAGTATGTGGCTAGGTATACTTTCGGGTCCTCAGAAGCCATGAGTGTTTGTATATATATGATGCGTGAACAGCAATTATTAACCGTTGAATGGTTGTAAGGGCCCTATTAGTGAAGAGTAAAAGATTTAATTTGACGATTTGAGAAAGTGAGGTTGAAAAATTTTTGTACGCGTAATTAGCACAACCAGCGTCTGGGTGGGGGAGGTGTTAGTGGTGAGAAGTTGGAGGTAGGAGGCTGGGGGTTCGGGAGGAGATGGGTAGGGAATAGTAGATTTGAGATATCTGGTTAGTTTTTGGTTTGGGGTTATTTTCGTTGGTTGAAGTTGTATTTAGTGGCTGTATTGCAGCCATTACTTATTTAGGTAAATATTTGTACAACAGGTCCAATTACAGTTTTCAGTTAAGAAATGTAGCCAGGGCGTAGAGATTATTGGAGATGATTATTTTAGGGCAATTGGTTCATAAGCAATGCTTATTGGCTCTCAACCTTTTCTGTTTGCTCGCATGATACTTACTGTTTGGAAGCATGGAACTCCACTTTGTTGAGGAGCGTTTTTGTAGTAGGGTATTAGTTTAGTATAGAGTTGGAATTGGGGTGTTTTGGTTGAGCTATGTGTTGGGATTGCTTGGGTTAGTGTTTGGATGAGTTTGTTGGGATTGTTTGGGTTAGTTTGGGTTGGGGTTGTTGGTTCTTTTAGGTGTTCGACTTTGGGTGAATTTATGGGTCATAAAGCACGGGGAGAGCAATCACTCTGTCCAAAGATCTTCAAGGGATCCAAACATGGTTTCTTTTCTTCAAATGTCACGCAACAAATTGAACTACTAAACAGCCCATAGCCACGGAACTTTCAAAATTATCGGAACTTTCAAAATAATCGGAACCCTGAAAATAATCGAAACCCTGAAAATGATCAGAACCCTTCATAAACAATAGGAGATGTGGTAACAGGGACCTACAAAGAAAAGCTGATCATCTGTACTTCAAATGACGCTTTTTGTGGGGTTTAAGGTACCAACCAGGGGACTCGGTGATTTGCGATTTGGTTGCAAATTTTTCTAGATCGAGAAAGGAGTCTACCCAGGGCTAAACAACCGGGTTTATAGCTTTATGAATACTTATTTCACCTATTCCCGGTATTTAACATTTGAATTAGACGTATCAATTAAGGCTAGAATAAGTATAACATTAATATATCTTTAACAGGAGAATTCCAATTTTCTTGTATCCAAAAATTTCCATAATATATTTTTCAGCTAAGTGATCATTTATCATCTACTAGCTTCATATTTTTGTTAATTAGCCTCATTGGAACACAACCAACACAGAATACCAAAAAGCCATTATAAAGAATTTCCTTACAATTCATTCAAAACAGGTTTCCTTCGAGCAGGTACAGTTTACTGAGTGCTGGATTATTTAGTATATATTCAAGTTGTAGGGAATCTGCAACCTCTGGAAGATTTCTCATATAATATTAACGACCAAAAGTATTCAATTACTTGGCCTTAGATCTCATTACTCTTATTCCGTTATGCATTTATTATATAATAAAGATCAAAAGACTATTTGAGTATCGTATGATGTAAAATGATCATCTTGTTAAAGAAAACAGTTAATAAATCCCCTCCCCATATCAATCCCAGAAATCCTTGGAATAAACTGTCATCTAATAAGTCATTGAAGTGTTTCTACTAGATTTGACATCAACATGTTCCATCATGCGACTAAGGGTATCATGATCAACTCATCCATAATAAGACCTCTATAAGCGGTAAAAGTAACACCTCTGAGTATCAAGCTGCAAACTCTTGTTGTAGTTTCTTGGATTATTAAAACCCCATCTTGGCCAAAATTTTCGCCAACACAAGAAAGCAAAGTCCTATACAACACTTTATTCCATAACCTGCATGAAATGCAAGTAACCAGCACTTATCTGATATGGTTTGAAAGATAACAAACCCATTATTGATATGAGCAAACTTCAAAAGCTAGCTTCTGCAATATGCTACACAAGTAGATTTCCGAAGAATTAAAATGCAATTCATTCCGTGATGGAATTATTGAATTTCGACAGCACCAAAGAAGGACATACACAGGAAATGGCCACATTAGCAAAGAAACTGTCTGATGTAAAACCATCAGATGTCTGGTTGAGGAACACAATCAGTTCGTCAATTGAAGGGTCGCAAATACAATTATTATACTCTTCTTCCAGCATAATTCGTTGGTTGTCAATATTAGAAACATCACCAGCTGAATATGCAATCACTTGGGTTACCACAAATACCTTTAGCAAATACTGATACTTCATGCTGGGTGTCTAGCTGTCTACGATATTCATTCACTCTGGCTGGTGAAGTATGGCTTTCGATATAATAGAAAGACGAACGTAATACACGTTCACTTGGACCTCAGGTGTATTTGTACATTCCTCTTTCATTTCATGGTAATTGAAGAGAATTGGATGTCACTGGGTCGAGTATTGGGAAAGTGTATTCACGTGACTCTCCTTTCAAGCCAGAGAAATTTGAGTGTTTCCGAAGTTTGAATCTATCAGGCTATTTCGATAAGAGTAGTACAATAGCATGAAGACAGGAAACCCCAGAAGGATCCTTATCAGATAAGTCTAGAGAGTGATTGGATAATATCAGTGTATCTTAACTGTGAAAGACTGAGCAAATGATTAGATAAGAATTTCGTTATAGTCAAAGGCTATAATTAGAAACACTGATAGGATCCAAACAACACGGTTCTTTGTCTCGATCTCGTTAAATAAATAACCTATCATTGAAAATCAGAGGACTCTAGTATAAGAAATTTCATTGGTTCAATAATCTATAATTGTACTGTGATAAGCTATCTTATCGCGAGAGGTTGTATAAGAGCCCATTATTCTATTGTTCCAGCATTGAAGCCGTATGTTTACTTCAAAGGGCCCAATAGAATTTGGAGAGTGAAGATAAATTACGATAACCTGTCAAGATAGTTGTGACAATAATAGGGACATTCAAGGTTCTTATCAATTATCATTTTGCGAAGATAAAATGTGGCTTTCTATCAAAAAGAATTTGGCAAGTCGTATAATTACACTAAATGGAGCTTTACCCCGTAAAATTGGATAAGATTTGCGAAGAAACATTTGACATGTTCATTTGTTCAAGATAAGACTAGTGAATTTATTGATCAATAACCAGAGAATTAGCCAGAGAAATACCAATGGATACCCAATTAAGAAGCCCTAACAGATGTGAATATAACACTCCCACATTCACAGCCCCAGTAAAATTACTTTTTGAAAGTATGACTGCAAATTGTGTTCTTATCGTCCAATAAGATCTCAAGAAATAATTCAGTAATCGTATATCTTTTGAGAGTATCCAGTAAAATTCTTACTCCAAAAAATTCAACACAGTTGTTAACTCTCCTCTTATTCTAAACTTTAAACATGAGTGAAACCAGCGTTTAACAGGACGATCTGGGCAAAGATTTACAGGACCAAGAAAAGGTATTTCCACAGTTTGCAGCCTAATTTGATAAGAATTTTAAGCCAAAAAACAGGAACGTAAATAATACTGGAAAGTGAAGATCACACAGAGGACGATCATAAGATCTTCACATACGGGCTTCATTGAAAGTAAATCTTTACACCACAGAAATCATTTTTTAGATCAAACTAAACAGGAAAAATTAGAGAAAGAATCAGGCCAAGATATAATCAAGTTTTTGACACAACCTACAAAAGTGTCTCAAAAGTAGAATTAAGGGAATTGCGGTTGCAAAAATGAGCCACAAAAATGTAGGACCGTTAAAAATTAATTGTCTGCATTATCATTGAATTTTTAACTCCTTGCCATACAATTAATAACACGGCTTAGTTAGTAAGCTTTCACGATCATTGGCTGTTAAACCCGGGGTGCAAATTGCCGCCAAAAAATAATCCGGTGTGTGGTGAATTGCGACAAACTCTGGCTTCATAAAAAATTCATAAGGCATTTTAATACGTTACGAACAATTAACTTCTGAGGCATTTGAAGTAACATTTCAGCGGCTACATAACTATATAGGGAAAATGGATGCTAATGGCCGAGAATTGGTTATAATTGTAAAAAGGTATATTCACCCGAGCCACTGTTTTAGTAGACCCTCGACTAGATAGTGATTTAATCATTTGATCAAATAATCATATATAGATTGTAGAAGTTAATAACCAGTTAAGATCTCTTTGTTGAATCAAGTATGGGTTACGAATGTAAACGTGTATCTCGCAAATTCTGAATATAATTTTAGTCAATATCCACAACGGTTGCAACTGTGGTGCACCACACTTTTAACTCTGTATGCGATGAGATCAAGTATTTCTTGTCGGAGGATTATGGGGTATAAAACCATTGTCGAATCTTGAGTATCGTCTACAGATGTCGATAATTTCAAAGATTCTTAATCCATTTGTGGGTACGACTAAACTTGATTATCACTATGAAGGCGAAAGTGACGAAGTTACTTCTAATAAGCAAACCGATCAGGGTGCTCCTGTTGAACAGGAAAATCCTTTGGGTTATAGTTTGAATTACGTAACTGCTTTCTATACAGTTATCCAGGGTATTATTGGTACCGGTATTTTTTTAACTCCTGGAAGTATCACCAAATCTATTGGTTCTGTAGGTGCTGCATATGTGCTTTGGATTTCTGGATTTTTCATTGCTATTTTCGAAGTGTTTGTTTATATTGAATATGTGACTTATTTCTCCAGAAGATCGGGTGGTGATGTTGCTTGGTTAGAACAAGCATATCCTAAACCCGATTTTTTAATTCCAACCACTTTTGCAGCTGTTTCAATCATTTTATCATTTTTGAATAGTAGTGCCATTGCTTTCGGAACATACATTCTTTCTGCTGCTGGTCAGGAAACAAGTGCATGGAACCAACGTGGTGTTGGTGTTGCAGCTTTGACATTTTCATGTTTATTGGCTGCTTACGATACAAAACTCACCTTAAAATTATCTAATATACTTGGATTCGTTAAGGTTGTATTTCTCTTTTTTATTGCCATTACCGGGTTTGTGGTTTTAGGAGGAGGAACTAGTATTGAAAATCCTAAAGAAATCTTCAAAAATTCTTGGGAAGGAACCACTACTGATGGTAATGCCATTTGTAATGCTATCATTAAGATCACATTTGCATACGGAGGAACTCAATATGTATTCACGATGGTAGGAGAATCCCATCCTAGGCAAACCAAGAATTTGTTCCGTTTCTTTATTCCTGGAGTGATTTTCTTTGTGTTTATAATGTATCTTCTTGTTATTACTGCATTTTATGCTGGTTTAGAAAATGTTGATGCTGTTAAAGAAGCAGGAACATTAATTTCATCAGTTTTCTTCCAGAAAGTTTTCAAGACTAAAAGTGCAGTAAAAGCTCTTGATGTTTTAGTTGCCCTTTCAGCTCTTGGTCATTTACTTGCTGCTGTTGTAGGACATTCCAGATCCCTTAGGGAATGTGGCCGTCAAGGTGTTCTTCCATTTTCTAAAGCCTGGTCCAGTACTAAACCTTTTGGTACTCCGTTACTTCCAGTTTTCATTACTTGGTTGGTCAATGTGATTGTTTCTGTTGCACCACCTCCAGGAGATGCTTATAATTTAGTTGTTGATATTGGATCATATTCGAACTACTTTTTCAAGTTTTTGTTACTTGTTGGAGTTTTATTAGTTCGTCGTCAACGTAAAGCTCAAGGATTAGGATTTAATGGTTGGAAAGTTCCAATTCCAATTATTGTTATCACGGTTTTATTCTATACATTTGTGATTTCAATGGCATGGGTTCCTCCTGAGAATGGATTAATTGGATCTGACGTTTCATTTTTCTACTGTACTTATGCCTTGGTTACAGTAGGGTTGTTAGCCTTATGTATTGCTTACTACTATATTTGGGCATGGGTGTTACCAAGACTTTCCGGATACGAGCACAGAACCGTATACTATACTTTAGAGAACGGGGAAAAAGGTCACACAGTTATCAAAGTGTACAAGAAAGATTTGGACAAATTTGATGCTGAACATGATGCTACTGGAAGATATATTGGAGATGGAGTTAGTCATACTGATGGTAGTGATAAAGCACACAGTTTAAGTATAGAACAAGAACAAGTAATTGTTGATGGCAAAAAATCAGATTAGTGTAGATAGAAATGTACAGTATGAAATATTTAGGGTCCCTCGGGGATTATTGTTTAGGTCTATTGTTTCCAGGAGATTGAAAACATTACGTCATATCATCAAAAATTTCAGATCGAGAATGGAGGGGTTGTAAGGTACAGTGAAGATTTACAGTAGAAGATCCGGCTAAAATTAGCCGTATTGACCAGGAAACCAAGTTCTTGCTCGATACGATAAGGAAGCATGACGAGGACTGAAAGGCTACAATACACTACAAACCAATACAAAATAACACAAAATAACACAAACTAACACAAACTCACAAAATAACTAACTAACACAAACAACAAAAACCAAACAGGACTTCTCAACAAAGAAACATTGACCCCACATAACACGATGTTTGTTTACTAAACTGAACCAAGAAAATTCGATGCTCATTCATTTCGCGAGATTTAAATATTAAACACCACTGATTTCCGGAGCACAACTTTATGGGTTTGGGTGTAAAAGACACGAGCGTAAAGCTCGTTACCGGAACCATTGTGATGCTTGATGACGAAGCGGAAACCAATTCTCATAAAGATTCTTTAAAGCGTTCAAATGCAGGAATCATCTTACATCCTCAACCTCATGATAATCCTAATGATCCTTTAAATTGGCCTATTTTAAGAAGAGATCTTTGCCTTTTGATTGTTGGATTCCAAACCTTTTTGGGTGGAGGTCAGTCTCCTTTATTGGCTGCGGGGTTAACTCTGTTGGGAGTGGAATTTAAAAAATCATCTTCAGTTATCGCATACCTTGTGGGTATCTTTATGTTATCCCTTGGATTTGGATCGGTTTTCGCCGCTCCAACCGCCGTACTTTACGGGAAAAGATTGGCTTACTTATTAGGAATCTTGTTATTCATAGTTGGGTCAATTGTTGCTGCTACATCTGATAGTTATGCTGTTTTAATGATAGGTAGAATCATTACTGGATTTGGTACAGCTCCTACTGAATCTCTACCTTCAGCTACTATTGCTGAAATTTATTTTGCTCACGAAAGAGCTTACAGAGTGGGGATCTATACGATGCTTCTTCTTGGAGGTAAGAATATTGTACCATTACTTTCATCACTTGTGTTTGAATATTTAGATAGACACTGGCTTTTTTGGATTTTGGCGATCATGTTAGGAGTTAATTTGATATTAACATATTTCTTTGTTCCTGAAACTTTTTGGGACAGAAATCCTACTCCAAATAAAAGATCATTAGAAGAATCTAATGCTGCACAAAAAGTTAAATCTTATCAACCTCCAGATGAAAGACCCAATGCATTTGCTATAAGACGGCTTACAGAAGACCGAATTACAGTATTATCTACAAATAGAATATCTGAACTTGATCAACCAGTAATTGAAGAACCAAGATCATTCACCAGCAGATTGGCTATTTTCTCTGGAAGACATACTATTGATAGTTGGTGGATGGTAGCTTTAAGACCATTTGTATTATACATGTATCCTTCAATTCTTCTTGGATCTTTGGTTTATTCTTTTGCTGTGGTTTGGCTTATTCTTATTTCAGAAGTTATATCTGAAATTTTTCATGCTAGCCCTTATGAGTACACACAACAAACCATTGGATTGTTTTATATTTCTCCATTTTTAGGAGGAATTATTGGATCTATGTGTGCTGGGTTAATTTCAGATAAATTGACCAGATATATGGTCTCAAAAAACCACGGAGTTTATGAACCAGAATTTAGATTGGTGATGATGATTCCTTCTTCATTCTTTATCATATTGGGGTTATTAGGGTTTGGCTGGTCTGCCCAAGTTGAAAACCCCTGGTCGGCTCCAATCATATTTTTTGGATGTGTTTCGTTTGGTTGCTCCATGGCTTCAACAACTGCTATTACTTATACAGTTGATTCATATAAAATGTTTGCATCTGAAGCTTTGGTATCACTTAACTTTGCAAAGAATTTTTTGGGGTTTGTTTTTTCCTTGTTTAATAATACTTACTTGCACAACAAAGGTGGTAGACTTACATTTGCAACTTATGGAATCATTCAGGCTCTTCTTCTTGGATTTACAGTGGTGGTTTATATTTATGGTAAAAGATTTAGAAAATGGACTGATGATAGAGAATTACTTAAATTCTTGTATCATGAGGATAACGTTCCTAGAACCAACCTGGAAGACGAAGATGAAGGGGAAGAAGTGGGAGGAGTTTCTCCTGACGATACAGAAGTCGGAAATGACAGCAATGAGAAAAACCATGAAACCATGTCTGCTACTTCTACAACCACTAAGTAAAATATGTATAGTAAGATATACGATGTTATGTTAGAAAATTGATATTTCTGTCTATGTTGACTGTTTCGAGATATGTTTGTAATCTCTGTTTCATGGTTTTTCCATTCCATTCTAAACCATTGACTTTAGGCATTCCAAGTGCTTCTATCACACACCCACTTACTAAATTCCCACATACTCCAGCTGATACAATATCATTTGAAAGATAAAATCCCATCATGAATCCACCACAAAAACTGTTTCCTCCTCCGGTAACATCGACAACCTTTTCTTGATTATGATGATATGCTGGGAGAGTACGATTAATGGATTTAGAAGCTACATTACATCCCCATGGCCCACACCTCAATACACAGTTCACGGCCCCCAAAGCTATATACTTGGAAGAAATCTCTGGAACTTTTTCGACAGAATTTGGTAGGGGTATTCCCAACAAATCACAGCCTTCGTTCAAGTTAGGAGTGAAAACATGCACTTTTGGGAGAAGTTTCACTAGCTTACTGTAGTTTTCAAACACACAATCTGAAGGTAGAGGTTCGTATATAAACAAGGCTTCGGGATTGTGTTCTTTAATCCCCTCTACCAATTCATCACATCTGTCTATAGAGCAAATAATGTGAAAACATTTAGACTGTAATAGTTGTGGATTCTCGAGAAGATCTTTCATCTCAATTCTGATTTTTTCAGTAAGATAGTCAAAGTGTCTTATATCATATTCATCATACGTGTTTCTTCCACGAGTAGTTTGTCTTTTGTTGTTTTGTCTGTAAAGAATACCTGATTCCCATGAGTCGAGCTCTTTTTGCACTTCGAGTGGAAAATCAAACCCTCTGTCGATGATACCTGAAACTTCTTGTTTATACTTTTCACCAGCAACCATGCGTGCCCCCACGATGGCATACGGACCTCCTCCACCAATTATATCATATTCAGGGGCTTTGTTCCACGAATGGGGGTATACATTCTCATCAATGATGAACATGCCTAGCGAAGTGAAGATCATGGCTGGCTGCGAAAGTTGAGAATGAGATGTGAATTTACAATATTTAGTTCTATTTATTCTACTTTTTTTCGGTAGGATACTTACTAGTAAGTTTAGATTGGATTTTATGGGTCTTTCCGTACTCAAAAGCTTCATCTACTAATTGCCTCAATTTATCAATACTTTCTTGTGAGTTCTGGTAATGGAATGCTAATCTTCCAGGCCAAACACTTAAACCATACTCTTCCAGTTTCTTGAGGAAATAGTCAGTATCAATACCTGATTTATCGGAATCAATGAATACAAAATTTGTATGCACAGGATGATCCAAAACAATTCCTTTTGCTTGACACCAGTCCCCAAATTCTTTGGCAATCTCGTGAGTTTTCTTTAACTTCGTGAAATTTTCATCAATAGCCACAATTGCCATTTCAGCAAGAAGACCACTTTGACGAATTCCACCACCATTTTGTTTTTTAAAATGGTTGGCTTTCCTTATAAATTTATCGTCTGCTACCAAAACGGATCCAATTGGAGCCCCCAAAGTTTTAGATAAACACAAAGACACCGAGTCAAAATACAGAGAATACTCTGCAATTGAGATTCCTGTTTCAGCAGAAGCATTCCACAATCTTGCACCATCAAGGTGAAGACGAACATCGTTTTCTTTACAAAACTGACTAATTTTCTTTATTTCATCAAGTGGGAAAAGCATTCCGTGAAGAGTATTTTCTAAACTAATAAGCTTAGTTGGAGCAGCATGGATTTCTCCATCATCAGGAATGAATTTTGGTTTAATATCATCTTCTAAAGTAAGATATTCACCATTTTTTGGCAAAATTGGAATAGGCAAAACTTGACTCAAAGTAGTTATACCACCGGCTTCATGGAAATAAATATGAGATCTACTATCACAAATCACACTATATGGAGGTTGATGTAAGTTGGTCCTTATTGCAATTTGATTGGATAAAGTTCCACTCACACAGAAAAGTCCCGCTTCTTTACCGGCCAATTGGGCAACTTTTTCCTGAAGTTTGTTGGTGGAAGTATCTTCATTGTAAACCGCATCACCTACTGAAGCAGCAGCAGCTTTTTCAAACATGGCAGCAGTAGGAGTGGTGAATGTATCACTTCTGAACTCATTGTGGGCTGGGCTTTGAGAGTTAGTCATATTGATATGGGCAAAACGCGATAAAGATCTGTCAATGCCAATGCGAGGAAATAGATTCAAATAAGGAAAAAAGGATTTTACAGGGTTTTTCTTGTGTCAAGTGTATTTTATTTGTTTGAAAATGATGGATACTTTTTTTTCAATATAAGATACTTTTTTTCCTCTAATATTACTGAAATGTTTGACAGTTTCGCAGCCATTCCTAATCCATAAGTTCTAATCAGAAACCCACCTTTTGCAATTAATTTTTAACAAAATATCCAATCACAACATAAATGCACATTATCACCTCTCACATAAACTTTAATATCGTAACTACGTCATATTAATGAATCTGTCACAATGGCCAAGATCGTCATACGCGATTCTCCGCTTCTGCTGAGCCTCAATCTCGCACATTTAAGTCATCATAGATCCCTGGAATTAATTAATGGTTGAAGTAAGTTCTGTTGCTGGGATTGTGGCTGGAAGAGATCCTTTGGATTACTCTGCTTCTTCTCCTTATACCCTTTTTATATTTCAGTCAATTCTTATTATATCTTTATGTACCTTGGTGCACTATCCGGTTAAACTTATTCAACAGCCTAAAGTTATTGCAGAAGTTATAACTGGGATCCTTTTAGGTCCAACAGTTTTGGGTCGAATTCCCAATTTTACTGAAAAATGTTTCCCTGAAGCTTCAATTCCTGGTTTGACTTTAATGGCCAATATCGGTATTATTTTATTCTTGTTCATGGTGGGTTTAGAAGTTGATTTTGCTTTCATTAAAAAATCTTTTAAAGCTGCCATCACGGTTGGTTTGGTTAATATGGCCATTCCATTTGGTTTGGGATGTGCTATTTCGGTGGGGATATATGATACTTATCGTAAAAATGAAGAAAGTATGGAGCCAATAAAGTTCACTACATATATGGTATTTATTGCTGTTGCTTTATGTGTTACAGCTTTCCCGGTTTTGGCAAGAATTTTGACTGAATTGAACTTGATCTCTGATAGAGTTGGTACCCTTGTTTTGGCAGCAGGAATCACTAATGATTTGGTAGGATGGATGTTACTTGCACTTGCAGTTATTCTAGCTAATTCTTCTAAACCGGTAAATACAGTTTACATTTTGCTTTTGACAGCTGCATGGTTTTTGTTTCTTTATATTCCTGTAAGATATTCATTAACTTACTATCTTAAAATGTTTACCAACGATTTGGTAACTGGAGAACCTAGTCAGTTCCTGATGATGATAATCTTGATCATGGTTTTCATCTCGGCTTTCTTCACAGATATAATTGGTGTTCACGCTATTTTCGGGGCTTTTATGGTGGGGGTGATTGTTCCTCGAGATAATGGGTATGTGATTCGAATCACCGAAAAATTGGAAGATTTTGTTCACATTGTTATGATCCCTCTTTATTTTGCTCTTGCTGGATTGAATGTCAATTTAGGTTTGCTTAATTCAGGAACTGATTGGGGTTACATTATTGGAATCATCACTTTGGCAATGGTAGGGAAAGTTTTCGGAGGATTTATTGCTGCAAAAGCTAATAAAATGTTATGGAGAGAATCTTTGGCAGTAGGAGTTTTGATGTCTTGTAAAGGTATTGTTGAAATTGTTGTGTTAAATGTTGGTTTGAATTCAGGTATTATTTCGCTGAAAGTTTACTCGATGTTTATTGTTATGGCTTTAGTAACTACATTTTTAACTACTCCTTTAACTTTATGGGTTTATCCTGTCAGTTACAGAGAAAAAGTAAGAAAGTATATTGCCGGAGAAATCGATTGGGATGGTAACATTTTACAAACTTCTGACCTTGATCAATCCCAATCTTTCCACGATGTAACAATAAGCCAAATTCCTGAAATTCATACTCCAAGATCCTTGGTATTGTTGAGGAATGTAGACTGTTTAGCTGCTACTATGTCTTTTGTACAAGGTTATTGTAAAGATAGAGAAGAGACTTCTGTAAAAGCTATACACTTGAGAGAATTCGGAGCACGTACATCTCATTTGTTGGAAGCTTCTACTACAAAAGAAGAGGATTTGGAATACACCACCTCACTCTTGGATTTGTTTAAAGTCTTTGCTAAATTGAGTGGTATACCTACATCTACAAGATCAATTTTCACCACTCCAAAGAACCAAATTTTAACTATAAATGATCAAGTTGAAAGTCCTTTTGAATTTCTTATTGCTAGTGATAAGACTAATAATATCATCAATTCTAATCTCGATTCTGAAGAAGTAACTGAGATTTCAGGGCTTGCGTTATACAAGAAACTTTTCAGACAAGTCAAGTGTAATTTTGGTTTGTTGCTTACAGGAAGCTCTGAAAATGCAGATGCTGGTTTCACCGATTTGTCAAATGTCAAGTCAGTTGATGTTGAAGCTAACAATGATGTTTCTTCTATTAATATAGTTATTAGTAACGATAATTCCTTGACTGGTTCAGACATTTTAGCTATTCATACTGCTTATAGTTTGGCTGAAAAGTCAAAACCTATCAGGGTATTTATCAAGTCTTCTTCCAATTCAGTTGAATTGAATGCAGAGCTTCAAGACGTTTTAAAGGAAGTTGCCACAGAAGTGACTGTGTATCATATCAAGGAGGGTATGTCATTCAGTGATGAGGTGCTCAAACATACTTCTACCACAAGTGCTGATTTGTTCATCACTGCTAATAATCTTCCTCCCAAATCTGAACTGGTTTTCAGTAGTGATGTTTTTGAGTTACTTCACTTGAGCGAAGAAGAGCTTCTCCACGTGTTGGTAGTTAAGTGTCCTAATGTTTAATTAATGTGAATTTTTTTTATTCCCGTAATCGTTTCCTGTAGTTTTAACTCATACGAGCAAGTGAAACAAAACCAATGTATCTGCTTTTTCTCTTATCTTTTGAAATTCAGGTCATTTGATCTATCCGAAATTATTTAATCCTAGGTCCCAATATGTGAAATTTGCAACCATTTTTTCCTTTCATATATCTTGCAGATTTCAGAAACGCGACACATGTAATAATGACAGGTGTCTTTATGAAATAAAATTAAAACATGATATCGTGTGAGCAGGAATCTTGGACGCTATGATCTTGATGGATATATCTAAACTAATCGACCTTAAAATTTCTCTTGAAGGTCCAAATGAGGTATTTTTTATACTCAAAGAAAAAGCAGATTTCCGAGAAACTTAATTATGAGCTTAATATTAGTCTAAATAGCTTGCAAATTCGCAGTAGAGAATCAAATGTATATCAAAGTCCTTGAAAGATACTTCTATGAATTTTGAAAGGGTGCTGGTGGAATACTGTATCTTGAAATACGGTTTATAAACTTACTATTAAAGTATCTTTAATAGTGCATAATCATATGCCAACCTCACAAGACTTACATGCATATCTCTTACCTAATATTGTGGAGTTTCAAGGCCTGAATAAAAGTTTTCAATGAGTTATCTGATGTCGTGTACTGACAAAGGTACTTCGCTGTGTCCACTTGGACAGGATTTACGCGATTTCACTAATTCGTGTGCCCGCTTGGCCAAGGGGTAAGGCGCTCCACTCGTAATGGAGCGATCGTCGGTTCGATTCCGACAGTGGGCATATGTTTTTTTATTCATCATTATTAGTGTTTTTTCTTTCATATTGTAATGTTTTTGAATAAGATGATACCTTTCAGTCATTCCAAACACTCTTTAATTTGCAAAACTTTTCACGAAATGCGGAAAGAGCTTTAAGTAGTTTAAAAAATAGAGCTCAGATGGAATCTAGGTGCAAGTGAACCAATGATGGTTCTCTTTATCATGTAATAGATGAAAGGTATTGATTTCAGTTTATGTAGATGACTAATACATGAGATGAAAAATAGTTCCCTCGTATTGTTGATTTAAAGTGAATTTGTTGAATTTGCAGCCATTTGAGACGGATTAGTTAATCCTTTATAAGTGCTACAAATTAATGGTATTCTAGCTTCTGTTAGATCAAGTAGCTTGTGCTTAGGGCTACTTCAAAAATAGTAGGCTTTTCTGTGATCTTACAAAGAGAGTAGCGAAGAATGTTGACGTTCACACTATTAGTATTGATTTCGATATTCGCTCAATATGTAGTTACATGAGAAGTGTTTAGAGTTCTACTCCTTGATATAATTATTTATATATTTTTATATTCTTATATAGTTTGATATGTATTTTTTTTGATTTTATAGTTGATGATTTTTTTGATTTAAAAATAGCTATTTACAATCCAGATCCAACTGGAACTCAGGCCACCAGTTTTCTCAAGCTTAATTTGCTTCCCCATACCCTCATCTTATTTTTCAACCTTTCCAAAGTACCAACTCTTTCCTCCTTCTTGTGTCTGAGAAATTTCTTTCTGATAGTAGCGATTCTCAGAAGTTTCTTCTCATGTTCTACAACAGTTTCCAGATCTTCTTTGCTCATTTGTTGAGAAAGTTTGATCCAATCTTCTACTTGAATGATAGAAAGACTGTGGAAGTTATGAACAGTATCAACTTCAACATCAGCTAAAGTTTCACAGTCGAAATCCGCTTCTTCATGAATGAAGAAAAGATCAGTTAGACCTTCGTAGATTTCATTATCTAAAGTTTCAAAGAGACCCTTAATCCCTTCATACATTTCGAAATCATTAATGGTTTCGTTGATAATGGTTAGACTACTAATCCAGTCATAGATCTCTAAGTAGATTTCTTCTTCAATTACAAAAAGGTTTTTAATACCTTCGTAGAGTTCGAAGTCAAAGATGTTCTCAAAGAGATCTTTGATTCCTTCATAAGAAGGAATGTTTGCTTCGAGTTTGAAGAGTTCTTTGATTCCAGAAAAATCATAGAGATTGCCAGTTTCCTCAACTGTAAAGAGTTCTTTGATCCTATAGTTGACTTCAACGAGCTTTTCGATTGCGAAAAGCTGTTTGATTCCGCTGTAGTCAGGATCAACAGAGACTTTTTCCGTTGCAAACAAGCCTGAAACTCCAGAATAGTTGAAGTCGACTTGTTCTTTCTTGCAGTGGAATAAGCTTACAATACCTTCATAAAGACTGTAGTCTTCAGCGCCAAAAGGAAACAGAGATTTAATCTCATCAGAGTGTGAATTACACTCATTTCCTTCTGCATGGCACAAACATTCAAATTCTTCAAAGAAAGAGAAGTCGAAGGTGGGAGGTTTTTCAACCTTTGGTGGTTTTTCAACCAACTCATCGTAGACGGAAGTTTCGCTTGCATCTTCCTCTTCAGTAGAGACTTCAGAGTGACGAGTAGTGTTAGTTTTGTGTCTTACACCAGAGACAGGTACGCTTTTGCTAGCTTTATAAGTAAAAATTGACATATAGTCCGTATGAAGAAAAAAATCAGAAAATGGGGGAAACCACCTCTATTTATGTTTTTTGGGAATTCTTATTCTTTCCAGTGGTTTTCAGCATAAAAGGTTCGCAGCATATTAATTTGCAGCCAAAATCAGCAAGAGAAGAAAAAACCTTGGGCTATAGTAGTTAAGAAAAAGCTTAGATTTGATGGTGAAATTTCGAACTTCTATTCTAGAAGGAGTTAAGATCCGGGAAAAGCTTAAAGATGTAGAGGAAAATATTATACGTATTATGGGACGAAGATTTGTTAAAAGATGGATAAAAGAGGACCCTGAATTTTGCGATCAAAAATCTCAGCTAATATGCTGAAATGATTGCACAAAACTAAACAACATAAGGAAAACTTCGATAATTCAGGGCTTCTATTCCCCATACTTAAGGAAATAGGAAAATGAAAGTATAAGACAACTAAGGCGGGAGCTCCTGTGTATTTGGAAATCAGAGGACAGGCCATGTACAGAACAATATGTTGAAATTTCTGAAGGCAGGAATGTGAAAGGTGTAGGAATAGCTCAAGATTAAGGCGGGTCCTCCATATTATTCAGAGCCTAAAACATGTTATAGTTCATTGATTGAAAGTTGTATTATTAGAATAGTATAAACTAGATAGGATTGTAGATCAATAAAGTGACCAACTATTTCAATTAATTAGCTTTAGGAGGAGGTGGGGGTGGGGTCAGATCACTTGTAGGTTTTGCCTGTACGTCTGAGTCCTTCGATTTTTGCAACTCTTCGTTCATATAATCGTTCAAGCCATTCAAAGCATCGGGACGAGCAGGTTTCTTTTTCTTGGCCGATCCCTTAGGAGGTGGTGGAACAGCACTAGCAGCCATAGGGGTGAATTGCTGGCCTGAAGGTTCGGGAATAGCCTGATCTTTGAGATCATAAGCCAATTTGTCCTGATTTTCAAATATTACGTCGTCAGTGATTTGTAGATGGTCAAATTTACCTATAACCTCTGGAATTCTGTGGATTAACCCATAGCCTACATCACATCCTAAAATCCCCTTGTTTTGGCCAGTACCCCAAGATCTGGTTAAGTTCACAGTTACAGGTCTCAACACGTCGTAATCGTGGTTATATACGTACAAAGTGATGGGCACATAGTCGTCGTTTGTTCTTTCGTAATTGTGATTATAGTACTGCAAAACGGTTCTTGATAACAAAGATTCACCACCCTGGGCCAAAAGACCTTTTCCATAAGGATCATCTGGGAAAGCAGAATCACAGCCAATAATGTAGTCTGAGTAGGGAGCAAGTTGGGCCTGGAAAGCAGGCGAATCCTGATGGGTATTGAGGATTCTCCAGACGTAAGTGGCGGTATTTACGTGTTGGGACTGAAGAGTAAGGCCCAATTGTTCTAACAGTTCAGGCACTAATCTTCTTAAAGAGTCAGGGTGTGCAGGTTTATTTTCAGCCGGTTTGACCGGTAAAGTGACCTGTCTCAAAGTTCCACCTTTAGCGTTCCATACGCCCAAAATAAGCTCTTTCAGGCCTGTTGAACTGGATTTTTCAATTTCCTGGGAAAGCAAATCAAAATTGACAAGTCCCACCTGGTCCTGGGTGGTGTTTCCTCCGTAGTTTATCGTTCCGTCTTCGTTGATACTGTAAGAATAGCTGGATAATTGGGGGTAAGTCATGGGTAATTCGTGGTGGTTAATGCGTACGATATAATCGAACCAGGCTTCAAAACCGGCATCGTGGGCAATTGAATGGGGTTTGACCGATAATACTCTCAATCCGTATCCACGGTTGTTGATACTTAGGGTATCTTTGAAGTAGGAGTCTTTGGTTTCGTTTGAACCTTCAAACCTATCAACTAGCTTCTTTGCAAAGGAAAACATTAATTATCGCGAAGGTTTTTTGATCTCAAGTGCTCAATCATGGAATGAAGAAAATAGGAATGATGTGAGAGTACAGAATAGAACAAGTATTGATATAATCTATGCTGAAATGGGGTGTTACAAATTAGTGATGTACTGAAAATTGATGTACTGAAAATTAATGTACTGAAAATTAATGTACTGAAAATTAATGTACTGAAAATTAATGTACTGAAAATTAATGGAGTAAGAAAGTATAATGCACTGAAAATTAATGGAGTAAGAAAGCATAATGTACTGAAAATTAATGGAATTATAAAATAGTGATATAGTGATATTAATGGAATTATAAAATAGTGATATAGTGATATTAATGGAGCTATAAAATAGTAATATGAAAATTAATGGAGCTTTAAAGCGTAAAAAACTGAATTACAATGGAGTTATAAAGTATAAAGTACTGAAGCTTAATGGAGTTATAGATTATAATGTAATAAATACATAAAGTACTAAGTATAATGTCCAGTAAAATGAGATTATACCCCATACAACATCTACCTAGAATCCCCAAATTGATACAATATAGAATACCAGTTTATCTTCTTTTTTTCGAAGCATAGATTAACTTCGGAGAATGTTTCTTTAACGTCTTTTGCAGCTTCTGTAGGGGAGAAAAGTGTGAAAATTGAAGGGGTAGGTGTTTTTCTCTTACGAAATACTTCGAATCCACTGAAATCTCAGGACATATCTTTCTCGATTTAGACTCAAACTCTACATTGAAAAAGAGGTAGAACTTCTTGAAGTCGAAGTCGAACGTGCAAAGGGAAAAAATCATTTCGGACATGGGTAGCTTTACTTGCTCTGTCAAGCATTTCGTTGTGCAGTCTCCCAGTTCAACCTCTATTTTCTTGTGAGCTTCAAATTTTCGTCACTAAAATGGAATGGCTGCAAAAGTTTTGACAAAGTTATTATGGCTCATTTCAATTAATTGACATGACACTGAAGAACTACCACAATTGAACGATTTATATATCATAAATTACATACCCTAAGACTATAATGAACTTAAAACACTACTCTACACTAACGATACTAAAATACTTATATTACAGTCATAACGAAACATACAAAACTAAACAGAATTAGCAAGACCACCGGAGAAAGCCAAACACCAAGTGTAACTCTGGCCATTATCAAGGTAAGTAGACTTGAAATCATCGCCAGAAAAGAACTTGTATGATGATTTCGGATCAATGAGAGCCTGGTTCATCCGTATTATACCAGCCCATCCGTCCGACAATCCATCTACAAATCCCTTGATGGTAGAGTCCCATTCTTCTTGAACGTAGTCAGTTCCACGCACAAGAGCTGTAGCAGCAGTCATAGGCATCATATGGATTCCATGAACATATTGAGGGTACTCTTCAGCATCTCCAAAATAAGTGGTGAAAGCAATCTTGTTATCGAAGAAAATACCAGAAACCTTGTTTGGAATGATTTCAGAAGGAACAACATCGTTATCATCTGAAAAGTAGAAATATTTGTTCATAGATCTTTTCATAATAGCTAACATCAAATCACCTCTACCTTCCATAGAAGAATCATCAATAACAGATCCCCATAATTTCATACCGTATGAGAAGTGGTAATCTTCAGAAGATGATTCTTCGTTACGACCATCTCCACTGACAAACAAACCACCAGCCCAAGAGTGTCCAGCAAACCAATCAAACATTCTGGAGACTGGGAAATAGTTATCTTCTTCTGAAGGATTAGCAACGTCTCTGATCAAAGTGTTGACCCATTCCTTGTTTTCTTCGGCCCATGATCCACCTAATTGCTTATCAACATATCCTACAACAGCAGCTGCATGGATAAAGTACCCGTAATGGAAATGATGATCGTTATAGTATGGAGATCCGTAGTCAGCACCAGTATCACCATCTTGAGCAGCAGTAGATGTAACTCCCTTGAACTTAGTGTCGTACATCAAAGGGAAGCTTTGTTCATTATTGGTGTAAGTCTTGAACGCATCCTTCATGTCTTCTAGGACATCCTTAGCAAAATCTTCATCCTTGATGATATCATGGATAACCAACAACACACTAGCATATTTGTCAATAACTTTACCGGACCAGTACATGGAGTTCATGTTCTTGACGGTCAGTTTAATATCAACATCAACTTCTTCTTGGGCTGCTTTAGCAAGTTTCTTCAAGTCAGCAGTTTCATAGTTCAAATCCTTGTTCATGTTTGGTGCCCATGGAAGGAATCCAATATCTTGGCTCAAGGTTTCAGATAACTTGATTTCGTTTGCAAGAATACCAACCATATCACCCTTGGTGGTAGAAGTCAACTTGATAGGAGTCTTGGAGGAAGCAGTATCACTAGCAAAAGATTCAACATGGTGAGGGAATGCAAAAACAATGGTTTTACCAGAACTAGACTTACCTTCAGTTTCGTAGGTGAAAGCGTATTCAGCAGAAGTACCTGAAGAAGTACCTGAAACAGAAGCAGAAACAGCATATTGACCAGCAGCTTCATCGTAGTAACCGTCGTTGTCAGAATCAGAAGGAGCAACAGCCAATTGAATAATTAAACCATCAATAGCCTTGGATCCAGTAACGTGGTAAGAATCGTCGACATTCAACTTAAAGTCTTCTCCGTTTGGAACAGTGACATAAACAAGGTATTCGTAGTCATTGAACAAAGTGACTCTGTATTTCAATGTGTTTTTGGATAAAGCAGAAGAAGATTCTTTTTTGACACTGGAAACACCGTACAAACTGTTCAATTCAGCCTTCATGTCTCCGTGATAAATGGCAGTAACGAATCCCATACCTTGGACAATTGGGATCTCAACATAGTCAGAACCAACGGTTTTTTCGGCAGATAATTTGACAGTAGCAGACATGGATTTCATATCGGAGACACTTAAGAAATTGTTCTTTTCTGTTAAAGTAGTGGCAGAAATAAGCAATTCAGCATTGTTGGTAGGATTGTAGAAGTAAGAAGCACCTCCAGTGTTAGCATCTTTTTCACCCAAAACTCTCTTATCCTTGTCAGTATGTTGAACACCGAAACCAAAATAGTCTTTGGTCTTCCAGTACAATCCGTAAGGATAAGACCAGATCATGCTGGTTTGGTCATCCAAGAACAAGTTGGCGTAGAACTTATTGGTTTGATATGGAACGTCCTTGTTATCCACACCACTTGGAATACCTAAAGGTAATTCGTCTCTCTTAAAGACAGAATTTGGAGAAGTGCTAGAAATGACTTCAAAGAGGTCACCTCCACCCAAGGTAGGTTTTTTGGCAACAGATGAAGCAGTAGATGAAGCAGATGAGGATGATAAAGATGATGACTCAGAAGCAGATGATCTTAAAGCAGCAGATGAGCTTAAAGCAGCAGAAGAACTTAAAGCAGCCAAGGTGGAAGAAGCCAAGGATGAGTAAAGCTCAGATTCACTTGGGACAGCGTAAGCTGGAACAGTGGGTTCTGAAGTATTAGAGTACAACTTTCCAACAAACAAAGGAGATGAAGAAGATTTAGCCAATAAGCTCGAGACGGTACTGCTATCAATTCTCAAATCAATGGTGCTTGTAGCAGGAGATGAACTTTCATAATCGGATTCAGATTCATATTCTTCAGATTTGGATACCAACTTGTTCTTAATAGTAATTGGCTCACTTGCATCTTCAACATTGATAGTTCTAGTTCTCTTTGAAGTTGCAGAAACTGCAGGTTCGGTGATCAAGGGGTTTGGTAAAGTAGAAGTGATCGTTTCCAACTTGGTAGATTCAACGTAAGTGGTGGATGGAGTGACGGTGGCCACGAAAACAGTTTCAGTAGTGGTTTGGGCAGTTTTGGTAAGTTGAACAAAAACGTTAGAAGTATCAGTTTCAGTTTCGTATTCGTAAATGGTTGAACCTTCAGAATCAGTGGTTACAATTTTGGCTTGCTTGGTGTTCCGGTCGCTATTTTGGTTGTTTTGACTCTTAGGTCCGGAGGTAACAAACACTTGAGGTCCAGTAGTGGTGTAGAAAGTATTACCTTCACTGACAGTATATTCAACGTCGGAGGTAGTTAAGTAAGGACGGTTTTCGCCAACATTTTGGTTTTGGTCGCCATCATTTTGGTCAACTTCACCATTGACGAAAACAACTTCAATTCCACTATCGATTCCCTTTTGTTGTCCAGCTAAAGCTGATTCAATAGCATTAGAAAACCAATCTGGAGTGATATAATTGGTTTCAGTGATAGTGGTGACATCTTCTGAGTTTACTTTAGGAGCAAGTAAACTCAATAGAAGCAAAAATACTGGTTTCCCGTACATAATAAAGAATGACTTGGTTAGTTAAAAGAATGTAAGTAAAGAACGTGAAACGAGATACCAGATTTAGTGGACTAAAAACGGATCTTGGTAGATTTATATAAATTAATCACCAAGATATTATTTGGATCTCAACCAGCATCATGAAGAATCTTGATTACATCCCACTGATTTTCCAAGCGAATCGACTCACAGCCTAACAATCAAACCGAACCAAACCTGCTTATAAAATTTATTTAAGCTGGTAATTATTTTTTCGCAGCAAAATTTATTGTTTTAGCAGCCAGCCATTTTAGGCACAATTCGGAAAAACAATAGGATGAGGCTACTTTTGAAATTAAACAGGAAGGATACCAGGATAAGCGGATGAAATTGCTACTCGTCTGTTGTAGGCTACAACATGCGTCATTATGACCTTCTATATGCTACTATTATTCTATGAAATTAACGTTACATCAATAGATATTCACGTTTAGGTTGACTTGTCTGCAATGCTGATCATAAATACTACTGAGGTACTTGCTGCTTGAAAATAGGTTATTATCTAAGGTTTATTTTATGATTTAGACTGTTCACGTTGGTACCCAAAAAATTAGATGTCGCAGATGTGATGGTTTAAAAAAATAGGCTGAAAGTTTCCGCATTGGGATTTCTATTTACCTTTGAAGATTTTTGCGGTTTAAATGCCGGAGGTTCATGTTTGCTAAGTTAATTGGCTGACAGCTTTGGTTTGAATATGATGTAGAACACGATATGGGTGGGTTATCTAAATTAAAGTATTGAGATAAATACAGTTAGAGTTGTTGATAATAATATCGTAATTCTCGTACTTAAATTAGACTTTCGATTCCTTGACGAAAACTATGTACAATAACCAATCTGCGACCGAACATGCACCTGAGTAACTTTTTACTAATGATACTACTTACTAAATGCCCATACACACGTATATAGGCATTTCCCAGACGACTGCCACATCTGGATGTTAACCCCGTTGTTGTGAACGGTTGGTGAGAACCGACTCTTGCTGTCGATCGTTGATATTTTGATTATCAAATAGGATAATTTAGCCGCTAGCTGTGGCCCTCCACCGCCACTCCTACTTCCACAGCGCGAACGCGAGTGCGAGTTGACTGCCCCCACCCAACCAAATCTAACCTGTAATCATAATTTCCTCCTTAATGTCACCAACGAAAATCGTCGTAGTAGGAGCTGGGGTCAGTGGACTTACTACTGCCGTCGAGCTAAAGAGAGAACTCCCTGACTCAGATATTACAATTGTAGCAAAACATCTTCCAGGGGACCTTTCTCCCGAATATACTTCCCCATACGCTGGGGCTAATTGGCACTCAGCTGCTGCAAAAGACGACTTAAGACTCCAGGAATTCGATAAATACACTTATGGGCGTCTCCTCAAATTGGCCGATGATCCCAGAGCTGGAATTTGGAAAACTCGGGCTAATAGCTATAAAAGTGAGTATCTGGCTGCAAAAAATGGATTCAGCCCACCGTGGTTTAAAGACTTTGCCGAAGGGTTCAGATTAGTTCCAGAAGATGAACTTCCTCCCAATTCGTCACATGGATACTCCTTTGGGACTGTAATTATTTCGGTGCCGATTTACTTAAACTTTTTACTTCTTTCTGCCTATGAGCTTGGGATTTCTGTCAAAAGAGTCAGCCAGCTCAAGGATGTTTCGGAGGCTCTCGATCTTCATTCTTCCGGTGAAAAAGCTGATTTGGTCATCAATGCTTCGGGATTGTTAGCAAAGAGTTTATTGGGATACAAAGATTCAAGTCGTCAATACGGTGTAGCAGGCCAGATTCTTGCTGTACGTAATTCGATTCCAGAGACCTTCTCGCTTTCCCCCTTGAACGAGGAAGAAGACACTATTGGCGAAAGACTCTACTATTTTCCTCGAAAAGAAGGAGGAGGAATCATTGGGGGATGCTTTAATTTGAACTATTCTACTACAGATGTAGACGCAGGTTTGACTGAAAGAATAGTAGCTAAAGCCAAAAAGTATATTCCTCTGTTAGTCGATAAAAAGTATGGAAATCCTCCTGATATCGATATTATAAGCGTAGGTGTTGGCCAAAGACCGTACCGTGATGGTGGAGTTCGGGTTGAACAGGACCCAGAACACAAGTGGTTGGTTCATAATTATGGTGCAGGTTCCGGTGGATATCAGGGAAGCTATGGTTTTAGTCGGGAAGTTGTCAGAATCGTGAAAGGATTGAATTGAACCCTTTAGTGGAATAGAATTGGTGGATAAACATTAACATCAAAGAGACTAAAATATGACCTGAAAAAGTATTGATATTGTTATAGTAGAGTTAGATTAAGTATTAGAATTAGAATTAGCTCAACAGTATGAAAACTTATTACTTAAACTATAAGAACAATTGTGTGAAGTTGAAAGCTACTAGAATTTCAAATTAAACATCCGAGTTTAGCTATTGTTTATATCATGAAAATAACTCTCAGGACTAACTTTACCTTCCTCCAATAGACTGAGTCCTTCATTAATCTCCAAGCCAGGATTGAGCACCCAAAGGTTTGGTGGTATTATCTGGCTTACAGCAGGAGACAAAAGATTGTACCATAATTGCTTATATCCAGCAACATCCTCAGGAGTAGAAGTAAAACTACCTTTCTAATGGGAAGAGATTCATCCAAAAGCACAGATTGAAATGTATTCGTAAGTTTAATATTCTTCCTGGTTTTCGGTGTATGTGTTGGGAAGCAATCAGCAAATTATCAGTACCGAGAACATCAGAATCTTTTGTTGCTCATATGTCTTTTTAATAGAGTCAGAAAAACCAATGGTGTCCAAAGCATAGGAACATTTCCAACAGCTTTGACTTTATTGACGATATTGTCATAATTAGGTCAAAAAGCTCATTTGCACCCAAAGATTTAAGATCTAGCAACTTGAATACCAATGATACCAGAAGCTTTCACTCTACCCCAATTCAAAATATAGTTCCCTCCGTTATTTGATTTATCACCAGAAATTCCAACATCGAAAGCAAAAGAACACCCAATTGTCAGTAAGCTAGATGACAAAGCAGCTGCACCATCAAAAGTATCACCGATAGTGCTTGGATGTTTTCCCACACCCAAAGGGTCTTTTTGAATAATGACTAATCATACTTCACTGCTCCATCAGGTACACCTCTAACATGTTCAGCAAATTTCTCTCTGATTAAATCATTGTTTGTTGAAAGCCGAAACTTAGTCTCCATCCTCGTTACCTTGAACTTCTGATCCGATATCCTCAACAATTCCACTGGCATCACATCCAAGCATAATGTTCAAATCATTTGTGAATTGCAACACTTTCCATTCAGTTGGATCAAGGGTCACAGCCACCATTTTAACAGGAGTCTCATCCATGTTAATTGGTTTTTTTGCTGTTTTTTTGATGATAGTCGTGCCGTCTCCTTTAGGAAATGCAGCCTTCATTGGATTTTTAAGTAATTTTTCGCCATTACCCCCATAAGGCTACATGCCGTACAAGAACTATTAGTTGCAGACACTATCAACTGCTGTTGTTGTATAAAGCTTTGTTGAAATGTGTTGGATGAATTGTTCTGAAGGTCTTCGAGTCAAGAAGTCAATTGACTCTTAAAGGCTTTTTTAATTTTTAAAATATATGTCTGTCTTGCAAATAGAATTAAACATGGAATAGGATACAGATTAAAGGGACCAAACATTTCACAAAATCATAATCAATCAAAGTATAGCAGCAAATTAATGGAATATATATGATTTTGGTAGAACTACATTTTTCAAAAAATACACTTGTACGGAAGGTTCAAGAGTAAGGAATTGTCAAGAGGATACATTAGCTTAATTTCTAAATACCTGTCGAAAGAGTAAACTACTTATCAGCTTCTCCACAATTTAAATCCAATCATATTCTAAAAACAATCTTTTCGGCACTGTTCTTACCTTCTTTCAACATATTGATTCCATCGTTGACACTCTCCAAACCTGGATTGATAACCCAAAGATTTGCAGGCCTAATTTGGCAGAAGTATGGAGGCAACAACTTGTACTTGAATTCCTTGTATCTGGTAATACCCTCATCATTAGGAAGAAAGACTTGTCCCAAAAGTTCTACCCTGTCACCCAAAGCCACAGAAGTAAATGTGTCTGTGAGTCTGACGTTTCGTCCAGGCTTTTGCTTGATTTTCAGAGAACTACACAATAAATTGTCCATACCAAGGATATCTGAACCTTCAGTTGCATCGTATGTGCTTTGTAAAGTTTCAGGACTAGCAAATGTATCCAAAGCATAGGAGATGTTTCCAACAGCCTTGATTTTCTCGACAATATCCTTGTCCCTGTAGTCAAAAATTTCATTTGCACCCAAAGATTTGAGGAATTCGTGATGTGTGTCGTCAGCAGATGTAACAACCTTCAAACCATAAATTAATCTGGCAACTTGAATGGCAATGATTCCGGTAGCAGTTGTACCACCCCAAATCAAAATATAGTTGTTCTCGTTAACAGATTTATCGGGTGAAATTCCAAGGTTAAAAGCGAAAGAACACCCGACTGTCAGCAAACTGACATTTAGTGCAGCAGCCCCTTCAAAAGTATCAACGATTGAGCTTGGGTGCTTGCCTACAGATAATGGCTCGGTTTTAAAGGTTGATTTATCATGCTTGTAAGTTGCATCAGGAACACCTATAACGAATTCAGCAAATTTCCCTTTAGCCAAGTCAATACCACCACGATTGAAGGTAGATACATAATCACCAATTTCATAACCTTCAACTTCAGATCCAACTTGTTCAACAATTCCACTGGCATCACAGCCAATGATAACATTTGTATCCTTGGAATATTGTAAAGGTTTCCAGTCGGCAGGATTCATGGCAACAGCTACTGTCTTTATGAGTATCTCATTATTGGCAATAGTTGGTTTATCGGTTTCTTTGATAACGGAGTAACCGTTTCCATCGTGAAAAGCAGCTTTCATAGTGGGGTTGATTAAGGGTGAACTTTGCAGGAATTAGCCCATGTTTTATGTCACAAAGTCGGGATTAGCGTATGGTGCAGATTTTACGCAGTAATCCAATACAGGTTAATAGCTGAGAGAATCTCAATTGCGGGTTAGAATTATTTAGTAGATGGCATTTTTCATCTTTGTTTCTTAAAAATCACTTCAAACTGAGAACTGTTTACCTCGATTGATATGAGCATAGGATGGGGTTTAAATTTTAATTGCATTGGAGATTCTGAGCCCAACTATTCAATTAAGTTTTCAATTACGTTTTCAATTCTTCGATATCTACAAACCGTGATATAACAGTATATTCAATATGTATCTATAAGTCAAAGCTCGTAATATTACAATTCAACACACTCTAATTACATACCTGTCTAAAAAAAACATCGAAAATCTTTTTGCCCACCAGTTTAGCATACTTTTTCTGGTGTTCCTTATCAGTTTTGTTGTGGAAAAATTCCGAAGTCTTATTCTGTTCTGCTTTGAGAGGAGTAGGTTTATCGTTATATTTTTGGGTTTTAACCTGGATATCATATCCGGTTTGAGGTGCAAAGAACCCAGTATCCAGTGGTGTTTCAGGGATAGACATACAATTGCTTGCTTTTATTTCGCACCCACGAGACTGAATTGAATTGAAGATTGAGATCGCAACTGCAAAATGTAGGCTGAGAAATGAAAAACAATGAAGTATATGAATGGGGTATTTGATAAAGAGTAACTAATGTACTTAGAGTAAATAATAAACATGTGTCCTCTTATTTGTATGTGTTTCAATGTCCGGTCTGGACATTTAAGCAACTGTAAAAATGGTCTTTTAGGTTGCAAATTGTACCATTTTGGACAATTAGTTTTATTCTCTCAACTGCTCTACGAATTACGGCTGGTTTCTGATAGTATATTCAGCCTGAATTCAAAACTATGATACAATGCTTTCATATTCAAATAATGAATAGTTCAAGGGTATTGTATACAATGTTGAATAGTCTTAATCATGATTCCATCCAAAAGGGTGCCACCATTCAATAACAGATAATTTTACATTGGGTACGGCTCACCTTTCTTTCATTTCACTCTGAAAATTCAATTTACTTTACTTGTTCACTATTTGAATTTAAAACATTTAAGATTACAAACATTTCAATAATATTCCATTTTATAGCAACTTTTCTGCAACCAAAGTCACAAACTACATTTCACATACACACATCCTCTGATAACTTAACCCAACCAAATACTTCTGAAGGGTCCGCAAATGAAAACGAAACTCAGAATGAGCCACCGTTTGTTGATGGGCCTAATTTGAATGATACTAGGTTGCCAAATTCAAAGTTTCTTGCTTTGCAATTGCAACTCCAATAAATAAGTATCTCAATGGCGTTGATGAGGCCATTATCAATCACATTCCAAGTATCCCTCAAGCTGTAAGGCTTTTAGGTTCAACCAAAATTATCTCTGCTTAAGAAATGAATTGAGGTCAAAGATTCTCTTATCCCAATGTTCCTCCAAATGTTGACCCTAGTCAGTATTTTACCACAGCAACATATCTTAGTTTAATCAGTTGTTATATTCCTTGAGCTGTTCAAGCCCAGAAGAGCTTGGTCCGTTAAACACTTTATTAGCGTCAGTTATAAACGAAGGCGAAGCAGTTGTAATTCTTCAAAGCACAAGGAATCAATCAGTCACTCTTGATGATTTGTCAGGTCCCCAGTTACTCCAGTTATAACCAAGTATATTGGTGGTACTTGACGTACAAGAGCAGCATTAGTAAAAGCTAGGTCTGTCTTTTAATTTACTTTCTTTGAGGATATGGTTGAAAGGAATTGATTTAGATACTCCAAGTGATGTTGGGAATCAGATCTTTGAATTTAAAAGGGTCACCGATCTCCTCCTTACGTATATTTCTATATTTACCGAACAAATTGATAATATCGAAAGTGAATATATCAGAAAATTATCAGGCTTAAACGTAATTTTAGATGAATAAAACTACAGAGAAGAACTTATTTAGAAGATTGGATAACTGCGATGCCACAGGCCTCAATCTGAAGTAAAATGGCTTCAAAATGACTCCAATGACATGATGGACTTATTCCATCCTGATTTCACACGAAGAGAACTTCTCAGATCAACTCATAATCAACTCGAATCGATCACATCGGTCTACAAACCGACCCTTTTGTTAGATGTTCTTCGCCACTTGGGATTCAAACAAGAGTTCTCAACTACAGCTTGAGTGTACAGCGAGTCATCTTATTAATCGTATATTGCTTTGGTTATAAAGGTAACAACATCTTGTTTTATAATAGTGTTAGTTGGGTTGTTTTGGCACCAATTTGGATTAACAATTCTTGCACTCTAAACTTAAATATCTAAATAGTTGTACAAATTCTAGCTATACGACTTTTTTAACAAAAACTATAGCGAGTCGTGAAATGTATTTTTGCAGCCTGAAAAATGAATGGTTTATATGAATACCGAAGGTAGTTTAACTGAAATCTATTTAAACTGTAGAATAATAGTAGAATATATTATGTATGATGCACATTTTACTTTAGTTGGGTATGTCGATCTTGCCCCTCCCCCAGACTTTTGTACGTATAGTATGTTCATTAGATATGTATATGGTATGTGCACTACAGGTCGCACTTAAGTTAAATTTTTCTAGAGTGAAAAGAGTGAAAATTTATCATGAAGGCTTCTAGTGTATTGAACTTCAGTGCTTCGGCATCTGCAAACCTTAGGAGACCTTGGCAAACATTCAGAGACGGCCAGATATGGTATGGTTTGACCAAAACCGGGTCTAAAAGACATGCCTTGACCACTAAACAAGGAAACAAAAACTTCTACAAAGGAACTGGATCTTCAGGTATTGGTAAGTTAAATCCTGCTGGAAAATATATAGTCAACTGGAACAAGGTCAGAACATATGTAGTTCCAGGAGACCTTCATCTGGGGCAATTAAAGCCACTCGTTTCACCCACCTCACCCCAAATTGAACAGCATTACGTAGGGTACAGTGATGGGCCAAAGGATGCTAAGTTGGCATGGAAAAATTTAGTCGACTTTGTGGAGCACGGAGAAAACTACGATTCACAGGACGTCGAAAATACACATAGAGAGGAGTACATAAATCCTGAAGTTGTAAAGGGGGATTTAGTTTAGCTTGTATATAAAATAGATAATGAAGTAAGCACTGTATTTTCTTGAGTAACCATTTATGGTATTTCGCTAATGAGCTTATCATAATGAACTTATCATAATGGACTTGTATTGAACTTCATAAAGTTGTAAAAAACACCAGGAACCCAAAAATCATCACCGAAAGAGTCTCAATTTTTCACTCACCAACGCGTATGTCTTCACCCCAAGAAGTCCACACCCCCACCACAACGCCCCCAGCTCCCGAAGAAGAGACCCACACACCGGTCCCAACGCTGCCCCAGCCTGAGGATGAGGAAGACGGGTCTATTTCATTGCCTTTGTCCAAAATAAAGCGGATTTTCAAAATGGATCCAGAGTACAACGGAGCATCTCAATCTGCTGTTTTTGCAGCTGGAGCTGCTACAGAATTGTTTATTCAGTATTTAACAGAACAGGCAGCACTTGTTGCCAAAACTGAAAAGAGGAAAAAAATTATGTATAAAGACTTAAGCTCAGTGGTTTCGTCTGCAGATATGCTTCAGTTTCTTGGGGACACGATTCCCAAAACTGTGCCATTGAAGCAGGTGATTCAAGATGATGCCATGGAAGATGTCCAGGAAGAAAAGCAGGATATCACGCAAATGCTTCCACAGGCAGAGGAGCTGAATGCCAGAATTGGTGATATTGTTTAGATTAGTGGGTTGGATAAATAAGATTGTAGATTAAAAAATAACCAAGGGAGATGTGTAGATTAATATATAAGCAAGAGAAGGTACTTCCATTCATTATAGTATAATTTACAAGACGTAAACTTTAAACCCATTGATACTTACGTATTTCACTTAATCAATCACCCAACCTATATTACACTATTTACATAAAACCCACATAATACTTCGTACATATAACCCCAAGTCCACATCACCAAGCCCAATTGTCTGTGCTAGTTCCACCATCTTCACTGCTGAAGCATCAGATACAATCCTTTCGTAGCAGTTCAAACCGGTGATCAAATACTTGACCAACTCTCTCAAAAGTGGCACTCCCGTCCGAGTCTTAAACTCCACCACTTTAGTTTTGCCAAACCTGGCCAATATCATAGCTCCCAGATCCACAAACTTACGGCTGAAAAACGTATCGTTGTTCTGTCTGTCAGTTTCAACTATAAGAGTTAAAAGCTCAAGCCCGTGTGTAGCAACTTGTTCAGAAAATCCAGTTTCTGGGAAAAGCCCTAAAATATCCCCCCAGTTCTCTGCAGCTATGGGAAGAACAAGCTTGTAATTCGTACAGAGAACAGGATAAATCTTGATAAGGGTTTTGAGAATTTGCACCCGAAGTGTATCAGAAGGATGTGAAAGAAGCCGTAATCCGTAAAGAAAGATCCGCTGGACAAGAAAGTAGATGGATTTGGGAATAGCACATGTCCATTCTTCCTTCTCATCTTCACCGTTTTCCTTTGCATCATCACCTTCTCCTTCTTGGTCTTCATCTTCATCGTCAGAGTCTCCAAAAGGTGCATCCTTTTTCCTGAAATACACCTTTTCTCTCTCGTATCCCTCGTAAGGGTCTACAAGTTTGCCGTTTTCTTGCACTAGCTTTTTCACTTGTTCAATACTTTTCAACCCCCACGGCTTATACAACGACTCAGTACCAGTAATCTGATTCTTCATATACTCTTTGCCAATTTGGACCATGAGCTCGTTGAACACAATGAAAAAGCCTTCTACCAACACCGAGTAGCCGTGATAAGAGTCAAGGATAATAAACATCTGGGCAATCACGTCGTCGAGCTGGCTGGTTCGTAAAAGCTTGAGCCCCAGGAGTTTTAACACAATCATTAAGATGCCAGCCAAAGAAGGCGTAAGCGAGCTGGGGACTGAAAGCTTAAGACTCAAACTGTCAATAAGGTATTCCAGGTTATCCATGATCAATTGTGAGATTGAATCATCGTAGTATGCCCGAGCTATGGTCCTTATTGTCTGCTGAGAGTGTTGCTGAATCAAAGGATGGGAATTCAACGTGAGCCCTTCAAATATCGGGAACAAGTAGTCGATGAGAAACTGTTCTTTAAACTCTTGTTTTGGAAGATACTGGCTCACCACTCCAATTGTATCGAGAGCAATAGCATATGCCTTTTCAGTAGTGGTGTTTTCTTGTGACTGTTTGGAAAAAGTTACTAAACTGAAATCATGGAGTTTGGCATTGAGGGTCTCAATTAGTTCCTGTGATTGGTGTACAAGAAGGTACGCTATTTCCTCGTTGTTTTCAGAGCTGCCGAAATCTTCAACTACAAACTCGCTTATATCGAACTCGGCTTGCTTTTCTTTAACAAACTCATTTGCTAGCCACAATCCCATTCCTTCCTCAAGCGTAGAGCTCAGATCAAGAAGAACACTTTCCAAAACACTCAAACTGTCAAGGCTAAGCAGCTGTAGAAACCCCATGAACTCGCCTATTTGGTTCTCTACAGTCCCACTAAAGTTGGACTCAAAGTACCGCATATCTGAAGTTTCCCACGAAGTAGAAAGAGCAAGCAAATCAGAGGCTACATTTCGTCTTGTCACACCTTTGTTCACTTTCGTCAAGCTCAGAGCATTCACGTAAGGAGGAAGCTCGATATCGTCAAGTTTGTTCGAACTCTCCGACTCACCAAGCTTTGGAATTTCTTGTTTTCTGTCCTCTACCATTGAAACTACCACGAGAGAATCTCTAGTTTTCACCACACAACGCAGTACAAGTCGTTGTAAGTCGGGCCAAGCTCCGTCCAAAAGCACAAACTGGAACTCAAGCACCACCACGTACTGGAGAATCTTTTCCTCCGACGTAGATGTCATCACAGAGTGCAATTTATCAATAGACTCTTCGAGCTTGGCTGCTACGACTTTCAAAGGTAATTCTCCGTATGGCTGCATCTGAAACCGGGTGAAGAGAGCCCGTTCTCGTATCACGGCTCGTTGCTCTGGGGCAGACATTTGGCCTGTTTCAGGATAACACTGGGCGTAGCAAACCAGCCCCAAAATTTCAATACACATTGGGAAAAGCTCGTTAAAAAGCGACCAGAAACAATGGGAAAAAATGGCCTCCACAAACTGCTGAATACTTTGGCGAACTTGGTTTTTTTGGGCTTTTGAAAGCACGCTTTTGAAGAAAGTATTGAGTGCTAGCTTGAGCTGTTTGGCCGTTGCTGCATGCCACAGGCCGTTGTTTAGACGGATATTGGCACGGAGAGGATCGGTTTCTTGTGTACCATTTTCGGGAAACTCTGACCTTTTCTCTAACTCTACATCCACGGTTTTGTCAGCAAAAACCTTTACTACGAGCTCTCGTGCCAAATCTACCACCGCACAAATCAGCTTAAAATGCCCATTTTTCGTCCCAAAGTTCACCAAGCCCGATACAACTCCGGGAAAGATCTGTGTGACCTGCTGGGGCGACATTACGTCGAGAAATAGCACCGTCATCGTGTTGAACACCACTGCAAGTGTCGCCGTATCTTTGGGCAGAGTTGCTGCTAAAACCTCTAGTAAAGTCGTCGATGTGTCCCCAAGCAACGACATTCGTTTCCCATCACTTTCATCAAAGTATTCGTTGTCGATAGCCCTGATAATTGAGCCTAGAGCATCCAAACTTGCGGCCCTAAAGTTCGAATCTGCATCCGTTTCCTTCCGTATAAGAAAGCAAACGAGTGGGTACAAGTTGTCGACCAACTGGGGAGAAAACTGGTGGTTTGGATACCAGCAATTGGTGATCAAGAACGAGATAATCTCTAGCACGAATCGAGCACCATTTTCAGGCAAAGACGGCAATTTTAGCACTGAAGAAACGGGGAAAAATACATAGTCTCCCACATTGGTATTTAGATAGTATAGCTGGTTTTCTTGTGTGTTTTTCTGGCGATGTTCAGCCAAAATTCGGGCAAGTTCTGCAAGTGTGGGCCCGATTTCCTGGGGATTTGGAGCTATTGCGTGCAGAGAAAGTCGTACACAGACAGGTTTGATTTCCAAAAAAAGCAGGGCACTTAGGCGGGCCAGGATCTGTGTATTTATGCCCAGAGCCACCGCATTGGGGTCATTAAAATGGCTATTCATCAATTTCTGTCAGTACACAGTATAAACTCAGGTGCGCATTGAATGCAAAATAACTGAAAAGTCGCAGTGAAAATTTTTTTATCCAACTCGAAAGTACGTAAATTCGAGAGTTATGGCAAAAGAATCTGGATCTTGGGGTGATTATCTGGAGGTCTGTGTATGAAGATACACATAGTTTTAGAGCAGCCACTTCGGTACCCGTTTCAACAACTGATACTTTGAGAGTACAGATACCTTATGCCACGTTGGACTGAAAAATTCATGAATTTTTTCATGAATTTTTCTCGTGAATTTTTCACTTCTAACGGGCCTTCATGACTCCACCATTCGGACACTCATGGAGAATACTAACCTATAGATGACCAGAACCTCCGTATTAGCCGATGCTTTAAATGCCATCAACAACGCCGAAAAAACCGGAAAAAGACAAGTGTTGATCAGACCTTCCTCCAAAGTGATTGTCAAATTCTTGACTGTTATGCAAAAACACGGTATGTATTTCCCCCGAATTGATAACTGGATGGATTGATCGGTGTGCAGTCCCTTTCTGTCTTTTAAGTATTCGGAATATCAATGGAGAGACTTACACGGTGAGTGTCGAATCTACTTCGCCTACTGTTTAATCTTCTCCTACACCTTGAGCCTTACTAACATTTGATAGGATATATCGGAGAATTCGAATATATTGATGACCACAGAAGTGGAAAGATTGTTGTTCAATTGAACGGTAGATTGAACAAGTGTGGTGTTATTAATCCTAGATTCAATGTCAAGATCGGTGATATTGAAAGATGGACTGATAACTTGTTACCTGCTAGACAGTTTGGGTATGTGATTTTGACTACCTCTGCCGGGATCATGGATCACGAAGAGGCTAGAAGAAAGCACGTTTCCGGAAAGATCTTGGGTTTTGTGTATTAAATGTATGTTTTCAGTTTATTTCATTGTATCCATTTATATATTTGATTATTTCTGTTTCTCTCTCAGATCTATTCGAATCTTTTGATACAATCTGTTGTATCAATTTCGAATATTTTGAGATGAATCACTCACAAGTATGGCTCAGTTCTACAGAAGTTGTAAGCATTTGCAAAATAGCCCTGGGTGCACTCAAACCCACAAAAAGTGTTAAAAAGTGTTGCAGAGTAAATAAAAAGTGGGTATACTCAAAGTATTTTTCCTGCATAATACAATGCATGAACAATTCTTCAGACTTAACCTGATCTTCAAAACCCAAGTATTGAAAACCCATTTCTCCTACTCGTCCACATATTCCCTTGATCCTTGATCCCCGTGATCTCCCAATTCCTACACTCTCTACTCCCCACTCCCAATCCCTACTTCCAATTCTTACTCCCAATTCCTACACCTACTCCACCCTTCACCATTCACAACTCCACAGTGAAAAATCGCGATCCTCCAATGCAGTCAAAGCTCAAGTTCATCTCCACCACCCTCTCGTGGACGATCCGGGCCGGCTGTGCGTTCCACCTCATCCACGAGTACGTCTACGAGTTCACCGAGACTCGAGGCGAGTCCATGCTCCCCACCATCAACGCCCAGCACGATTATATTCATGCCATTAAAACCTACCGTTACGGTCGTAATGTTAACTTAGGTGACTGTATTGTGGCCACAAAACCTTCAGATCCTTCACAAAGAGTGTGCAAAAGAATCACAGGAATGCCTGGTGATCTTGTCTTGGTGGATCCGTCTTCTTCGCTGCAATTGACGAATCTGCTGCTCCAAGCTGCCAGCCATGATGGCTTTAATAAGTACATAAAAGTTCCTCAGGGTCACGTCTGGGTGACGGGAGATAACTTGTGTCATTCTCTTGACTCCAGGTCGTATTCGGTGCTACCCATGGCACTAATCAAGGGGAAAATAGTGGCTGCTAATTCTCTAGATAAGGGCTTTATAGACGACTCAGGGAGGTTTAATCTCTGGAATTTCCGGTGGCTAGAGAATACTTTTGAGTAGACTAGGTTATGATAGACATTTGTATTTTAAAGTAGATTGAATAATTATGTAAATAGTAAAATTATAAGTTTATTTGTATTTTAAAGCAGATTGGAAAATTATGCAAATAGTAGATTTATAAGTTTATTTGTATTTATAGTAGATTGAATAGTTATGTAAATAGTAGATTTATAAGTTTATTTGTATTTTTAGTAGATTGAATAGTTATGTAAATAGTAGATTTATAAGTTTATTTGTACTCTATAGTAGATTGAATAATTATGTAAATAGTAGATTTATTGGTTTATTTGTATGTAAACAGTAGATCGTGTGATTATATATTGTATAGATAATTGAGTACTATCAGGATACTCCTACTACAACTTACGTCGTACAGACCTAACTAAGTCTTACCTATTTTTCTCAAGTATCCTAAATGTCTCAATGCCTTGCTACCCAAAAACACAGCAGCAATCCCCATTTGAGCCGACCGGAAAAGGGTAGTGAAAATCGAATCCCCCAAGTAGTATCTGAAGAAAATAACCTCAAGACTGGCTAAAGTAATGAAAAAAGAAACATTAACTCCAATCTGTCTAGATGGTGTACTATTTACTAATCCATACATATCTTCACCAATTTGGAAAGTCCAGATTCCAATTAAAAACAAAAACATCACCAAGTTCAATCCCGAGAACAAGATTGGGAAGAAGGGGTTGATGGTCTTTTCTTCGCCTCTGAAGATATGGTGAATTTCGGGCTTAATTCCCACTCTTTCCGCATTTTTATAAGGAACAAGTGCCTTCAATTCCTCAGAAGGAATAAGCTCTCCCAAAGGCTTGTACAAGTTAGCATCACCGGAATCAGCAGCGATCAAATTGATCAAGACCTTGTCCAAGTTTCTAATACTCGTGGGTAATTTCGACACGTGAGTGGTCAATTTAAGGGCTTTTCTGTTGACGTTGTATTTGGGGAAAAAAGGAACGTCAAGCCCTTTCCCATCACCCAAAGTAATCACCAATTGGTGTGGTTGCTTGGACACGTCAGATAACTGAATTTCGAATTCGAGTTTATCCTTAGTGGATTCGATGGGGAGTGACTTGATTTCCTGGGTGGAAATCTCCCCGTATTGGTATGAGGCTTCATTGACCTTGACGGTGGCCTGCGATACCTGGATGGCCGCAGCCGACGCCAATGCTGTGATAAAAGCGAGGTAGCTGAACTTCATGTTGTCGAAATTTGTGCGACTGAAAAATGGGAGTTATCCATTAATGAGATGGTAATTGAGGAGAATGATTTTTGATTCAAGAAGTAATGAGTACTGATTCAGGGGTGATCAATGTGAGTTAGTTCAAGGAAAAATGAAACAACACAGGAAATAACGAAATAATACAAGAAATTCGAAATAATACAAGAAATTCGAAGTAACAAGAAATAACGAATTGCAATACTAATTAAATACAATACTAAGAGTCCCTATTAATATTCTTCTCTCATATCAACTCTTCATGAGTCTCGTCACTAAAGTAGCCCTCAAGTTCAGCAGTGAGCCCCGAATTGACATTCACTTCTGTTCCGTCTCCACCTCTTCCTTCCACAATATATCCCTCTGTAGCAAAAGACGGTTCCATAGTGTTCAGCCTTTGAAACACATTCATGGCAGAAACAACCCAGCTAAAACAGCCGTTGAAAAAAAAAGTCCCCAACACTGGCTGAAGCATAATCACGGCTGCTGCTAAAATAGAGCCTACAATGAAAAGTGGGATCAAAAACGGTAAAATTGCAATGAAAACAATGGCTGTTGTTAGACCTCTAGTTCACATATACATACTTATTCCTGCCAGGAAAAACAACCAGATATAGTAGATTCCTGTCGTTGTGAGTAAAGAAAAGAACATTGTACAAACGGCTGCAAATTGCGTCTACGAAACCATAGGGTGTGAAATTTTTTGGTTTGTTTTTTTCACTTTTTTCATAATCCATATCCCAAGTCTTCTGTTCCATCAACTTCTCTCTTTCACCAGTTGTTCAATTCTGAACCTTCCAGCTCTAAAACACGTCTATTAATGAACTTCTCATCATCGCGATAATTTTCCAATGCAGTTCTTGACTTCCAGAACCCTCATCTACATAAGAGTTATTCTCCTTCTTACAGGAGCCTTTTGGCTTCTCACAGACTCAAAGACGCTTCTTCACTCAAACTTCATTCTTCTTTTCGGAGAAGCAATGAGACTCCCCATCATTGCTGTCGATAATAAAAATCCTTATAATGGAATTGTAGCTATTTTCATGGCTTTCAATGCATTATCTGATTTAATTCCCGCAATGGCTGATAATATCGAATTCTTTGAAACTTTGGTCCCTGCTAGATTATTCCTTTTTTTTGCTTTGGGAGGATACACATATTTAATTGAAGATCACGTTGTTAGTAATAACGTAACTTTTGTCTACGCCTTCGTGGAAGTTTGGATTAACTTTTTAATCTACACCGATTTAAGAGAAGAAAAATATCAAAGATTAAAAGAGTATGTGGCTGAACATGGTGAAGAAATGCAAAGAGAAGCTGGTGAGCAAATTAGAATTATTGAAGATTAATATATATTACTCGCATAGGAATCTCTGAATTGACCAATCTATAGACTGGTCAATTTCTGTAAAGTCATTGAACGTAAGCTTGAGTACGTTGATTCCCTGCTCGTTGGTTTCGAGATGGGTGTGGTTTTCAAACTTTATGATCTTGAGGTGTAGAATGGAATTGACAAAGATTTCACTTGCTGTCAAATCGATGTCTATTTTCAAATACTTTTCGTTATCCAAGTTTTTCACCACAAGCTTGAATGTCGTCACTGGTTTTTCTGTGGATTTAACAAATGCAGATTCAATAACTTCAAATTCCTTGATGTTTTGGTACTTTGAAATACTCGACTCAAGCTGTACTTTGCTCACGTATTTTTGTTTTATTTTTGCAATCAAGTCTTCAATCTCATGTATGAATGCTTCGTGTTTCATATGACCAATCAATGGTCTTAGAATCAACGGATGAGAATTATTTTGCTTAAATTTAGTAAAATTGGTGGGGATTTTTTGCTTGAGATTTAAATTATACTTGAAGTAGCCACACAACATGATTTTGAGGTAGTTGAGAATCATCTGGCACTTCTGGTTGTTTTTGTGGGCATTATCTTCATAGAGCATCGCATCTTCTTCGGTGTTTTCGTCATAGGGTATGGCTTCTATTTCTATGATTTCGTTGTTGACTTCAAGAATGATTTTGTCAGAAATAATCAGCACATTGTAATTGATCAAAGTCCGTGCTTCTCGGATTAATTGATAGAATAAATCTTCTTCAAATATGAAAAACCGGGCCTTCTCTATATCACTTATAAGCCCGTCTTCAGTATGGGAAATATCAAATTGAAACTTACTTTGTCCCGTCAACATATACTCATCGTCAACCTTGCTGAGTATTTTGACTCTCACGTACTTGAAGGTTTTGCTGATAAACTTTTTATTTGACTCCAAAACTGGAGTGAAAGAAAGTTCACCTGTTTTGGGGTTCCGTCTCAAAATGGCTATACCTTTATCATGATAGCAAGATCCTGAATCTCCGTATCCATATTTGACCCCAATGGCTTTCGAATTATCAATTGGGTCTCTGGTTTTCAAAAGAATCTCCTTATTGCTTAATACCCTATTAATCATGTTCCAGTACACTTTTTCTTTCAGCACTTGCAGACTCAATTCCTGCTGCTTGTTTTTGAAAAGCAGCTTGATCTTACTGAGAGATTCATATTTCCATCCCTGGCCCATTTTACGGACATTTGCATCGACAATATTGTCTTCACCAGCCAATCTGTCGGTGTTAAAAGACCCTAGAGGAACCGTTTTCGACAAATGTGGTGATATGGTTGATTTGGCAAGATTGGGCTTGCTTGTACTCAAAAGAAGCGAAACTAAGTCGAGTGCTAGCGAAGTTTCATTCAAAGCTAGATTAATGTTCTTGCTGAGATCCATTTTAAGTTTATGGATTTTGTCCAGGTCCGAATCCTCAGCTTCTGGGTCTATTTCCATAGGTGATTCTGATTCGTCTATTTCGTCTGTTGGGTCTCCGTTGATTTGTTTTTGGAGCTGTTCTTCACTCAAGGTGACAAAACTCTTGCGCTCTTGTAGGATTTTTGGAATCACTTCTGCGAGGGTGAAGTCATCTCTGATAAGTTAGTAAGAACATTAGGAAGCATAAGTACATACTCTTTGTGTAAAAACGGATCCTTGGACCCGCTGAACAATTCGTCCTCGACCTTAACTTGAATGTAATGGTCCATATTGAAATTTTTAGATCGCGACTTGCAACATTAACTACTGAGTCTACAAACTGAATGTGAATATAAACTATTTATTCCATAAAATCATCCAAATCGCCTTCTTCAATAGCCTTCAACAACTCGAACTCGTCCTCAAGAGATTCCTGGTTTTTGTTATCATCCTTTAAGTTTTCTGATGGGTACCTCATGGATTTGACTGAGTCGTTGTGTAAACTTAAACAGAACTTGATTCTCTGGTCAAATTCTTGTTGGGGCAATTTTGTTGAATATATGTCTAATAACTCTTTCGATTGCATGTATCCCTTTTCGTGGTTGATGGTAGCATCTATGACTCCGTCTCTAATGGCTTTAGCCACTATATACTCTGTCAGTTCTTCCGAATCTAAATGTAACTTTATACAGATATCCTTCAAGGAGATCTTGGAGTACGACAATGAGATGATTCTGATTCCGGTTTTGATGACATTTTGGTGTAATCTCGACACCAAGGAGTAGTTATCATCCTTGATGAAATCGGGTTTATATTTGTTCAATACTTGCTGGAACAATTTCAAATCTCCTAATTTAACTGCTCTTGTTACTTGGAAATATGGTTCAAGGTTCCATCCATCTGTTTTGAATGCCTTTAATTCAGGTACATCACCCATCAAAAGTTCGATTATGATATTCAATTTGGTGGCACTTTGGATAAATCCAACCGAGAATTTGGTCTGTGGTGACTTTCTGATGGCCGTGATACAACATTCATTGGCCAACGAGTAATTCAACTGAATGGCATGGATTTTAGCTAAATAATAGTAATATCTTGCTCCCAAAGAAGTGTTTGCTTCTGCTGGGAATTCAGATTTTTCTACCAAGTTCAAGGCCTGGTCAATATCTTTTGTCAACAAGTAGTTTCTTAACAAAATGGTGATGATTGAAGCAACTGTTTCGGAGTCGTGTCTCAAAGTAGCAGACCTTAATCCATATAATAATTCGGGGCGAATTGAGTATAAATCGTTGATGAGTTCTTTTGTTCTGGAAATGTAAAACCATATTTTGGCATTGATGAAATCCAAGGATCTGATGTTGTAAATTTTCATCACCTGGATCACGTACAGGTTAAATTCATCAAGTTTCTGTAAATTTTGTGAGTCTAATAAGTAAAGCTGAACGAGTAAGTGAAGGTACAAGTCGATTTCAGGAATCAAATCAAACTTCGAATCAGTGTCATCTGTTGGGGCCACAGCTCCTGTAGCAGCAGCTGGTGGGAGATAATCATGGATGTAAGCTCTGGAAGCCACTGAGCCGTAAGCTTTAGAAATGACAGAAACAAGAGGTGAGACGTCTTGGTTTAAAGACCGTCTAAGGCTGCCCAAACCACGGAATAATTTGGTGATGTATCTGTTATCGAAAGATGTAGATACTTTCTTCAAAAGCATGAACGATTGTTCGATTTCGGAGGCCACATCGTTGGTGGGTTCTTTCATTTCGATATCTTCAGACATGTTGCCACTGAAATTTTGTGCGAGTGAGAATGGTAGGATTTATGGAGGGTATTTATGTTTGGGGAATGGTGATGATGGGAACGGTGATGATGGGAACGGTGATGATGGGAGCAGTGATGATGGAAGAATTGATGTCTTTAAGGATTTGAAGTGTTTTGAAGTGTTTGAATTTTTTCGGAGTTTTGATTTAGTTTGGTTCTGGATGAGATGATTGACCAGTTTATGTATGTTTCTCTTTAGTAGTAAGGTATAGAAGTGAATAGAAGGTGATGATATATAATGATATATAATCAGGGATACGAAGGGTACGAAAAAATGAAGGGTACGAAAAAATCAAGGGTACGAAAAATATGAAGAATACAAAAGATGTGTATTTTACTTTTATTTGTCTTTGATTTTATTTTTGGACAGTTTTATCCAAATTGTGAGATTCACATATAAATCAGATTTCTGGTTTTACTGTTTCACATTACATTCATTTTATATATTGTTACTATATTTTATTTCACGTTTGATTTCCTTCAAAATCCTATATACCTAGTATGACTTCATTTCAAATACAAAACTAACAAGATAAACCCCGTCAAAGCATATATTAGTCTACTACTCTATTAACAGCACAGGTTGTTTTGACCCAGATTTAATGATTGACCCCTCAAGTTCACATTCAGCTTGCTATTAGTACCTTGATTAGAATTAGTGTTATTTGTCATTTGTGCTTTAATTTGTCTTGCCATCGTATAGAAAGCTTGCTCAACATTAGTAGAACTAGAAGCTGAAGTCTCTAAAAATGGAATATCTAAAGCATCTGCAAACTCCTTAGCAGCTGTATATTCCACGACTTTTTTGTCAGATAAATCAGCTTTATTACCAACTAATAATTTCATTACACCACTGGTAGCATAACGATCAATTTCTTGTAACCATTGTTTGACGTTATTAAATGATTCTTGATCGGTCACGTCGTAAACAATGATGATCCCGTGAGCCCCCCTGTAGTACGACGAGGTGATGGTTCTAAATCTTTCTTGGCCTGCGGTATCCCAGATTTGTAATTTGATTATTTTACCGTCCAATTCTACACTCTTGATTTTGAAATCAACTCCAATGGTGGAGATGTAATCTGGAACAAATGAGTTCTCTGCGAATCTGAAAAGGAGACATGATTTACCGACTCCGGAATCTCCAATTAATAACAACTTAAATAAGTAATCGTATTCGTTATTCATGGCTACTTGTTATGATTAAGGAGTTTTTTGATGATGGCCGCGCGCGCACGACAAGGTTGTGTCTTGGTTCAGGATGGACAATGATGGGTTAATGGGTATTGATGGGTATTGATGGGTTAATGGGTATTGATGGATACTTGATGTGTATTAATGGGTATCAATGGGTATCAATGGGTATTTAATGAGAGATACCAAATGGTACAGCCAATAGCACATGATCGATCTAAACGAAAGTACAGCCAATAGACAGCACATGATCGATCTAAACTTATTTAGCTAAATATGTACCAACATTTACTCTGAATTAAAACATGTGTAAATCTCTTGTTTCTCCAATACAAACAAACACATCTGATTTCTACACTCATTTTCTTTCTGTATTCTAATTCTTATGCATTAGCCTGAATAGTATGGCTATATCATTTCAGACCGGAAAATTAACAAAAAAACCCCAGACGCCTTAAGAATCCTACAAACTTTTATTTACCCAACCTACATTAATAATAAACTACGTGTGATAAAATATTTTATATTTTCTACTTACTGACTATTTTTTTCTGTTTTATGATGTTTTGTATTTTTTGGTTATTTTTTAGGTGTATTTTTGAAATCAATGTCTTTTGACCCATGAACTTTTTCTTGTCCATGGTTGTCTTTGGGTGTCATTTCTTCTGTTTCTCCATCTCTCCAAGTCTGGAAAGCTGTGTTGGAAAGTTGTTCCATTTTCTACTTCTTTCTTTGTGCTTTTACTTTTTGACCCATGGTATCTCTTTTTCTTTTTCATCTCTTTCTTCCTGATCACTTGTAACAAAGCTGCAGTGTAAAGAAATCTGATCCATGAAATCAGTTGAGACTTAATGTAAGAATCAAGTGAGACTTTTACTGGGTTTTTGTAGAGCTGCAAAGCTGAGCTTTGGTTTCTCACAACTAAAGCATTGCTTTCACTACCTTCTAAAGTAGCTCCCTGAATCACTGTAGTGGTGATCGTTTCAGGAATAGTAAGCTTGAGAGTGACGTTTTGAATGACTACTGTTGGTTTGTGGATTTGGAGAGTGAGATTTTTGTTTCTCAAGACCAATGCAGTACAGACGTTAGTAGAAGTGGTTTTAGTATGGGTGAGGGTGGTAGTGGTAGAAGTGGTTTTAGTATGGGTGAGGGTGGTAGTGGTAGAAGTGGTAGTGGTAGAGTTTTTGTTAGTTTTGGCTTTTTGAATTCTTACAAATTCTCTCTTAGCTCTTGCAATGGAGTACTGCAATTTTGCAGCTGCCAACTGTTTTTCCAAGATCGCTTTCCTCTTCTCCAATAATGAAATTTCGGGATCAACAGGGGCTTGAGCCAAGTAAGAATTCAAAAAAATATTTGAGTTGTAAGTAAATTGTGACATTTGAGTGAGTTGAAAAAAAGAGGATTTCTGGGAGAATCCACCTCTATTTATAGACCAACTCTCAGGCATTTTTTGGCAATTTATGCTGGAATGTATATTAAATTCCCATAGTAATTTAGTATGGGAGCTGAAAAGTGGCTTTCTATTCTGCTATCTGGAACTTCCTTAATTCAACATACTAAATTTCTTCCTGCATTTGACTTTTCGCAGCCAGCATATTAATATGCTAGAAGGTGTAGAGAAGGTTGTAGAGAAGGTTGTAGAGAAGGTTGTAGAGAAGGTTGTAGAGAAGGTTGTAAAGAAGATTGTAGAAAAGTTGTAGAAAAGTTGTAGGGAAGGTTGTAAAGAAGATTGTAGAAAAGTTGTAGGGAAGGAAGAAGGGGAAGAAAAGGCTAGATCTAGGGTAGAAGATATTGTGCTAAATGAGTTGTATGTGCTGAGTGCACTCTTGAATTCATTTTTGAACGAGTACTCGGCTTGAGACTTTTGATGGGCTGGAGTATAACTCTGATATGCTACAGAAGACAAGTTAGTGTCAAAGTGCATTAGATACAGAAATTCATGTGAAACATTCATACTAATTAGGCCAGATAATCTTATGCGAATACTATTATTTTACAGAGAAACTTAACACTAATACAGATTATATCCATTACTATTTACTCTTGCTTTTCGACCTTCTCGACCTTCTCGTTCTCAATATTCTCCACAGCCTCTTGGGCAACCTTCCTAGGCAGCTTTTTGGCCAACTTCTTGGCTATCAAGACCATTTTGTAGAACCAAAAGACATTCAACATGTCCAAAGATGCATTCAATCCCAACAATATCACCGGGAAAAATGGATGTACCAGTCCCCAAGTCTTGAACATATCTGAGGCCACAATTCCCACGGCATAAAAGCCCCATACAATTCGGATTCCAAAGAAGGTAGCAAGTAACAAGATCCCATTGATCAAAACCACTTTTTGACTAATCACTCCAGCAGGCAAGTGCGATGCAAACCAGTTAATATTGACAAAAGGAGTCGATAATTCAAAGATCAAAAAATTACCTACCCATGGCAAACAGTAGGGTTTTAAAGTACTTCCAAACACAAACAAAGCAGCTAATCCGTGGAACAAAAAGCTGAAGCCAAACAGCTTAAACCACACCAAACACACACAAACGTCCCAAATAAAGTAGCCAGTTGCGAGTGCAGCCACAAGACCTGAATATGGGGTATAGCCATGCAACGAAGTGTGAGGGTCATCAAGACGATTTCTGTAGAAAGGGTTGTTAAGCATGGGCAAAACCGACCCAATAGAAATCACACATTGGACTTGAGAAACCAAATGGATATCAAAGTTTCTTCTTGTGTGTTGCTTAAGCAGAGTGTAGTGAGAACCGAGCCAAAGTTTGCAGATGTAAGGCGACACGAGCTGGACCAAGACGTAGAACACAAACAGGCCTGCGATTTCGTGCCAATGGGCAGCAAAGTAGTTGGATGGTTCGGCTGGGAACGGACGGAGAGCAAGAAGGGGGTCGTTATACAATACGGGGACTTCGTAGGGTACGAGATCAAGGATCAGGAGCATGTTGGGTGAAATTTAAAGCGAGAAATCCGAGATGTCGTGCATTTGTACCGAGTGTCGTCGCTGAGTGTCGTCGCCGAGTGTCGTCGCCGTATGTCGCACACATTTACCCAAATTTTCCCACATTTGCACGACACTCATAATGCACGACACTCATAATCCACGACACCCATAATGCACGACACGTGAATTCGTTGAAGGAAATTTTCACTCATCACTATGGCTTTTGACCTTGTTTGTTTAGGAAACCCATTATTAGATCTCCAATTAGACGTCGAAAAGGACATCCTTCAAAAGTATGACTTAAAGGATAACGATGCCATTTTGGCTGAAGAAAAACACCTTCCTATCTATGATGAAATCATCAATAACCCTAAATTGATTCTCGTAGCTGGAGGTGCTGCTCAAAACACTGCTAGAGGTGCCCAGTACATTCTTCCTCCAGACAGTGTTGCCTACTTCGGTGCTGTTGGGGATGACGTCTACAGAGACAAGTTAAACGAAGCTAATGCTAAATACGGATTGACCACTAAATATATGGTCGACAAAGATCACGAAACCGGGAAATGTGCTGCTTTAATTTACAAGCACCACAGATCGTTGGTCACTGATTTGGCTGCTGCTAACCACTTCAAGGCCTCCCATTTGGATATTCCAGAAAACTGGAGTATTGTTGAAAATGCCAAGGTTTTCTATATTGGAGGATTCCACTTGACAGTTTCTCCAGAAGCCATTGCTAAGTTAGGAAAGCATGCTGCTGAAACCAACAAGCCATTTGCCTTGAACCTCAGTGCTCCTTTCATTCCTCAATTCTTCAAGGATCCATTAGCTCAATCTATTCCTTATGCTGACTACATTATTGGTAACGAAAGTGAAGCAGCTGCTTTTGCTGAAGCTAATGGATTAGAACAAACTGATGTCGAATCTGTGGCCAAGCACATCGCCAAGTTGCCAAAGATCAACCAACAGAGACCAAGAACGGTTGTTTTCACTCAGGGAACTGAAGAAACCGTGGTTGTTTCTGTCAATGGTGAAGGTTTTGACGTTAAAAAATACCCAGTTGTTTTGTTAGAAAGTGAAAAGATTGCTGACACCAACGGGGCTGGAGATGCTTTTGCTGCTGGGTTTATTGCTTCTGTTGTTGAAGGAAAAGACCTTGAACAGAGTGTGCATGTTGGACAATGGGCTGCAAAACTTTCATTACAAGAAGTTGGACCATCTTTCCCATTCCCAAAACAAACCTACACTGCTTAAATTTAAATATCTACTTTAGAACCTCTTTACTTCTTCAACATAATTAGGGTAGCATAGAATTCAACATTTTGCTTTATTCACCTTTGTCCGATTTTTCACTCCATGTGGTAATTTCGCATCTCATCTCATGGTCCTGAAAGACTACTACTACAAATTAGCGAGTGAAGTCCCACAAGAACGCCTTGATGCGGCCATAGGACTCATCAAAGAGTTGTCCAGTGAAGACTCCAAGTCTGAGTGGGATTATGCTTTGAATAGATTGCTTAAAGGGTTGAATACCACCAGACAAAGTGCTCGCTATGGGTTTTCAATGGCCTTGACTGAGCTTTCTCGAGAATTAATTACTGGCTCATATGACTTATCTGTTTCGACTTTCATCGACGAGATCCTTAAGACCATTGAGATCAAGCCTCTGATGAAGGGGAAGGAAGAGAGAGCTGCTCTTTTCGGTAGAATGTTTGGGCTTCAGAGCTTGATCAACAGCAAGCTTATTTTCGACGAAAAATACTCGAATGAAGCCGTGGTTTTCAAGTTTGCCGGCTGCTTGCTTGAGCTTGCGTCCCTGAAATCCTGGTTGAGAGAAACCACCATTTTCACCGTTTGTTCTTTTATAAAGCAATGTGAATTATCCGATAAGCTTGTGATTTTTTTACTTGAAAAAACAGAAGAGTTGGGCTTGACGTTCACCCCCGAAGGAGTGGCTGTTTTCCTTTCGATTCCCTACGAATTCAGAGCAAAAAATGGGCGTTTGCTCCTGAAATACAACGGCTGGAAAAACTACGATCCTCTCAGTAAAGGTAACTTGCCCACGCTTGCCAAGGTGTTGAAAGACTCAGAAGTGGTCGAAGAAACCGACGAAAAAGGCAAACAAAAACCAAAAGGTTCTTGGTCTCCCAGAGTACATTTTGTATGGGATCTCATTATCTCGAACTTGACTGTTCAGGTTCAGGAAACTCCCAAGAAGAAGCAGAAACTTTCGAGCAAAAAGTCAAAGGCATCATCGTCTTTCATTTCCCTCAAAGAGTTTTGGAAAGTTGCTGTTGACGAGACGTTTTTCGCCGATAAAGCATCTCACGAGAGGAAATACTGGGGATTTGAGCTCTTTATCAAAAGCTTTGTTTTGGTTAATTACGACCAGGTAGAGTACCTTCTTACGCCCAACTTGTTGAGATGTGTGATCAACCAGTCGAGCCAAAGCAACAGAATGTTGAACAAAGTATCCTTAAAAGCATTAGCTTGCATCAAACTGGAAACAGAAAGAACCCCCCTTAAAGCTCCTTATACGCTCCAATGCTTGGTCGACCCAAGCCACGGAGGATGCTGGAATTTTGACTTGATCACCAAGACGAAAACAACCGAAAACCTTCTTTCTTGTCTCGACAACAGCAGTGATGCCAAAAATATCTTGGTGCTTGAAAAGCTCAGAGATGTGTTGATTTCTGCATTTGAGCAGTCTTTGACCGAGGGAGACGAAATCAAAAAACCGAACGATAATGTCCAGAAATGGTGCTTGAATCTGATGCTTCATCTTGTACGAAGCAACAAGCATGCTGTTGGTTCGTGGGTAAAACAGATTGTAAATACGCTTATTGTCCACGGGTTTTTCAAGAATAAAAAGTCGGTTTCCCAGAATATCAAAGGCTTGTGTCAGGACAGATTGAACAGCGTTCTTGGAGATATTATCAACACCAAAGAAGGCGGACACTCATGGTCACTTTACTGTACAAAGCAGATTGAAGAGCTTGAAAAAACGCACGAGCTTCTCCAGGAATTTGACGAAGAACTCGCCTTGGTGAAGCAGGAATGCCAGGAGCTTTTGGCCACCGTAGTGCTGATGAAAAGCTCTGAAAAAGTGTACAGTTTTGAGCTTCTTTTCTCGATGGTTCTTCTTCAGATTTACATGGGAGACGAGGATTCGTTTTCGGTTGTCAACGAGTTGAAGGTGTGTTTTGAGAGCAGTTTCGATACAAACGACGATGTGGATTCGGCCGTGGTGTTAACGGAAATCATTTTATCTTTCATCTCCAAGAAGTCTGTTTTGCTCAGAAAGTTCTGTTACATTATCTGGGAATCTCTCATTTGCCAGAAGGATGAGCTGGGTCAGTTGAGGGCAAACGAGGGAAGCATGGAGTTGTTGTTCAGTGTTTTGACGGCGAAAGAGAACAAAGAAGGGCAGCAAAGTTTGTTTGACGGCGAGGGAGAGGAAGAACTGGGAGAGAATGAAGAGGGAGAGAGTGAAGAAGGAGACGACGAAGAGGGAGAAGATGAAGATGAAGAAAACGAAGAAGAGGAAGAGGAAAGCGAAAATGAAGAGTCTGACGAAAGCGAAAGTGAAAAGGACGCCGACGAAATCGACAGAGAAACCAACATTAAACTCGCCAATGCTCTTGGAATTCCCACCAGCCACAACGGAGAAGTCAAGTTCGAAGATCTTAGCTCCGACGATGATTCTTCGGCTGACGAACAGTCTGTAAACGACGAAGAAATGTTGGCTATGGACGACCAGCTTTCCCAGATTTTCAAGGAAAGAAGAAACATTCTCACCAACACCAAGACTGGAAACAAGCGGAAACAAGACGTGGCCGATGCAAGAGAACAAATGGTTTTCTTCAAGCACAGAGTTTTGGATCTTCTTGAAATCTTCAGCAAGGCCCAACCAGATTCATATCTCAACTTTTTGATGATCAAGCCGTTGGTGATTCTCATTGGCTTGACCCTCGATAAGAGCGTAGGCACAAAAGCACACAAGCTATTGAAAACCAAAGTATCAAAGGCCAAACTTGGAGATTCAGATAAAGAAAGGATTGGTGAGTTGACTGAGTTGCTTGAGTGGGTACACCAGCAAGCTGGTGGGAAAGCTCTGAACAACTCACAGGCTCAGGCTTTTAATAGTGCCAGTATAATGGTTGCAAAAAACATGATTCTGCTTGACGAGAGTCAAATCGACAAGGTGATTGATGTTTATGCTGAGAGCATGAAGAAGTGGGCGGGTCTGAAGAGCCATGTTCAGCCTGCTCTTTTCTTTGACTTTATAAATTGGTTGAACAGCAGGAAGAGTAAGTAGATAATAGACGTATTAGTTTGAAAAGCATGTTAGTAGAGTCTTAAGTTAAAAAGGTGCTTAAAGGAGAGGGAAAGCCTTGTTAAGGAAAGGGATTTGTTTAGTTAATCGGTAAAGTAGTTAAAGAATAGTGAAGTACGTAATGTGAGTGAAGAGATCGAAGAGTATGCCAAATCTCATATACTACAATTCAAACACTGTTCCATATATCACAAAAATTGTCACCATTTACCAAATAACAACCAAACCGGGGTCGTACCCAGGTTTTGCCTGAACTAAAATCTCGAACTGGTAGATTATGACAAATTACCCATAAAGGAGACATTTAACAACTTCAAGAATAAATAGAGATTAAGTCCTGTCTTTACTATGTGTTTATAACAGATGAGTTAAGCACCATGATTATAATTCCTTTTCTTATATGCAGTACAAACCATATAGGTGTCAAATCTTCAGTCACCACTTAAGCAATTTTATTCCTCTTACTCTTCCACACATCAGATCAGATATCTTAGAACCAACTAACCAAATCCGATCCATTCAAATCCCAAATTCATACACCAAATTGACCCCAACCCAATCACCATCTACACCTTCTCATCTTCTCATTCTCAATTGCAAACTCGCGTTAACAAGATGGACGTGTCGAGGCTCGAGATCACCACCGACGCCGACCACAAGCGGATCATCAACCGGAAGTACAAGATACTCCGCAAGATCGGTGAGGGCCAGAGTGGGAAGGTACTTTTGTCGCAGAATATGCAGACAGACAGGTATGTGGCCATAAAGACAATCAACCGAATAGACAAGACTAAACTCATCACCAAAACCTATCTTAGCCACATGACGAAGATCAAGCGGGAAATCCAGATAATGAAGGAATGCAACCACCCGAATGTCGTCAAATTGCATCAAGTAATCGACGATTTGAAGTACGATAAGATATTACTTGTACTAGAGTATTGTGGGAATGGTGAGATCGACTGGAAGAAATATAACCACTATGCCCAAAAACAGGCCCAGGGACTTACAATCAACAAGATTCTTCGGGATGTCGTCAATGGGCTTGAGTATTTGCACGAGTATAAGGGAATCATTCATCGAGATCTCAAGCCTTCAAATCTTTTAATCATGGATAATACGATTAAAATTAGTGATTTTGGCGTGAGTTTGATCCTAGAGAACAACGCAAACGATGCAAAGGAATTGGGCAAATCTATGGGAACGCCGGCGTTTTTTGCTCCTGAATTGTGTCAGTTTGTGAATAATCGTCTTTCGATGATTAACGATGTCAACCACAAGCAAATTGATAAGAGAATCGATATCTGGTCTTTGGGAGTGATATTGTTCTGCTTGATCTTCAACGAGCTCCCGTTTACAGGCAAAAATGAGTTTGGTTTATTCAAAAATATTGTTAATAAGAACCTCAAGTACCCCAAAATAAAATTCAGCTCTTCGTCAACAGAAGCTGACAAGAAAGAGCTCGAGCTCTTACAGGATCTTATCACGAAAATCCTCGTGAAAGACCCGAAAGAACGGGTAAGTTTAAAAGAGATCAAAGAGCATGCATTTACGTCATTTGACTTGGACGTGGCCCAGTCGCTTGAATTCAAAAGATTTAACGACGATATCATCAACAAGCAGCTTGGCTTGTCGAACAAGATCAAGAAGTTTTTCGGGGGAAAGCCCATGGAAAATGTGAACCCCATTAAGGTCCAGAAACAGAATAATTATACCGATTTAGAGCCAGTTGATGATTTGTTGGATAGTTACTTTGACAGTTCGTCAATGGGCTCAATAGAAAGTGATGACGAATTCCAGGATACTTTTGGCCCTAATGCATCTATATTACCAGAAACTCCAGTATTCGCCCACAATGATAGAGATGATGATTTCCACGAGAAAAACCAAAAAGAAGCATATAATGATCCATTTAAAGACAGATCAGAAAACACACATAGAGAAAAACCATTGAAAGATAAACCATTCAACGATCCTTTCAAAGAATCAAATGATCCCTTCAATAAACCATTTATGGATTTATTGAAGTCTGAACGGTCTGAACGTTCTCTCCACGATCGTGTAGCTCCACCACCAGCACTTACGTTTAAAAACCAGCTTACGGTAGGAAGCTCTACGCCTTTAGCTCCAGTATCGACACCGCTTTCGGCCAGTTCTACGATTTCAAATTCCAGCATGAGCAGCCATATGGTAACACTTGGGCCTAGCTCGCCTAAAATTGGGTTCTACAGTCCTACCAGAACGTTTTTTGATCGTATCAACAACATGAATAATCACACCATCAGTTCACTTTCATCACCGCCTGCAAAAACCAGAAAGGAAGGAGATAAACTTGATTTAGAGCCTCCATCGATTTTTCGTAGCCGGCAATCTTCTATGTCTTCGAATGTGAGCCGGAAAAATAGCATCGGTAGCCCATTAATGAGGATAACTAGTAGCAGCTCTTCGCTAAACTTGAATGGCTATTTAACTGACGATAATTATCAGCAGCCCAGCCCCAGTGAAAGTAATCAAAGTGAGAGTGAAAGTGATAGTGAAGCCGAAGCTGATGCGACATTTACGCTCGATTCAGAGACCAAGTATTATAGAGACATGAGTAGCTACCTCGATAATCTAGATTAGGAAGAATTGACGGGGTGCATAGCCGATCTTTTGAGAATTGGTATATGAAGGTACATAATACTGAATATTGCACATAGGATAATGAACATGGCCTAAACTCGGCTAATGACTTAAGCGAGACGAAGATCCACGTATGGCCGTTCGGGGCCTCAAATGCAGGCGCACCTGTGTAAAAATGAATGTCTTTTCAAGCGAGTGCGACATCACTTTTCTTAGATACAGTCCTCTCTTTTGAAATTATTGATGATAAGGAACATAATATTATGACGATGGAAATGTCAGATAATTGTAGATCACTGAATTGAAAGAAAAATTCACAGAAAATCTCTCATAACATTAATTTGAAAACAGTACGACAAAATTACGAAGATCAACAGAGGGTTGTAAAAAATATGGGGAACACTAAAAATATGAAGATCTTTAAAAATACGAAAATTCACTAAACTATTCATCTAAATGCACTGATAGGAAAACAACATAACACAGGCCATCATTAGCCGAACAAAGTATCATATACGCCTCAAACCCGGGATACTATCTCAAGAGGTGGTTAGTTTCGTGAAACCTCTGCCTTTCTTTGTATTCTCATAATTCCGGCTTCTCCAAATATGTGACCGAGAAGAACTTTGAAGTTTAACGAATGGGTATAAACATACATATTTTTAGCTCATCAACTATTAGACATAGTTTGTTGTTATGGTCATTCTCATAATGTAGAAGTTACTCGTGTTTGGAAAACAAACCTCAGAAGTTGCCCGTTAATTTGAGTTTTTGCTAAACATTCACGAAGGTGTTTGGATTTCGGAAATGTAACCTTATCTTTAAGTTCAATGGTGGCCTAAAAAAATCTAGAAATGTAACAAAGTAGAGCAAGTAAACAAGAAACCAACTGGATTAAACCAATAACTAAAAGGCTTGGTTATGCAATATCGCCTGTCAAAAGCTGAAGAATCAAAACACTAATAGGAATCTTAGCTTAGCCAGTCTGGATAATTATGCATCATGCGGGCGTTAGTCACGGAAGAACGCATGTAAAACACGCAAAAGAAGTTTCAATTTCACTAAAGCTTACTTATTAGAGGTGCAGCATTGTGAGACGGCTTTATGGTATAGATCCGGATTGTAGATTATCAACAAATATGAAACTACACATTGTTATTTTCTAATGCAAATCTACTAAATTAATGTATGTACTAACTCATGCATCAGCATGTAATTCTTAGTAATGTAAATAAAAATTCGACTTAGCTGTAGAACATTGCAACACAAAGGTACGTCTAAGTCTACGCCTACGCCTACGCCTACGCCTACGCCTACGTCTGCATTGCATTGCAGTTGACCATTAAGCGAGTTGAAAGCATGCGACATTCAGATTGTGCGGGTGTAATAATACTGAATAATCAAACAATAGTAAGGGTACGTTTAAATTGAGAGGACAACCACAATAGCCCTGAATCGGCAAGGGACAGGAGACGTTTGAAATCGCCCCGATAATACTATCATTTAAACCCACATGCTTCATCAACTTAAATAATTTCACTGATACAAAATAATAGCTATACCTGTACACATCCTTGAAACACCGCGATGATTTGTTTACGTTTTGCGAAATAAATACATGTAAACGCGAGGTGCTGAAAGCGAGCCCCGACAGCTAATTTCAATTCTTTTGCATAACAATTAATTATCGAATGTCGCATTACCCGATCTAGTTGTTGAAAACATAAATATTACGGGAAATAATTCAATTGCGATGAGGTGCATGGCAATTGGTTAAACGGTACAGGGTGCATTGCAAGTATCTTACTTCACATTGCTTTACATCCATCATTACTGTATCATTAGATTGTATAAACTAAAAAGAATTGAATAACAAAATTAATCGAATTTAGACCCTTTAAAATAACTCCCAATTATTAAATTAGCTAACTAGCCGTCTCTCTAGGTCTCCACACCTCGGGTTGCTTGCTACGGTTTAATTCACTGGTGATGTTCGTGCGCGGCCATTGTATAAAACAAATAAAAAATAAAAAAGTCTCACTTGGAATTAAGGAGTTTAAAAGTCACTCAAATCCACATTTTAAGATTGTAGTGTAGTTTTAACAAAGGAAGTGGGTTTAAATCTCACGACACTCAATTATCCACTCCTTATCATGACCTTAAACAGAAACTTTAATCAAGAACAAATCCATGAAAAACGTAATAGACCTTTGAGTAGCTTCCTCGAAAGCCCTAGTGATAACGTCAACGAATTGCTCCAAAAATATCACCAAAATGATTACTCAGATGATGAAACTCCATTTGATACCCCAATCAATTCTAAAAAGAATAAAACAATTTTGACGTCTCCGTTAGTATCACGTAAGCCGTTTAAAAATCTTTCAAATCTAATGCTGAATATTGGGTTGAAAAAAAAATTGAGTACGACATTCAATTTTAAGAGGAAAGATAAAGTAGAACATCAACAAGAGGTGGAAGAAGTGGACTTAGAAGCAGATTTTGATGCAAATACCACCGTGTCTACAATTGAAGATTTGGACATCAACGACTATGAAGCTAGTGCTGGCACTAGTGCGAATACCGGTTCAAACCCCACTAAATCAGGTGCAAATCCCACTAAATCAGGTCCAAATCAAGCTAATTCTGGTAAAGAAAGAACACTTCGCCGGTTTCATTCCATGTACCAAACCTCTAAAGAAAAAGACGTGGTGCTTAGTGATAATTCACTCCTTAAACATTCTAATATCAAACACTTTAGCGTCGACTCAGATATGATCCCGCGCATCGACCTGCATTCATTCTATAAGCTCATCAACGGCCAGTATTCACACCAGTTTGACCGAATTGTCGTGGTAGATTGTCGGTTTGATTACGAATATAATGGTGGTCACATTAAAGATGCTATAAACATTACAGATAAACAGGATTTGGACGATATTTTCATTAATAGTAGTACCTACAATGACACTAAGAACCTCGTGATTTTTCACTGTGAGTTCAGCATTTACAGAGGCCCAACCATGGCTTCGCATCTACGCAAATCGGACCGGATCCTTAACCTTAATAACTACCCCCACTTGACGTTTCCTGATATCATGATTTTGGACGGAGGATACCTGAAGTTTTTTGAGAGTTACAAAACTAGCTGCTTCCCACAGGCATACGTGGAAATGAAAGATTCTAACCACGCTAAAAAATGCAATAGCGATTTGGACAAGTTCAGATCATTTTCTAAATTGAATGAACACAATCGTTCCAGCAGTTATACCACCATTACTCTGCATGCAGAGAATTTAAAGATCTTGAAAAGACACAGATCTAGCTCAAATTTCAGACCCGATGTCAAACTCACTCGTTCGTCAACATTTTCGTTCTCCAACGATTTGGTGCAGCAGGAAGAGTTTTTACCTCCTATCACCAGGTTTTCAAAGTTTAATCTGTCTTCTAACTCCATCAACTCACTTAACAGTTCTTTAAGTGAATTGTCGACTTTTTCGTCTCATGAGTCTTCTGATTCTGCTTCTATCACAAACAGCCCAATTCTCGAGATGTCGGAGTTTTTCGAGTCTAACAGTTCCAATACAACCTCTTCTCTCAATTTATCTTTGAAGAAGAAAAAGAAACTGTTCACATCTCCGGCTGCAAAATCTCCAGAAATTATGGAAACACCATTCAAGAGAAAAATCATTCCTAGCATTGGAGGCATTACTACTAATACCGTAATCCCCGTCCACCACAAGAACAACTCACTCACGTCACCAATCACCAGCTCTCCGTTGTCGAACATGACCCCACTTCCTACTCCTATGTCGACGATTGAAACGTCGATTAGTGGGCACAACAGAACCCAAAGTATCATTGATCCTATCAACGATACTCCGGTTGATTTCCAGGTTCCTTACTATAAGAAGACGACTCGGACATCTCAGTATTTAGATTAATATTGATAGCATAATACAGGTAAATATCAGATACAGATGTAGTGAAGATTAAAAGAGATGACAAGAGGATCTTGAAGACTTTTAAAAGTTGGCTTATACCAACAAAGAGCGAATGAAGGTAAATAGGAATATTGGGCGTTAACCAACTACTAAATTAAATTTTTAAACCCATTAGGACACTCTCAATAGTATCTATTAATGATAAGATTTTGAAAACCTCACTGGTGTTTCCTGGAATAAGTTCTTTATTTTGACAAGACCTTGAAAGAAAGAATCCAGGTAATAAAACTTCAAACAAACCTACTTGCGGTCATATGAATCGTAAACCTTACTACAAAAGACAATTCGCTGAGAAGAAAACCAGATTTCTGTCAACAAAACCAAATCATCTTCAGATAGATGCCCCAGATTTACACTCTATAAGATCATCTTTTCCACCACCAAACACAAGACCTCCGTTTGCAAAGAGTGGCTGCGAAATCCATTAGTTAAAAGATTGACAATTTGTGACAAAAGTTTCAAATCCGTTAGCAGACACCAAATTTTCCCTTAGCAAACACCAATCTCCGTTTGCACAAATAGGTAAAAAGCCTTATCAATATATATGACATTTCAGTACCCAGACACCAAACTTCAGTCACATAGAGATATTTGTGAAAAGTTATGAAAAGTTTCATTTAGGTCACCAAATATCAAAAGATAATACTTCAAGAAGGGCAAGTATACTCGACAAATAGCTCTTGACTATTTTTAGGGTCTTTTAAAGACTCGAAACTCTCTCTATGGTAAGAATTATCGAGATAACTCTCTGAAACATTTTTAAACTGGTTCATAACTATTGATTAGGTAATGCATTGTTGTTGATTTGACACAACAATAAATTACAAAATAGCAACCCTTTCAAATAAATAAATAAATAAATACAGCAAAAATACATCAAATAATACATATATATTCCTAGAAATCAATTCGTGTAACTATAAATTGGCTCTGTTACCAAGCAACTTAATGGCAGCATTGTTAATAGCAATGGTACCTCTTTCAACAACATGGGTCTGGAAAACAACCACATCACCTTGTTTCCAGGCCTTAACTCTTAAGGTTTCACCTGGGAAAACAATACCAGTGAATCTACCCTTGATTTCATCAAATGCACCAAACTTGTCTAATAAAACCTTAGCACTCAATCCATAAGTGCACATACCGTGTAAGATGGGCTTATCAAACTTGGCACCAGCAGCAAAAGCTGGGTCAATGTGCAATGGGTTTCTGTCTCCAGTTAATCTGTATAAAGCGGCTTGATCTTCACTAACCTTGATTTCAGTTTCAAAGTCTGGGCTACTAGATGGAGCAGGGAATTGAGAGGTAGCAAAAGTTTTTCTTTCACCGTAAGTCTTAGTTTCACCTTCACAGTTTCTGATGAAATAGGTGGCTTCATTGGAGAAAACCAATTCACCGGTTTCAGCATCAACAGACTTGGATCCATGTACAACAATGGTGTTAGTACCCTTTTGAGTGATAGCTAATGGATTGAAAGTGGTCTTGATACTAGCTTCAGTTGGAATAGGGAATTGTTCCAACTTAATGTAGTGTTCTCCGTGTAACAAAAGCATAGGGTTGAAGTTCTTTAACAACTTGCTGAATGACAATTGAGAAGCAGTGGAGTTGAAAGTAGCCAAGTGACCGAAAGTTGGAATAACTTGGAAATCGCTATCGTTTTCGTAGACGTATTTCAACTCGTTAGCCTTAGCACCAATAGCAACGTTATATAAGATAACTTCTCTGTCACCATAATGGAAGACTGGATCTTCTTCATCTTCATCGTCGTCGTCTTCTTCTTCTTCATCGTCGTCATCTTCGTCTGGATCAACAGCACTTAAGATGGCCATAGAAGATTCACCAGTAGTCTTAGGGTTAGAAGTACCAGATGAGAAATCTTTAATTCCTTCAATATTAGCCTTGATGAATTCTGGAGTAACAACCTTGTCTTTACAAACAACCCCCTTAGATCTTTGCCATCTGGTGTTACCGATCCAACCACCACCACCTTCGTACAATTCACCCGAAACTGGAACATCTTCAGAAGCTAAGAAGACTAATAATGGAGCCACTAATTCTGGTGGGTACAAGTTTTTGTCACTTTCACTGAAAACAGTCAAGGTCATGGCGGTTTCAGCATGAGGAGCAACAACGTTAGCCTTGATGTTATACTTAGCACCTTCAATAGCAATGGTTTTGGTGAAACCAATAATGGCACATTTGGCAGTAGAGTAGTTGGCTTGACCAAAGTTACCGTAAATACCAGAAGTAGACGAGATGTTGATAACTCTACCAAACTTCTTTTCCAAAAAGTGAGGCCATGCTAATCTGGTCAAGTTAAAGGTACCGTTTAAGTGAACTTGTTGAACTTGATACCATTCCTTATCGGTCATTTTAGCAAAAGATTTGTCTCTCAAAATACCAGCATTGTTAACCAAAACATCAATGGTTCCGTACTTGTTGATAACATTATCGATGATTTCCTTGGATTGAGTAGCAACATCGTGTTGATCACCGTGGGCTTCACCACCAGCTTTCTTGATTTCTTCAACCACCTTGGATGGGTCAGCAAAATCGTTAACAACAACCTTGGCTCCGTATTTAGCAAAGAACAAGGCATAGTCTCTACCTAAACCAGCACCAGCACCAGTGATTAAAACAACCTTATCTTTCAAAGAGATTTGTGGAGCTCCAGAAACATCATTAGACTTCAATGCTCTAGCAGCTTCATTCAAAGAAAGGTAGTCATTTAACATTTTTGGAGTGGTGTTTTTCAACAATTCAGGTCTTGAACTGTCATCGAAATCCATGATTTCGTCAAATTTTTTGGCCACAAGTTCAGCACCAAAATCTGGACCTGGCTTGAAAAGAGCACCTCCACTTCTTTGCCATCTGATTTGAGAGTAGAAACCAGCAGCCAATTCAAAGATTTCTCCATTAGCATCAACTTCATCATGAGTTAAGTATAATACCAAAGGAGCGATTTTTTCAGGACCTAATTGTTCTAAGATTGACTCAGGCAAGATATTTTCAGTCATAGGACTTCTAGCTAAAGGAGCAATTACATTGGCCGTAATGTTATATTTTTCACCTTCCTTAGCCAAAGTTTCAGAGAAACCAATTAAACCACTTTTAGCAGCCGAGTAATTAGCTTGACCAAAATTCCCGTACAAACCAGCAGGAGAAGCCGTATTAACAATTCTACCATATTCTTGCTTTCTAAAGTATGGCCAAGCAGCTTGGGTAGCTTTATAAGCCCCATTGACGTGAACATCAATAATGATTTGGTATTGTTCTGGGGTCATTTTTTTAAATTGAGCATCTCTAAGGATACCAGCATTGTTAATTAACACGTGAACAGTACCGAAATTTTTAACGGCAGTTTCAATAATTTTATCACCATCTAAAACATTATGGTAATCAGCAACGGCAATTCCACCGAAACCTTTAATTTCATCAACCACTTTGTTGGCAGCTTCTGAAACACCATTTTTAAAACCCAAATCATTAACAACAACTTTGGCACCTCTTTTAGCATATTCTAAACAATAATGCTTTCCTAATGCACCTCCAGCTCCTGTAACTACCACAACTTTGTCTTTAAAAGAAATTTCACCCATGGTAAGATATTTTTCGAGCAAGTGAGGAATAGTTTAGTATTTATAATTTTCAGGTGATTTTGCGGGGTGCGATCATATGGTATCGGTAAAACGGGGTGATACCTGAATAGGAACTGTTGTAGAGGTCGGAATTGTTAATTAGAGATGATAATATATATGTGATTGATAAAGTTTGTAATTGGCATGGTTGGGGGGTTTAGAATGGGTGAATGCATGTGAGATCGAGATGAGACAAGAGGGTTGAAACTTGGTCCTCCAAAGTGGGAGGAGTGAATTGGCACCACTTGTGCATCAGAAACTACCCCAGATGTCATGTGTCGGTTGTAATACGTCCCAGCCTCGGCAGCTCTGGGGCCATGTCGTAGTAACTGCCGCGGTCAAGAAACCGAGGACCGAGGATCTTCATGTGAATGTTATCGTCACATGACCTGTGCAGGACATGGGTTGGGCATAGATTGTAGATTGTGTTTGATTTTCAGTTAGTGGGCCGTTTATTCGATGCGTTAGTATGTTCAGTGTGTTGCTATAGTCAGTGTGTTGCTATAGTCAGTGTAGTGTTGGGATTGTCGATATGATGGAATTGGTTTTAGTGGCCAGTGAGATAAGCAGAAAACCAATCGATGATCTGCGCTCAAAACATCCAGAGCACTTATCGAATATACCTTTGTAGAATCCTCAAATATATCAAATATCCAACACCTATGTAGAATCCCCAGACCTCATCAAAGCAGCCTTTGTAGAACTCCCTGTAGATCTCTTTGTAGATCTCGTTGAAAAGGAGAGTTATTTGTATGAACCTGATTACCATTTGCAAATACGAATACCAATTGATGCTCAAGGAACCAAACCCATGTAGTCTACTATAATCCATCTCTCAATCTACTTTCATTCATTCCAGCTAATAAAACATATATGATCGAAAAAAAAAATATATATTGCAAATTTCACGATACCATCACCTGCTGGTAATAATGTAATTCCTTACCTCTATTATTATCACGATGCAAATAATATGGAAAACGAATGTTTAAAAGTGGAAAACTTGAGACAACTCCGAGAATGAGAAAATTAACTAAACATCCGTTAGAAAGGTCCCCTTAAACATCTTGAGCCGCAATAGACACTATAGGAATAAATCCAAAACAGGTAAACTAAAGCACCAATTAATTACCATTACAACATCCATTTGCAACCACAAGCAACTTGCACTATCAGGTACAGCAACCTACTTGGCAATCGGTTATCGTGAATCGGAGCATTCCGAAGAAATTGGGGATTTACTTAACATTGTCCCTTTTGCTTTCATTCTGGGTATTTCCTGTTCTCTCAATTTTTCAATTCTTCAATCGTTCAATTCCGTAAAAATACCAAAAATTCTTTTGCTCTTTTGATTTTTTCAATTGTCAATATATTTGTCCAAGATTCACTCCATATCACCTCTTTATACTTGTTCACATTCCCACTTCCAAACATGGCAGGTCAATTGACCCCTTGCCTTCACGGAAGTGTATCCCCACCTCGCAATATTATTCGCTCCATCTGTCAATGTCAACCCCCACAGCCAATTACTTAACCATAAGGAGCGATTGCACCTTTTCGGACATGCATCTCGCTTGTTGGTTTACGATTCGTAATATCATCAGCCCGAGATAAAATAGAGATCTTGGACTCTACTGCTTTAGTCAATTGATACAAACTCACACCAGCACTAGAATTACCACCTCTACATAGTGTCCCAGAAGTTCCCCGGAAAAACCCCACAAAACCCCGAAAGTTCTCCAAGATCCAAAAAAGACCAAACCATTCCCAAGCCAAAACGCCCCAACAATGCCCCACAGTCTCGGCATCGTATTTCCTAAGCCCTATATATACCATATATAATCTGTACAGAATCCCAAAAGACGGTATGTGGTTTTTCCTTCTAGCGTTGGCCAGTGCGTCTGTGCTTTTCGAGAAACAGGATAATGCTTTTGCTCTTTATGAAGATTCAAACAGCTATAAGCTTCAAATTGACCCTGATGATTGGCCTGGTGTTGTCCGTGCTGCCAATGACTTGGTGAGTGATTTTGAAAAAGTTACCGGTGACGATGCTTACGAAATTGTCAATTCTACTGAATTCTCCAGTTGCAGTGCCAGTATCATTGTCGGGACAATTGGCCAATCTGAGCTCATTGATGGGCTTATTGCAGATGGACAAATTAATGTTGATGAAATTGAAGGAAAGTGGGAATCCTATGTGATTACTCCGTTAGATAACTGTTCTTTGGTTATTGCAGGAAGTGATAAGAGAGGAACTATCTATGGAATCTACAGTATTTCCGAACAAATTGGTGTTTCTCCTTGGCATTTCTGGGGAGATGTTCCTGCTCATTCTCATGATCAAATCTACTACAATTCATCTCATCTTGTTGTACAAGGAGAGCCGAGTGTCAAGTTCAGAGGTTTCTTTCTCAATGATGAAGAACCATCTTTAAGTGGATGGGTCAACGAGAGATACGACAAAGGAGAATACACACATTTTGTTCATGAATTCTATGTGAACATCTATGAACTTGTTTTAAGATTAAAGGCCAATATGTTGCTTCCAGCAATGTGGAAAGCTATGTTCGGCTTAGATGATGACGAAAACCAGTATTGGGCTGATTACTACGGAGTGGTGATGTCTACTTCCCATACAGAACCATTGCAGCGTGCTTCCAACGAGTGGATCTATGTAGGTAACGGATCTTGGGACTATACTACCAATGAAGAGAATATTTTGGAATACTGGAGAGAAGGAATTGAACGTGGGAAAGACTACGAAGGTGTTTGGATTGAAGGTATGAGAGGACTTGGTGATACTGCTATGTCAGAGGATGTAGAGAGTCATTTACTCGAAGATATCATTGCTGCTCAAAGAGAACTTTTGTCAGAAGCTTTTGACAATAAGAGCCTTTCTGACATTCCTCAAGCCTGGTGCTTGTATAAGGAAGTCCAGAGCTACTACGAAAAGGGTATGAAGGTTCCAGATGATATTATTCTCCTTTGGGTGGACGATAATTGGGGAAATATAAGAAGACTTCCTCAAGGAAACGAAACAGAAAGATCAGGAGGTGCTGGTGTATATTACCATTTTGACTATGTGGGTGATCCAAGAAACTACAAGTGGATCAATACAGCATCTCTCCAGAGAGTTTGGGACCAAATGAGTTTGGCTTATCAAAAACAAGCCAAAGAGCTCTGGGTGGTTAATGTAGGAGATATGAAAGGATTAGAGTATCCGATTTCATACTTTATTGATCTTGCTTATGATTTCGATAAATGGGGAAAAGCTCCTTTGAAAGAATGGGAACAATACTGGGTTGAAAAGCAATATGGTGAAGAAGTGGATTTGGATACAATCAAGGAAATAGCCGATATTATCGATACATATGGCTTTTTAGCAGCCAGGAAAAAGTATGAGCTTTTGAACAGTACTGTATACTCGACCATTCATTATGATGAAGCCAAAAGAGTGCTTAATGAATGGTCGGACCTCTCAGAAAGAGCCTGGAAGGTCTACAATGAATCTCTTTCAGAAGACTACCAACCTTCGTTCTTTGAAATGGTTCTTCATCAAGTTCATGCAGGATTCATTGTACACGATCTTCATATTTCGGCTGCGAAAAACCATCTTTACACCCATCAGAGCAGAAACCAGGCCAATTATGCTGCTCAACACGTGAGAAAGAGATTTAAAGACGACAACGAATGGCGTAAAACTTGGGACAAAAACCTCAATGGAAAGTGGGCACATTTTATGGACCAAACTCATTTGGGATACACTTACTGGCAACAACCACTTCGTGATTTCATGCCATATGTTTCTGAATTTTTGCTTGAAAACGACTGCTTAAGTGGCTCTGCTGGTTTGGGGATCCAGGGATCAAATGGTTCTGTTCCTGGGGACGACAAGTATAATGGAGCTGGATACAACAATAACACATTGATATTCCCTCAACTCAACCCATATTCTGGTGATACTTGGATCGAAATCTTCAGCAGAGGAAACGAAGATTTCGAGTTTGAAGTCACTCCTTGGAGTAAATACGTTCATGTTAATCCTCTGAAGGGAAAGTTCAATTCAGCCAACGAGTCGCTCTGGAATTCTATTTTCCTTGATGTTTCTGTTGACTGGGACGAGGTTGATGATGGATTTAGCTTAGAATTTTTGAATTTCACTACTAACACCACCACAAAGTTTTACGACGTTCCAACAGTGTTGAACTTGCCAATCAACAAGACCAAAGTGCCTTCGAACTTTACAGGATTTGTTGAATCTCAAGGTCATGTTTCGATTGAAGCAGAGAACTTTGCTGCAAACAAATCCAATAATGCCACGAGTTATGCTGTGATTGATCGTTTAGGAAGAACAAAGCTGTCTGTTATCTTGCTCCCTCCAACTTTCGATTCCCAAAAACCTACCACAAAAGCTCTGTATTTGGACTATTCATTCTATGCATTTACTGGATCTAATGTGACGAACATTACACTTGTATTTTCTCCAAGTCTTAACATTAACCCTGAAAAGCCTTTGAAGTACGCAGTTGCTATTGATGATGAAGAGCCCCAAGAAGTTCAAATCTACGAGGATGCAAAGGACCCAACTGCTTATGCTACAGGCTGGGAAGAAGCAGTAGCCCAGGCTGCTTGGATCAAAACTACCAGACACGATGTTTCCAGTGGAGAGCACAGATTGAGGTTCTGGTCTTTAGAACCAGGTGTTGTTCTTCAAAAGCTTATTATTGATTTTGGAGGCGTAAAGGAGAGTTACTTAGGTCCTCCAGAGAGTCACCACCAAAAGTAGTATTATGTTTTAATATAAAAGTAGCTTTTAGGAGAAGTAATTGTAGTTCTAAGTCGATTATATCATGGCTGCGATGACTGCATATTTAATAAAGCTTTACTCATTTCTATGAATCGGGTTTAAATTGAATTACTGGATATATAATTTCCTGAACAACTACAAAAGACATGATCTTATGAAGGGTGATGCCCCAATTTATTTTTTTTGAAAAAAACTGATAACCAAAACTAATAAGGAACCCATAAGCATAAACTAAATCCTACAGATCCAAGCTCGCTTGTCGCAAAATATGTAAGAAACGGAGAACAGCAATGCGGGGCGCAATTTCTAGTCAGTGATAGATAACGAACATAACCTCCGAATCCAATATACAATACGAATAGTGTTCATCACAATAATCAGTAAACCCCAAACCCCTCCATCTATTGGCATATGAGATAAAAAAATAAACTAAAGCGGAGTTAATTTGTTCCAAAATGAGAATTTCGATCACATGAAATTGAAGCCGAGCTTATATTGAGAGCAAATTCCCCCAACAATCTTTAATGTCAACATACACCTTAACTAGGGAGTCACATCAGCATCCTGAAAAGTACAGAATTGAGTACAAGGATGCTAAGTTCATTTTAGATGAAGCCCAGAAGAACGATTTCCATTATAAAACCAAAAATGCTCTTCCTGTGATAAAAAGCCACAGTAAAATCACAATTGTTGGAGGTGGATTTGGGGGAATAAATATTGCATTAAGCTGTATCAAAAAACTTGGAGAATCTGACTTTGTCTTATTTGAAAAACATGCAGCTTTAGGAGGAACCTGGTGGGCAAATACTTACCCAGGATGTGCCAGTGATATTCCTGCATTATGGTATTCGATCTCTGATGAGTTGGTCAATAACTGGTCAGATTTACGCCCTCCGCAGTACGAAATGGAAGAGTATATTGAAAGACTCGTACAAAAGTACGATTTGCATTCGAAATCGCATCTTGAAACTGCTTTAACCAGGGCTGTGTGGAATGATAAAACCAGTGAATGGGAGATTGATGCTGTTAATATCAAGACAGGTCAGAAATTTAGACATACAACCAAAATAATTGCAAATGCAACTGGAGGTTTGGTTATCCCGAACGAGTTTAAGCCTAAAGGAATGGAAAATTTCAAAGGTGATTATATGCACTCAGGAATCTGGAACTGGGATGTGGATTTTAAACAAAAGCATGTTGTTGTTGTAGGAAACGGTTGTTCTGCTGCTCAAGTAGTTCCTGCTTTGTTGGACTACGATCCTGTTAAACTTACTCAAATTGTCAGATCCCAGCATTATATTTTCCCTCCACATCCTCCAGTCTTGCAGTATCTCTATAAGCTTCTTGGAAGGTGGAGACTTGGATTAATTTTTGTAAGAAGATTTGTGGCTTTTGCTGCTGAATTAAGATACCCTATGTTCACTAGTACTGGATTGCTTAGTAGAATAATGAGATGGTTAAATACAAAAGCTTCTTTGAGATACATGAAGAAAACCATTCCTGAAAAATACCATGATATTTTAATTCCAGACTTCAAGATTGGTTGTAAGAGATTAATTTTTGACTATTTCTATGCACCTAGCTTGGTTGATCCAAGGATTGATGTCAAAAAGAATGAGATTGCTGAGGTCAAAGAGAACCTGGTGATTTTGCAGTCCGGTGAGGAAATCAAAGCGGATATAATTGTAGCTTGTACTGGATACAATATTCCAAAGAGTTTTTTCCCTTACGAGATTCGTGGTAAAAAAGGATTTAATATTGCTGAAGTTTGGGAAGAAAATGGTGCTAGTGCTTACAATACTATCTTGGTGAAGCAGCTTCCTAATTACTTTGCTATTGCTGGTCCAAATGCTGCAACGGGCCACTCTTCTGTTATTCAAGCCATTGAGTTTGCTTCTACATACTTTGTAAAAGTATCTGAAAAGATTTTGGATGGAACATACGATTCCATTACTGTCAAAGACGAAGTGTACGATGAATGGTACACTAATACACAGGAAAGATTGAAGCTGCAAGTTTTCGGAACCAAGTTTGGAGGATGTGTTTCATGGTATACTAATCAGAAGCTGAACTCAGCTGCTTATCCATACAGTCAATTCCATTACTGGAGGAATACCCGTAATGTAAACTGGAAGGATATTGATGCTGTAAAGGCAAAGAGCGATTAATTACAAGTATATAGTCTCCAGAACATGTAGTTTATGAATTCGATCAACGGTGTGTTTAGACATGTTAATTATTTTCTGTCATAGATTATATTCTCTTTTTGTACTGGAAAAAGCTGCAAAAAAATCCTACAAATTTTTTTTGATATGTGCACTAATTCGTAAAATTTGCTTTTCTCTGACTCATAATGAAAATAAATTATAACTTCACGAATCGTTCTCTTTTTTGTACCAATTCTCCACACCAATCACCACCACCAATATCCGTCTCCAATGACCCTCCAAACCCACCTCTACCCCCATCTCTGCTCCCTCTGCTCTTACAAGTGGTGCCAGATTTCGCACGACCGTCCGCGAAAATTTTACTCCAACATCCTTAAAGATTTCACTATTACACCGTTTCACTAAAGGAATAAGGACATTCAAAGCAAACATGAGTAAAAGCACTGTTCCTTTCTCCAGAGAAGCCTTAGAACAAGTCTTGAAAAGAAGATTCTTCTTTGCCCCAGCCTTCGAAATCTACGGAGGTGTTTCTGGTCTTTACGACTACGGTCCTTCAGGTTGTGCTTTCCAAGCCAATGTCGTTGATACTTGGAGAAAACACTTTATTTTAGAAGAAGATATGTTGGAAGTCGACTGTACTATGTTGACACCACACGAAGTTTTGAAAACCTCCGGTCATGTTGACAAGTTCTCTGACTGGATGTGTAGAGATTTAAAGACTGGTGAAATTTTCAGAGCTGACCATTTGGTTGAAGAAGTTTTGGAAGCCAGATTAAAGGGTGATAAGGCTGCTAGAGGTCAAGACATCCAGGAAGAAGAAGAGGACGAAGACAAGAAAAAGAGAAAGAAAAAAGTTAAGGAAATCAAGAACATTAAGCTTGATGACGAAGTTGTCAAAGAGTATGAATCTATTTTGAACCAAATCGATGGTTACTCTGGTCCTCAATTAGGTGAGATCATCACCAAATACGAAATCACTAACCCAGGTACTGGAGGTCCTTTAGAGCAACCAGTTGAATTCAACTTAATGTTTGAAACTGCTATAGGACCATCTGGTCAATTGAAAGGATACTTGAGACCAGAAACTGCTCAAGGCCAATTCTTGAACTTCTCTAAGTTATTGGACTTCAACAACGAAAAAATGCCTTTTGCTTCTGCCTCCATTGGTAAATCTTTCAGAAATGAAATTTCTCCAAGAGCTGGTTTATTAAGAGTTCGTGAATTTTTGATGGCAGAAATAGAACATTTTGTTGATCCAGAAAACAAAGACCACCCAAGATTCGACGAAGTCAAAGACGTTAAATTAAGATTCTTGCCTAAAGATGTACAAGAAGCTGGATCCAATGAATTACGTGAAATTTCTATTGGAGAAGCTGTTGAGTCAGGTATGGTTGATAACCAGACTTTAGGTTACTTCCTTGCCAGAATCTACAAGTTTTTGCTCAAAGTTGGTGTCGATGAAAACAGATTAAGATTCAGACAACATCTTTCCAATGAAATGGCCCATTATGCTGCTGATTGTTGGGATGCTGAATTAGAAACCTCTTACGGTTGGATAGAGTGTGTTGGATGTGCTGACAGAAGTGCCTACGATTTATCTGTTCACTCAGCCAGAACCAAGGAAAAATTGGTTGTAAGACAAACTTTACCAGAACCTGTCACTGTTGAAAAATTCGAGGTTGACATTGAAAAGAAGAAGTTTGGTCCAAAGTTCAGAAAAGATGCTGGAAAAGTTCAAGACTGGTTAGAATCCAGAACTCAATGTGATTTAGAAGACTTGGCTAAAGAATTGAAGGATAACGCAAAGATTGTGTTCAAGGTTGATGGAATTGCAGACAAAGTCGAATTGGATGAAACTTTTGTTAAGATTGGTAAAGTTTCAAGAGCTGAACACGTTAGAGAATACACTCCTAATGTGATTGAACCATCTTTCGGTATTGGTAGAATTATCTACTGTGTATTCGAACATCAATTCTGGGCCAGACCTGAAGATTCAGACAGATCTGTTCTTTCTTTCCCACCAGCTGTTGCTCCAACCAAAGTGTTACTTGTTCCATTATCTTCAAACCCAGACTTGCAAGGAATTGTCAAGAAGGTCAGTACTGCTTTGAGAAAAGAACAAATTCCTTTCAAGGTTGATGACACCGGTGCTTCTATTGGTAAGAGATACGCTAGAAATGATGAATTGGGTACTCCATTTGGTATCACGGTTGATTTTGAATCTATCAAAGACGAATCGATTACTTTGAGAGAAAGAGACAGCACCAAACAGGTGAGAGGATCTTTTGAAGAAATCGTCAAGGCCATTAAAGCCATTACTTACGATGGCTCTTCATGGGCAGAAAGTACCGCCAAGCTTACTCCATTCGAGTCCTAATAGTATAATATATATTGGCTACTTATTTTTTTACTGACCTAAAAGCTCTTGCAAAAATGCCTCACTATTTGGCTCCCTTCCCAATAATTCCTTTAAGTTATCCATCATTTCTCTTGAGTTTCCTCTGCCCAAAATGATATCTCTGTATCTCAATCCGTTTTCTACGTTCATAGGGTCTTCTTTGAAAAGAGTGTAGAAAATATCGTTAGCAAATACTTGCGAGTAAAGGTAACCATAGTAACCACTTTCGTAGCCATGAGCAATGTGACCAAACGAAGCGTATCCTGCGTTATTTACACCATCAGTAGATAATAAAGTGATCTCGTTTCTCATAGAATTCCACACAGAAGTCATATCCAACTTGTTCAAATCACTCTCGTTATCAATGGCATGGCAGTGCATATCAAATAATCCAAAGTGCAATTGACGTAAATTGTGTAACCCGTTATTGACATTCTTAGACTTAACTAATTGGTCAATTAACTCGTCACTAATAGGCTCACCAGTCTTGAAGTGGGAAGACAATGCCCTTAATTCGTTTTTACTCCATGTCCAGAATTCCAACATTTGTGAGGGAGCTTCAACAAAATCTCTAGGGACTCTTGTTCCGTGAAACTTAGCGTATTTGGTGACAGCCAAAAGACTGTGGACTCCATGACCCAATTCGTGGAAAAAAGTAGTGACTTCATCGTGTTTCAACAAAGATGGTTTTTCCTTAGTTGGCTTAGTAAAGTTACACACCAAAGCAGTGATAGGAAACTGTCTTGAACCATCTGATTTTTCAAATCCTGAACCCAATCCAAAGTTAGCAGCATGGCCGTATTTCCCATCTCTAGGGTGTAAATCAAAGTAAATGAACCCAACAAAATTTGGTTTACCCAGTTTAATATCTCTGAAAACAGCGATTTTCTTGACGTCTTTATGCCAGACAGTTTCGGGATAAGGATTTTCAATCTGGTAGAATTTGATGTCGAAAAGATTTTCATAGAAAGAAAGCATCTTGGTAGTAGCGGATTCTAATGGGAAATATTCCTGGATCTTTTGATGGTCAACCTGATACTCTTTATCCAATAATAAATCCCCGTAAAAGTGCATATCCCACTGGTAAAATTCATCTTGAGGTTCGAGTCCTCTTGCTATTAAATCTTTGTTTTTGAACTGCTTTAAGTACTCCAATTCTTTTGCACCCAAAGGAGCTAATTTCAGTCTCAAGTCGTTTAAAAAGTTCAAAACGTTGCTCAGATTGTGGGCCATTCTGTCTTCCAAAACATAATCGGAGTAGTTCTTATAGCCCAAAAGCTTAGCGATTTTAAACCTAATCTGAACCATCTCTTGAAGAATTGGTCCGTTAGTAGGACACTTGGATTGGTTACCAATATAAGCTTTTCTCCTGGTTTCCTGGTTTTTAGCGTACTTCAAAACAGGGAACAAATCTGGGTACTTATAGGTCATTTTGTAGTCTCCGTCTTCAGTTTTTTCAAACCCGTTAACCACGTCTTCAGGAACGCCATCCAAATCCAGTTTGGAAAACACCAAGAATTCGTTTTGTTCATTCAAAGTCTTACCGAATTCGACACTGAGATCCGAGAGTTTCAACTGGTACTCTTTGAAAGTCTGTCTCTTTTCATCTGATAATTCCAACCCGTTTCTTCTGTAGCCCAAAAGAGTCTTTTCAATAAATCTTCTGGTTTCTGGGTCAAGATTAGCATTTTTAATTTCAGCTTCAAGTTTCTTAAAAGCATTGAAAACATCAACTCTAAGAGATAATTCAATTGAGTGCTTATCTAATTTCTTTTCGACTTCAACTGAAGCGTCTCTTAATTGCTTATTTGCCGAAACTGCCAGGTAAAAAGTAAGCTGGTTTTCAAGAAATCCGTACTTGTTCAGGACTTCAACATAAGGTTTTAAAACCGTATCAATTGAAGCATCAGCTTGACCAATTTGATCAAATACTTGCTGTTCAGCCTGGATAATTTCATCAGCATATTTGTGAAGATCTTCAACAGAATGGTTCCATTTAGGGGACTCGATGGCGTCCACGAGAGCTTGGTAGTCAATTGGCATGTTTGAAGGTAGCAAACACAAATAGACGATACTTATTAAAACAATAAATTTCCAAATGGTGATAATCCCACTCACTTGTACGGCGAGGGTTAAGGCCAGGAAGTAGTGTGAGTTTCAAAAGGTAAACTTAAGTTAAAGATATTGATAGTTTTACAACAAGTTTTGATCCTGATACTTTTAGGCAAAGCCAAATAGACGGGATGATATTGCACACACAGAGGGCGATGATTGTGTGGGGGAGCGTAGGAGCAGTTTGGGCATAAATGTAACCTAAAGTGTTGATGATTGTGTTTTGCACAAGCTTAGACCCCCATGGTTTAGAAGCAGGTGCTTGGGTTACAGAGTATAGAGGAAGAAGGATACACGTAGCGTAGACGGTTGTGCTGATGATGTAGATGAGCATTGAGATCTGAAGAATGGAATTTTGAGTTTACTTATAATTTGTAGGATTTACTGAACTTATAGACAGGACATGAAATAGGTATTCTGGAAAATAGGGATTGTATAGAGGAAAAGTTATACGATACGTATCGAATAGATTTATGAAAGAGTCTACGAATGGATGACATAGCTACTAAGTTATTTAAGGGTACAGTGAAGATTATTGGATTTATTTAACGTACGGATTCTTTGGTAAAAATAAACGATTCCAGAGTATTATTTTTATATTGGTTTTTAATTTGTTAAATAAATCAGGATATTCCAAATCATCAGCTTGGATCCAGTTAATTAAAACCAAGTCCAACACTTTACCTGAATATACCTTTCCACTGCGCTTTAGTAGCAGTTTATAATGGATATTGAATTGAGTTCTTCACACTTGGTACAGACTTCCCGAATCAATAGTCTAATTCTATCTTCTCAATGAACTATTGATCCAACCTCGGCCCATAAAGAGGAAAACTAAATACTACAATGGAACTTAAGATCTCAGTAAACTCATATATTGACTATCACTTCTTGGTAACATCATCGTCCAAGTTCAACCCAGTGTACTTTTTAATGCTCTTACGCAAAGAATCTACAGAACTGGCCACTTTAGCCTGACCAGACTCTCCAGATTTTTCAATTTTACTCACAAGTTCACCCGATTTGGACACCAATTTCTCCTGCTGTTTTGCAATTTCTGGCAACAGTTGCTTCTCCCATTGCCATAAAAAGCCAGTAGTACTGGCAAAAGTTTGTGGTAAAAAGTATCTGAATGCTGAAACTCCAAAGATAATAGGAAACGATACTTTGGCCAAACCTCCACGTTGTCTAGCAAAAATATTCCCTGATAAAGCAGCTATCAAGATATAAACTGAATTTGGTAATAAATCTTCTCTTTTATCATGTAATTGTGAAACAGTAGAGGTTACTTTAGTTTCAGCCTTGTTATATTTTGAGTATCCTAAATTGACATAATCTACCACACTCGAGTAGGCAGAGAAAAGACCTTCTCTGATAACCTTGAGACCACTTTCGAGCGAATTTGGACTGCTTAATACCACTCCATTTATCACTTTTTGCGGTGGGAATAATTCAGAATTGGCCTCGTTGGTGGTGCCTGGTGCAGGGGTTATATGAGTTTCGTCTTCATAGAAGTTTCTCTCGTTCAAAACTGCAGGACGTGAACTATAAGCCACGAGTCCAGCCATGGCCAATCCCACTTTAAATGTGTTTTGTACTGATCTAGTTGCCATGTTCAAATGGATGCGAATGGTTGGACAAAAGTCGCGCATAGGATCTGAGATGAGTGTGATGAAAGCTGCTCTAAACTTTAGTCAAATTGGTGTAAGGTATGTGCTAGCGGGACGTAGAGCCTTAGGGATGCATGGGATAGTGCTGAAAAAGTGTTTGTGTACAACAAGTGTTTTTTTCCTGGCTCAAAATACCCATCTGCACATTTTCTACGATGAGATGCCCTTATCTACATTTGAACCAGTCACTAAATCCGGTCTGGCTTTTGGACACTTGGTTAAAGATAACCACATTTATCACGAAGAGTCTCCGTTCAGAAACCCAGATGGAACCGTAATAAAGGGCAAAAATGCCCAAGAAGCAAGACTTGACGATAAAACCATAGAAGCTATGCTGAATCATAAAGTAACCAAACTCCCAGATGAGATCTCCAAAGTCATAAATAACAACATTTTAAGGCTTTCTAGCCCCAAGAGACTAAGGACGAAAGTTGCCCTGATATACCAGGCTTTACAGAAGGAACTGTTGCAAAGTGCACCTACAAATTCTCTAGAAGCAAATGCCCATATAGCTGCTTTATTTCTTCAGGACTATGCCCACTGTCACCAGGCTCTTTTGGAGCTTCAAAAGAGGAATAAACAGTTCAATCCTAAACGAATTTTGACCGTCGGTTACGGTCCTGCAACCGGAATGGTGGCCTTGAATGAAGTGATGGGGGATCAGTTTAGTCCCGAAGTAAAGGATGCTTATATTGTGGGAAGAGCCAGCGGAGAGATGAAGAAACGGGCCAAGATCATTTTGTCCAGACAGTTGAACGAGCTGAGCCAAGAATTCTTGCAGGAAGCTGAAGAAGTTGAGGAAGCTGAAGAAGTTGAGGAAACTGAAGAGATCGAAGACACAGAGCAAGAAAAAGAGTCTGAGTATGTGGGACCGGTAGATACCTCCAAACTTAACATTCGTACCAAACTTAGAGACTCATTGCCCAGCACGAAGAGCTACGATCTCATAATAGTCAACCACGCTCTTCTTGCAAAAGAGCACCATTTCCCCAGAGATGTCGATATCAACATGCACATGCTTTTGGGCTTATTGGCTCCCGAAGGGAACATTGTTTTGGTCGAAAGAGGGAACGCTGTAGGGGCAGAAACTATTGCGAGAGCCAGACAAATCATGATTCGGCCTGAATCTTATGCTGGAGAAAGAGGGAAAATCCCCAGACCTTATGCCAGAGGTTCTTCTATCAAACCCCAGAAACTTAGACATGTTGATCAGATCATCACCGAAGAGCATATCAAATACGAAGAGGAAATGCTTGCCAAGATGGAGGAGGAAATGGAGGAAGAAATTGATGATTTGAAAGAAGATTTACTCAGTGAAGTTAGTGAGTTTGAACAGTCGATAATCGAAGAGCACGGTGAAGTTTCTGAAGAAGACTTGAAATTCGAATTCGAAGGAAATTCCAACTACGAGCTTCAAAATGTGAGTTACGAAAATGGACTCGGACTGGAAAGTGTAGACTATCATCTTGAAATTGTAGCACCTTGTTCCCACCATGCCAAATGCCCACTCCAGCTAGGAGACCCGAAATACTTCAAGATTCCTTCCAAAAAGCATAAGCTTAGTTTCTGTTCTTTCGACAGAGTGGTGGAGAGACCAAAGTATACAATGGAATTAAAAAAAGGTAAGAAGCTTGCGGCATCGTGGGACAAATCCTCCGAAGATGGGTTTGGATTTGATAAGTTTTCCAAAGGTAAAGTTAAGAAACTTGCAGGATCTGGAAGACCTGGAGGGAATAATACTGAAAGTGGATCATTTTCATACTTGATTGCAAGAAGAGCCCTGAACAAAGTAGAGGATATCAAGAAGATTGAGTACGAAAGAGAATACAACCATTCAACAGTTGTTGATCCTGAAAACGCCACCAATTTCCCCAGAATCATTGATATTCCGTTCAGAGCAAAAAACAACATTCATCTCACCACATGTGCTCCTTCAGGAAACATCGAGGTGTGGAGAATTCCCAAGAGTTTGGGAAAACAAGAGTATCACGATGCCAGAAAAGTCAAGGCAGGAGATTTATGGGGATTAGGTAAAAAGAGCGTAACTGTTAAGGGCCAACTTAGTGATACAGCTAAAGACAGATTAGAGGTACTTTCTAAGACAGAAAAGAAGACGTTTTTGAAAGAGCAAAGAAAGAAAGCCTGGAAGAAACTTACGAGTCAATCTGAAGAAGACTTTGAGCACGATATTGTTAAGTTTGCAGACGTGGTTGCAACCAAGCTTGAAGCGACCAAGAAGTACAAAAGTCAAGGAAGAAAGGCCAATTTCGATGTTGATCCTGAATCTTTTGATGGGAAATAATGTAAATAGAGTGTAAATAGTAGGGATAATACAAATAATACATAAAGGTATATTAACTATAAATTAGGCTCATGACCAAACCGTGATGCAATTCTATAGTACACTTACGAGACATCAATCGTTTACTTTTTTCTGAAAGAACAACCTTCAGTCAACTTGGCTTTACCACCAGTTGGAGTACATAAAACAGTGGAACAGTTGTCACAGGTGACAGCGGTTTGGGCGTGAGAAAACACGGTGGTGATGTTTAAACATCCTTGACATTTGACATCCATGAAGTAAGATCTTGGGGATTGAACCAAGTTCTTCTTCTTGTGTTGTTGAGCTTCAGTAGCTGGGCTTGGGTTCAATAAATCCTTGACTAAAACCATCTTGTTGTAAATGAGATTTTTCCTGAAAATTTTTCACTTTAGTTTCTCCAGGTCGTGTGCGCCGAAAAAAAGGTTTATCTTTAGTTGAGACACGCTGGGTGCAAAAGATGTGTTATTTGTTCTAGTTTTTATAAATACATTTGATACATATTTTAATTGTTTTTAAAGTTTATAAACGTTTTGATGTCAAGAAAAAGTGCAAAAACTTCAAAAGCAAAAGAAAACCTGGGAAGTGAGTACTTTGCTTTGGCGATAATTGTTCTTCCACTGCTTCTTGCCGTTCTTGTTCCAATTGTTCCCGGAGCTCCATCTCATAAAGATGTGGCTATTTTGGTAACTGATACTTTGATCATTCTTCTCGTTACGTGGGCAGTTAGATTTGCCGCCGAGTGGCCGTGGAGTTGGTTGGAACAGGTCAAAGATAGTAAGCTTCGAATGTTAAATAACATCAATTCTATCCTTCTAATGGATCAAGAACCGAAGCTAAATGAACACATAAAGTCACTAAAACAGTTGGTTATTCAGGAAAAAGTGGTGGCGTTTTACAGCTTGGGAGGCGTGCTTTCAGGGGCTCTTTTGATGGTATATACCCGAGTATATATAATTGTAGCAGAAGCACGGCGAGCGATAGTTTTCAGTAACTTAAACGTAACCATCTATGTAGTTTGGGGAGTGACGAGATTAGCGGTTTTAGTATTAGAGAATATCAGAGAAGTCTCTTTAAATGCCCAGCAAGCTCTGGAGTATAATTTGGTAACAGAGGCTAATTTACATGAGTTAGGAGTCGAGACCAGTTTTGCATCAAAGTTCTGTGAATGGGCAGGTTTTGAACCTCCTCGAGTTAAAGAGTTGGAGAATCAGGTCAAGCAGTACAGGGAGTCGATGGAGGCATTAGAGAAGGATAGAGGTGCAGAAATAGCTGCTTTGAAAGCAACTGTGCTGGAGATGTCGAGAAAAATGGAGTTTAAGTTTAAGCCTTTTCCTTTAAGTGTTCGAGAGGAGGCGGGGGACTCTGTAGGAAGGGTTGATTCTGTAGGAAGCAGGCTTTCTACGATCTTTGAAGAGCCGGTGACTTCCACGCCCAAGAGAAAGTACCAAAGTAGTTTTTTACCTTTGAGGGAAAAGCCAAAGTCCGAACATAAGTTTGAAAAGAAGTTGAATCCAAAGTTTGGGAATTCAAAAGAAAACTCATCTAAACTGAAGAGAACCCAAACTCACTTTTCACCAAGAAAACTTATCGGCAAATTCAGAGCTCAAGTCTCTGAACTCATTCGAAACCCGCTTCTTCTTCTTGATGTTTACGCCGAAGATATACTTCCGCTAATCAACAACGAGATCTCGCCCCAGCTGGCCTACGAGCTCTTCACGAGCCACGCAGTGCATAACTCCACCGTAATCCAGAACTATCTCTGCCTGTTGTCTGAAAAATATACTCGATCAGTCTCAATCGCTTGTACTGTGGTTTATATCCCGATCAAAGTACTTGAATTAGTTTTAAAACCAATACTTTACATCCCACGGAAACTTTCTCTGAAGCCCAACACGCCCATCAAAATGACTCCCCAGCCTATCACCACAAATACTTTCCCCATTCAAGACCATGGAATGAGAAGGTTCCATTTGGAGAGAAAGCCTAAAGATGCGAAATGAGATGCGGTTATAATATTTCCAAAATAGCTAATAAAAGAAGACCTAAACAGTACAAACCGCCTTATAAGCGGTATGTGTACGGCAACGAGCTTAAGGGCAGTAGTGACGAAGAGTCCGATACAGAACAGCCGGCGCAGCAGCAAAATTTCAATAAATCACGCATCAGTATCAGCTCTATCTACGTGCTAACTCAGCAGAAAATTAGTGGTAAAGTATGGCCTAGGTCTCAGTTTGAAAAGATAGACGTGCTACGGTGCTGTTTGGACGAAGGAAACAAAACATATAATGAAACCATCCTGGAGATTGAGTCTCAAATAAAACAGCATGAACTGCTCATGACTTTCCCTCTAGAAATAGTGATACGAATACTTGAGGTGCTTTATTACAGAGGCCAGTTACGGCCTAAATTTTTACGGCTAAATAAGCTTTTTTATGCCGTGGTGCTACCGATGATCTACGGCTATCCTGTGCTAAAAGCTACCAATTTCTTTGCTTTTGTCGATACGGTTACGTCTAATAAACTGATTGGGAAGCACATTAAACAGCTTGATCTTTCTTATGTAATCCAGTCGGGGAAAAACTCATTTGTGGCCAAATTACTCAAGAGAAGTAAACTTGGCCTAGAAGTATTTGTTGCTCCCCAAACAAGTTTCGGTTTAGCTCCACTAGTAGCACTTAAAAACTGTGAAAACCTCCGGGTGCTAGATCTCAAACTTGTAAGTGAAACGCTTAATTTAGCAGAGCTTTTCAACTCAATACGGACGTTGGATAAACTCACACAGCTTTCGTTTCCCAGATCATCAATAGAAATGGATATCAAACTCGTGAGCCAAATTAACTGGCCGCCACAGCTTTCGTCGCTCAGAATCTCTGGAGGTATCAGTGATGAGTTTCTCATGAAATCCACTCTTCCTTCCACAATCAGACACTTGGAATTTGCCCACTGCCCTCAGATTGGTGATGAAGGTATCAAGCTGATTTTGTACAAGTTTGGTAACAATCTCAAAAGTCTAAAAGTTGAGTATCCGATGCCCAAATTGAAGGACGACAGCTTGGATATAATCTTTGACTACTGCCCAAATTTGACGATGCTTCTCATCTACGTTGACTATATAAGTGGGGCCTTTTTTGACGACTATAATCTTCGATTACTTGTGGAGAGACCCTTGAGAGCTCTTTATATCGATAGTAGTGGGATGCTTGGAACATCAACGAAACTTCATCCTCTTGACTTGGCAATAGCGATTTCAGATGGGCGACTTCCATGTTTGCTGGCAGTGAGGTGTACGGCCAAGTTGGGCTGGGACCCACGGTCGGACTACGTTACGACTATAATTGAGGATCTAGAGGAGCGAGGAGGTGGATTGTATTTGGGATATTAATGAGACCCAAGTAGAGCATTGTCATGTCCATATTTTTGCACATATCTCATGTCAGTTCAACAATCATGGGTAGTTCAATAATCATGAGTGGTTCTAATATTATCATCTAGTCTATAAATATTATGACCATTAGTCGAATGAATATCAGCTTATCATCTAATAAATATCATGACTAATTTATCAAATCAGTCTAATAAATATAGACTCGTAATTTCAAAGTGCCAATTGAGGAACATTTACGAGATAATTTTTCAGTTTAGTTCTCTCAAGTTCTCTCCAGTAACTCAATAACACAATAACCTACACTATAAACACAATAGCACTCCAGTAACTCTATAAACACAATACTATAAATACATTACCTCCGTAAACACATTACCTCTGTAAACACAGTAACTTACACCTCAGTAACAACTAATAATAGCCTCACATGGTTCACTGAATTATCTCAATTCGCGTATGTCTGAAGTAAAGCTTCCCCCAGGATACAAGCATGGGCCAAGCAGAACGTACCGTAGCCACCAGCCATTGACCCCCGTGGTGGAACGGGCCCGCTTGAACAGTATCGACAACTTTTGGGTCTTTTTTCTCCTTACTTTGGGAGTGCTAATTAGGCTCTACAAATTGCCAGACCCTGCCCAAGTTGTGTTTGATGAAACGCACTTTGCTGGTTTTATTCACAACTATTTCCACGGCCAAATGTTCATTGATGTCCATCCTCCACTTGCCAAATTGGTCTATTACTACGTTGCCATTTTGTTTGGTTACGATGGGGTTTTTGAGTCTAAAGATATCGGACTCAATTACGTCAACGTGCCGTATATCGCCATGCGGGCTGTTTCTGCCATCAGTGGGCTTCTCGTGGTGCCATTGACGTACTTGACGTTACGCTCGACCTACTGTGGGCCGGTGGCCTCGCTTTTGGGTGCTGGCTTGGTGTTAATTGAAAATTCATTCGTTACCCAGAGCAGATTTATTTTGCTAGATGGCCCGCTTTTTTTGGGAATGGCTTTTTCATTGTACTCCTACAGCAAGTTCAGAAATACGGTGCTGTTTACAGCTAAATGGCACTGGTATTTGCTGCTTACAGGTTTGGGATTGGGGGTGACAATTTCGGTGAAAAACTCCGGTTTGCTCACATATCTCTACTTTGGAGTATTGACTTTCTTTGATCTCTGGATCCTCTTAGGAGACCAGGAAGTTTCTGACCGTAAATGGTGGAAACATGTATTCTTACGTATTGTCTATTTGGTGCAAATACCACTTGCTCTTTATGCAGCAGTTTTTGCAGTTCATTTCCGAGCTCTTCCACATGCTGGCCGTGGTATTGGTCCTTTAGATACTCGTTTCAAAGGCACTCTTCAGGGAATCGATAAAATCACCAATGAACCAGTTGAAGTATTATACGGAAGTACCGTGACAATTCGTCATAATGAGCTTGGTGGGTACCTTCATTCTCACGACTTTAAGTACAGAAGAGGCTCAAAACAACAACAGGTCACTTTGTACCCATTTCACACTGATTTCAACAACGAATGGGAAATTCACCCTAAAAACAAGAGAACTGATGCTCAACTTAAAGGTCTGGCTAAACCCGTGAAAGACGGTGATGTGGTGAGACTTTACCACAAAGCTACCGGTAAATTCTTAACTGTGAGTGATAAAAGACCTCCTATCACCGAAAAAGACTATGCTAACGAAGTTTCGTGTAATGGGACTCGGGATTTACTTGGAGACGTAAACTACGAATTCAAAGTAAGAATCTTGCAGAAAAAGTCTCATTCCACCACCGACTTACCGTTGATTAAACTCAGAGCTACCGAATCTGTTTTCCAGTTGTTTCATCAGGGAACAAGATGTAGTATGTTGAGTCACCTGGGTAAGCTTCCGAAATGGGCTTTTGGTCAGAATGAAGTGCTTTGTATTAATGAACCTACCATTCCTAACACGCTCTGGAACATCGAATATAATAGTCATCCTTTGCTTAACAAAGACCCTAAAGCAGAAAGAATCAATCTTTCAGGCTACCTGTTTGTTGAGAAGTTTATTGATTATCACCGGGTTATGTGGGGCTTTAATAGCCAGGCTGGTAATAACCACGAGTACAGTTCACGTCCTGAATCATGGCCATTTTTGCTCCGTGGAGTTAATTATTTCAGTACGAGAGCTAAGGTTAAAACTGCTGAAGAACCTGGAAGTCATGTTTATTTACTTGGAAATGTAGCTATTTATTATCTTGGATTGATAGCCATTTTACTTATTGGACTCAAACATGGTATTCACATCATCAATGTGCTTAATCCATTCACGATTCCAAACGAAACCACCAATGTGCGTATGTTTTACCAGTCAACTTTGGAAACTATCATAGCATATGTGATTCACTTTCAGCCATACTTTTTGTTTAAAAGAGAGTTGTTCCTCCACCACTACCTTCCAGCAGTGTACTTTTCGATTCTCACCATCGCTTACTTTGTAGAGTATCAAATCAGTAGAAGAAGAGTGTTTGGGTATGTTTTAGCTGGAGTGGTATTTGGTACTTCATTGTACTGTTTTATTAAATTTTATCCATTAATCTACGGACTGGAATGGACTGTTGATGCGTGCAAGCTGGTGAAGTGGTTTGAGCTGTGGGACTTTGACTGCAATGCCTATGAGTAGTTAGTTAGTATGAGAGGTAGTTATACATAAGTATATGTAGTGTTAAACAAACGTACGAGTTGATTTATGATACATAAGTAGTATGAACGTTATTGTTTTTCTTGATAGGATAGAGTATGAGTGATTGATAGTTGTCATAAGAGTGTAGTTACTATTTAGTTACTATTCAGTAGTACTATTCACAACCAATATGAATTCTCTGAATTCTAGTTAAGAGCTACTGTATTCGACAGTTATCAAGTACAAGTGTAGTTTATTATATTCGTTATTATACATAGTATGAGGATAATAATCTCATACTTCAATTTGCTTACTTCACTAATCTTTCATTAAGTTTTCATTCCCTTCTTGCTCCTGTCTCTACTTCGTCTTCGAGATCCCAAGAGCTACATCCATGATCAACTTCTCACACCAGCCCAAAAGCTCGTCCTTCTCCTTAATCTTCGCCACTCTCTCACTCTCCACCAGCTCTAGCTCCTCTGAAAGCTGCTTAATTAACTCCATCTGAGATTCTTCCGAAATCCCCACTCCAGGAAGCGAGTCAATAAGCATTGTGATCTGTCGAGACTTAAGTATGATATCTGTTGATAACTCGTTCATGGTGTTGTCGAACTGCTGAGACGTATTTGCACTCAGTTCAGGAGCTGTGCTCGGTTGAGATCCAGGAACTGTATTGGGGACAGTAGCTGGTAAAGGAGCAGTAGCAGCTGTGTTTGTTACTGAAGTAGGATCATCATCCAAAAGGGCCTGGTCACTATTGGCATTGACGTAGTTGACAGCAGCATTGAACTGCTCTACCAACTGATCAACACATATTTGAAGCTGAGTAAGTCTATCAGCCATTTTTCAGTCTTTTTTAGTCTCTCTTTTTCAGTCTCTCTTTTTCAGTCTCTCTTTTCCTCAACTCCACACTAAAAAATGCGATAATATGTCAGAACCCGAATATCCCCGTTGGCAAAACGACGAAGAAACTGACGAGTGTTTGGTTTGTGGACTGGTGTTTCTGATCTTCAACAGAAGACACCACTGTCGGAAATGTGGTCGAGTTGTTTGCGGTCGTTGCAGTGATAATATCGTAAAGTATTTCCCCCTGACAATGGTGGCCTCTGCAACTGGTCCGTCTTTACTGAGACCTATAGGCTATCGTACATGTGATGAATGTGCTGAAGAAGTGGCCATGATTCGCCGTGCTCTTTTCAGCGACCCAGAAACCCCAGAACCTTCAAATCATCAAGAAAGTACCATTAAAGATCCTGCCCAAACTTCTACCAGGTCAATATCTCTGTCGAATGATGGCACAAGTGACCATAATCTTTGTCCTGTTTGTGCCACGAGCTTGATTGATGCGTACATCGGGACTCAGAACATCAAGGATATTTCAAATAAAGACTTTGAGCTGTTTAAACAACTGCACATTGAAAAGTGTCTTACTTCTTATGATTTCGATCAAAACCATGCAAGATACTCAAATAACCACCCACGCAACAAGATGCTTGTTTATAACATTCCACCTATTCCCCAGCCTCAGTACGAGTCTCTTCCGGGAAGTGAAGGCACTTCTTACGGGACCATTGGTGCTGTTTGTGACGAAAAGGGTGAAGATGAGTGTGTGATTTGTCTTGAAGAGCTTAAGCACGGAGATAAAGTTGGGAGATTAGAGTGTTTATGTGTATTTCATTATGGGTGTATTAAGGATTGGTTTAACCGGAAGGGTTACGGCGAGTGCCCGGTGCACTATTTGCTGAAATAGGATATGTAGTTTATTTATTGGGTATGATTGAATGTAGTGTGAGTTTTTGGTTATCTACTTTTGAAGTCTATGCTTACTTGAAAGTTTTGTTAAATTTGCTGTATCTTCTGTTCCTTGAAAAAATTGGACTTATCTACTCTTTCCTTTAGTCTGCTACATAATACATTTACTCTATTCTATTCTACTCTTTCCTTTAATCTGCTCCAAAGCTTTGTAATACATCTACTCTACTCTCTTCTACCGTCTCCTTTAGTCTGCTACAAAGATTATATCTACATTACCTACTCCTTGTGTCTTTCAAATAATCCTATTCATTACTCTATCTACCTCTCTTCTCGGTCCTTATCGTCTCTTCTACTCTTCTCATGAATCTGCTTCATTTGCCTGATACTCTCAGCCATAGCTCTATCTACATGCACATGTAAAGTATCCAATACCTCTTTGCTTGGTGATGGATCTTTTGGGAGCTTTTTGCCCAAAACACTCTCAATCCTTAAGTATAATTCCAAATCATACTGAGTCACAAGTGAAATAGATTTCCCCAGTTTCCCTGCTCTAGCAGTTCTTCCTACTCTGTGAATATATGCCTTTGAGTCAGTAGGAATATCGTAGTTTATAACCACATCAACAGATGGTATATCCAATCCTCTTGCAGCCACATCAGTTGCAATTAAAATATTAGCTTTTCCACTCTTGAACTTATTTAAAGCTCCCAAACGTTGAGTTTGTGATAATTGCCCATTTAATGGAACAGAAGAAAATCCAAGAAGTCTGGTTAAAATTGAAGTTCTTTGGGAATTAGCTACAGTACGAGTAAACACAATGATAGATTTACCCAAGAATTCATTGAGCAAATGCACAAGAAAAGTGTTTTTCATTCCATCACTTACAAGCATCATAGACTGTACCAAATTATCAGCAGTTTGATATTTATCAGAAACTGCAACTCTTACAGGGTTTTTCAAAGAAGCTCTTTGCAATTTGGCAATTTTGTTCGTCATGGTGGCAGAAAACAAATACGATGTTCTTTCAACTGGGATAACCTTGAGAATCTTATCTAAAGCAGGACCAAAATCCATATCAAGTAATCTATCAGCTTCATCCATGACTAAATATTTTAAGTTTTTTAAAGAGAACCCTTTTGTATGTTCCAAGTGATCCATAATTCTTCCTGGAGTAGCCACTATGATATGAGGTTTTCTCATCAAGTCTCTAGCCTGGTCCATCATGTCCATTCCCCCCACAATACACACCGATCTGAGCCCCATTGAAGCTCCAAGAGCATCAAAAGTTTCTTTGATCTGGAATGCCAACTCTCTGGTAGGAGCTAGTACAAGTCCAAAATAAGCAGTTTGTGCATGCCATAAAGCCTGAAGAATAGGAATTGCAAATGCAGCAGTTTTACCTGAACCAGTCTGGGCAAGTCCAATAATATCTTTTCCTTCCAAAGCATGAGGAATGGCTTCTGATTGGATAGGAGTGGGCTTTGTGAACTTCATGGCTTCAATCGACTCCAAAAGTTCGGGAATAAGCCCGAGCTCATTGAAGTGCTGAATTTTCTGTTCTGCATCAGGATCGACTATTTCGTGCTGGATAGGTTCTTCTTTCTTGGGAACAACTTGTTTTTGTTTCTTCAATGCATTCTGCTTGATTTTCTCTGCCAAGGCTTTTGTGTCGAGCGAAGACGAAGCTCTAGCCTTTGGTTTCTTTGAATCTTTGTGCTTGACAGCCATGATAAAATGTGCGAGTGAGATGAGATGAGATGAGATAAATGCGGAGCTGATTTATTGAAGGATGGTTGAGTGGTTGTTGAGTGGTTGTTAAGTGGTTGTTGAGTAGTACGTTCGAGTCGTATAGTTGGGAAATACAAGTGTTGAAATTTGACTTCAGAGTTTTAGATGCTTTTAAAGAACCTGATAATATACGAGATTCACTATAATAGATAAATGAGAACAAAAATGGATAGTTCAATCATTTGCTTAATTTACAAAACACGATAAGACATTCCCTAAAACTACAGATATACATTTAAGGCTTTGAACTTAAAGTAACACACTCTTAATGCTTTAACAACACAATTCTTATCTTGAGTGCTTAATTTTTCAATTCCACTGATCGTAGAAGGGAAATGTCTAATCAATCTAATTTATAGGCCTCTTTGGAACTCTTTCGTTAAGTATCGACTTTGTTCTCTTTCATCACCGAACTCCCTAATGGAGGATTGCAGTCGACTTCTTTTCTAGAAACTTAGAATATATTTAGTAAATGTCTTTTGAGAGTCTTTAAGCTTAAAGAGTAGCCTTTCTTTCTGATGTTATTCTGAAAGTCCTTTCGCTTCAAGTTGATAACTTCTATATTCTTTCATAATCTTTATAATAAGTCTTGGAGCATCAGGATATTCTTGAACAAACTCTTTTCTTTCTTGATGAAGATTTTCATATCCCAAGAGGTGTTCCTCTTTACTTTTTCTTGAAAACTTGTATGGTAGTGGGCGAAACTCGATGGCGTTAGAGGGTGAGGTAAAGTTGACTAGACTTGGATGTTTAAAATGGTACCACTGGTTCCTCATGGTATCACTGGTTCCTCATGGTATCACTGGCCACTCTATTGTTTTGTAGGCAGCATAGAATCCGTAAATCGTTCTCTTCCATTAATCTATCCATTTCGATTCTCAGCGTATCATCCAGGCCTTTAAACAGGTCAATTGCAGTTGTTTCGTTTTGTAACAAATTAAACCGTGATTTCAAGCCAAGCGGGGGATATTAACCCCAGTTAGATTCTGAGTCTGTGGATAAGGATGATGGCCAATCGGGAAGATATTTCATTCTTCGATTCAATTCCTCTTGTGTAGCACAAACTGCATCAGGCAAATACTTAGGAACTCTTGTGGAACCTGAGGATGGGGAAACGAGTAGATCAAAATACTATCTGGATTGAAGATATCCAATAGACAGGGGCGAGGTATATGCACTGGACGAGTAATAATCCCTAGGAGTATCCATAGCTCTTATTTACAAAAATTTGTGGTTGCAAAATGTGTGCTGTTTTAAACAGGTATACGCAGGACTTAATATTTTACGTATATTAAATATCTAACTTTGTCATTAAAAATCCTGCAAAATATCTACACACAGATACAAGTTGATCACACTATCCTGGTTGTAGTTCGTCGCCAACATCATTCTGTGGGGATGGAATGCCACCGTAGACAAATAGTTCAGAGTTCTGTTCAAGTAGCTCAGTTCGTTTGGATTCTTAAGAGTGTGTACGACATCACCTGAAGTGGTGGAAATGTTCACCAACTTCGACCCAGTGACTACAATTGGGGCATGCTCGTGTACGTCAATTGTACGAAGACTCTTCTCAGTGGTATAAGAGAGAACATGATCAGTGGCACGAATATCCCATAAACTAACAGTTCCATCAACAGAACCACTGACCAACTCACGATAACCTCCACGTTGCATGTGGACATTTCTTACCGAAGCCAGAGCACCTCTGGGGTTTTTACGGGCCCAAGTCTGAACCATCAGCTCACGAGGATCCATTCGTCTATCGTAAACACGAAGACTTCCATCATCAAATCCTGCTACAAAAATATCACCAGCTACTTGATCAGACGTGATAGAAGTAATAGATGAAGTGGATCGAGCAGGAATATCAGCAAGACACATTTCTCTTGGTGCGTCCCAAACCCTGATTATTTTAACATCACCACTCACCAAAAGTGAACCTCTAGACTGCTGCCATTCACTGATTAATCCCGAACTTTTAGGAGTTAAAAGAAGATCAGTAAGGGCTCTCCAAGAAGCAACAAGCTCAATCTGTTTTTCGTCATGGGGTGGAACATGAAAGTTCTTGTAAATTTTCACCACCCCATCACTAGAGCCTGTAAGGAGAAGAGGCGAATCGTCTTCGTTCAAAAACTTCATATCGGTGATTTTTGTGCCTACAGGATTCATGTTACTGAACTGGCCATAGTTATTCCCACTTTCCCAGTCCCATACCGAAACGTTATCTTTTTCGTCACTGGCCACAAGAACTTTTTCAAACTGGGTAAATTTGATGAGTTTAGGCTGGGTTTTGTTGTCGAGAGAAACATGGTTTTTGGTCCAGTTTCCACGGATAGCAATGTGTTTTTGCGGCTGGGTTTCTTGGATAATAGCCTCGTTTCTACTTCTTCTCCAAAGTCTTTCTATGTATTCTTTAGAGCCCGGCTCGTCGACTTCACTCTTTGACATTTGTGGTTCCTGAAAGTACTCACAGCTGTACTCGAAAAACCCAGACTCTTCCGGAAGACTATCGAGTTTAGAAGGATCGATTTCTCTGGGGGTAAATCTAGGAGTTTTGGGTCTATACTCCGAGTGGTAGTCTGAAACCATTGGCCCACTTTTAAGCATGCTGGTGAAGTTATTCAAGTCTGCATCTTCGTTGATGTGTAGCGACTGGATAAGTTTATAGATCGAAAGACTTTTGAGCCTTGAAGCAAGCGATTCACTTGAGTGAACACTTGAGGAATCTGGTGATAAATTAGACGTGGATGCTGACCGGGCTTTGAGCGATCTGCCGTTGATGGTCAAAGTGTTTTTTCTGTTCATCATCGAAGCACTTGATGTCTGTCTTTTAGCTTCAGGACCTGCAGCTCCAAGATGTCTGTTTACAATTGGCTGGGCCGGCTTGAAACTGTCACTGATGTTGATACTTGATTTACTCAACAAATAGTCTTGCATGTCTTTTACAAGAGGACCCAATTCGCTTTCACTAAGTTTAACCATTACGTGGTCTATCATGATTTCAGCAAGTTGTTTTACTTCCAAATGAGGATCTTCTGCAAGAATAAGTAACGCTTTCCAGGTAGAACTGAAAATCGAACCATAAGCAGGGCTTTTCTTTCTGAAATCATTGAGCTGGTTGGGATTATCGATCAAGACGATTTCCTCTTCAAGCTGGTTAAAAGCCACCACTAAAAAGAACATCTGGTAGTTGGCTATGAACTTGTTGATAAAGAAAACAATTTCTTTTCTGACCATCGAAGATCCGTCTCCCAAAAGCCCAAGAATCACGTTAGCAAGTCTCAAATCTTGCTGTCTTAACTCGTCCTTTTTCATGTCGTTAGCTACACTATTCTGCTGTTGTTGAAGCTGTTGGCCCTGCAGTTGCGGCTGGTTGGGCTGCTTGTTATAGTCGGAAAGTACGGCAGTTAGGGCGACGATAATCGACGTACGAACTTCAGGAATTGGGTCTTCGATCATCGTAAGAAGTTTGCTCAAGTATCCGTCTTTGTAGATGATCCACTTTCCGTCTGGATAATTTTTCCAGAGCTGGGAAAGAAGCAAACAGCACCATTGTCTGAGCAACGGGTTTTCACTTGAAGCCATATTTTTCAAGCAACTGTTGATGAGTTCAACAGAAAAGCAGAGTCTCTGACCGTTTTTGAAATCTCTAATGAAAAGTGTAAGGATAAATGCACTCATAGCTTTATGCTCATCATTAATAAGAGCAGGACCTGGAGAAGTATGAGACAGACTGTTAAGAATCGAGTAGAAATAGTTATACCCTTTATCCTTGCACAATTCCTGCTGGGTGCTTTTATAGTCAATAGCCATGATTCGGGCCCAGATAAAGATAAGCACGGGCTTAAGTTCTTGGGCTGGGCTCTGAAGAAGTTTGAGCACATACGGAAAGATTCCGATGGAAAGCGAGAGATAAACGGCCCAGGGACCAAGATCAAGAAACTTTGAAAGAAGCACCAAAGCCCGAACTCTGTGAACTTGAGAGAGAAGAACTTGGAGTACAATTGGGAGTTGTTCTGGTGGGTCTTTTGTTGATGGGGCGGAGAATTTGAGCCAGATTTCAAAGGCCGTGAGCTGTTGTTCGAAGAAGGTTGAATGCTGGTACGAGGTGTTGGGGGCCGGCACGGGGGCACCTTGGGTCCCGTTTTGGGTCCCGTTTGAACCGTGTGCGTTCGAAGGCCCGTTGGTAGCAGCCCCATTGGTAGCAGCCCCGTTAGAAGCAGTCCCATTAGAAGCAGTCCCTTTTGAACCGTGCCCGATACCATTTGCAGCGGGAGTTACACCGAGTTGTGTGGTTTGAGCCGGCTCAGTATTATCTCTGATAAGCTGGCTAAGAACTTGATCAAGTGCCAAATCCCACGATTCCCACATCAGATGGAACCGAACGCTCTCGGGAAGTGGAGGATCACTAATAGGGTTACAGTTGAGCAAAGGCATGATTCTTTTAGCAAGAAGAAAGTTTCTGAAAAGTGCAGCCACCATCAAATCCTGGCGAAAGAGTCGTTTGAAGATCGGTCTGCTCAACGAAGTCCATGCAATTGTATCAGTAATGGCGGTGAAAATCCAGTTAAGTTCACCCAAAGGAGTTCTTCTTTCTGTCAATTTCCCCGGGATAATCACGTTTCCAATCGAATTTTTCGGGAGCTGACTATAGTAGTTTTTACGGAGTGGCAGCAGCATGATGAACCACTTGATGCTAATATCGATGGGGCACGTGAGACAACAGGTGAACAAATCAGCCGGTAAATCTGGGGACATCGGGAGTAATTCGTTACTTTTACAGGCAGCAAGTTGGATACAATCCAAGTAAGCAGAAGTAGGAGAAGGAGACGAGATATCGTGATTTCCCTCGTTATCGTCGTCGATTCTTTTCTGAGCAAACTTCTTGAAGTTGTGCACAATGTGGCCAGCACTGTTGCAGTCGTAGACGAAAATGACGGGAGCCCCAAGCCAGGTCTGGAGATCATAAAGAGAGATGGGAATGTACTGGGTGTATCCTCTGTTGAAAACCCATATTTCTCCCGACAGTGTGGGCTGGGGTACGCCATGACCGTTGTAGTGGAAGAGGATTCTCTCATCTTTAGCATTTCTTCTTAGGGTATTACAAAATCGTTTAACATCTTCAACACTTGGGTCGAGCAGCTGTTTATATCTCGTTCTAATGGTGAGTGTTTCGTACTGGGACTGTAAGTTTTTACCCACCATTTCAATGGCCTTTTTGTTATCTGAAAAAGCGGTGGGATCGCACCAGGCTTCGAGCTTAGCACACGGATAGGTCTTCATTATATCGGGAGGATCAACACCTATATTGAGACAAAGCATCAACATGGCACTGACTGTTTTCTGACGTTCCTTCATGACTTTCCAGTCGGGAATAGGCTGGTAGTGTTTTAGGAGTGTGGAATTTTTCATGTCTGAAGACACTGGGTTACCATTTGTATTGTGCCGTTTATCGTCGAAATAGATGAAGAAGGTGTTGGCAAGAGACGAGAGGAAGTGCTCCGAGTTGTGGGTATCGAAGCCGTGCCTCATTTGGTGATTTAGGGCCTGGAGGTTTCGAGGACCGTAGGTGTCTTCCATGAGTGAGAATGAGAAATGAGATTGTTGTGGGGAGGAATAAGTGGTGATGGATGGATTTTGGGATGGATTGGGTAATCAGATGGATTGGATATTCAGATGGATTAGATGATACTTTGAAAGTTGTGGTGTTAGCTATTTTGTGTTAGCTATTGGTTGGATTAGTTTGGGGTTAGACTGAAGTATTATCTGGCATTGCGAAGCATTAGTATTTATAGTTATTAGTTAGTGAAAGAATTGTATTGATTAGTATTGGTATTAGTATTAGTATTAGTATTAGTATTAGTATTAGTATTAGTATTAGTATTAGTATTAGTATTAGTATTAGTATTAGTATTAGTATTAGTATTAGTTAGTATTAGTATTAGTATTAGTATTAGTATTAGTATTAGTATTAGTATTAGTATTAGTATTAGTATTAGTATTAGTATCAGTATTAGTATTAGTATTAGTATTAGTATTAGTATTAGTATTAGTATTAGTATTAGTATTAGTTTGAAACCCTGGATCTATTTACTCTACAAAGACTCGTCGCTTTCAAAGTCATCTTATATTGAATATCAGTAAATATGAATCACTATATCCCCTTCCTTAGTAAAGCAAATCTCAGTTAAATTGGATGGGCTTGGAGCAGCTCATAGTTGGTTAAAAACCTTGAAAGAATTCTGCCCCATAAAGGTTTGGGTACTTTTGAAACGTATTCTAAAGCTCTGGTCCGACGCATGTTAATTAATTAAGTTGGTATAGTTTTATTAAACATTCTCACATAAAATTGCAGCAAACCTTATTCAGAAAATACATAAAACCAGATCTTCTATCAAGAATCCTACTCAATGATATGATTTACTAACAGGATTTATATGGAAAGCCCAACATTTATTCAATTTACTCACAATTCTACTATTACCTATAAAAGTCATACAAAGGTTTTTTCAGGGATCTTAATTAAAAAGATTTCCGAGAGCTACAAGATTACTTACTCTATCTCTTCACACTTTTCAGCCTTCTAGCATTTCCCAAAGTTCTAGTAGAGGTTTAACTAGTAGAAGTTCAGTTCTAGTAGAAGTTCATATCTAGTGGAAGTTCACAGGTTATTCTAATATTCCAATCTACTTTTCATAGAGCTTTACAGTTCCCATGACTCAATACTTCCCTCTTATTTACTCCTTCTTTGTATTTTTCTTTCTGGTACATTCCTACATTTTGATACCTCTTTTACTTCATCTACACTCTCTACTCTATCCTTCATTTATCATTGTACTCACATCTACACTTTTCAATGCTTACTGTATATTCTCTACAATTGTGTCTCCCCTACACTTCTTTACACATCTACCACTTCTTTACATTTCTACCGTTTCTTCCCATTAATTCTTTTAATTCTACTGTTTGCTCTATCCTTCTACATTCTTTCACACTTTCTTCTCTTTCTACTTTCCTTACTTCTCTTTTTCCTTACTTCCCTCTTTCCTTACTTCCCTCTTTCTTCACTTCTCTCTTTCTTCACTTATCTCTTCCCAGTTCTCTCTTTCTTTACTTCCCTCTTTCTTTACTTCCCTCTTTCCTTACTTCCCTCTTTCTTCACTTCCCTCTTTCTTTACTTCCCTCTTTCTTCACTATCTCTTCCCAGTTCTCTCTTCGCAGTCTCTTCACTCTTTCTACTTCTACATCGCTACTTCACCTTTTTATTTATTCATTATCTAACAACTCAGTCCACCACGCTTATCAACAAGCTTCCCCTGCCAACTATAATACTTACTCATATCGACATGGTGCTTTTTCCCATTAGTTTCATACATACTACAACCATACATAGAAGCATATGGAGGTGTATATAAATGCAAAGAAACCAGCACAGAATCTTCTGGATTCGATATTTTATGCAACCCAATTGTATCAGAAATGTACCCGACTTGCTGACACTTTAAAGTTGATTCTTTGGTTAATTTAAGCGGCGCTTCACAAGCGGGCATTTCATAAAGTGATTCGACCAAACTGCCCTGAAGAATTTTCATACAGCAATGGGCATTGGCGTGATCGTGCACGGCGCTGCTACGACCAGGCGACCAGCAAAGTAGAAGTAAATTGGCATTACCATTAATATTTATAATCCCGTTCCGGGTATAGGGCCGACTTGGGTCGTGAAGGCCGTATTTCTTCCAGTCTTCAGGTCGAGCTTCGTACTGTTCCATAAGCCGTTGCACGTGACCAATATCTATATCATCAGCAGAAATTCCTTTATTTCCCAAAACTTGTTTGAGCTGGCGGATGAGATTTCCTAGATTATTATTCGGGATATCTTCGGCATCGTAGTCGATTTCAAGAGCGGGGTTTTTGGCGGAGACGGCGCTTGAAGTGGTGTTGGTGTTACGGCTTGAAGTATGAACGAGGCTAGCCTGGCTACCGCAACTACTAGTGGAATCAATAGGTAAAGGTGAATGAGTACTTAGCATTTGTGATGTGAAAGCGGGCGGGCGCGCGCATCTTTATAGTCAAAGGGATTCGAGCCCGCCCCTGAATGTCGGCAATGACCTCCGACATACTTGTTTGGTACCCGTGCGGTCATAAATCCCGCAGAGGGGAATTTAAATTGCGCGTGGCATGTGTGATGAGGTGTCGGCATTTTCTGCCGCTGGTGTGGCGCATTTGATTGGTCGGTGCGTGTCATCGTGTGGCGGTGCGTGTCTCCAACAGGTACCCGGGTTTTCCACCCGCTCAGAAACGGCCGTGCTCATCACGGCCGCCTACTAAAATAGCAACGCCGCACGTGAAACTGCGTCTAGATTCACTTTGTGTAACGGCCGTAGTTATGCGTCACTCCTCTTCTCCAACAACTGATATATATTATAAAAGCAAGGTGGTACCACCTCTTTAAATCACCTGCTTTATTTGTAACGATTTTTTGGGTTTTGGCTGCAAAATAATTCATTCCCCAAAATACAATAGCCACAGCATCTCGCATACGCCATAGTAACACCAGATCACATGACCGCACCCGAACCGCGCACATATTCGGTATCAAGAATCACTAATACCGATGATGAAGAAAATGTCGGGATTAACCCACAAGCTCAAATCCCAGACACTTTTTCAGATATAGGTACTTATGAAGATTTACCCTCGGAATCAAATAAATCAGAAAGTTTATCACCTAGTTCATCCGCTGATCATCATAAACCCCTGTTTACAGTTTTAAATAAAATGTCGCAAACTCTTCACAACAAATTGATCCGCGACTTTACTCCAATATTCTTCCTCAATGCAATGGCTACAGGTATTTGTGCTGCCATTCTTTATAATTTCCCTTACCCAGCTTATTGGCTAAAAGTTTGTGGAATAATCATGTGGGGTTGTTGTATAGGATTCTTTTTTTCTGGGGCAATTTGCATGCTTATTGCTTGTTTAAAGTATAAAAGTACCTTATTAAAATTGCATTCAGATCCTAAAGTAGCTCCTTTTATGGGTTGCTTTTGTATGGCATTTAATTCAATGATTAACATGCTTTATTTCATAACAAAAAAATCCTTCATAATAGGTATCTTTGTCCTTTGGTGGATTTCAATTGCATTCAGTGTTTACACTGCTTACGTTATTTTTTACTGGACTTTCTTTGCTAAAACTTCAAAGAAACAGTATTTTGACCCAAAAAATTTACACGCTACTTTATTACTCCCAATAGTTGCATTAATGGTTACTTCAAGTGCTGGTCATTTATTTGCTCTTGATTTACCTACCATAAGATTACAAACAATCACAATTGTATTAAGTTATATTCTTTGGGCCAACGCTGCCACCATGGCATTCATAGCATTAACACTTGTTATATACAAGTATATCACGCACAAAATTCCCAGTACAGATTTGATCTTCACTACATTCATTCCAATCGGATTCTTAGGCCAAGGAGCTTTTAGTATTCTCCTTTGTGGCCATAACTTATACCATTTAGTAAAAGCTGCTGATGATAAAATTCGCGCGCTTCCTTTTGCAGCCATTTCGAATGCAGGAAATGGAATAGATCCAAATAATATTGCCCTGACATGTATGGTAATATGTGGATTCACTGGTCTTTTACTTATTGGGTTTGGTTATTTCAATACCTTTGTGGCAGTTGCATCTGTCTGCATCAAAATCTTCACCAAGAATCCGAATCCAGCTCACATATGTGCAAGTGAGTACGGATGGAGAAGATTATTTAATGGACTAATTCGCTACTCAAAGGGCTTTTGGGCCATGACATTTCCAATTGGAACAATGGCTCTTGGGAATAGTGAATTTGGTAAGTTATTTGGACTTGAAACCTTCAAGATGATTGGAGCAATTTATGGAACTGCTGCAGTAGTAGTTACTGTTGGGTGTACTGTTGGTTTCTTATACCATTTGTACCAAGATCTTGTCATGTGCATGAGATAATTTATTTATTTAATATTCTAATACAACGCATTTATCCTTTGGCATGTAGGATTTGGGTACCTAAAATTATCAATAAAGTACATCCCACTGCACCTCTAGATTATGATGAAACTACCCAAATGTTGATAATAGTTGTTCGGTTAATGATTGAGAGTAGAGAAAATATACCTATTGTATCCCAAGTTTTCGCTCGAGTATGGCTGTAGTAAAATGACGTTCCTTGCATATATTGTCAAAAAATTCCGATGAATTTTTGCAACCACAACTTTTTAATCAACCAGTGAGCGAACACTTCATTATTTACATAGAAGTGGTTTTCTAGTGATTAATTTTCATTAATTGTAAAGCCCTGATTAGTTCACTACTTAAGCCCACATTTTATCTTAATATCACATGTCCTAGCTTTATCTTCGAATAATTATTTATTTTTTCTTAATCCAAGGTGATCGATAAATAAAAGCCGTTAGTAAAAAAGCAAATTTGGATGTTGCATCTAGAAGATCCGTAAGTTATCTGGGATTAGACAGGTAAAAAAAGGTAAATGTGTTGTGAACCCCTTTGGTTGAGTTCCAATTTTCTACTCCAAGACTCCAACTACAACTTACACTACCACTGAGCCTAACGGACCAAAAGTTGTTGTCCAAGTCCCATATCTTTCTACATGGACCAATACTTGGACTGGTGACTTTACAAATGAAGCTAGTCACGGTCAAGCTATCATTCAAGTGCCATACACTACCACAACAGCATGGACAGAAATTAGTGGTGTTCCTGAAGTGGTGGTTAAGACTCCTGTTTCAACGAAGACCAGAAAGACTACTTTGTTTGGAACAATTCCATATTTAGTGTGGTAAAGGCTTGGACTGGTGATCACACAGTAACAAAGACTGGTAACCCAGAGAATGAACAAGTAACAGCCATTGTGATTTGGTTCCAGATAATTCACTTCTAGAAACACGAACTGATGCTGCTGAAACAAAGACCTGTACTACGTGTAAACAAACAGCTGGAACTGCCAAATCCCCTCAATAAACTAATGTTCAAGAATATAATTCATCTGAAGGAGCAAACTAACCTAAAGGAGCAAATGGAACTGAAAGAGCAAATGGACCTGAAAGAGCAAATGGACCTGAAAGAGCAAATGGACCTGAAAGAGCAAATGGACCTGAAAGAGCAAAATGACCTAAATCTGAACCCCATGGTACTTCTCCAAGATCTTCCAATTCAGTTGAAAATACCAGTTATCACATCACTTTAGCTACTTTTTGGGGTTCCCTTTCATCTTATGAGGTAAACTTTCTTCACCTTCAGTCTTTTTGTATTCGATTCTCGTTGTATATTTTAGCTATATTTAAAACAATACATTTTTTGCAACCATCCTCGCTATAAATTAATTTTTCACTTATTTAAGGTCATAACGTTTATTTACATAGATAATTACAGAGATCACGAAAGTTTGACTTGAATGGAAGCTTCGGAAACATCAGCGTTAACACCACCTCCCCTTTTCTTAACTCTATCACCATTAGAATTCACCAACTCAATTCAAGGTGAGTGACAACTTACTGAGAACCACTACCTGAGTTGTGTTCCAATAGAGCATGTGTGCCTCCAATTGCGGCCTTGGATATAATTCAGCAGCACAATGGAAAAAGAATTTCTTTAGTCTCATGGTTGGGTCTTATAAAACAAATTTGTCTCACTTGTTCCAATTTTGCAACTGAATCCTCAAGTTGATGAAAAGTTAAATGCAAGAAAACAAATTTGTCTCAAATTCGATTCGTAAGAGAGAAAACCTATAAAGGCCAACGTCTACTTAGACATTCCAGTTTAACCGTGCTTCCAGTATGGTATAGCTATGTGACCGGATCAGCCATACTATCGACTCCTCTATGACTAGTATTTATAATTCACTAAGATATTCATTATCAAATTCACTCCGAATTTCTTTTCCTAAAGATCTGCAAAAATACAAGTGAAAAATAATTCTCAAAGAAAACCAAACCAAATCTTATACTCCAAACCACCAAACAACTCGTTATTCTTCTACTCCACCAATTGACTCAAATCATTCCAATCCACTCCAGTTCCTTCCAGACTATTCAACCGATAATACAGCCAATTGACTCCATCAATCATCAATCATAACCTCTTTCCCAAATCCAATTAATTCTCGCGCATGCTCACCATCCACATTCCAAAACACCTGGCCCCGAAGAGCAATGATCTTCTCTTCCACCAGCTATACCCCAGAGAAGTGCTCTTCTTCGACGAGGAAATCACCGGCTACATCGTGGTAAAAGACCCCCCTCCAAACTATGACTTGGTGCTTGATTTAGCCATTGTTCCCGGTGATATCATCGATAACGATCCGTCGTATCCCCTAGCTAACTTCACCATTCTGTCGCTACAAGTCACGGAAATCGTGGCCCATGATAAAGACACAAACTCCCTCCTTTATAAGTTTGGATTCCCCGTGAAATATCCTAAAAAGAAGCTCAATGCTCCCAAAGTGGTTCTCAGTGCCCACCTCAACTTTAAAACATTGCATCAAAATATTGAAAAACACCAATTAACGCCCCTCCAGGCCCCGTTCCAGCGTAATCTTCTTCTGGAACTAAACGTTGACGGAGTCTCGTACCAGCATACCGATATTCACAATAAACCTGCTCCTCCTAAAGCCAACGATACTTTGGACGCAAGCACGGCCCTAACTGGTCAACTTACAGTGCCAATTTGCTCAGCACTCGTGATAAAACTTAAATCCACCAAACCAGCTGGGAAAAACCACGAACTTCTTGCATCTTTCAACATCGAAGCTTCAGACCAGCTCGTCCGCTTCGGTCCAGCTTCAATTGTGCTCAATGAATTTCTGCTCAATTTCACCGGCCAGATCATCAACTTGAACGAGTCGATCTACAGATTCCCTATTACGTTCAAAACAGACGAGTCAATTTGCCTTAACTTTAAGCTTTTGAATAACGAGTCCGACGACTCTGCTCGTCAAGTTACGGTTTGTTTGGCCCTTCAGGTATTCAAAAATGAGCCCTTCAGTAGCATCATCACCACCTCGTGGTCACCGTTTATTGACTTCAGTCTTGTAGCTCCTCCCATCAGCAACTCGCTTAAAACTGTCCTCAACCAGCTGCTGACTTCTGTGCCCATGAAAAAGAAAATTCACAGCACTGGGTCACTCAATACGGTTACGCTTGCCAAACAGAATTCTTCCAACATCTACAGGAAAGTTGGTGCTAATTCTTCAGTTACGGTGAATCTTAACACGGCAGCAGCCACGCATCTCTTTGGGCTTAAACTCACGTTCAATGGGAAACTCACCATTCGCTTAGGGGAAATGGTGGTGTGGAAAGTGCAGGCTATCAACACAACTGGCAATAAATTCAATCTTTCGCTAGTGATTCATCTGCCCAGAGATTCTCAAGCCGTTCAGTCCCAGGCCCAGCACCAGGTGATGCACCAGCTGGATCTCGTTCCAGCATATGCCAAATCATCACTCTATACTCTTTACAAGCAGCTTAAACTTGATAATGTTGGAGTTGTGGTGCTTGATAATGATATTCGTATAGGGCCATTGGAATCACATAGTGTGTTTGAAACTGACATTAGACTCATGGGACTTTCACGGGGAGTGTTTAATCTTGATGGGTTGAATATTGTTGATTTGGCTACGGGTGATGGGCTTGATTTCGGAAAGCTAGTCGAAGTGTTTGTCACATAATGTATATTAGTTTCAGCTGTAAATTAGATGTATGGATAATTAGAACAGTCGAGTTTGTATCTTATGATTATTGAGGTTGATTGAACTTCCCTCAAATCCAAGGAGTGTCTTTAACCTCTCTTTAATGGATCTTATCAATTCAATATTTCACTCAATTGCTTTATCTTTATAACTGTCCGCGAATTTGCAGCCATTTGTAACCATGTACAAACTGAACAAACCGTCAGACGAGTCACTCCAGCTCATCTCCATAACCTCAGCACGAGTCCCTCCCGTCTCCGAGCTAGGTGTGTTTGTATCCCCCACTGGTGCAAAAGCTCCGTCGTCTTTCCACCGATTTGTCGATAAACTCAACACCGTCTCTGGCTTTGCCTTACCTTCCTGTGAAACTTTGGAAGTCCACACCGATACCACTTTAGGCACCTTTGTTGTGGTCACGAGAAGACTTCAGCAATGCTTCAAAAGAATCAAGACCCAAGAATCTGCTATCAGAAAAGTATATGCCACCACCCAAAAGAATCTCGAAAAATGGAGCTCTTATATCATGGACCCTGAATGTCAAAAAATCCTCAAAGCGTGTTCTGAAATCCTCCAATCCCAAGCTGCTGCAGCTGAGTTCCTCACTTGCTACGAAGATGAGATCATGGCTGCTCTCAAGGTTGTAGAAGATAAAGAAAAGGCGGTTGCAAAATTAAGACTGGAAAGAAAAGCAAACGATGAGGACTTAAAACGGTCAAACTCCAACTATGGTGATAGATCTATTAACTCCCAGAAGATTGAAGAAAAGCTCGAAACAAATGCTTCCAATATTAAGATTTCCGAACGCCATTATGCCAGAGCTATAACCGATAAATTTAAAGAAGCATTCAAAAAGTATAATGAGGGGATCAAAACCATAGGAAAACGGTTCGTAGCTGTGGGCACCAAGTTTGATGAAGTTGTATTCCCTGATCCAAAAGATGAAAAAAAAGATATCAATTTGCAGCTCAAGCAAGAAGTAAATAAATTACCACTAAAAGAAAACGAAAAGCCCAAGTCCAGTAACGAAAACATCCAAACTCACCACCGCCATCATCACCATGATAACAGGTTTATCGGTCCCGAGCGGCCACTTTCTTCTAGTCTCGATATTGATGACTACTGTGCTGAATGCTCTGCCACCAAAGGGTTTCATAGATCATGTCACGGCGATCACGTAAGAAGACATGTTCACAGTTCAGATAAATACCCAGGAGCCTCACGTATACTTAGTGGGTTTGATACGATTAGTGGGCAGGAAAACTGGAATTTCTAGCTTATGTATTAATGTATAGGTATAAGATGCAATATATGTACACGTCTATCAGACTCTAAGTTGTCTTAAAGAACACTTTTGTGATTTCATATGAAGAAATCATTATAGCACAGGAAGGTGCCACCTTGAGTACTCGAGGGCCAAGACCTCCGAAAAGAGCTTTGGGGCCTTCGTTTCTATAGATATCAAATAAAAACTTAAACATGCTGGGAGGTTTAGCAATTTTTCTATTTTCCTGGGAAATTTGAAGTCTAGTTTTCCCAACATCAAAAGGATGGGTAAATATTGCTGCTATAGTTCCAGATATAGAACCGGAAAGGAAACTTGTAGCAAACACTTTTGTATCATTATTTTTATGAGTTCCCAGCGAGAAATCAGCCCCAATTAATCTCCCTATATTTGCTTTGGAAGATTCGTAAAGTGACCAGTAAATTCCAGAAAACGGCACATCTCTCCATAAAGTGATTTGTAATCCTTTGAAAAGCGAGGAAACTCCTGTAGCTCTAAATTCACTCCAAGCACCTGCTACAACTCTCAGAAGAGCACCAGGATTAGATCTAGATGAAGGAATCGATTGTAACCGAGTTTTAACCAACTCCAACGGGGCCACCGCCGTGGCTGCCATAAGACGGGCTGCAGCACCACAGACCAACGAATTTATTGACCCATTAATAGGGCTCTTATCTCTTATGTATTCGTAGCCTGTAAAATAAATTACATTTGAAGGAATCGCCATAAGAAGGGTGAGAGAGATTCCTCTCCATAAAGTAGGCAATCCTTCATTTCTTCCAATTGTGACAAATCCCTGTAGCGTTGAATCAATTCGAGAGCAATTTTTCATATTCTTACAGTAATCTTTATCTAGCCAAAATAAATGACTTTCATTTGCAACTGAGTTCAAAGATGCATTTGGAGCAAGAGTGTTTCGAGATCCCTTGTTTAATTCAGCATAATGATTCGAACAACATGGTTTCAGTTCAGGCATTATTTCTTGTTGCTGCATTCTAATTCGTATAACATCAAAAGGAGTGAGAACAAATGCAGTTAAGACCGAACCCAGACTTGCACTAAGCATCCTTTGTGATAGCGTCAAGTCTGTGGTCTTTCTGGGCGTTCTTAGAACGTTTTCTTCAAGCTGGTGATTCCAACGGAACAGAGCAGACATGATGATAATTGATAATGCGATCACGGTAAATGCGACGCCCTGGTGGGTTTTCGTGCGGTGTACGTCCATCTGGTGCGGTGCTGGTGCGGTGCTGGGCTCGCTGACAGTTTCTGTTTCCAGCAATGTTATCTATCGATTTGTTAGAGCTTTAATACTGTTTTGAAGAATAAGTATTATGTGATCTTCTAAATTTTTGACCCTTGTACACATGACGGCTATACTGATTATTACTATTAACGCATTTACTAGTATGGCCTTTATTAGTATGGCCTTTACTATTATGGCAATTACTAGGCATTTACTAGGCATTTACTACTAGGCATTTACTACTAGGCATTTACTACTAGGCATTTACTACTAGGCATTTACCAGTATCATCTTTACTATTACGGTACTTAGTTATGCGATTTCTGCTTATTGTTGTATTCAACTATTCTTATACCATTTCGTTTATTCCAATATTGAACTTCACAAAGCTGCAATATCTGAAGTTTTATTACCTCAACTTCCACTGTAACTAATTACCATTCTACTACAAAACGCTCCCACTCAAGATCTACACCCTTTCCAATCACACTTCATTAACTCATTACTACCTTTATCTTCATTCATCTCCACTCCATTCCATCTCCATCTCTTTATCTCATCGCGCTCGCTCATCGCAAAAATAACCATGGCTAGAAGAAGACAGAAAACAAGAACCCACAAAAAACTAAACCCGGAAGATGAAGCCAAGATCCCCAAGTCCATGGTCCTTCGTCTTGGATCATCACTCAAAAACCACTCTTTAAGTTCATTGGTTCGTGACTTCAGATACGTAATGCAACCTCATACTGCTATCAACTTAAGAGAACGAAAGAGTAATAAATTGAAAGATTTCATAGTCATGGCCGGTCCTTTAGGGGTTAGTGATCTCTTTGTGTTCAAGCAATCTGAACTGACTGGTAACCTTTCTCTTAGACTCGGAAAATTACCTAGAGGTCCTATGCTTCAATTCAGAATTAATCAGTACTCTTTGATCAAAGACGTACAAAAAATTTTAAAGCATCCAAAAACTGTGGGAAAAGATTCTCCTGAATTTTTGAACCCTCCCTTACTTGTTTTAAATGGATTTCTGAATATTAAAGATGCTGCTCCACAAGAAAAATTGATGGTTACTGTTTTCCAAAGTATGTTCCCACCGATTCAACCACAGCTGACGAAACTTAATGGAATTAAAAGAGTTTTGATGATAAATAAGGATCCTAAATCCCAGGAAATCTCTTTAAGACATTACGCTATAGATACTAAATTAGTTGACACTTCAAGAAATATTAAGAAATTGATTAATTCCCACCATAATTTGAAAAAGCATTTACCCAACATGGCATCAAACGAAGACGTAAGTGATTTGTTATTAGACCCTTATTCTGTAGGAGGAATGACCAGTGATAGTGAAGTTGAAGACGACGCTATAGTTGAAGTTAATGAAGAGAAACCAGTGAAAAAACAGGCAGAACTGACAGAACAGTCTACCAGGAAAAAAGCCATCAAATTGACTGAATTGGGTCCAAGGATCAACATGAGTTTACTCAAGGTTGAAGAAGGATTAACTGGAAGCAGCAAGACAATTTTCCACTCCAAGGTTGTTAAAACGAAGGAACAACTTAAGTTATTGGAAAAACACGCTGAGCAAAAGAGAAAGTTGAAAGAAGAAAGAAGAGCTAAACAGCAAGAGAATGTGAAGACCAAAGAAGAAAAGAAGGCTGAAAAGAAAGCTAAAAGAAAAGCCAAATTCGATTCTTTACCTGAAGGAGAAAAAGAAGATGGTGAAGATATCGAAATGTCTGATAGTGATGAACCAGAAATTGATCCAGAAGATTACGAAAACGATAGCGATTTATACAGTGATATAGAAAAGTAAACTATACAATATATAATTTCTTAAGCCTGTTAAATTCTGTTCTAGGCATCAAATCACTGAATGTTACTTCGCCAGGTCTACCTGAGCTATTGATTAAAGCTTTTTCTTCTTTAGACCTTTTAGGCTGCTTCATTTGTTCTCCATATTTCCACACACAGTAAATCAACTCTTCTTCACCAAACTCGGCATTTATAGCATTATTCGTATACGCTACATTAGCAAGATCATGAAGAATATTAGCAGTTAAGCCCCAAACATCGTAAATTTTTTCATTGGTTTCTGAATGTCTTCTAGATCCCAATCTGCCCCAGCTTTCAAGGTTTTGTTGTTTTCTCTCTTTACCATACTCTTTCGCCTTTGAAATTTCTGATTCCTCAGAAAGCTCATCGTCTTCACTCTCAGTTTCCGATAAATCTTTCACACCTTTTAACCAGTCAGCTTCACCACTAACAAGTTGAGGAAACGTATATGTTCTCAAAGCCCAGGGAATCCCGCCCCAGTCCATTTTAAAGCTTTGTTTTTCGATACACTCCAAATTTCCCTGGTCAGAAATTGGATATAAGAAATCTTTAAGAGGGCAACTAAACACACTTGAACTTTCACCAGGATTAAGACTGACTTTCAAGTTATGGATAAGTTCTGAATCTGATAAGTTTTGAGAAAATTTCATGAATCCAATACAGGGTCTAACTGCCAGGAAAGTTCGTGATAAGTAAGCTGGCATCACATTCAAGTGTTCGATTTCAAAACCGAAATTCTTACGAAGATACTCATTATTTGCAGAAAGCCCGATTTCCTCCTCCATTTCTCTTCTAGCAGTTTGCCATTCACTTTCCAAACCAGTATCACTTCTTCCACCAGGGAATGAAATGTGGCCGGGGAAGCTACGAAGCTTTGAGGATCTCTTGGTGAGTACGACTCTTAACTCACCTAATTTTCCCAAAAAAAGGAGAATAAATACGGCTGATCTTCTGGCCACTGGGAGCTTGTTCCAGATGCTGTGGACCTGTGCCTGGTAGTGGGAAAAGGTGTAAGATTTGATGGCAGCTAGTTCCATGTGGTCGCGAAGTGGAGATAAGATGTGAGTATGGGGATTTGGGTCTGAGGATGGGGAGTTTGATGAAGAGAAGGAAGAGACTATTACTACAAGTTGGTGTTTAGTGAAAGGAAGAAAGTTACATTGAAATATTCAGAAATGTCAAATCAGATACACTACAATCAAACTAAAATAATTGGTGCTATTCACATCTCAGTTTTGAAAGTTTCGAATGATTTTCTACAAAAAATAATACCATCGTGAATTCTATACATTAATCTATTAAGCTTCCAATAAAGCAGGGAATTCATCCACTGCCAAGTTTTCGTAAATTACCTTATAAGTGGCTTCGAATAAAGGAAATTCTTCTTGTAAGTTATAGTTTTCCAATAATTCGTGCACTTCCTTAGCAGTTAAAATACCTTGAGATGATTGTCCATTTAACAATTCCTTTTCAGCATCCCAAGCACTTACATTCTTTTCAACCATGTATTTAGCAACTCTTACATTTCTACCACCAGAACATGTGGTAATTAAATCAGCTACACCAGCAGATTCTTCGGTAAATGTAGACGGTTGTGGAGGTAAAGAGGTTTTGATACCAAACTTTTCATAGTAAGATGCGAATTTAATGGTTTCTTTAATACCAATTCTCATGACTGCAGCCTTAGCATTGTCACCCCAACCGGCACCTTCAACGAAACCAGCAGCAATGGCAACAACGTTTTTAAGAGCACCAGCGATTGAAGCACCCACAACATCTTTAATCACATTAACGTGGAAATAATTTCTGTGGAAAGCTTCTCTTAAGATATACTCGTCGATATCAACACCTTCACCTTTGAAGTCTTTTGGTAAATCATAAGCAATAGATGTTTCAGACCATTTTTCTTTAGCAACTTCATTAGCAATGTTAGCACCACTTAAAACACCACAGTGAATTCCTAAAGTATCGGTAATACTTTGGGATAAAAGCTTACAACCTTCTGGACCAACTTCTAATCCCTTAAGACAAGAAATAGCACGAACAGAAGGTTTGACTTGTCCCACAAGTTGTTTACACACACGAGGTAAAAATTGGTGAGGAATGTTAAATACCAAGAGGTCAGCATCTTGAACAGTACTAACAACATCTGGGTTAGCGATTAAGTTTTCTGGTAAAGTAATTCCTGGTAAATACTTGACATTTTCATGTTTGGTGTTAATTATATCAGTTAATTTTTCACCGTTAATTTCCTCTTGGAAAACCCACATATTAACATTTTTTTCAAAGAGTTGCGGTTTGTCTCTTGCATTTTCAGCAACAAGTTTAGCAACAGCAGTTCCCCAATTACCAGAACCAATGATGGCGATTCTGAAAGGTTTAGCGATTTTAATTGGAGTAGTAGTCATAGTTTTTGTTTGTGTTTTAGATGACATATTGACTCAATATATATAGTGGTTCGGGGTTTTTTTCTTTTTGCGTGCGGTTTGGTGACTTAGGCTGCTCAATAGATCTGGTTACGTACACTAAGAAAAAATCTTGCGTATAAGCCTTTATAACCTGTATGGGCGGCTGAATCGAGTGTACATTAACGTCATACTGACGTGGTCGGATAATTTAATACCGGCCATGATGTAATCCTACTTCAACACGTTGAATTTCTGTTGTTTAGGCCTAAGTATTACCTCTGTTTTAGGACTGCTCATCGCACCGGCTCGCCCAACATTTTCTTTTGTTCCGCAGCTGCCAAAGGAGGGGCAGTTAATCCGTCAGCTCACGGGTTATGGTGGGTCGTGTGCAGGCGGAACTTGAAATGATATCATATCTTTGAAATTACATCATTGTTACGTAGCTAATTCCTAGCTAATCACCGATAAGATCCTAGAATGGAAAGACTAGAATGTTTAGAATAAAGAATTTGGAATGATTGGAATTACCGGGTTACTCAAGAGAAATACTTGACAACTAGTGAATGAACTAGTGAATGAATTGAATGAAATCTAGTGAAGATCTCTGATTGAAAATCTTGAAAATCTTGAAAATCTCCTAAACTTAGTAAGGGATTATCTCAACTCAAATTGAATTGTTTACATATAGTCATTACATAATACCATTCTGTAGGATTCTGGATTACGAGTCCAGAGTCAATACTGTATAATAAGATTAACTACAACGTTGGATTTAGTTTGAATTAGGAATTCACCCGACTATTGTTAGACATAGTGGTATGCTGAATACAGTTCTTTGACGTAGTAGATACAGTATTACACGGGCGAGTTTAATACAAATAATCACCTAGATACAGTAGATAAAGGGATAGGAGCCGTGCAGTTTGAAATGAAAATTTCAGGCTTACTAACGAAAAACTGCTATCAATATCGTTCGAATAAAGAATAAGAATAAAGAACACGCTCAACATGCTAAATCATACATAATCCAAATTACTATAAACTATTTACTTTATCGATAGTCGTCGTCGTGTCTGTATGCATCATACTCGTGCTGCTGCATCTGGTGAAGCCTAGTATCAATCTGGTTCATTCCGTCGTCAGTCATGTCGAAATCCTGGATCCAGTCACCAGATTTCACCTGGTTACCACTGATGATCCGTGCAGCCTGAAGTGGCTCGTAGATCCCATCAAGTCCTCCATCAGCAATATGGGCTAGTGGGTCTGGAAGCCTTGAAGCTTGTTCAGCTGGTTCTTGCAGAACTTGTTCATGAGGTCTTTGAGTATGAATATGTGGTGTTCCATTGTATGACTCATGGGGTCTTTCAGGCTCGTATTCTGGTTCATGATAGTCGATTTCTGCGTCTCGTATTTCCTTATCACGGATATCTACACCATCTGTATCAACCAATTTCTCACCGTCCTGAGATATCTCTACGCTTCTATCTGAGATAGAGTTCATAAGTTTCATGAACTGACTCTGCTTGATTTTGTCAGCCATTTCTGGGTTGTTTTGCTGCTTGCTAAGCGAATTCTTCACCAGTTGGGCCGCACGAGCAAATTCTTCTTTGTCGTGATCAGACTGTAACTCTTTCTCTACACTTTCAAACTGCTCATCGATCTGTCTTTCCACCTCCAACTTGTGTACTTCCTGGTGCTCAGACATCTGCAGTGGGTCGGGATCGTAGCGGGTTTGGAGGTGGGATCTCGTGTTGAATTGGCCGTTCAAGTAGTTGTGATTAAGCTGATTAAACTGGTTAACTTGCTGGAAATTCTGGCCGTAGTTCTGGTTAAAACTCTGGTTCATATTTTGGTGTTGCATGTTTTGATGTTGTGAATGTTGTGGTTGTTGCAACGACATGTTGTTGAAATCGTTGACCCACTGGGGTTTTTGGTTCTGGACCGAGGCAGCATTGGCACGAGTTTGAAGGTTTTGGTTTTGGTTTTGGTTTTGAGTTTGGTGAAAATGCTGGTTTTGGTGTACATTATGGTTCTGTGGGGGCTGACGTTGAATGCTGCTGGGATTAAACTGGTTTATAAACTGATTAGCAAAGTTATTCAGATTCTGACTAAACTGGTTAAACTGCTGATTTAAATTCGGATCTACTTGATGTCCCTGACGGAACAGTGGCTGGGGACCACGCTGCAGGCGTATTACATCGTTCTGAACAGAGTTATCCCGTTGAGAATACTGGGCAAGGTTCTTTACCGCATTTGAAGGTCCACAATCCATTATCTGGGGAACTTTTTGGCGTGTGAAATGAATGATGGGTCGCGATGGTGAGTGCACGTCTTGGCTGCGAATTTTGACTGCAATTGCAATCGAGATTGCAAATTATTGTGGCTCTTTATTGTGGATCTTAATGTTTAATTTTAGTTTTTGGATGGGATTGATTTGTTGAATTTATGTGATTTGTTTTTTAAATCCGTTATATTGTTCTGAGCCACGTATATCTACTTTCACGTCGCTTAACATGCCTAATCTAGATACCTATACTCATGTTGCCTCTGTTGAGATATTTAAACATTTTATTATCTTTAATGACATTTGAAAAACAATTTTCGATCTTAACTATATTTAACAATTAACTTTCTTCTCTTAAAGATCGGAATCTCCCCTGAAACCCAAGCCTATTTCCATTTTGGCACGCCTTTTCTCACTACTTCTCACAACTCCATGAGGCTTTCGCACTTATGACTAAGTTCACCAGAAGCAGATCAGGTTGTTTGACCTGTAGAAGAAGAAAGTATGTCTCCATCTCCTCAAGAACATCCATACTAACAACAGGAAAAAGTGTGATGGTGCAAAACCTACATGCAAAGCGTGTACTCGCTTGTGTTTGGACTGTGAATACGTTCAGGATAAAATCGTTTGGCAAATCCAAAAATTAAAGTCTGATGGGAGTACTGAAAGTACTATAGATAGTACGATTCCTGTCCCTGAGGTTACAAAGATGAAAAACTTCACATCTAGTATACAAACCTTGGAATTTTCAAATCAAAATCTAAATCATCCTCCGATTGAAATAGACCCCGAACTTCAGGAAACTGAACCCCATCCAGATTTTGAAGAATATACAATTTCCCCAAGCCTCATTTCCTCAGAAATAGTCCCTAAAAACTACCAGTTAACGAACGAAGAGATCGAAGAGATTTTGAACGAATCGGAAAACCAACCTCTTTCTCCACCAATCTACAATATCATCTACCCTTACTTATACAAATTCCACGTGCCCAAATTCGTCAATATGGAAACAGCTGAAACCCTTATTTCCTACTTTTGCCTGGGAATTGCTCCCAAGTTCAGTATTATCAAAAAGGATTGTAACTCACTTGTATCAACGTATCTTCCACTTGCGAGCAACGATGAAATGGTTCTTTCTGCACTTTTAGTATGGTCAATTCTTCATTTTGAAAACAAAGGAGCTACGGAGTATACAACTCTTAAAGGTCAGCTTTTAAAAAATATTCACCAGAGGCTTAACAATGTTTTTGCTAGCGATTCAAAAACTCCGGTCGAAGTAGTGGTTGCCTGTTTATTGATTATGATCTCAATTGAAAATAAGAAACAGTCTTCCAATTGGGTATTCTACTTTAAACTTGCCCAAAAGGCCATTTCTACTTTCTCCCATACTCCGTTCTCCGAAAGCCAATGGCTTAAACACAACTTGGTATATCATGAAGTTACTGCTCAGTCCACATTAATGCTTAGTGAGGATCCTGAACAATTTGATGCTTATCTTAAGTATTCACATTCTAAAGATACAAAGCCTGAAGCTTATATGGGAATAAGTAAAAGAATCTATATGTTGAATAGAGAAGTAACCAAGTTGAGTAAAAGAGTTATCAATTGTGAAACACCCAAATGCTTAGAAGCGGTTTGCAGAGACGCTCAAGTGTTGGAATTGAAAATAGATAATTGCCAGCCACTTGAACCCACGGATGATATAATTAGTTCAGGTACTTTAGGTGATCATGAGCTTTTGTTCGATGTTTTAAAAGATACATCCAGACTTATTCTACGCCAATGTGTCTACATGGAGACATCTACCAGTATTAAAAGTGCTATGATCGTTACTCGAATGATATCTTCGCTTGAAAAGTTATTTGGAACAAGAGTAGAAACTGCTCTTTTGTTTCCTTTGTTTATACTTGGTGTTGATGCTGTAGGGCACGAAAAAAGAAAGTGGGTCAAAGATGCTTTGACTGGACTACATTCAAGAGTAGGCTCAGGTAATATCATGGTAGGTGTTGAACTTCTTGAAAAAGTATGGGAGAAAAATGATGGAGGCAAAGTTCATGTTTTGTGGCCCCAGGTAGCGAAAAAGCACGGCCTATTAGTTAGTCTAGCGTAGAGTTATGGAACCAGGATTATGTATTGCACTACTTGAATAAGAGGGAAAATTGAATTAAATCGTATATTAATAATCGTTTTATGTATAAATAATGCCATAGAATAATCTAGTTTTTCTCTGGCTCTCTCAAGCCATGCTTCACTAAAGCATTCACTCTCATTTTCTCTCCCCAAATCAAAAGCACTACTGCACAACCCATCGCCATCCAAAGCACAATTGCAGTAATGGTATAAGTCCAGCCAGGACCTATATTGCTGACACTTCTTAAACACGTAGCAGAAGCAACAGCTCCGGCCAAGTACCGAGAAAAGTAACTGCTACCAATTCCATCACCTTTAAGCTCAGGCATGGAATCTACACAATAGGCATTTGAAGCAGGAAATATGCAAGTTTGTGCCACTCCACCAATAAATAAAAATATTGCAGGGATAGCCATTCCTCCTTTTCTGTACTCTATACACCATCCATATATCAATAAGCTCACAGGATACAAGAAACCCAATGGAATTAATACAGTATAGAGTCTATCTTCAGGAACTCTTCTACCTCTCTTTTTGATATACTTTTTCACGGTATGGTCTGCCCAAGGTCCTCCTATAAAGCTACCCACTAAGTATCCAGTACCTGGTGCCAAATAGAAAAGACCCGAGTAAAGAGCAGATGTTAAATTGAATCTTGGCTCAAGAATGGCCCTCAATGGAGTTTGAACTTGGTACATAGTGTACAACGTAGCAATGGCTATGAACCCGTCAATAGAGAGATTTGGGTATTTGAGAGCAGACATGATTTTAAGTGGATTAAACAAAATAACCACAAACTTCCTGTTGGGGTTAACTTTACGAGCTTCTCTCAATACCACCGAGTGTTGAGTTTCCACTGATGTTTCGGGCAAGAAGAATATAGCTGCTGCCATTATCACGAGTCCCAAACCCATCATCGCAAAAAGAATCACTCTCCACGAAGTATATGCCACAATGATTCCTCCAAGAACAGGCCCAAATCCCGTTCCAAGTTGTGCCCCACATACAATAAGTGCCATCGCTCTTCCTCTCTGTGTTGGATGATAGACGTCTGCTACGATGTGCCCGCCATAACTGAAGAAAGATGTACCAAATAATGCTGTCAAGCACCGAAAGATAAAGAACATCGGAAGATTCTGGGAAACAGCTACCATACATGTACAAATTGAGTACAAAAGACTACTAATAATGAAAAGTGGTCTTCTTCCATATATATCACTGCAGGGCAGAAATATACACGGGGATAACGACATAAAGATACAGTAAATAGCATTACTGATATTAAGTATTTCTTCAGTTGTGTCGAATCTTTCAGCAATTTCTGGAATTGCAGGAATGATTGTGAGTGAAGATAATGGTGAAAGAAAACCGGCTAATGATGCTAAAAGAATGCAGATACTTTTAGTTTTGTTAGAAAAGCGACTATATTCGTCTCTAGAATCTTTCTTTCCTAGATCAGTTACTTTCCTCGATGTTTCGGATATTCGTGAAAGTTGACGAGAAACAGCTCCTGAAGTTATACTCCAAAAATCAAGGGGTACTTCGTGATAGCCATCAACATATGGTGCTGGATTATGCACCAGTAGATTGGAGAACGATGAGTCAGAGTATTGGGTAGGATTTCTTTGGCCGTCAGGCTTATTTTGCCGATATTTGTTTTGTAAGTCATACTTGCTTTCCAAGTCTGGGCTGGTAGATTCAGCCATGCTAAAGAGGAGTGGCGGATACAGTTACTTATATAGTTTTCATCAGCTCCATTTTTTTCTATACACTCCGGGGTTTTTGACAGCGCGAACTCCGAGATGAGAGATATATGAGAGATTGTTTAAGCATGTATTATTGAAGAAAAATGTAGTTTATTGTGGAAACCTGGAAGCAAACAGATCTAAGAACACATGTATTTAATCTAAAATTAATTCTCGGTCTTGGCTGCTTCTGACAGCTATGATAGTAATACCAACAGCCTGATTGGCCGCATCGGAGCCGTGTGGTTTACGGGAGATTTGTGGGAGATTTGGAAGCTTGAGCCGTTCGTCGCCCTAAACGGCAACAGCGCATCGAATAAACTCGAACCGGACGTGGGGGAATGCTAATATCGGTAGAAAGCGACAGCGGGTCATCGGTATTGTTTCCCCGATACCTTATATCGGATTTATTAGTGCTTTCGGACATACCTTAATTAGATAAATATAGTGATGAGTAATCATTTCGGTTAAGAAAGTTTAGAGAAAAGTGGAGTTCCACCTAATCAATTTATCCAAATCTTGCAAAGATGGTAATCGCAAAGAGCTACTGCTTCGATAAGGATCATGGATTACGAGTCAATACAGTACAAGACTCTATTTAACTAACCATATAATTGGTGATGTTCGTAAAGTTTTAGTCAGGGCAGAACTAACAAGTTAGGAATGGACAGTATAAAAACCAACTATAAGAACATTCTAAAGAATCATCAAATATGTAGCCAAAAATGAATTAGGCTTCTTCAGCTCTATTCAAACTTAAATCTAGTTTCAAGGTTGTGTAAATGGAAGTAAGTATAGTTACATCAATGAAAGCCATTGGAACAGAAATGGACTCTTTAAACTTATGTAAAGGCAAATAGTTCTGCATTATCAGGTACAAAACACAGAGGTTCAAAACATTCAAAACATTCTATTCCAAAAGGTTCAAACACAATTAACTGCGAAAAGCACTATTTTACGTAAAACTCGCGATTTGAAAATAGAGGTTCAAATAATTCAAACATACAAATACATGAGAAAAATATTAGTTGATGGATCAATCGCAACTTTAACGTACAGGTTCAAATTTTTCAAACATTCAATCCACTAAAATCTATATGTAGCTACAAAAACCATTACTTAGTACAAAAATTGCAATTTAATTTTGACATTCGTTTGATTCAAAAAACACAAATAGCTGCGAAAAATATTAGTTGGTGGAAAATTTGCAACTTATTCGAGGCATTCAAATGATTCAGGCATTCATTTGATTCAAAAATTCGCGGGACGTTCATTTGGTTCACGCATTCATTTGATTCACGCATTCATTTGATTCACGCATTCATTTGATTCACGCATTCATTTGGTTCACGCATTCATTTGGTTCACGCATTCATTTGATTCAAAATTGAGGGGAAGACGTTCAAATGGTTCAGGCATTCAAATGATTCAAAATTGAGGGGAAGACATTCAATTGATTCAGGCATTCATTTGATTCAAAATTGAGGGGGAGACGTTCAAATGATTCAAATTATATATAGCTACGAAAATAACAATTAGTAGAAATTTTGCAACCTAATTCACGCATTCGATTGATCCAAAACTATATATAGCTACAACAATCATTACTTGGTGCAAAAATTGCAATTTAATTTTGACATTCATTTGATTCAAAAAACACAAATAGCTGCGAAAAATATTAGTTGGTAGAAAATTTGCAACTTATTCGAGGCATTCAAATGATTCAGGCATTCATTTGATTCACAAATTCGCGGGACGTTCATTTGGTTCACGCATTCATTTGATTCACGCATTCATTTGATTCACGCATTCATTTGGTTCACGCATTCATTTGATTCAAAATTGAGGGGAAGACGTTCAAATGGTTCAGGCATTCAAATGATTCAAAATTGAGGGGAAGACATTCAATTGATTCAGGCATTCATTTGATTCAAAATTGAGGGGGAGACGTTCAAATGATTCAAATTATATATAGCTACGAAAATAACAATTAGTAGAAATTTTGCAACCTAATTCACGCATTCGATTGATCCAAAACTATATATAGCTACAACAATCATTACTTGGTGCAAAAATTGCAATTTAATTAAGACATTTATTTGATTCAAAAAACACAAATAGCTGCGAAAAATATTTAGTTGGTAGAAAATTTGCAACTAATTCGAGGCATTCAAATGATTCAGGCATTCATTTGATTTACTTTTCATATTTGTTCATTTTGTTCAAATTCACCTCGTTTGGTTCACTTATCATAGTGGTTCATTTGGTTCACTTTCCAAAGAGTCTCATTTGTTCCATAATGTGTTTGGGTGTTCTTCGCCTCATTGGATACGTCTTGTATAGTGTTTTATTTGGATCCAAATGGTTCAAAAAGAAGTGGGAGACTGAGATTATTCAAACGTTCAAAAGGTTGAACTTCCAGATGCATGTGCCGATGCGTATCTTTTAGATCTTGCATATTCAACATCGATCACCGCCAATCTCTTAAAACACGATATGCTTTTTAAACACATTAAAGGTTCAAAAATACAAAAAGTGGTTCCACCGGTTGAAAGATAAAATTGGGAGTCCAGCTTACTCCTCAAGCTCGTGATTGCCGCGAGAAAGATTCAAAACAATCAAATTTGTCAAGTTATTAATGAATAGACTTGGATAACTAAATTATTTAATTTGATTTAAGGTAAGCCAGATAGATTTATGCCTTATACATAGTTGGCTTTAGTTGTTTTTTATATATTTTATTTTCATTTTTTTTAATCTTTAGATATATATTAAACATATATTTTTGTGATTTTTACTGTTTCTCAGATTTTTTCTGGAAAGAACTATTTGCATAGAATAGAAAATATGCTATATCGATAAGTTCAGTTCTAGATCTTGTGATACTCATTATGTGTTTTGAACACAGAACAGACACCTAATGAAATTATTAAAACGATGGTGCCTCCAAAGGGCACGAAAATCAAAAACAATTCACTGTAAATATAGACCACCTAACAAAAGTATTTTTAGATATACCCAATCATGTTACTTCGCTTACTGAAACTCAAACCGTAATTTATTTACTAAATACTGAACTTTTATAACGCAATACTTTTTACAATTTTAACCAACTTCGTGAAGGTTCAAGCTAACCCAAAGCCTTCATGGCCTTCAGTGATGGCCAACAATAATGAGCCTCTCAACATCTCGTAAGTCTCGTAAGCAGGCAAATCTATTTGGTTGAAGCAAGTATGTGATGATGGCAACCTATCAGTGCTTCCATAGTCACGGTGAATAGAAAACTTTGATTCATCATTAGCACCTCTCAATTCCTTGAACCCGTTCAATGGAACTTTTGACGTTCCCGTAGCAAACTGAAGTAACTTTGCTCTTTCTTCATTGTCAAAGGATTTAACTGCTCTCCAGAACCATTGAATTTGAACAGAAGATGGTGAATAATTATTATAAATGGTATTATTCTGCCAGTCCGAAACATCAATATCCGGCAATCCACTTATCAATAATTCCAATTCCTGTTCGTCAAATATTTCAACAATATCTTTTGGAATGATCTCATGGAAACCAAGTAAAAAGTTATCCATTTGCTCAGCTACAGACTTTTGTAACCTGTATTCAACCAACTTTTTAACGTACTCTTGTTTGTTGTCTTCTGTTACTGGAATATTCCTTCCGTTTGGAACCAAATCGACCATTAATGTTGCCCCATAGTCGTCTGTCGATACCAGGAAATCCTCAGTGATAACATCAGTAATATCGTTTTCCAAGATCCAAATCAATGACTTGAAGTATTCTAAATCGAGCGTTTCCATATCCTTCAAACTCAAGCTTCTACCTAGAATTCTCTTATACACTGCTCTGCTGAAATGACAATCCAAATAGCAGTTATCATAAATAGCTTTACCAATAATCTTACCAATGAATTTAAAGAAAGAAAGGTGCTCGGGGTTGATGTACGATGTTCTATTCGGATGATAAGTGTTTGAATCCGAAGCAACCGGTGTGAACAAGGCATAGTCTGGGTTGAACATTTGCCTTGAAAGAACTTGATACCATTCTCTTGTGACACCACCAGCATCTATACCTGATTCTCCCTTGAAGTTGACATCAAGTTTACTATTTCTAAACTCTTCTTTTGATTTGAAGAACAACGCTCTATAACTGTCCAAAAACACTTGATCACGACGCACACTAATAGCCAACGTCTTCTTCTCCTTGCTATCACTGTGTAACTTTCTGTCGAAGTAGTTCTTCTTATTATCAAACTCTAACACTTTTGGATTACTGACCAACATTGCAAATGGACCGCTCATAAGATTAGGATTTGTTCTAACCATTTGATTAAGAATCTTCTTGTGCTCATCGGTGAATGAAAAGAACAAGTTTTCGATAGGTTCTTTGGTGAAGTCGACCTTTCTAGCTTGATACTTCACAGCATCTTTGACTTGAATATCTTTAAGCTTACTGTGTTTACAGACTACCATAAGTGATTCAATCAAAGGAAGAAGAATTGTGGCAATGTTCGAAAGGTGATTGTTTTCTTCCAAAACCTTCAAACAATCACTCAATGCATCCCATAAGGTTCCCAATGCCAATTTCTTGTATAAGCTAGCAAGCTCTTCGACATCATCAATTTCCTTAGCTTCTGAAACTTCTTTGTTTTCAAACATATAGTCTAAAGCCGTCAACACTCTTAATAACTTAGCTTGATCTGAGCTGGAAGCATTGAATTTAGAGAATGACTTACTTTCACTGTCGTAATTCCCAGAAGCCAATTCTTTCGTTAATGAGTTCAAATCATTGATGATAGATTTTCCCAACGAAGCAGCCTGGTCACTGAGTTCCATAGAAAAAACACGCTGGGCGTTACTCAAATTCGTCATGTTTTGCATAGCACTGAGAGCTCTGGTGAAGGTTGTATTAGGACAGTCACTAGAAGTCAAAAATTTCACCATTTTACTGAACAAATGGTCTGGGATATAAGGAGGATTGAAAGGAATCGACTTACCTTGAGTTTTACTCTTTTTTAACAAGTTTAATGGCTTGGAAGTCAACTGTAAAACTCTGGAAAGCATGTTCATAAAAGCCTGATCTTCCCTTAAACGATTGTTATCAAGTATTTTCAATAAGTAATTGATTTGATACCTATCTGTCTTTGTAACCACTTCTTTTCCTTTATGCTTCTTCTTTGCAAGATATGGATTCTCATGGTCAGTGAGGAAGAAGTAGAGGAGTTGATCATTATTCTCCAATAAGAAAAGTAATAAGTCCAAAATCTGGTCTGCAACAATCACAACCGAAGCATTGAGCGGAAGAATTGTCTTAGATTTTGACTCTTTCTGTGCCTTCAGCGTCAAATGTTGAAATATCTTTTCGTTCAGCTTGTGGTTGACAAGACTTTCATGAAGAATTGATATAATTAAATTCACCACCTCCACTCTTGTCTGTTTGTTAAAACACAAAAACTTCAAAGTTTGATGGATACTTTCTCTCTTGTTCATGTTCTGAGGAATGAAAAAGAGCCTGATTAAAGCAGCAATTCCTGTTCTATCAACTAAAGGAGTGAAGAAAGTTTTTTTCTTTTTCTTGTCTTTTGGCTGTTCTTCCTCTTCTTGCTGTTCTTCACTTTCATCACTTTCATCACCTTCTTCATCATCATCTTCGTCTCTCATGTACGAAAACCGGGCAATCAGCTCTTGTTGTAAAATCTCCTCTCTTATTTGATCAGGGAGTGCCTGAAGGAAATCAGGATCAATTTCTCTACTTGTATCAGCAATACTTCCACTTCTAGCATTAGCTCTTCTTTCTCTCACATGCTGCGTGAACACCTCTTCTCTCATATCATCGGGCAAAGCTTCAAAGAACTCAGGATCGATATCAGTTCCGCTAATATCCACTTCTCTATCACCAATTGTAACCATAATCGGTTCAAGTTCGGTACGGGGATTAGATTCTAATTCATTCTGTCTTTCCTTCTCTTCCTCTTCCTTCTTGATCCGCTGTTCTTCTTCACGCTTTCTACGTTTTTCTTCCCGCTCTTCAGCACTTTTCTTGAGCTTCTCCTGTCTTTGTTTGTCGAGCTCAATACTAGGTTCAGCAATACGATTCACAATTCCAAGAATTATGTGATTCATGATCTTATCCTTGTGTTTTTGCTCGTATTCAGGAATCGAGTCTGTCCATCTTTCAGTAGTTGACTTGATGTACAAATTGTGAAGTGGATCGGCAAGATTCCTAGTGTTTAAAAGTCCAAGGGCTCGGTTAAGACGAGGGAAATCATTTTCACCACTGGCGATACGAATGATTCCTGAAAGAGCACCATTTGGACCCTGGCCCAGGCGGAAGATACCACCAAATGCATCAGCCAAATTACTCATTGCTGGATGGAATGATTCAAAGAAAGACGTCCCAAGATCAGCAGGAGTTCTTCTGTTGATAGCAATACTTTCAATTCCGTTATCCAGCGAGTAAGCATCACTTTCGTAGCCATCTGACATCCCAATATCGCTTCGCAGACTAATGGCATTAGTCACAAACTGGAAGTTTCCTTGTCCAGAATTTCTAAGTTCTTCTCCGTTGTTAGAAGCATCACTTTCATCAAGATCACTTAACCACTGGTCGAGAACAGCTTCATCGTACTCGCTGCTGTTTTCATCGTCATCAAGCTCGTCGTCGTATTCATCGTAGAATTCAGAACCATCACTGTCGACAGCCACTGCAGTAGCATCAATAATTTCAACATCGGAATCGTCACTGTCAAAACCTTCTTCGTCGTCTTCATCGTAAGCATCCATCACTGAAGCTTCATCAAGAACTTGGACCTCGCCTACTTCTTCATCGTCGTCGTCTTCGTCCATATCGCTTAAATCATCATCGGAATCATCCATTTCAGAATCAGTATCACCAACTTCCTCTCCCGATAAAACAGCAAGACCATCGCCATCTTCGTCGTAATACTCGATATCATTTTCATCACTGTCATATTCGATATCGTACATTCCAAGAGTTGAATTCCTGAACAAATCTGGAGTATCGTCACGCTCATCGTGATCAATTTCAGGGAGATCATCGTCTTTATCAGCTCTTCTATCCTCAAAGTTTTCCTGAAATTCTGCCTTCAATTTTCCAAGAAGAGTCAATGGATGAATTGCAGATTTGATAACTTTATCTATATCTGGGTAATTGAGGTCAAGTGTGGATATGAGATGTGTGATAAGGCTAGGAACTTGGTTATCAATAAGACTCTTGGAGATAAAGAATGGGTCCAATTTGGTAGCATTTTTGTTGAGTAATGGACCGGTAACCTGACGGAACTTATTAGAAAGCAATGCACTGGTTAAATCCAAAATGTCAATAAGTTTACTATACTTGTTCACCAATGGCTGTGTGGAACTGAGAGTATCCTTCATGGACTTCATGATCAAATCAGCACAGAACTTACGGATAAATGCCATGTCTGGGTACTCATTCTTAGGATCGGGTGTATTCTTTTCATCTAAGATTGGTGTTGATACAAGTGCTAGAATAGCGAGTTTAGCGAGGGACGAAATTGACGATTGTCTCTCGGCTTCTATCCCAGTTTCAACACTTAACAGATTCGTTGGAATCAACTGGTGAATCAACACATTAAGAGCCGTCGAACGTGGCTTGACTGTATCTGTTACCTTTTTTGAGTATGTAATGAACTCAAGTTTACAGCTCATATAAGATCCCAAGAGCTCTGTTAAAAGTTGAAGAAGGTAACATGCATGAGCAAAGTCTGGATTGGTGAATATTTCCTTGATCTTGCTGTTCTTCTTCTTATCCTCTTTAGGCTTGTAGTCCTGGGGAGTGGTCAAAATATCCTTTTTACACACCACAATAAGCTCAGAAACAAGCAGCTGAATCACTGAACTTGTGGCTATAGCAGGCGATTTACCAGGCTCAGCCATCTCAACATCTCCTTTATCTTCTTCAACAACCGTAATTGGCATCTGGGTTGAGTAAAGGCGAGTACCATCGTAATTAAGGAGTCTAATCTTCTCTGAAACTACCTGGGTAAAGATCCCTGTATCTCTAGCTCCAAATGTAAAACAGTCCCTTAAGAAAAGTGACAATTCTCTCTTCTTTTGTGGCTGAAGTAGTTCCTTAATTTCAGCATTCATGTTCACCTTAATTATCTCTGGGGTCTCAAAGCATCTTCTAACAAGAACCCCAAGTTTCTGTTGAGATTTCTGACTCTCTGGAGTACTTTCAGTAGAAAAAATTGAACTGCCCACAATAAGTTTCTGGATAAGTGAAGACTTCGAAAGCAATTCTCTCTTGTTATCGTCCTTACAAAGTAAAACCAACACCGAGATTACCAGCGAAATGCTGGCCTTATTATCAAGGTTTTCAATCGCTAAAAGCAGCTTGAACAACGAGTCCTTGAGATCTTCCAGAAGAAGGTCTCTCACAACAATATCTGGGTTTACAACGTTCTGAAGGGTCGAATGTCTTGGCTCTTCCACATCAGCAACATCTTGAAAAGAAAGAACTCTTTGCACAAGCATAAGTCCGGTGGCACAGAATGGCTCGTTGATGATTTGACCCAAATTTTCGCCAAGTGCCCGTATAAGAATTTCACAGAAAATCTTGTAGATTTCGGCATCCTTGCTGCCCACAAGATTGGAGTTTTCCTTCAAGGCTACATCAAGAATAGTCTTGATTAAATCCATACTAGATTGTAAGAAAACCTTTGCTTCTGGATCAGAAGTGGTGCCGTCTTGAATTGAAACCAAAGCGGTTTTCACGTACTCCAAGTTAGCCACCATATCGTGAAATACCATAAGTACCGCCTTATTAGCTATCTTAGGATATAACTTAACGATTTTAAACCAAAGAGGAATATAATCCTCTGGAACTTCATACTTGGGAAAAGCACGAAGATCAACAGCATCAGGCTGTTTTTCGAACTTGACATTATCTGCTCTAATCTTGATACTCAATCTGTCGACTTCTTCCGGTTCTAATTTCTCGCTAGGACATGGCCATTCACCCATGGCCAACTGCTCAAGGGTACGACTATGTTTGTAGTAGTGAGCAGCCATATCCTCCAGCAAACCAATCGACTTCAAGTACTCGACTTCGTCATATGGAGGCGTGACATTTTTCCAGTCTAATGGGATGAAATAATGAGCCTCGTCGTCCTGGAACCAGTACACTTTATGGACAATTGACACCATTCTTTCCATCAACTGCAGAGGAACCCGTGGATTATCGAGCACCGTATCGATGAGCCCAACAAGAGGTTGTACAATGTGTCTGGCATAGGCTAATGAAGACTTTACCACGTCAAACTTCTTGTCGATGTAGAAATGGTAGAAGTAGTGAGCACTAGCCAAGCTGGCCACATAATCGGCACTGGTGGCAGCACCAAGTACTGTAAGTACGACATCAAGTGTATGTCTGATAAGCGAGTCTGGGTCATCCATAGCGTATTCCAGTAATTCTTTACCATCACTTTCAAGGTGGAGAGCTCTGTTCCAGAAATCCATGACAATCTTAACAAGATTGTGGTATACTCCTTTATCCAAAAATGCTACATTCAAGGTGGTTTGGATCATATCTAATCCTCTTTCTCTGTACAAAAGAGCCACTCCTATCATGGTAGTCACAATATAAGCATGGGCTTCATATCGAGTTACTGATGGATCAATATCAGTGAGTTTCAGAAATACATCGGCAATGGTATTGGTGATTTTGACAGCATTTCTTCGGTACTCCACATGATTAAATTCTTGTCTTCTGTGCATGGCTATCTTACTGGTATATCCAAAAACACATGCAATCAGCTGTATATTTTGTGCAATAAGCGTTCTTACCTGGATCAAGTTTTTGTACTCGGTGGTGTTCTTTGTAGCTTCATCAACCTTTTTATCTGGATTGGGGACCTCAGATAAGATCTCCGTGTTGCATCCATTATATTCTATCTTGGGAGTCGTAGCAATCAGCATTTCCTTGGTTATTTGGAAACGAATATGGTTTTCTTCGACTACAAGTTTCCCCAAAATATCCCCAAGTTTATTCAATGATGCTAACCCATTTTCTGATCCAAACACAGTTGTCAAAACCTTGTAGTTTTCATGAGAAATCACGCCCCATTTGAATGTATTTCCAAGAACAATACTGAGATTATTGAGTTGTCTAAGAAACCGAGTTTTTCCTTCAGAATCAAGACTATCCAAATAAGAACTTGCATCTGGAAACTTAACCAAATCATCAAGAAGCTCATTAACTTTGTCAATGATTTTCTGACAGAATTTGGTCAATATTTTCCTGTCTCCTTCTTCATCAATCAAAAAAGTAAACACATCCAACAAGTTGAAGCATTTACTCATGACATCATATGGAATATTAGGCACATCTAACAAGTTAAGCCAAAGATCGTTATCAATAGATGAAATGAGTTCTTGGGCCCAGTTTCCTTCAGAAAGTATACCCCTTAAAAACCCCACAGTTGCTTCATAGATTTTACAGTAATCTGACGTATCATAACGGGCAAGAGGTTCATCTTGTACCCACTTAACACCATCGACATTAGAATTAACCAACTCTGGAATCTCTTTGAGCAATGAAGTGATTTCCTTGATGAAAATAGGCTTGAACGAGTTATAATGTCTTCCCAACTCGTCAAATAATTCTCCTAATCCACTGGACCAATAATCCTTTGCAAGAATTTTACAAAATTCCACATCTCTGAAAATGGTGAAGTATGTTCCAAAACAATTTTTCTCCTCGACCTTTTTTAGTCCTTCTTTGTTCAAAGCAATGGCCCCCAAAACATCAGGTAAAGAGTTGGAGATTCCTAGGTGAGGGACCAAAAACAGAGCAATATTATCAATCACTGTGTCGACGACATTTGCTTCTTTTAAGATCGGGAACGCCGTAGGTTCGTGGTGGAGAATGAAATAGATCAGCTCAATTACTATCCAACCAATTGTGGGTCCAAAAATCAGTATATTAGTCAAGATCTTATTGAAACTTTGAAGAATTGGTGAGTCAAAAAGGTTCCGAAGTCTATCGCCTGTATCCCAGCGAATGAGATATCTAATCAAGTCCAACAAGTTGAACAAGAAATTATATTTTCTAAATGATATCAAGTATTCGACCTCTACATCTTTGGGAGGTCCACCTCCAATATTAGGATCATTTATGCCATCATCTACTTCTTTTCCTAAAACTTTGATCACCAAGTCAAACCCATTATTGGCAACAAACTCATCCAATGACTCAAGACTATTACCAATGAAAACTGAAATTAAGTGAACAGCCGTGGAAGAATGCCTCCAGTAATTATGAGGTTCATGTAAATACTGCATTAATTCCTTTAATAACCCCCCTGGAGCAAGCTTAGAAGCCAAGCTTTTTATACTCAAGATATTATTAAGTAACAGGAAAAACACATCATATGCCAAATAATACTCTTGGCCCTCTTGTTGGCTCACTTTTTTGTGGATATGTCTCATTGCCTGATACAATACTCCATGATTCACATTACCTCCAAGAGATCTGACCAATTCACCACCCCATGCTTTTTTATTTGAAATATATGCCAATGCTCCGATTCCCAGAAGTAATACATCGGGGTCAACTTCGTCCATGATCTCAGGAATGAGCATATCTGCAAGGAACGAAAACACATACGGTTCAGCTTCAAGAACTCGAGACGAGATAAACTCTTCACTGGAAGTAGCCACAATCACATTAAATGCAAAAAGCTTAGCTTTTAACAATTGACATCTCAATTTGACGGCATCATGGCTATGAGTGTTAAATGCTTTAACGACGTTAGCATGAAGACCGAATTCAAACCACATGTGCCGAGGAATGGTTTCGGAAGCCTTGTCGAAAATCTGTTCTATGGAAAGCTTACGTACGTTTTCTGCAGAGATCGTGAAGTTGCACAAGGTTTCAGTCATCTTTTTCTTGCTCAAATTTGTCTTGTAGTAAGGGAAATTTATGGCCTTCCATTCGCCTGGAATCTGGGCATTTTGCCTGATACTGTAGATATAGCTGAAGTGATCACCCATCACGGAAGCAGGCTCATTTGTAAGGTTTTTATTTTTTAATTTGAACCCCGATGGAACTAATGGAGGATATGCGTGAAATACCTTCAATACTTTTTTCTTCACGTCCTTAACGGTGAGAAACTTGAGACCACTTTGGTGGAAGTGTCGGGCCATAACCAGGGCCACTTTTAGAGCAGCCAAGCGTACCAAAATCGAAGGAGTATTGAAAAGCTGAAAAATTCTTTCGGAACTATTATACAATGTGGCACTCTTACAATGTTCCAATAATACACGTGTGAAGTCCAAACAAGCCACCAACAATTGCACATCATTTCCTTCCATAACACACAATTTAGGCAATTCCTGATCCAATTCGTATTTGGCGATGATGCGCTCCAAGATGGTGTCGAATCTGTTCAACAAGTTGATCCAATTGACGAGATCTCCTCGTGGCCGATTCCAAGCCATGTTGTCCCCAAGGGCCAAAGGTAACTCGGACTCAGAACACTCACAGAGATGATCTATCAAGCTCTGCAATTTCGGTAATACCATATTCTGTTGAGTAATAAGCATCCCTGAAAATTGCGACTACAATTTGCCCTTTCTCCTTGCTGTGACTTAGCGCGGGTCTAGAACGAGCTAGGCAGTTTCTGGTGCGACTTTGGTGCGGCCCCAATGCGACTTTCGTACTAGCGCGACTTTCATACTAGCGGGTGTTCACGACTTTTATGCGACTTTATTTCTATTCAAGATGAGTGATAAAAACATTTCTAAAGATAATTCTACCCTGAAAGGTCTAGACGTCCAGATCCACCCGCTCCTCAAAGATATCGTCCCGGTACAGATACCCCGTGGATTCAATCCGCTCAAACGCAAGCATTTCACCACTGAAAACCCGTACCTCTCAGAAGGTGTTTCGAAGAGAAGACAACGTAAGGGGGCTCTAGAGTTCCAGCATGGCAAGTACGCAGCCCAAGGTGAAGAATTAAGGCGAAGGGCTAAAGAGCAGCGCAAATTCGACCTCCATACGAAAAAATTAGACGAAAAAGGCCTTGTTGCAAATAAACATAAGGCTGAACACCTTTACCACCAAGAGCTTGTTCCTGAAACCCTCTCGTGGTGGGACGCTCCGTATGTTGATGCTGAAACATACAAAGATGTAAAATCATACATTTACGACCTGGAACAAGCTCCTGTATCGCTTTATATCCAACATCCAGTGTTTCTTCGTCCAGCATACGAGAAGCATTTCCCCGATTCGAAACCACTTTTCTTGACGAAAAAAGAGTTGAAAAGGAAACGTAAAAACGAAAGACAACAGAAGTTCAAACTCCAGCAAGAAAGAGTCCAAATAGGCCTAGATCCTCCACCCGCTCCTAAAGTTAAACTTTCTAATCTTATGAGTGTGCTAACAAACGAAGCAATAAAAGACCCTACAGCAGTTGAAAAACAGGTCAAAAAACAGGTCGAAGCCCGGGCCAAAAAGCACGAGAAACAGAATGAAGACCGTAAATTATCGAAAGAACAGCAGCATGAAAAACAGCATCTCCAGCGTGAACGTGACCTTTCCAAAGGTTATTATCGTAACGTCTACAAGATTAAGAAACTTATTGATTCCCAGCATTTTTTCAAGGTCGATAAAAATCCTCCACAATTGGAGCTCCGAGGTGTATGTGTAGTTCACGATGATACTGCGTTGATTGTAGTAGAAGGGGGAGCTAAGCTGCTTAAGTTTTACGATAAGTTATTGATGCAGAGAATCGACTGGAAAAAGTCTAGTAAGTTTGAATTGGGCGATAATGGAATAGAAAAAGTGTGGGAGGGACAAGTAAAAGAGTTACGATTTCAGAGATGGTCGATGATAAAGCCCGGAAACAATCTTGAAGAAGTATTGAGGAAGTTTGATATTGAGGGATACTGGCGTATGACGTGATCTAATGCTGAAGTTTTCCATTGGTCTAATGCTTTCACGGCCAAAATAAGTATGGTCTGAAATTGAAAAGCTAAATTGTTAGTGTAATTGATAAGTAAAATGACAAATCTGTAACATTAATTGACGTATAACTTGTAGTAAAGGAAGCAACTGCACTTGGGGCAATAATAGAAAATGTGAAGCAAGATTTCTGTAGAGTGATACCTTAAGGTCATTGCTGTGAAGATTAAATCTAATCTTCTCCAGAATTGTGATTGTTTTTCCAAAATTGTGTCAAGAATTTCCCCTCATAACAACGGCTGCGAATTGTGAATCTAAATTTTCCAAACTGTGCCAAGTTTTTCAAAAATGTGTCAAGCTCGCTATACCTCAAGAAATGGTTGCATGAACTGCTATTGCAAACTCTCAGACTCAAAATAATTTAGGTCTATCATTCTACTAGCCAAAATCATCGAGTTCTTGTGGTTGATAAATGTACATTATATTCTAAATATAACCAGAGGAGACACTCAGAGAACTCCGTTATAATACGTAATTTAAATAAAGGTTTTAAGATTATTTATAGATTTCAAAATAACCTTATTTGCTCCTTCATGGGGTTTCAATAATTAGAGTGGTCCCTTTGATAAAATCTGACACAAACAGTCTGTTCCAGAAGAGCATCTGTCGATCAACATACTTAAAAAAAGATCTCTTTCCATGAGATGAAGTTTAACAGAGTATCTCTGGAGAGCGAAATCGGGTTCTCGGTTGTAACAAAACACATCACAAAAGCCTTGGTCAAAATTGAACGAAAGTGGATTACTCAGCTCTTCGTTCTCTCGCTTCAACGTATGAACAGCATCATTAGTGATCTTGGCAAGTATATGGATAAGGAAACATTTCATTTTATCATTTCAAGTGACTTTAAATCCATACGGTCGAAAAAGATCAGTGCTTCCCCCAAGACTCCTGAGAAAATTCAACATCTTGAGTCACAAGAGACTCTACACCACTCGGCAACCTATTGAGGTCTTTAACGGTAACTATTTAGTTCAAATCCCTGGAGGTTTCCGAAAAAATGTGGATGTTGAGGAACTTCATCGTTCAAAAGAATAGACACGTTCAAAAATTGCGTTGATGATTCGGACACCAAGTTTTGATTCTCTTGGGAAACATTTTAACTCTCAAATTATCATACCATAATCCAAGTTTAAATGACAGTAGTGCAAAAAACTTTGGATCCTGCCTCCAACGGTGATATCCAAGTATTGCCCATTTGGATGCTTCTTCACGTCCCCAGGTTTTTACAAGCTTCGACTTCTAAATATCAGTGCTGTCTATATAGCTAAATTCTTCTAGGTTATTGAATTCATCAAGGCACTTCGAAATCCTGATTTCAACTGTAGGGGAGATATGCAGTCGTTTAATCTTAAAATTCCAATAAAAAATGGACTTTGAACTTATTAAACCACTCTATGTTTGTAGTACAATTCGTGAAAGTTATTTTGCAGATATATACAAGTTCTATTACTTCAATAGGGACGAGACTTCAAGGTTTCAAGCAAAGAATCTACAGGAAAGAAAACTTGATACGTTCCATTATGAAAGTTCTTATTGAAGTAAAACTTTTGAGGTTCACCAGAAAGTGTTTGCCTCTATGTCCAGAATAATTTAATGGGAAAAAATTCCAAAACCCGTCTCTAAAGATTTGAGGTAAGGTTTCTATGTATATGCTTCATAATTTCTCGAGGAGATATCCCAGGATCTGGTTGACAACTTCAAGTGGGAGCTCAGTTAGTTCCATAATTCGTGGTCGCATTTTGCAGTCAAATATTCTACAGTTATATGCAAAGGTATCGAAAAGAGTTAATTTGGAAGTCTGGTTGCTAACACTAGAAGTAAATCATTAGAGAAAAGAATACTAGGTAGGTATACATAATAAAGGATGTTAGAGCTTGAGAGGAGACTTGAGAATTCCAATATTTTTCAAAATACTAATATCATTACCGAAGCTAATAAACCCTTGAACACAGCAGCTTACTTTAACTAAGCAAATACTCAAAAGCCTTCTACATGTTAATTTCCTCTACACAGACCATATTTCCCTTCTACATAAACTATTTTTCCCCTCTACACAACCCTTTCCCTCTACACAAACAACATTTCCCTCTATACAACTCACCCTTTCCCTCTACACAAACTAAACTTCCCTTTACACAAATAACAGTTTCCCTTCAAAACCAGATTTCCCCTTCAAAACATTCTAATCTCCAGGCGTGTCCGTTCCCAAGTATATCAACGAATGTCGGAATTCGCACAATCAAATCTGATTGATCAATGGGTGCTGCTTATAACATCTTTGGTAAACAAGTACCATCTCACGTTGTATGTAAACAGGGGTATCATTCAATTAGCTCAATTAAAGGCCATCTCATATACTAACTTGTAGCTTGCTATTTTAACTTTAGGAACAGTTGTCGGGGTCACTGCCTGGCCTCGTGCTAAGACCGAAGTACCAAAGGATGCTAAAATTGAGGCTCCAAAGGACGCCAAAATTGAGGCTCTAAAGGACACAAAAGAGGAAGACTTTGATTTAGAAAAGTTCATTAAGTATGTATCATTTTTGGGCAGCCAAATAAATTTAGCAGATAAATTGGAGCATAATGATTGAAACTGTGGGGACATGAAAAAAACCTGGGTCGATGGACAGTACGAATTACTGCCAGCAGCAGAAAATGCGGTAGTAACTTGGTAGTAAATACTGCGGTTCTTGCGGTAAATCTAGTCGTCTGCCTTTTATCCGGTATCAAATACCAAAATTTACAACAATCCCGCGATTTTTGCACGAATCCCGGCCTTGCCACGCGGTGTCTCGCAGTATTCCCGCGGTGTCTCGCACCGTAAGCCCTAACAATAACGATTACTAACCATCAGTGACTTAACTAAGGAAGAATCTAAATAGTCAATACACGTCTCCGACTTCGCAGCAATTTTGTCACCCTACACGTCTTGTGTATACACGTCTGTAAACACGTACATTATATCACGTCTGTAAACACGTCTATATACACGTCCTGTAAACAAACATTAGTAAGACGCATTTCAAACAAATCACCAAAAACCAACCATTTCACCTATTTTCTCCCCCTAAATACCACATATCTCGTCTCTATCACCTCTATAACACCCCATGATTGATTAACCGACCACTCCGACCAAAATTAATCAGCTACTAAACGCCCGCCCCAAATCATTGCTCGAATCAAATCTCAGGCTTATACGCACGCCTACGCGTAAAATAAACAATCATCGCGTATTTAAAGCCATCGAATTCCCACTTTTCTAATTAATGTACGTTTGTAAAAGAGGTGGCCACCAAGAGCCTGTCAGATTCGACAAAATCACCGCCAGAGTCCAAAGATTATGTTACGGATTAGACACTAAACATGTGGATGCCGTTGCTATTACTCAAAGAGTTATTTCGGGAGTTTATCAAGGTGTTACAACTATTGAATTAGATAATTTAGCTGCTGAAACCGCTGCTTATATGACCACCATTCACCCTGATTACGCCATTTTGGCTGCCAGAATTGCCGTGTCTAATTTACACAAACAAACCACCAAACAATTTAGTCAAGTTTCTAAATTGTTATACGAATACATCAACCCAAAAAATGATAAACACTCACCAATGATTTCCAAGGAAACTTACGATATCATCCAGAAACATAGCGAAGAGTTAAACAGCGCCATTGTTTACGACCGTGATTTCAACTATAACTATTTTGGTTTCAAAACTTTAGAAAGATCTTACCTCTTAAGAATTGACGGTAAAGTCGCTGAAAGACCTCAACATTTAATCATGAGAGTCGCCGTGGGTATTCACGGAGACGATATCGAAAGAGTCATCGAAACTTATAATTACATGTCTCAACGTTATTTCACTCACGGATCTCCAACTTTGTTCAATGCTGGTACTCCAAACCCACAAATGTCCAGTTGTTTCCTTGTTGCTATGAAAGAAGATTCTATCGATGGTATTTACGATACTTTAAAGACCTGTGCTCTTATTTCTAAAAGTGCTGGAGGTATTGGTTTACATATCCACAACATTAGAGCTACTGGTGCTTATATTGCTGGTACTAACGGTACTTCTAACGGGATCATTCCTATGGTTAGAGTCTTTAACAATACTGCCAGATACGTTGACCAAGGTGGTAACAAAAGACCAGGTGCTTTTGCCTTATATTTAGAACCATGGCACGCAGATATCTTTGATTTTATTGATATTAGAAAGAATCACGGTAAGGAAGAAATTAGAGCTAGAGATTTATTCCCAGCTTTATGGATTCCTGACTTGTTTATGGAAAGAGTTGAAAAGAATGGAGATTGGACTTTATTCTCTCCTAATGAAGCTCCAGGTTTAGCTGATGTTTACGGTGATGAATTCAAAGAATTATACGAAAAGTACGAATCTGAAAACAGAGGTAGACAAACCATTAAGGCTCAAAAATTATGGTACGCCATTTTAGAAGCTCAAACTGAAACCGGTACTCCTTTCATGTTATATAAGGATGCTTGTAACAAGAAGACTAACCAAAAGAATTTGGGTGTCATTAAATCTTCTAACTTATGTTGTGAAATCGTTGAATATTCTGACCCAGAAGAAGTCTCTGTTTGTAACTTAGCTTCTATTGCTTTACCATCTTTTGTTGAAACTGATGAACACACCACCTGGTATAACTTCGACAAGTTGCACGAAATCACCAAGGTTGTTACCAGAAACTTGAACAGAATTATCGACAGAAACTTCTATCCAGTTCCTGAAGCCAAGAGATCTAACATGAGAAACAGACCTATTGCTGTAGGTGTTCAAGGTTTAGCTGATGCTTTCATGGCTTTGAGATTACCTTTTGACTCTCAAGAAGCTAGAGAATTAAACATTCAAATCTTTGAAACCATTTACCACGGTGCCGTTGAAGCTTCTGCTGAATTAGCTGCTATTGAAGGTGCTTACGAAACTTACGAGGGATCTCCAGCTTCTCAAGGTATTTTACAATATGACTTATGGGATAGAAAGCCAACTGAATTATGGAACTGGGACACCTTAAAGGAAAAGGTTGCACAACATGGATTAAGAAACTCCCTTTTAGTTGCTCCAATGCCAACTGCTTCTACTTCTCAAATTTTAGGTAACAACGAATGTTTCGAACCTTACACTTCTAATATGTACTCCAGAAGAGTTTTGTCCGGTGAGTTCCAAATTGTTAACCCATACTTATTGAAGGATTTAGTTGATTTGGGACTTTGGAACGAAAAGATGAAGGATAACATCATTGCTAATAATGGTTCTGTTCAAGGATTATCCAACATTCCAGATGAAATCAAAGCTTTGTACAAGACTGTTTGGGAAATCTCCCAAAAGCATATCATCGATATGGCTGCTGACAGATCTGCTTTCATTGATCAATCTCAATCTCTTAATATCCACATCAAAGATCCTACCATGGGTAAATTAACCTCGATGCATTTCTACGGTTGGAAGAAGGGTCTTAAGACTGGTATGTACTATTTGAGAACTCAAGCTGCTGCTGCTGCCATTCAATTCACCATCGATAAGAATTCTCTTAATGAAGCCAATCAAACCGTCGCTGCTTTAGAAAAATTGAACAGTAGAAGATATAAACCAAGAAGTACTGCTTCCAGTGATGTTTCCAGAAGCGGATCTACTGAGCCATCATCTGTCGAAAACTCTATTGCTGACTTGAAGATCAGTGAAGTAAAGCCAGAGGTGACAGAAGTTAAGGAAGAAGCTAAGGAAGAAAAGGAAGCAGGTGAAAAGGAAGAAGGTGAAAAAGATGGAGATATATACAGCTCTGCTGCTATTGCATGTGCTATTAACAACCCAGAATCATGTACTATGTGTTCTGGTTAATGTATAGATTGTTTTATATTGGGTTAATGTTTATGTTAAGTTAGATGATTGTAGTTTTTTAAGTTACTCTCACTGTAGTTAACAGTATTCTCTGTTAGGAGACTGTCTTAATTCGTTACTATACTAACTTATCTATGGGTCGCGAAATTACCATGAACTCTAAGCCGATTCCCCTACAAACCTTAGGCTCTATGGACACTCCGGGGTCGAGCTCCAGCGAAAACACCGGCCGAGCCAGTCTTGACACTTCCCCCAGTGATAGACCCAGCTTCTCCGATCGAAATAGCACTGACAGACTCAATGATCTCGAAGACATTCCAGAACTTGAAGAACTAAATTTTTCAACCCGCTCCAAACTCCACCAATTCGTCCACAGACTCTGGAATGGGCCTGAAGAAACCCGGGACGAACCCCCAGATCGTTTCGGAGGCTGGATCCAGCATGTGGAAGAAATTCCCGATAAAATCAACCGGATAAGTCTCCCAATACGAATCACCGCACTCGCTTTATATCTTGTGCTATGGTATTTCAGTGTTCATGCCATATTGTTCCCATATTTCACCGAACCGCCCCAGGGCCAGGACGCTACTCCGGTAATATCTCTAGGATGCACAGATCAGCTTTGGCGAGGCAAAAATGCTGCTTGTGGCCTCAATGGTGAAGCATGTACTCCATCTCTGGACGAAGTGGTGGTCCGGTGTCCTGCACTTTGTGACCGAAGCTGGACCTATTCATTTATCCCTGTAGGTTCTGACCTGATCAAATATAGGGGGTATTTCATTGGAGGAGGAAAGAATGAAAAAAGTGAAAAAAATGAACTTTCGAAACCTTATAGAGCAGATTCTTTCATCTGTGGCTCAGCAGTCCATGCTGGTCTTATTCTGCCATTTACTGGTGGCTGTGCACGGATTTCATATGAAAGTGGTAGCCAGAACTCGTTTCAACTGACATCTGGCTCGTACGGTGTTGATGACTCAATTGGCTTTGATTCGGTGTTTCCATTCAGTTATTTTTTTAAATCACTCGTACACGGATTTTCTAACTGCTATGACCCCCGTCTCCCTGTTCTCGTGGTAAACATCGTGCTAGGACTCCCAATTGTGTTTTTCTGTCCGGGAATCGTGGTTTTCTGGGTAGTCAGTATCGTTGGGTTCTGGACAATTGTGCTAGCCACCGACCCACCACTTCAAATTGATTCAGCAGATATAGAGACAACTGCTTCGTTGATTTCAATAGGATTGGAAAGGTTTCTTCCGTCTTGTTTTATTCTTCACGTGCTCTATACTGTTTCAACAAAACACACATTCACATACACAAGTCCAGTTTCGTATGTGAAAAGAACCCTCCTTTTCTATCCGCTTTTCTGGCTAGGTGTGTTGAATAACATCTCTTTCGATAGGCTTCCTGTTGATAGATTTACGCTTAAAGACTTACGGGACCAGCCTGGAGGTGCAGTGGCTGTGAGTGCAATTGTGACACTTGTAGCCACTTGTGCAGTGATTCAGGCGTATAAAGTATGGCAAGCTGGACTCTTCAAAAAGTACCTTATCATCTATGGACTGTTCATTTTTGGGCTTATTGTCATCTCGTCAATTCCTGGACTTACTCTTAGAGTTCACCACTATATTCTAGCATTATTACTCATTCCTGGATGTAGAACTAAAGGAGCTACGGCTCTTTTATTCCAGGGTATATTGCTTGGGCTCTTTCTTTCGGGTGCTGCTAAGTGGGGTTTAGCTGCTATTGCTGAAACAGATACGTCTCTTAGACGTGATGATTCAAGTGGCAGGATTCTTCCCCCAGAGCTCACTGGGTACGACTTTAACTCGGGAGTTTTATCGTGGAATAGCACAGATACCTATAGTGATTATAAGGAGGTTTCGATTTTGGTGAACGATATTGAACGGTATGTGGGAGGAAATGATGGCAGTGTTAATCTCACAAAGATTTTGGAGGGAATGGAAGCACAAAAGTATTATGTCAGAATAGGAAGAAAGAGTGGTGGGAGATACAGTGACTTTTCCAACGCAGCAGTTATTGGTGATGGTAACATAGAGTTACCTAAGCCTGGTGTTACATAGATATGATTATAGAGAATACACGGATTGGGTTTTAAGTTTTTGAAATGTGTTTTTTGCATCCAGTGGAATTTAGAGTTTTGAGAAATACAGAGTAGTGAATTTAAGAGTTGTGTTGTTTATTTTGGACAATTGGTTGATTTTTGTTTGATAATCTATGTAACTTGATCATAATTAATGCATAATTACACTGATTAAGTAACTACACCATTAAATAACTGCACCGATTAAGTAACTACACCAGTCAAGCCTATGAACAAGCCATTCATCATTTTTCTACTTCAAACCTCTCAATACCTAGCCCTCTCAGTACCAATACATAATATCCAAAACTACCACTAAAACTTTACCTAAAAAACGTTATTTTCAGTTTATTTAATTGTACACAGGTGCTTGTATACAAGCTGGACCCTTAATCGATGCGAGTTCGTTTGCTGATCTAGATGGTTTATGATCTAGTAGCAAGGTGATGATCAAAAGGAGTTTTGGAAATACCTCCAAAGTACCCTCAAAGTAACTTGTATATTTGAAACCGAAACAAAGCGTTCATAAATCAAACCCTATACTCACTACGTATAATCATGTACCTGGTTCAAAACCCATTGTATTTACTTTTCGTCATTTATACTTAACCCTATTCTATTAAACTACTATCACATTTTTACATCCATTATCCCTTCATTGATAATTCATCAATTATTACTGCTCATCAATTACTTCTATCTTTAGAGGCATGTGCACACCTGAAATTCACAATTCTGGTAACTGACATAACTTATAACTCACCATAACTCATCATAACTCATCATAACTCATCACAACTCATCACAACTCATCACAACTCATTATAACCCACCTCACTCATCATAATCCAACATAGCCTCTTCTGTACCGAACCCATCACGTTCTCCCCACGAAACTCAATTGCTCAACAATCGCGCATCTCATGATTAAGCTAAGGTCAGGCCCTATTGGGATCTCAACTAGACTCAGTATCCAAAGCATCCTTGCTAGATCAAAACCCTACACCACCAAAGCCCGTAGTGAGTTTGAATTGAGAAAACAAGATTACCTCCCTGAAGCAAAGATAAAATGGTATTACGCAACTGATGTTCCATTATCCAAACCTGAATGGTTCAACTATGAAAAAACCCAAGATGCAAAGAAATTCGTACCTTTTTCTGACTACGATTCTCACCGGATAGAAACCCATTATCACCGTTACTTTAAACGAACAGAAGATATTGAACCTATCGTTCTTGTTAGTGAAGACCGGCTCTATCAAGTTAATGTTAGAGATTTCGTATTAGCTCCCGTATATTGGGACGGTCCCGTATACGAAGTTCGTCGTGGATTGTGGTTTTCAAGTGATGGAATCCCCCTTCCTGATGAAATCACTCAAGAGATAGAAACCGGTTATGATGCTAAGAAACCTTACCTTTTCGATGAGGAAAAGAAACGCAGAGCTGAAGAGAAAAAAGATGTTAACAAAAATGAAATCGCTAAGTTTAATAGTGATGATGGTATTGGTGATGAAGTCTTTGATTTTCTTGATGAAGATGATGACACTATGAAACTTAGTCAAGGACAAGCCGTGGTTTATTTTAATAATAATAGAGCTGCTCTTTTCCCCGATACTATGCTTAACAGTTATCAGTTGCCTATCATTAAACAGTTTGGTGCCACTCCCGTAGCTTTAATGGGTGTTGTACATATTCAAAGAGGGTATACTGAAGATTTGACATCTTCTTTGTTTGAAAATATTGCTAGCAACAATCCTATTTCTTCGCTCAATGATATTTTTCCAGATCCAGGTTCACTTTTTTCAGATTCTGAGCCTGTGAAAAAGCTGGTAAATTATTCTGCTGAAGACGATGGGAAAGATGAAGAACAGAACAAACAGATGAAAGATATGCTTGAAGAAGATTTTGAAGATAGTACCAGTAAACTTACTCTGACCCGTGAAATCGACCATTTGGTATTTTGTGTTCATGGTATTGGTCAAGTATTGGGAACAAAGTATGAGTCCATTAATTTTGCCCATAATATCAATGTGTTCAGAAAAACAATGAAAGCTGTTTACCAAGAGAACAAGAAGTTCAGAAAATTGGCTTACGATACAGACGGAGCAGAAATGGAATTTAACAATCGTATCCAAGTTTTACCAATTTCCTGGCGTCATAGAGTGGACTTTCAACCAAATAGATTGCCCAACTCTGATGCAGGAGATGATGATCTGAGATTACCAACTCTTTCACAAATCAATGTAGATGGTGTTAGATCGATCAGAAACATTATTGGAGATGTGGCTTTGGATGTACTTCTTTACTATGAAAACAGATATTTTACCCAGATTCTTGAATCTGTTACCGAAGAAATTAATGCTGTATATAAACGGTACCTTGAAAACAATCCTAATTTCAAGGGAAAAGTGCACATTCTTGGTCACTCTCTTGGGTCTGCTATTTCTTTTGATATTCTTTCTCGTCAATACAAGGAAAAACCTTCGAATCCTGACCCCAAATTTGACCTCGATTTCGATGTCGAGTCACTTTTCTGTGTGGGATGTCCCGTGGGTGTTTTCAAGTTAATTAGTCAGAAGAATATAGTTCACCGGCTGGACTTACCTGAAGACTTTGACCCCAGAGAAGAAGCTGATTTCTCTTCCCCAAAGTGCAAAAACATGTATAATTTGTACCATCCATGTGATCCTATAGGTTACAGACTTGAGCCACTTATCAAGCCTAGATTCTCTAGGTTTAAGGCAGAAGAAGCTCCTTTTGCTGTAGAGGGAATTAATACCCAAATAAAAGGTTTGGCTACATTTACGGATGAGCTTCAGGACAGACTTGCTGGTGCTACATCCTGGTTTATGAAAAAGAAAAAGAAGGTCAGTGTCAGTTTAGATGGGAATATTGATAGCGAAAATGCACTTGGAGAAATTGTCAGTAGCATTGTTAAATCAGATGATGAAGGTGATGATGGAGTAGAGAAAAAGAAAATGATGTCCGAAAAAGACTTGAAAGAGATGTTGAAGTATAACAAGGGAGGAAGAGTAGACTATTGTTTGCCAATGGGAGTGTTTGATATCTCATTGGTTTCTGCCATTAGTGCCCATGTTTCATACTTTGAAGATCAAGACACGGCGGGCTTTGTTATGGGAGAATTACTTCTGAGTGAACAAGAACCCGTGACTTCCAAAGAGGTTTTATACGTTGAGTAATAAAATTTCATTATATAGATACTACTAGATACATTAGATTAAAAGAAAACTATTCATTAGATTGTAAATAAGAAAAGGGAAGCTCACCTGTTTGCATAGAGAGAAACTAAATATACATTAAGAGTTGCTTGATATTTATATAAGATTCGGCAAGAAATCAAGTTGATGGCTGCGAAATGAAAATGTAATATTTTAGGTTGTGTCAATTTTCCAATTTTGTGAAGCGTTCCAAAGTTGTGTCAAGGTTTCTAAAATTGTGTCGAGGTTTCCAAAACTGTGTCAAGTTTTTTGCAGCAGTAAAAAGGTAAAAAAATTCATGAAAAGCTCAATGTGCCTCGACGTTTCGCTGATGTAGAGATTGCATTTTTTAAAAATTCTTTGTTATTATTAATCTACAAATCATCAATTCCCTTATCGAAGTCTTTTTCAATCAACTCCAACATACCTTCTGGTAAAATAGGTTCATCTCCTTCAACAACATACCTAAATGGCATCTCAGTGCTTTCATACTTGTTGAATTTAATCTCTGGATAATCGATGAATTTTATGTCTTCAAACTTGATTTTGTCGTCAGCAATAAGCTTGGTGGTTCTAATAGCAGTGTCAGTTGTCATTTGTAATTCACCTAATCTTCTACCAGCAAAGCCATATTTGTCTCTAAGCAATCCAGTTCTATCAACTCTAGGATGAGATCCTAAAATTCCTCCGAAAACAAAGTAGTCGAATTGAGTACTGTCTTCTGGAACCAAGTCTGTTGTAGCAGCTGGATCAAGAAGACACACTCTTGAGTGGTCTAATCCATTATCAATATTGATACACTCATCGGTTGTCCATTGTAAACCGAGACCAATTAATGGGGCAGGAATATCCTTTTCAGTGGTTCCTTTTGGAAGAGATGTGAGAACAAGGTTTTCCTTACCTACGTCACGGATTATCCGGGAGTATTCAAGGATCACCCATTCCGAGAATTCGGGTTCCATGTGTTCAATGATGTACTTCATTGTGATGAGATTGAGATGCGATGCGAATTGAGTTCTGATTTGATGTGGGGGAGAATAAGATACTAAAATTTTTGTCTTACAATATAAATTAACTATTTTACTTATTGCAACATGTTTTGTTAAAAGCCAATCTCAGACTGGTGTCCCTATCCAAAGCGTTTTCATTGACTTTGCCTTGTTTAACTTCGCTAGTGGTTCTAGCATAAGAAGGCTTGACATCAAGAACTGGATTCTCGGTGAAGATGTTTCTAGGTCTCAACATCAACTCAAAGACCTCAGTAGGCATAACTGGGAAATCTTCTGGAGATGGGAAATGAGTGATACCAAATGTGTGGAAGAAAACAATGTCCTTATTCTCAATATTTTCCTTACCATCACCAATCCACTTTCTCATACCTCTTGGACCATCACCACTCCATTGTGCAACATGTTGTCCAGATGGGTACAATCTTCCATATCCACCTTCTTCGTCAGAATATGGAATGACTTCGGTAGCGTATTCAGCCCAAGGAGCTCTCTTTCTAACAAGACTTCCAGGTTGAGCCAAAACTGGAGGACAGAAAGCAGAAACTAATTTATAAGAAGCAGGTTTCTTTGAGTACTTGTTAATGGAGTTAGGATTGAACATATCCCAAGTTCTAGCAGTTTTAGACTCGAAGTGTGTCAAAGAGTCACCAACAGTCTTAAATGTAGTCTTCTTACAGTAGAACCCATTTCCATAAACATTTTCAGGTGAACCAGTTGGATGAGGTGAAGGAACTGCATCGGAGGTAGCAGCAGAGTTCCCATCTCCATCAATTCTTGGGTGAATTCTTAATGAGAACAAGTGCTGGTGATTATGGGCATTAACCTTAGGGTAAACTATAGTTCCCCATGGTCCAATATCTTCGTCTTCGTCACAGATATAAGTATTCAAAATACCAGTTAATCTGATTTCCAACTTGATAGTTCCATCTTGTCTAAGCGTCCAATAGATACAGTACTCGTAGTTAGCAGCAGTGAAGATTTGTGAGATAATCAATTTTTTACCTCTAGTACTGACGGTAGTTTGGAAATCATCTCTGAAATCAGAGTGCTTGAATAAAATCCCGTCATCTTCTTCGTGGATACAAACAGCATTTTTCACAGTAGAAGGATCACCAAACTTGTCAACAAAATGGGCATCCAAGTAGTGAATAACACCCTTACAGTCGCAACCTAAAGTCAAAGGATTTGTACAGTTACCAGCCCCGTACTCACCGATATCCAAAGCATGTTTTCTCTGGTGTGGGAAATCAGGACATCCATAAGGAACAATCATTTCAGATAAAGAGATTCTATGGAATAAAGGTCTGGTTTTTCCGTGATCGTTGTATGAAACGTCACTCAAGACAATTCCTTCTCTGTAATTGAACCCAACATGGAACTTGAAGTTCGACCATTCCATCTCGTTACCGTTCATGTTGAAAGAAACACCTTTTGGTTGAGTAATGGTGATAGGAGTATCCTGAGGTCTGTAACCAGAAGGATTGGAGGAAGTACCAAATTTTTCAGCCATATGTTTAGGATGGAAACTTGAATGTTTGTGCTTTGAAACTTTTCTTCTCTTTGTAGGAATGTCGATGAAAATAACTTTTCCGGCATTCATATCAACAATAGGACAGAAATCTAATGGGTGAGAATACTGAGAATCGTCTTCATCAGATCTGTAGTACATCAAAGCTTGCTGTAATCTTCTGGAAGCACCCCATCTTTCATCGTATCCAATAGTCCAAGCATCACAGTAGACATTTTTGATATCTGATTTTGAAAGTCCCGAAATTTCAATTTGCTTCAAGACATTTTTATCGTTTCTGATAATTTCTTCAGTAGCAGCTAAATCCTGAGGTGTCAAAATAGGTTGAACCCCTTCAGTAGTTTTCGTATTAACAATCTTGCTAGATCCAATATCAACAATCCCTTCAAAAAGAGCAGAAGTATCTTTTTGAACACAGATAAAGTAAGCTAATCTTGGAGGCCTAGGACCATTTTTCTCTTTCCAGTCATAGTAAATCTTCTTAGGAGGTTCTCTCAAACTAACAGCATTGAAGCTAATGTTTTTGTCTGAGTGCTTTTTCTTAACAAGATTAGTGATGTGCTTTATTTCTTGTGCAGATAAAGGATCTAAAGGGTGAGCAGGAGGAGCAGGTGAGCTAGAAGTTAACTGAGTAGCTACTTGTTTTAATCTTTCCATTTTTAAGGAACAGCAGGAAATTTGACCAACTTATATAGTAGTTGTACCTGGAGGATAAGAAATCATTCCTGAAATGGATAAAAAATCCTCATCTCTTATCGCTACTCTATCAAGATAAGAAATGCGAACGGAAACGATAGCTGAGTTCCGGCAACCAATGCGACAGATAGACAGATTAGAATAATTGAGCCTGATAGGAGGATTCTTGGCCTATTCGTATCGTAATTTACGAGACTTTTCACGGTATTCAGACCGAACTAATCCGATCCGAAACCCAATTAACTTGAGGACACTTTTAATACCGAGTTGATCCCCACACCATTTCTTTTTATGTCCCTATTCTTATACTTTATCCAGACTATCCGGGATAATTACCCTATGCTTTAACTCCATGCATCTTGCAGAGAAAGGCATTAATACCATACCAAATATTTGCAAAAGTATTAAGTTGTTTGCGAATGCGTTTTTGATCTCATTGCTTTCGATCTCTCCTGTGAGCTTATTGGCTAAGACAAATACTGCTCCTGTGATGCCAATGAAAGTTAGATCAGACAAGGCAATTGAATGGAGAAATATTATTCTGCGACTTAGGGTGCAGCGTATTACTGATTGGGTGGATTTGTAGGTTCCTATAATGACAAATTGGAGACAAAGGGCTGCCTGGAAACTGAAGGGGAAATTGAATTGATTCAATACAATTAGAAGGAGAGCAAAAATGGTCACTTTTTCTGCTATAGTAAATAAAATCTGGTATACGGTTGACTCTTCTACTTCTTTGTTCTCATCGTTTAGCTCCTCACTTTCATCGTTTAGCTCCTCACTTTCAGAGTTTAGCAGAACTTCAACGTCATCCTTCTGTAAGCTTTTCAATTCTCCTGAACCATTTAAATCCCCAAAATATAAGTCACTTGGCCCGTTTGGCCCATTTGAGACTTCTCTCTCGTTCACTCCGTGAATCTTTTGGCTACTCTTATGTTCCAATCTCTTTAGTAATTGGCTGTGTGCAACATCGAATAATGTAAACTCTACTGCTACAAACGCAAACACTTCAATGTCTGAAGCACCAGAAACTAGCCAGCTGATAAACGGACAGGTCAAAAAGTTCCATAAACTAAGCACGAATATTAGCCTCCATTTCGCTTTTAAAGCCATTGCGGCAATAACCATTGACACAATCATAGACCCTGTCAAATGCCAGTTCATTTTCGTATTACTAATTGAACAATATTCAGTATCTACTTGGTATAAAACTTGTAGAATTATTCAGGTATTAATGAATATATAATCCGAATTTAGTTTCTGCCGTTTGCACTTGTGATTTCTTACTAATGACTATACCCGAAAAAACCGTATTTTCCTGCATGAGCAGGACCTGAGACAACGGAAAAACTGGAACGGCATAAATGCGTTTAAAGGTTGCTAAAGCTGACACTGAAAGTAAAGAAAGTGGGAAAATTGATTATTTAAATAAACCCTTGTTCTTGGCCATATACTGTGGCTGTGGCTACTGAGACGTTTTCGCTTCATTTAAAAAAATTTCAAATCTACAATTTATAAGATTCATATGTTATTACTATAAAACAACAAACAAACGAGGTTACTTACAACTTGTCGTAGTATTCTTCGTAACCTGGAACTTCTGGTTTAAGACCAGCACGTTCTCTCTTATCCTTGACAATAGAACCAGGCTTAGAGGTTGGGTCAGTTGGGTCACCACCCATAACTTGCCAATGGTCAAAGATTAATTGTGGGAAAGCTTGACCACCAGTAGCTTGTCTCAAATCACCAGTGAAACCGAAAGATTCATTAACTGGTAAGTAAGCCTTAATAGTAAATAATGGAGTACCTGGTCTTTGTTCTTCAGAAACAACTTGACCTCTCTTCTTGTTCAAAACAGAGTAAATACCACCAATGGCATTTTCTGGACATTGAATTTCACACAAGAAAACTGGCTCTTGAATAGCTGGTTCAGCCAATAACATAGAAGCATAAGTAACTCTTCTCATGGTTGGGATAATTTGACCACCACCTCTGTGGATAGCATCAGCGTGTAAAGTAACATCTAAAATGTTAACTCTGACACTTCTAACGTTTTCACCAAAGATTGGACCTTCCTTGGTAGCCCATTGGAAAGCAGCAACAACAGAATCTTTAATTTCGTTCAAGTATTGAACAGCCTTAGTTTGGTCAACAACCAAATTTGGACCGTTACCATCTGGACCGAAACACCAGATCTTTCTGGCATCAGTAACATCCCATCCGTGCTTGTCAGCCAAGATTCTAGCTCTAGCCTTGAAATCATCTCTTGGGTTAATAACACCATCTTCAATATCAAGAGAAACTTCTTCATCAATTGGTTGAGCCTTAACGTAAATTCTGTTATGTTTGTTTGGAGATTTAGATAAAGCAACCATAGAAGATTCACCTTCAACGGTTTCTCTGTAAGAAACAACTGGTGGAGAAATCTTTAATGGAATACCGGCGTGATCGTTTTGTAAATCGTTCAAACAAATTTCCAAGTGTAATTCACCAGAACCAGCAACAACGTGTTCACCAGATTCGTTCATGTAAGTCTTAACACATGGGTCAGATTTGGATAATCTCTTCAAACCTTCGACTAATTTTGGTAAATCGTTAGCGTTCTTAACTTCAACAGCAACTTCGACAACTGGAGAGACAGAGAATTTCATAACCTTCATGTTGTGAGAAGATTCGTTGGTGGTAATAGTACCAGATTTCAATAAGAATTGATCGATACCAACTAAACCAACAATGTTACCAGCTGGACAGTCATCAATTGGTTCGACGAATCTACCCATCATCAAAACAGTTCTTTGAATAGCCTTGACGAATAAATCTTCCTTCTTACCAACTTGGAAATTTGGACCTTGAATTCTAACTTTTTGACCAGATTTAACGGTACCAGAGAAAACACGACCGAAAGCATAGAATCTACCTTTATCGGAAGTTGGGACCATCTTGGAGATGTAAACCATTAAGTCACCGTTAGGGTCACAGTTCTTAATAGATTGACAAGAAGAGTCATCACTTGGACCTTCGTATAAAGTTTCAGCTCTGTAAGCTTGAGCAGTAACTGGAGATGGTAAGTGAATAACAATCATTTCTAATAAAGCTTCGGCAGCTGGTAAGAATTTTCTCATAACAACCTTTAATAAAGCCTTACCTTCTAATTCTTTTTCGTCACCCTTTAAGTTAATTTCCAATTTTTCTAATAAAGTTGGAATTTCAGCCTTCTTAAAGTTCATGATGGCGTTGAATAATCTGAAGATTGGGTCTAAGACGAACATGTTGAAAGCTCTTTCTAATGGCTTTCCATCAGCATCCTTATCCTTGTTAGTCCATTTCTTGGTCTTTGGGTTGAAGTAAGAGTCACCCCATAATCTTTCCATCATCTTAATTCTGTCAACACCAAACTTCTTAGAGTATCTGGTGGCGAATTGTCTAACAGTGAAAGCCCAACCGTGTAAACCAGAAGCGAAAGCAACGGTACCCTTGTATGGGTAAACTTGACAGTCACCTAAAACTGGGTCAACGTAAGTAGAGATGATAACGTTAACGGATTCAATGGTTCTGGAGAAAGATTGGTACAAATCTTCTTTGGTGACTTGTAATTCTAATAAAGCTCTGTCAATTTTGTTAATAACAACAACTGGCTTAATTCTTTCACCTAAAGATTGTCTCAAGACGGTTTCAGTTTGGACACAAACACCTTCAATACAGTCAACAACAACCAAAGCACCATCAGTGACTCTCAAAGCAGCAGTGACTTCAGAAGAGAAATCAACGTGACCTGGGGAATCAATCAAGTTAATTAAGAAAGAGTTACCAATAGTCTTTTGTTGAATTTCTTTAACATCATCATCTTCCATAGAAGCGTATAAAGAAATGGCAGTGGACTTAATGGTAATACCTCTTTCTTGTTCATCCTTTCTGGTATCAGTGAATCTAGCTTCACCAGCTTTAGCAGCAGAAATAATACCAGCTTTTTGAACCAAAGAATCGGTCAAAGTAGATTTACCGTGATCAACGTGAGCAATAACAGACATGTTACGCACGTTGGTAACCTTGTCCATAAGGTCACGGATTTGTTCAATTGTAAAAGCAACTAGAAGGGTTAGTAATGGCCAGGGGGGATGAGATAGATGTAATTGCCCGGTTGATTAATGGTGAATGAATGAGGCTTCAATGCCTATTTCGTCTGTTTCATCAGCCGTGTCGATCCATGATATTATATGATTTTACATACCCATTTTTATTAAGTATTAAATCGGCTGGTTGTATAACAGTTGGTAAAAAAAAATTTTTGAAAAAATTTTCATTCCCATGAGGAGCATTTTGCAAATTGGTAGGAGCACGTCCTGGGTTTTTTAATTATTTTTCCTAATGAGCCGTTTGAGTCTTAGTGGTATGAGGGGCGGGTCTGGTGGTTACGTAGGTGCGGTGTTGGCGGTAGCAGGGTGGGGATCGTACTAATGAAGGAAACTATTGGCCAAAACATTAGCAACAAATTTAATACTTTCATTTAAATTAGACAGGTGGCTATAAAAGCGAATTAGTTATTGTAAGCACAATGTAGACGCTCTTATTGGCGTAAAGTATTTTGGAGCTTGAAGCTTTTCAATTTTAAGTGTAATCACGTTTCTAGTTTTGGATAAGTGTTTATCTGAAAGTTAGTAATGCTGTAGTAAAAATATGTACTCTACGAATTTACGGTTTTCAATTGTTTTGAGTGTTTTAAAAGCTTTTACAATTCCTGCAATTGGAGATTTCGTACCAAGAGTATTAACAAGAGATTATACAATTAAACGGAACAAATACATACTCCCTTTACAGTTTTGTGCTGTTTCTGTGATACTTTTCACCCAGTCTTTCACCCAGTCTTTCACCCAGTCTTTCACCATTCCCACTCAATTTCCCCTAATTTACCACCCAACTTTCACCCAGTCCCAATTCCATCCTCCTCTGTTCTTCCACCCAGATTTAACCCTATTCTCTTATTCTAGACTGCACAAACTCCACATCACCAACAATCCCCCATCTCAAATCCAGTGCGACTTCTGCTCATTTCAAAAGAGTCAATGAATATCACCGTTCTCATATCAGGAAGTGGGTCTAACCTCCAAGCCCTCATAGATGCACAGCAAAACGGCTCCCTAAAAGGTACTATCACGCAGGTGATCTCGTCCAACTCAAATGCCTACGGAATCAAACGAGCTGAGTCTGCAAACATACCTCATAAATCTATTGAGTTGAAATCCTACTACAAGGGAATTCCAAAAGACCAAACCAAATTAAGAGCAGAGAAAAGAGCACAATTCAATGTGGATCTTGCCAATCTCTTGATCTATGGGTCTATTGACAAAACACCTATTGCCGGTTACAAAAAGCCTGAATTAATTGTATGTGCCGGATGGATGCTTATATTATCTCCAGGAGTATTAGAACCTCTTGAGAAAGCCGGTATTACCATCATCAACTTACACCCAGCACTTCCAGGAGCCTTTGATGGAACTCATGCAATTGAAAGAGCTTGGAAAGCTGGACAGGATGGAGAAATTACCAAGGCTGGAGTGATGATCCATAAAGTTATAACTGAAGTCGATAGAGGTGAGCCAGTTCTTGTTAAGGAATTAACCCTTATAAAAGAAGAAACCCTTGAACAATATGAACAAAGAGTTCATGAAGCTGAACATGAAGCCATAGTAAAAGGAACAAACTTAGTTATAGAAGAATTAGTCTAGTATGAATATATATCAACTATCTATGAGAAGGAACTAACTACAAGTTAGCAATAACTTGTTGGGTGAAATGTTCAGTTGAAGCACTACCTCTTAAGTCACCAGTTCTATTTTCTGGACCAGAAGCAATAGTCTTCTTAACAGCAGCATCAATCTTGTCAGCGTATTCATTTAAGGACATGTGTCTCAACATCATAACTGAAGATAATAATAAAGCAGTTGGGTTAGCTAAACCTTTACCAGCAATATCTGGAGCAGAACCGTGGACAGCTTCGAAAATAGAAACCTTGTTACCCATGTTAGCAGATGGAGTAAGACCTAAACCACCAATTAAACCAGATGATAAATCACTCATAATATCACCATATAAGTTAGGCATAACCATAACCACGTTCTTGTAGTCATCTGGGTCAGAAGCTAATTTCAAAGAGGTGTTATCTAATAATTCGAAATCAAGAGTAACATCTGGGTATTCTTGACCGATTTCTTTAGCGGTTTCAACAAATAAACCATCACTTAATTTCATGATACTAGCTTTGTGAACAACTAAGACATGAGGTTTGTTGACACTCTTGGCATATTCGAAAGCGTAACGAATAACTTTTTCAGAAGCAGGTTTGGTAATTAATTTAATAGATTGAACAACACCTGGAACAATAGTGTGTTCAATACCTGAATATTCACCTTCAGTATTTTCTCTGATTAAAACGGTATCAACATTCTTGTAAGGAGTTTCAAAACCTTCGATACTTTGACAAGGACGAACATTAGCAAATAAGTTAAAAGTTCTTCTCAAAGTTAAGTTCATCGAGGAGTGTCCCTTACCGACAGGAGTAGCTAAAGGACCTTTTAAAGCAACCAAGTTTTTGTTAACAGAATCAACAGCTGGTTGAGGTAAAGTGGTTCTACCATCGATTAATAATGGAGTAACATCAACTGGTTCCCATTCAATTGGAACACCAGCAGCTGCGTAAATATCTTTAACAGCTTGAGAGATCTCAGTACCGATCCCATCACCTTCAATTAAAGTAACGGTATATTTACCATTAGCCTTTTTAGAACCAGTGAATTGACCTGGAATATAAGATCTAACAAATTTTGGAGCTGTAAAGCTTCTCTTGGTTAATTGTCTGAACATTTTAGGGAAGAGTGTGAGTTAAAATTTTTTGTTTTCGGAGTTGGAGGAACTTACATTTCGCACTGGCCAATTAAATTTGGCCGGGCCCGTGTCGCTATAACGACTTATATACGACATGCGATGATCTACTCCGTGTTCCGATGTTGTATTATAATAGGTTGTTAATTTACTTTAGAGAATGTAGAGATTGTTTCGGACATGTATATTAGGGTATATTATAGGTGAAAAATGTAGAAGAAGATAGTTTACTGGAGGGAGTGTTGTTGGTTAATTCCGTGTTGATCTCATCGAATTGTGAATTTTACGTTCCGTGGATAATTTAATTAATTAATTTTTCATGTCTAATTGATCTTATTTAATTTATTCCCTCGGAGATATTCAAAAAAAACATGGAATTACTTACATACAAAAAAATACACTAAGCTAAACTTTTTTTCTTGTTAAATTATCTACAAACTTTGTCAGGCACCTTTAATTTACTATTTGAATTAAAGCCTACTGTCCCGTGTTTGCTATAAAGTAAGAACAGCACGAATACAGTCTCCATTATGCATGTCTTCGAAAGCAGTATTGATCTTTTCTAAAGAGTGTCTGTGGGTAATAAAGTCTTCGACCTTTAACTTACCGTCTAAGTAATCGTCAACAATTCCTGGCAATTGAGATCTACCTTTAACACCTCCAAAAGCAGCTCCCTTCCAAACACGTCCAGTAACCAATTGGAATGGTCTGGTGCTAATTTCTTTACCAGCAGCAGCAACTCCAATGATAACAGAAACACCCCATCCTTTATGACAAGCTTCTAAAGCAGAACGCATAACATTGACATTTCCGGTACAGTCAAAAGTGTAATCACAACCTCCATCAGTTAATTCAATTAATTTATCAACAATGGTAGTTCCTTCTGGTAATTTAGCAGAGTTGACGAAATGAGTAGCACCGAATTTCTTGGCCCACTCTTCCTTTTTATCATTGATATCAACAACAATGATCTTTTCACATCCACGTTGAACAGCACCTTGAACAACTGATAATCCAACACATCCAGCACCGAAAACTGCTACACTATCACCTTTTTGAACATCAGCAGTGATAGTAGCAGCTCCGTAACCAGTGGTAATACCACAACCCAATAAACAGGTTTTTTCGTAATCAGCTTTTGGATTAACAGCTACAACTGAAATATCAGCTACAACAGTATATTGAGAGAAGGTTGAACATCCCATAAAGTGTAAAAGTTTTTGACCTTTACAAGTGAAACGAGAAGTTCCATCTGGCATAACACCTTTACCTTGAGTAGCTCTAATTTTACCACACAAGTTGGTTTTTCCACTCAAACAGAATTTACATTCACGACATTCTGGAGTATAAAGAGCAACAACATGATCACCAACCTTAACATTGGTAACACCTTCACCAATGGATTCAACAACACCAGCACCTTCATGGCCCAAAACAGAAGGGAAAGCCCCTTCTGGATCAACACCACTTAAAGTGTAAGCATCAGTATGACAAACACCAGTATTTAAGATTTTAATACGAACTTCATGAGCTTTTGGTGGAGCAACTTCAATATCTTCAATTGATAAAGGTTTGCCTGCTTCCCAAGCAACAGCAGCTTTACAAGTAATGGTCTAAGGGTTAGTAAACATTAATCAATTGTTTAACATACTTTTCCAGTTGTGTCTGACATTTTTAATTAATAGTTTGTGCGGATTACCTTGCTTTATACCTTTGAATACCGCGGGTCAATTTACCAAATTGGGAGCGCGAAAAATGCGATTCCGAGTAGCCATTTATCGGAGTAAGATGAAAAACATGAGAAGAGGTAAGTCTAGGTGAAATTTTTAGTGACCAAGGATGATTAATGATTAAGGTTACTGGGAATATGTTTCCGAGTAATTAATGGGTAAGAAAGTTCTCGAATTGACCTTATATTCTCTCGGGATATCTTTGCAGTTCTGGGATGTGATTTGCGTTCCACCTGCACCAGGTCCTATTTAGCCAAGATGCAATTATATGTATTGTATTATTTAATTATTGTAATAGAATCGTGTACATTGTAGTGAATTGTCGTGAATTGTAGTTAATTGCGGTGAAGTGTAGTACTGAAGGATATTGAACTAAAGTTGTAGCTTGTTGACTAATAGTATCAATATTAACTCCCACACGGCGTTGTCTTCATGAGCCTTATCGCGATGCCCCGTGCATTTACCATAGTTAATGGCTATTCGGGGATAAGTAGCTCATTATGTTTAATTCCAGTGCAGTAAATATTACTCTACAGGTCATCCTTTTAGAAGTTTACTTTATTCGGACATACCGAACATAGTGACCCAGCTAAAAACATCACATTGAATTATTGGGCTATTAACCGAAAATTGACAACAGTTATTAATAAATTAATTAGTATGCAGTAGAAACATAGGCTCTTATACTGGTTTTAAATGAACTACTTAAAGGATATACAATGGACAAGATTGTACTTGTTTAAGGTCACTCCTACCTTAGCACTGACCCAAGAGTTGGCTTGGGTAATTGATTGGACTTATAACTCATCCTTTTAAGGTATTTTATACCAGCAAAGCCCATTAGAAGTATAATGCCTGTTTTAGATCTACTACTGGTTACGGCATCCGGTATTTTAAATTATATGATACTTTGTTTAAGCCTTAAAATATTTAATATGAACGAAAAAAACTGTGCTGCAATTCATACTCTTTCGAATCTCACGCTTACCTCAGCTAGAGGCAAAAAATAAAAAATAACTTTGACTGCGAAATTTTAAGGTAGCCCTCAAATCTGAAAATTTCTGGTAAAACCCCAGATCCCATCTCACAGTAAAAAAGTCTCTCAAGATCCTTAGAATATGTCGTTTGTGCGTGTAGCGTCTTTTTAAATGTTTTTTTCTACTGCCCCTGAATTCACTATATGCAGTAGGCTAATAAAATTGATCCTACAGGTTACTATCAAAGATCGCTCAACATTTAGAAAGGGATGTTTTTCAATTTTCAGATCAGAGTTGTAGATTTCGCAGATCAAGATTCTGATGGATGGAAAACACTCTAATTTTATCGAAGAAAATTACTCAAACCATCATGTACAATATTTATTGCACTAGAGAAAACCCAAGGAAGACTTATACCGCAAGTGGCTTATATAGTAACTACGAAGGTCACATTGTTTGACCACTACAAATTTCTACAATAAAACCCTAAATTCACCCAAACACCAAGGGTTGAGACTCTATTTACATATTAATTCAGTACAATCAATAGCGCTATTTTCCCTGCTTATAACATCCCAGAACGTCCCTCTTAAGATGTGAAATTAGGGAATTGTCATATATATATTTATAGAGAAAAAGATATGTTAATACTTTTGGGTAAGCACTAAGCTCTTTTTTCGTTTCAAAACCAAACGTTATTAACACTACTTACAAAATTAAAAACAGAAAACAGAATCCATTCTTAATTCTCAGCTCCAAACCACATTCGAGTATCGATTTTGTAATCCAAATCTTTTGTTTGAATTTCCCCGGAAGCATCGTAGAATCCCCTAAACCGTTTTTTCTGCTAATTCATCACCTTCGATTTGGCCTGAATAATTTGTTGGCCAGACATCCTTTAAATGCAACACTGATAAAATGGACTCAATTCTTTGACTCCAGGAGGAATGTACAGGACTCTACAATTAATTCCTTCGAATATATTACTTAAGTTGTAGTCAAGGCTATCATCTTCCTTGACTCTTGATTCGTCTCGTTTCTCAATTCAAGTAAATTAAAAGGAGCATGTGGGTTACTTTCTTTTGATTTGGAAACCATTCGATCAAACGATGGATATATGGCTTAAATCTACAATTACTGGTGTCATCTACAATAGATCTTTAACTATGTTAAAAAAAACAGGTATTTTGTTTTTAAAACGCAAATTTGCAACCATATTAAAAAAAAATCGGTAATGCACGCTTTCAGTCTTATCTTAATAAGGGGTCGAAGATGAACAGAAGCTCAAAGGATATTATGTAATTAACTAATATATGCTATTTAATAAAGTACCAGACTTGTCTTTGCCTCTCGGATATGTTTTAATATAACTGCACAATCACCAGGAAATCCAGATACATTTCTTGCCCGAAGATAAAGTTGATTAGGGTCAAGTTTAGAGTCACACGAGAACTCAATTTTACCTAACGAAGCGCCTTCTAATTCCAAGTACTCAAGAGTGGAAGGAAGTCCCAAGTAGCTGCTGAGGGGCTCTTTCAAAACCATTTGTTGTATTTGCGAGTGTTTCAAATCAATGCTTTCGGGCATACTATCACAACCCTGTACCATGAGGAACTTGAGGGTATTAGGGAGTCCAGGGCATGTGAGGATGCATTTTGTGAGTCTTAGATCGATCAATTTCGGGAGTTTTGGAAAATCCAAAGCACACGATGTGAGAGAGAGAATCTCAAGGGAGCTTGGCAACACGGCTGTCTGAAAATCGATATTTTGACAAATTAGGGTTTGAAGTGATGTGGGAATAGATGCTAATGGGCACGGTAAATCAGGTTTCCAGGACAAGATTGAAAGCGTCCGAAGTGATTCAGGAGCCTTTATTGGTTCACTCAAGGAATCGTTCAAATTCAAAAATAATGTTTCCAAGTTTGGAGGAAGCTTAAGGCTGAATCCACCGACAAGAGCCAGGATCTTTAAGCTTTTAAGTTTTGTGAGGGCTGATAAATCAGGTACATCGCAATCGATACTCGATAGAGCAAGTTTTGTCAAATTTTGGGGAAAAATGCAGTTAAACAGGCCATTAAGAGAAAGGTCTTCAACGGAATCAGGAATTGGAATCATAGGGTTTTTATTATCGACCAAGTTGTTATTTTCAAAGAAGTTTACCTTGAGTTTCTTGATATTTGCTGCATTGGGTGACTTTAAACAGCCTATATCAAGTACCTGGGTGCTTAAAGATACGATGGAATTTACAAGAATAGACTCTTCCAAAGCATGTGCTTCTTTGGCCATATCCACACGGAAATGACTAAGCCGCTCGAACAGATACTTGCTTTTGAACCCGTAGATTCCCTGCAAGTCCAACACCTCTAAGGTAGAAGGAAACTCTGTATTGAGGAAAAAAAGCGTTTCAATATCATCCACAATCAAGTTCTTGAGATTGGGAATATTGACTATCCGTACACTATACTCTCCCTCATCGTCTTCAGTCCATGTGTCGTACCCATCAAACACAGTACAGTAGCCTCCGTAAAGCTTAAAAGTTTCAAGGGATTCAGGGTAAATTGTGTCTTCAAATAAGAGTTTACACACAGAAGGTTCATGGATATCTAAAATCAACAGAAGCTCGTTCAAGTTAACAAGCCTGTCAAGATATGGGAATTTGGGATCACCTCCATCGACAGTTAAAGAGAGTTTTGTGAGCGAAAGGGGAAGATCTTTCCACCTAAAGCTTATGTCCAGACCAAGAGTCAAGTCGGTGATGCTTGCTTTTTCAAAAAGGGTCTTTAACCACTTTTTGGTTCTTTCATCAGTTTCCACATCGTCATCTTCGTCTTCTGAAAAGCAGTCAGAAACTTGGCTTTTAATGCTAACTTTTTGGATTTTATTCTTGTGAGTGCTGGGCACATCATATGGAGTATAGAAGTTCAATTCAATTACACTGAATCTATGGAGTGGATTTGAAGGACTTGTGGCTAAACGATCAAAGTCTTCTGTGGAATTGCACGAAAGAGTGTGGAATTTGATGTATTTATGATTGGCTAAAAATGTCATGAGCTTTTCGGGAGTAAAAAATTTGGTAGATTCAGATTTTAAATAAGTATCAAGATCAAAACTTCCAGCTGGGTATTCATGTTCTATGGGATCTAAATCATGGAGCACGAATGCGCTTATTTCGTTGTCAATGGATAAATGTTTATAAAATTTGTCGGCTATAAATCTGCCGATTTGATTATCAGCTATAAGATGAAGTCGTACAGATAAAGGTAAATATTCTAGGATCTTATGAATAAGATCCGTTGATAAATTTGCTGCTAGCAGCTCCATTAGATATTGGGCAATTTCTATAGGCTTAGCAACATATATAAATAAGTTCGTAAATTGGGGCGTCGCAAATCGATTTGATTTACGAGTTTTTCGCAAACAATAAGGGAGGGGCTTGCGAGTTTGAAGTGATAACGCTCGGTTGTATTTTGCTTAATGTAACATGTATTTACGAATTTTTAGAATGCGAGATTTGTAATAGCACCTGTATTAACCAAATGTCCACAGACATATTTCTTGGGTCGATTCTAGAAAGCTGCATATTTTGTAGATGAATGTTCTACTGGGAGATTGGTGGTGATTCACTTGTGCTGTAAAATATTCATGTTTTAGTATGTTTTACTACTAGAAAATAATCGGAATACCGAGGACATCATGTTTATAATTTTGGGTATAGAAGCCTATGGTGTTTCAAGACATATTGCATGGAAAACATGGATTTAACGTCTCTAACTAAACCCCTCATTTTACCTCTTCGTTTGCTTCACAAATTGAACTACAGGATCAATAGCTTGAACGATTCCTTGGTCTTGAATGATCTTCTTGGCATTTAGAATCATCTAGCCGATCAATAAAACTACAGTAATATATTATCTTACCCACTCACAACTTTTATCGTCTTATGTGATCTTTGCAAAACGTAGATCTTTAAAGCAAGATAAAGATTCTAAGTAAATAATCTTAGTTTGACTCCCATACAAGTCCGATTGCGTAAATTCTTTAAGTTATCTATTATAAAGTCTCCTTAATAGCTACGCACAAATAAGCCTTGAATTTTCTTGACCTGGAGGTAATAAAAGGATCAAAATGCAGTTCATTTTTTCATTCCTTGATAATACAGAATTTAATACTCTTGCCGAACACTCCAATTTAAATATACGGAGACACGAAGATTAGCATTCGTAATTCAATTCTAATGAGATCCGGTATAGAAAACCAAGATCGAGCGGAACTATCGGCAGACTTAGAAACATGTTTTAAAAAGAACTATAGACTGAAGCAAATCGTTAACCAGGTCTAGATCTGGAGGTTGATCACTCGTAATCTATTTATACTTAATGATCGGATTCTGATCATTTCACGCAATAAATCAACTATTGTGTTTTGGTAAAACAGGAGACTGATAGGTGATCCTTTTCCACAATTTTTTAAGCAAGGCAGCGAATCCTATTGTATGGATTTTGGGGCTATATTTTAAAGCTATTGGACCCTTAGCAAATAACCGAATTGCATTCCTATTTATCGGATATAAAATCATTTCATTACTGAGATAAAAATCACTTCATAAATTCCCAAAAGAGGGTAAGCGTGGTCCATAATCCACATTAACATCTTTACTTGAGTTACCTGCAACATTGCAAAATATTTATAGAAACTAATCTGGGAAGGTTATGCCAATTTTGATCATTAACTGCTTGACCGCGAAAGCACCTGTCAAGTGTAAGCGAACTATAATTTTGTAATTACGATCGTAAAAAATTGCTGCTCTTGTGCAAGCTGACATAAATTTGATATTAGTGGTTAAAGTCAATGTTCATCCAGTTACATAGTAGATGAATAAATCTGGGGTAGTTAATTTAAGTTTCACTTATCGTAGTTTTTCTAAAAGCCCCCTCAACGTACAGATTTATTATTTGAGTTGAGATAAGAGTTCCACTAATTTGAGGAAAAGACAGACCGTTTTTGACCACAAGAACAGAATTTATATTTTGTACATTACACACGTTCTTGAATCGTATCTGCGTTAGAGGTCTGGGATTATTGTCAAACTACACCAGTACTTGGGCATCCCTAATACATCTTCTATGTGTGCTTAACACAGTTCCCGAAAAGCTTTTTACTGTTTGAGTACACTCTCAATCCAAGTGAATTCTCCTTTACAGTGCCATTACTAGTTTCAAACACTGCCCACACTTCTCAGCACATGAAACACCCCTGATGCATCTTTACTAAAATGTAGAGTATAAGCCTGACTGGCCTACTTCTCTTTTGTTAAAAAAAGGTCTAATCAAGTGCTATTTTTGCAACCGTTTCACCCCCAAGTCAAACAGCCAGAAAAAGGCTTTGCATGTTCCATAAAATCACTTCCTAATATCTTGATATTCAACTTTAATAAGCCATGAGATCATATCATACTTTGCCACAAAATATCATGCTCGTTAAATAAGCTACAGACCGTGAGGAGTGAAAGTGTAAAACAGCCACAAACCAAGGAAATTTTCTACGACATCCGACCCCCCTCTCCCCACTTCTCCTTATATACTGTCTACACAAAGTAGCATAAACACCCTGATAATCTTCGTCAAAAACCAAATCTATTACTACTATTTATTATGCAACTCACGAAGTCCTCATCTAGAAATAAGAATCTGCAGTGGGGAGTTGCGAAATCACATGAGGCTCGGTCCCGGGAACAATATCATCCCCACCCGCGCTAGCACCGTTGTCGCAGTAGCTTATCACCGTTGGCCCCCACAGAATGCGATTTCACAAGCAAACTTCGATTGTATAAAAAGAAAACGATTGTTCCAGTTTAATTAATTATGTCTCCTTCAGCAGATAAACCAATTACAAAATCTAAGGCACAAAAAGCCGAGAAAATTGTTGATAACGTCGCTAAAGATGTCAAGGCTACAATTTCCGCTTCGACTTCCCAAGACACGAAGAGCCCATTGAGATACACTCCAATTGACGAAATCGCCCCTAGTGTTAAAAGATTAGTAGATGTTTTCCACGATCAACACAAACTTCATTCTATTCAATACAGAGTTAACCAATTAAGAAACATTTACTTTGTTCTTAAGGATAACGAAGATATTTTGTGTGAAGCCTTGGAAAGAGATTTCCACAGATCGGCTTTTGAGACTAGAGCTTTGGAACTCAACACTCTGTTGGCTGAAATTTTACACACTATTTCCTCCTTACACAAATGGGCTCGTCCTGAAAAAGTTCATGACTTGCCTATCAATGTTGCCACCCAACCAGTCTACATTGAAAGAATTCCATATGGAGTTGTGTTGGTGATTGCTCCTTTCAATTACCCACTTCTTTTGGCTATTTCTTCTATTGTAGGTGCCATTGCTGGAGGAAATAGTGTTGTTTTGAAATTACCAGAAAGTACACCACACTTTTCCCAATTGTTAACTGACCTCTTGTATGATGCTTTAGATGATGATATCTTTTATGCTGTCAATGGAGCTGTTCCTGAAACCACAAAGGTTTTGGAACAGAAGTTCGACAAAATCATGTACACTGGTTCGACTGCTGTTGGTAAAATCATTGCCAAAAAAGCAGCTGAGACCTTGACTCCAGTGTTATTGGAATTAGGTGGAAAATCCCCCGGTTTTGTTTTGGATGATATCAAAGATGGTCAATTAGCTACTGTTGCTAAACGTATTTTATGGGGTAAATTCAGTAATGCTGGTCAAACTTGTGTGGCCATTGATTATCTTTTAGTTCATGAAAGTGTTAAGGATAAGTTGGTCAAAGCTTTACTTGAACAAGCTGCTCAATTATACCCCAACTTGGATAAGGAAAGTGACTGGACTCATATTATTCACGAAAGAGCATTTGAAACCTTGGTTAAAACCATTCAAAGCTCCGATGGTAAAGTTATCCTTGGAGGTGACTTTGACAGAGAATCTCGTCACATTTCACCTACCATCATTGATAATGTTCTGTTCAACGATTCAACCATGCGTCAAGAAAACTTTGGTCCAATTCTTCCAATTATCACATACAAAGAATTGACTCCAGTCTTGAAACAAATCATCCAGTCTCACGATTGTCCTTTGGCCCAATATGTGTTTACCGGTAAGAGTACTAGCCGTGCTAAGAACCCACAACTTAACGAAATCTTGACCTATATCCGTTCTGGTGGTACTATTATTAACGATACCTTAGTTCATGTTGCTTTGCCAAATGCACCATTTGGAGGTATTGGTAACTCAGGTACTGGATCTTACCACGGATGGTTTTCATTCAGATCTTTCACCCATGAAAGAACCACCATTGAGCAAGGATTGTGGAATGACTTTGCCTTGAAAGCTCGTTACCCACCATTTAATGATAAGAAGTCCGCTTTAATTAAGGCTTCTATGGCTCCACAGAGAGAATGGTTTGACAGACTGGGTAATGTTAATCGTAATGGTCCATCTGTATTTTACAAGGTTTACGATGGTGTTGCTACTGCTGCTTCCTTGGGATATAATTTTGTAGTTAACCGTACTTAGATTGATATACGATAATGATTTAAAGTTAATTGAGAGAGTCTGAGGCATAGACTTACAGTAACTATTTATAGACTTTATTAAACTATTTTTAATACTGTTATTTATAACTGATACAACTCCTTAAATAAGCACCAAATAATACATCCCCTATATATCCCCCATTTTACACCCTATATAAAACCATATATGCCTGTCTCAACTGAAAAATCTCAATAATTAAAATTCGCAGCACCATGTCTTTCACAAGTACGTATAAACCCCTACAAAACACACTAACAAACAGTCAAGATTAAGAATGCAGGCAAAGTAATCGATATAGAATTGGCTGATTCAAGTACTGGAGCTGACTTCAAACTCAGTATCCAGAACGCCACCAAAATTCCTGTTGACAAACAGAAAATCTTGATCAAAGGTGGCAAATTAGCTGACGATGCCATCGTCAAGGACTTGAACCTTTCACAACCGGTGATGGTTTTGGGAACTCCAAACAATGATATCAACGCCGTAGAAATCCCCAAACACGTGTTTATAGAAGATTTGAATAAAGACCTGTACGCAGCCATCAGCAATGAACCTTCAGGTTTAGTCAACTTAGGAAACACCTGTTACTTCAATTCCTCGCTTCAAAGTATTTACAGAATCAACGATATCAAAACCGGCTTGAAATCAGTTTCGAGTTCCAATTCATTTGTTAAATCGTTGCAGAGACTCTTTGAATTAATGGATAAAAAGCAAGAAAAAATTAATCCTGCTTTGTTTTTAGCTTCTTTCAGACAGCAGTACCCACAATTTACTGAAAGGGACAGTACTGGTGCTTACATGCAGCAGGATGCAGAAGAGAGTTTTTCTCAGATTTTAAGCGTGTTATTGCAAGCCATTGACATCAAAGATAAGTTTACCATCGAGTTTAAAAATACGACAAAGTGTTTGGCTTTACCTGAAGAAGAGGCTGTTATCACCGAAGAAACTGCTATGAAGTTGATGTGTCATATTGATATCAAAACCAATTTCTTGAGAGACGGGTTGTTGAATGGATTGAAGGAGAAGTTAACCAAACATAACGAAACTTTGAACCAAGAGGCCGAATACGAAATCGTTAAGCATATAACAAGAACCCCCAAGTATTTGATTGTGCATTTTTTCAGGTTCTTTTGGAAGAGACAAATCCTGAAGAAATCCAAGATTCTTAGAAAAGTTCAGTTCCCATTTGAATTGGATATCAGTGAAATGTTAGACGAGTCAATCAAACCTCAAAAGACAAAGTTCAGAGACGCTTTGAGAAAGATCGAAAAGTCGAACCTTGAATCGATTCGTGAATTCAAAAAGACCAAAAAGGATCAAAACTTAACTCCATTGCAACAACAGGAAGAAGATAACTTAAAGGTATTATCGATAAAATCCAAGTTTGAAGATGATTTCAAAACTTTATTGAAAGAGCAAGGTATCAATCAAGAAGTCAGTGAATTGAGTGAAAACCCATCATCTGTTTATAAGTTAAGTTCTGTTATTACTCATGCTGGATCAAGTGCTGATAGTGGACATTATCAGTGTTTTGCCAAAGATGAAGAAGATCTTGAAGAAGATAGTTGGTGGAGATTCAATGATGACAAAATCACCAAAGTTACCAGAGATAAAATTGAGCAATTATCAGGAGGAGGTGAAAGTGATAGTGCTTTATTATTAGTTTATAAAGCTAGTGGTATTTAAGTAATTTCTATGTATTTTAGTTATAAATCTTTAACTAACAGATTAAATTTCTGTACTTGATCCCAACAATTCAAAGGTTTACCTGAATTATCTTTTAAACATTTGAGTACCAGTTCTCTTGACTCTTTAATTTCACCACTGACTTCAACTGTAGTCAATGCTATATTATCTTGCATTAATTTCTTTAAAGCTCCAATTTTTTCGTTACTAGCAGGTACGGATACACTTGGAATATCATCAGTTAATAAAGCATCCTTTGTAGTTTGTTGAAAATGTTTCACAGCTTCGGCTTCTAACTTTTTCACCTCTTGAGCTACTCTATCTTGTATATATTTTTCGGTATGTTGAGCTCTGGAATAATCGGACTCCGTACTGTTTTCTAACTGTGATAAGAAACTTGCACTGAAATCTACAGGAGCTTGAGGAGTGAATACCTTTTTATCAGGCTTTGAAGTTGTTGAACCCATATTCTTCAAGTCTATTGGAGAATGCGAATTAATGTCGTGCCAAACTTCCAACAATTCGCGACAATAAAAATTTGACTAGAAGATAGCTAAGATGCCACCAGTTCAGCAGCAAAGATATATTCAGCAACAACCTTCAAACTTTGATAAGTTTAAGATGGGTGCCTTGATGGGCTCTACGGTGGGTGTATGTGTGGGTGTTTTATTTGGAGGTTTTTCCATTTTACAAAACGGTGCTGGTCCAAACGGGGTTATGCGTACTTTGGGCCAATATATTATGGGTTCAGTTGGAACTTTTGGTTTATTTATGTCGATTGGTTCTGTGATTCGTTCAGACTCTGATTTCCAAGCTTATCAAAAAGCCATGATAGCTAGCCAAAAGAGAGCCATTTCTTCGGCAAACAATTAGTGTATAGTAGGAGCTAAAAATGTAAATAGTAATTCACATAGTTCTACCTTTTGATCTTTTGAATCTTAATTTGTTTATCTTTATCAACATCAAAACTATATGTAAGTCCGAACTCCGGAGCCCGGTAAAAGTTCTCTTTTGACTGGGCCAAAGAAAGTTTTGACAAAAGAAGTTTCGGTTCCATAATAGGCTCACTACTGAGCTTAAATGTACCCCAATGGACTCCCATCATGAATTTACTGCTTGTTTGTCGACATATTTCAAGACACTCGGCCGGTGAAATATGTCGAGGTTTTTGGTGCCATGAGGGACAATATTGTCCAATTGGTAACAAACTGAGAGAAATAGGACCATATTCTTTGCCTATATCGTCAAAAAGTTCTTGCAGGTATCCTGTATCTCCAGCATGGTAAAAAATTGATTTCCCATTTTTTCTAACAATGAAAGAACACCATAACGACCAATTAGCATCTACAATGTATCTCCCACTCCAGTGCATTGATGGCACACAAACGAGCTCATAAGAGTCCTGGAGATCAGTGGAAATATAGCCATTCAATGGAAGCTTCTGCCACCAGTCTATCTCTATCACTTTATAAACACCTTTTCTAGAAAGAGTTTTCTTAAGACCTAGTGGCACGATCCATGTAGTCAGATTCCCGAACTTCTTGATTAAGTCATTTTCCAAATGGTCTGGGTGATCGTGAGAGACAAGAATGAAATCAAGTTTATCGTTAGTAGCATACTTGATATCTTCGAAATCCATGGGGGATTTGTTCAACCGTTTGGGTCCAACATGAGGAGTAAGAAGATGATCACTTAAAATAGGATCTGTGAGAAAGTTGATGCCAGAAACCTGAACAAGACTGCAGCTTTGACCGAGCCATACAAAGTGCATTTGGTTAGCAATCGCCGGGACTTTGTTCCAAATACCCAGCTGGCTGTATATATTAGTAAAGTCTTTTGTACGGGCAGATTCCTGGAAGATTTGAGCATTTTTCCTGAAGATTTCAAGATCAGGTTTGTGCACTTTGAGATGATCTTCGACGGTATGGTGGTCCAGTAACTCGTTGTGTAATTCGATCTTGTTCCCGTAGAAACTCTCGACCAATTCCATGACTCGAACAAACAAAAATTCAAACCCTGTTTGCGGACGATACTCTTCAAAAGGATTCACAAACATGCCTGCAACTGTAGCACTTTTGAACTTGGAGTGGATATCTTTCTGCTCAAGCTCCAGAGCTCGTTTTTCGATAACACGTTGCGTCTGGTAATGGAGATACGCCTCTGAGGACGCATAGAATGCCACGAGACCAGCCACGATCTTGGTGTTTCTTTTGGTGAAGATCCTAAACATGGCTGCAAGTGATGGATGGATGCGAATCTAGCGATCGCGAAGATGAGTTTTAGACAGGTGATTTGTGGAGATCTGTGGATGGATGGTAGTAGAAGAGTTGATAGATAGTTCTTTGTGTTTAGTAAGTGTGGTGTTTATATAATTTATAATTCAAATTTTTGTTGCTGAATATTGTTACAAATTTCATGTGTATATACGAATGAATTGTTCCAAGATATGACATAATGTGCTTTTAGTTTATGATAAATCTTTTAATAATTCTTATTAATGACTAAGTAGGAAGTACTACGTATTCTGTATTTTCAGTCGAAAGACCTTCCCTATGTTTATCCCAGACTTTAAAAACCCAAGCATTGCTGTTCTACTGAAACGAACTGGGTATTTCCATTCAAACCTGCATTGTTCTCTGCACTATTTGGTCTAGTTTAAGGTTCATACTCCGTAAAGAAGAATTTCCCATTATTCATGAACATATTGGTAGTTCACACACTCTAACTCTGGATTCTTTTCTTTGAAACTTTCCCAAGGTATCAATTGTCTTAATCCTTTCTGGACATCTTCTTGCGTTTTATCTGATTTGCTCATAACTATAGTCAAGCCAGAGCAACGTAATTCAGTGGATCCTTTGGTTTAGGCTCATTGCTTCCCCTTGATGCCTCCGAAATGAAAAGAACTCAATAGGAACTGATTATGTTGATCTTTCTCGTGGAACGTGAGTTGTAACTTTCAATCATTCCATAGAGACGACGTGAGTTGTAACTTTCATTATTATTATGGAGTTTCAAGTGATTATTATACCATCTAGTCATACCAATAAGAACTTCATCACATCTATCCTTATAATCAAAATTAGAAGCAGACTAGAAGCACATGTCAAAGATTTCAACAACCAATTCTTGACTAAATCACTTTTCACTTATTTTAGCCCCCAAAACTGTTTTTGGCACCAAAAAAACAGAATGCCTTCTTTGAATTTCTCATGATCTCTTTATATCATAAAACAAATCACGATGCTTTAATTGTGGGTTACGCATATAATCCTTATACCAGTTGTAATTTTCTTTTATCATCACTCCATCGTAATAGAAATCCAGAAATGTCTCTCTTGAAACTGTTGACCCTTTTTTGTACGCTTTTGCACCCATAGAATGTACCTTACCTATTAACGTAAGCATCAACCCAGCTGGTGGCAACGTAGATTCTCTTTAGTTTTGAGGCGTAGGTGTAGTATACTTCCACATAAATCACTTGTTTTTGATTCCATTATGCAAAAGAATAAGTAAAACAGGTGAGGTAACCTATCATGCATTTGGTTAGGATCTGATATGCAATAGTCTGGTTGATGATCCTGGGGTATTGACCTCTGTCATTGGGTTCATACAGAATCATATTTATCAGAAATTCTCCAAAATGATTTCCACTTTCAATGAAATCCATTCTCCAAAAAGAAGCTCGCTTCACCTCTCCAACAATGATGTATCCGAATTCTGGAGTCTTAAACGCCCCAAATCAGAGTAAAAGCTGACAACTGTGTTTTTATAATCAAGAAGACATTCAAATTTATGTTTGGACTGAAAACTAGGTGAAAACCAATAAAATCAGCACCTACTAGTCTCACAAAATTCTTAATTCTGGGAAATCTTGTAATATGACATTTGAGTATTGGTCCACTTTCTGTGGTTAGTATTTGGTATTCCCAAGTTTTATGAAGAAAAGACGTGAAAAGGTGCTTGCCTCGAATATTGAAACAGTCCTTGAAACAGTCCTGGAATCATCATCAAGATCTTTCGAAATACCTACTTTAGAATAATTTAAGCTGTTTTCGAGGTAGATACAACGTTTTGCAGCCATTCGCATTTTAAACATAGAGTCAAAAGAGGTAAAGTACAATAAGAAAGATGCTGTATAATTAGTGCTGCCTAACGACACCAGCCTTATCGGCTTGTTTCAATATACTCTTCTTGTAATCATTGATAGTTCCTGGGAACTTTGTGACCGTCAGTTTCTCCGTCACCCAGATCTCATTACATACTTTATCGATAATAGCGACATCGTGCGATACCATCAATACACCACCTTGGAAATTTATTAAAGCATCAGCCAAAGCATCAAGACCCTGGGTATCCAAGTGATTCGAAGGTTCATCTAGAATCAAAATATGGGGTTGGTTTAAACAAAGTGCTGCAAATGCTACTCTACTCTTTTGACCACCAGAAAGTAATTGCATCTGTTGTAATCCTAGACTTCCTGTAATACCAAAAGAACCAAGATGACGTCTATATTCTTCATCTGATTTTCCTGGGAACGTCTTTGACATCCAACTCACGGCACTCAAACTTAAATCCATGGAGTCCACATGATGTTGGGCAAAGTAACCAATTCTTAATCTACCATTTCTGGTGGCTATACCTTTAATTGGCTCTAATTGACCAAGAATAATCTTCAAAAGAGTGGTTTTACCAGTACCGTTACCACCAACTAAGGCAATACGGGAATCCATTTGCACATCCAAATCTACATCCTTAAGAAGGATTTCATCTGGAGAATAACCAAATGTAACGTCTGAAAGTTGCAAAATTGGAGGAGATATCGAATCGGGATCAGCAAACTTGAATGTGACAGTCTTTTCATCCTCAGGAGGTTCAAGAACAGGTAATTTTTCCAATTTCTTAATACGACTCTGCGCTTCAGCAGCTCTAGCTGCGTTATATCTGAATCTATCAATAAAGCTCTGTAAATGCTCACGATGAGCCATTTGTGCTTCATATTCTCTTCTCTGGTTTTTGATTCTTTCTTCTCTTGTAGCATAAAAGTTATCGAAGTTAGAACCTCTGTAGTAGTCCAATCTTTCGGAGTGTTGGTGAATAATGTCGGTAGCCACTTCGTTCAAGAATGATCTATCGTGCGATACAACAAGCACAGTGGATTCGTAAGATTGAAGGTAATTGGCCAAGTATGTGATGGATGGAACATCCAACATATTGGATGGTTCATCTAGTAATAATAAGTCTGGCTGACAGAAAAGAGCTCTCGCTAAAGACAATCTCATTCTCCAACCACCAGAAAAGTTTTTGGTAGGCAATGTTTGGGTTTTGGTGGTAAACCCTAACCCATGAAGAATAGCAGCAGCTCTACTTTCAGCTTTATCACTTTCCATTTCATCTAATTTTTCAGTTATATCCATTAAATGAGCTTCTAAATCATCTCGTTCATTATCCAACTTCTTTACTTCCTGACTTTCTTCTTCGAACTGACCTCTTAACTTTTCAATTTCAGCCACACGTTCATTGATTTTAGCTTCTTCTTGTAAAAGAGTTTTTCTCCACACATCAGCATCCAAAACAGTTTGAATAGCAGGAGTATCGTCACCACGAATTTCTTGCTCAACATGCAAAATGGTGATATGTTTAGGAATATTCAATTCTCTTCTACTCAATGCTTTTAAAAGTGTAGACTTACCAATACCATTCTGCCCCACTAACCCATATCTTCTACCATAACTAAGAGTAAGGGTAGCATCACTTAAGATTCTCTTAGCATCACCCACATAAAGATCAAAGTTTTCCACCTTGATATCTTTGGATTTACCCGAAGAGCCAGAATCCATAGGGTTAATTTCAAGAAAGAAAGAATCGTAATCTTCGTCCTTTTTGTCGTTCAATAACTTTGAAGCCTCGTACTTGACAAATTGGTTGTTTCTCTTTGCAACTTTTTTGGCAATCTTTCTTTCCTGCTTCTCCAACTTCTTCTTATCAACTCTACTCTCAATTTGTCTTCCTGCGTGCTCAATATCACTAGTAGCATTAAGCAATGCGAGTGAGGAATTGATATCTCTTTTACTGCTGTTTTGCTTGAGTAAGTTAATGTCTAACAATCTCTTGGAGGTGTCTCCTGTGAGTTCTAGTTTTGCCAAGTTGTCTGCAAGCTTTTTCGATAAGTCTTGAACGAGTTTTCCTGAAAGTGAATCGACCTTTTCAGGGCTTCCTCCAGCATCTATAAGAAGCTCTTTGATGTACAGAAGCTCCAGCTCGATATTGAGCGACTGACTTAGCACAATATCTTCTGTAGCTCCACTGACATGCTGAATGTACCCTACGGCGTAATCTGCTACCACCGGGTCGATGGCTGGTACCGCTTGACGTAACTGTAAACCTATATTGGACATAAAATTTTTCAGTGCGAGTTCATATCTCATATATTATCTACTTATTAGCTGCAAATAGTAATCTTTCATGGTGTAGTCGATTCCATGCTTTACTGATAAAACATCTAGCCAAAGCTCATCGTAGTTCGGAAGCCCGTCTACTGCATTGAATGTTTTGTAGGGTGCAGAGAGATCGTTCTGGTTCGATATCCACGACGTGAGAGACTGGTTCATCTCTAGATCTTGAATACTCTTGACCATATTCTCTTCCATTTTACGAAGAATTGCCGGAGTAAACCCAAACGTGTTGGGCCCAAAGTGGTTGCGGAGTTCTTCGAAAGTCACACAGCTTGTCGTGAAATTGTGGTCTTGGATCACAGCCCAGCAGTATAAGAATTTATTGGAGAACACCTTGAATATATCCTTGAGCAAGTTGGCGAATTTCGAAAGAAGAATCTCAAGATTTGTGGTTTCAAGTGGGCACAATCGTAGTCTGATAAGTGTGCCTGTGGTTATCAGAAGATATCGTTCCATGAGAGGGAAAAGTCTTGAAAGTATCACAAGATTAAGGAACTTATCACCGTCAGGATTGAAAAGGGTTCTGTCAATTACGCTCAAAAACAGCTGGCTGGTAGTGCCGTAAATTTGTACCAAGTAGGGGACTGCTTTCTTGTCATCTCCTTTCATACAGTAGTATCTGTAGACGTTATGGTGGAGAGAATTGAGGGAGTGGATTTCTGAAAGTAACAACTTCAAACTGTGGGAAATGTAGTACGAAAAAAGTAACGAGTTATTCGATTGGTTAATAAATGAATTGAAAAACACGGCATTGTGTTTACTGGCCCGAAAGATTCTTTCGTAGATACTGACGACTTTTTTGACAAGTAACGGTTTTTTGGATGTCGTGATTGCAAGAAGTCGCTCTACTCTGTTAAATGAGTCTTTTACCCTTGTGAAGATTCGGTTTGTTTGACGATCACACTCGGGGTATATTGTGTTGAATGAATCGCCATCCACATAAGGTTCAGGTATACTAACGTTATGATCTATTCTGCTAACGCACATATCACCTCCAATCAAAACGTTATTAAAGCATACCAATTTGGAGAAAAACCATAATCTTTTCAAAAGATTAGCTCGGGCTTTATCGACGCCTTTCGGATTTAAATGAAGACCTAAGTTGATGGCTATTTGATTTAAGGCTACATTCCATATCAGAAATTCACCGTCGTCTCGTGAATCCTTGAATTGTGGATGTAAAACTTCACAAAGCATCAAACTAAGCACAAGCTGATAAACCACAAGACTAGTTTCGCCAAAAGAGTCAAACTGGTCCAAACATAATTTGGCTAGTCGGTTACAAATTAAATCCGTGCAAAGATGATGGTCACTTTCAAGTTCTTGTTTAAGGATTTCAGGATCTCCTTTCAAGTCTTCTATATCCCCATCTCCCATATATATGCTGATAATCGTGAGCCGTAAAAGAGTAAGAAGGATCCCAAGATGGGCAAAGTCCAACTTTTCCTGAATGAAGATTTGGGTAACTGGGATATAAGCATCATTTCTTCCACCCAAGATTTTCTCCATGGCCAACTTTACTTCCATCTCGTTGTAGATGGAGAAATTGAGATAAACACTCCTAAAAAAATAGTCAAGTAAGCACCATATTACTCCGTGTTTCGGTAGAACTTCAAGTACCATTTGTAAGATTTGTGATTGTAAAAGATCTGACTCAAAAAGGTTATATAGCTCATCATCCCCGACTTCTGCCATTAACTGGTTCCATTTTGCCTTGAAATTGGCGAGATAAGTTAAATTTTCAGGCAAATCAATGGCATTTAATCGAAGTAAATTGCTGGTATCAATGGGAATTCTGTGCTGTTTCGAAAGTAAAGTATCAGTTCTGATTCCATTCCCGTTTTTTGCCTTTTCGAAAACATAATCTATCACAGGATCGGTTCTTACCGAGTTCAAATGACCGTATGGGTTGCGATAATTGTCTAGACCAGGACGGGTTTCGTAGGAAGGATCAAACCAGTTGAAAAAGGTCACTTCATCGTTGAACTCAGATTCTTCTTTATTATCTGCATCCAAAGTTATGGATGCCTCGAGAGACTTGATTCTCTCGCTCAATCGAGTTAAGTAGATCAGAATAGCATAATTTGGATCTTCTTCTATCTCAGGTCTTTTTTCACCAAAATACATGCATTCTTTGCCGTATTTCAAGCAGCTTTCACAGGGAGATGTGGAGTTACATTTGATCTTCCTTTTGCGGCAAAAATCACACAGAGTAGCTTTTCCTCTGTTCCAAGTCATATTGAGACAAGCATCAAGGTATTGAGATTGAGATTGAGATTGAGTATTTTGAGATGTGGAGTAGAGATGAAATGATGTACAAAAATATGGTTTGATTAGTTTTGTTTAACATTGAATGGCTTATTATTTAATATGTTACTTTGCTAACAAACTGGACATTCAGAGACTAAAAATGAGTAGCTGTGTAAAGTATTAATGTGAATGTATATTGCTATCTATTCTACAAAGCAGCCTTGATCTTAGGAGCCAATTGGTCTTTTGAGTTCAAAGCTTGCACATCTGAGTTTCCTCCAATGTGTTCACCAGCAATGAAAACGTTTGGAACGGTTCTTTGACCAGTAAGCTCTTGCAAAGCATCTTGAAGGTCAGCACCGTCACTGACTTCATCTAATTCAATAATATAAGCATCTTTAGTAATACTTTTTAAAAGGTTTTTAGTAGCTGTACAGTAAGGACAGTAAGACTGAATGTTAGTAAGAACTAAAAAATTAGGCACATACCTTAGAGGCAACAAAGATTGCGTGGTCCTTAATTAAGGATTGAACTTTTTGAACTGCTTGTGGAGATGCCATTCTTGTAGACTGAGTAAATTGACGTTTAAAAATGTTAAACATAAAATAGGCAATTGTCACTATTAAAATAAGCCAAACTAAATCCATAGTTTTGCGCGAGCAATGGATTAGTAATTGCTGTAACTAGTCTAGAATTGATGAAAAAAGTGGCTCGAACATTTTGTTGTATGTTTGAATTGCAATGTTAGCAGTAATAATTAGTATTTGACCGTTTCCTCGAATGTGTTGCAAATGTCAGAATATGGATATATATTATTTTCATCTCATCACTTTCGGCTGTTTTCGCTGATTTTCACATTTCGAGCTATTTGCAGCAAAAAAATAATCTAGTTTTTAAAGATTCTTTTCATCTCTATTCAGAAGTTTTATGAATGCTCAATGATAGACTCTGAAATTACTCTTGACTCCCAAGATACGAATCCTAGCATCAATCTATACGTATTGATCCTCTTAAACTAATTATCCATCTACATTAATTCAAGACTATATATTCACTATAACTTGCTCTCTTCAAAAATATCTGAAGGAATAATCTCAACACTATATCCATCAGGATCTCTAATAAAAGCTAATCTGTCTGTCAAATTACCAGTCCCCCACTTAACAGACCAGTCCAATTCATCACCAAATTCGGCATCCAATTCAGCACATAATTTACCAGCATCTTTACAACTAACACAGAGATGACCAAATCCACGAACAGCTCCATTTTCAGTTGAATTTCCGTTGTGGTAAGAGAATGAAGCGTCGTCCTCAGTGCCCCAGTTATGTGTCAATTCCACAAGAGATTCTAACAGATTTCTGTCCTTAGACTCAATTCCATTCTCTTTATACTTATTTTGGTGATCGTAGCCTAAGAAGTAAAGAGTGAATTTGGCTTCTGGGAATTCAAAAGATGCCAAAAGCTTCATTCCAAGCTTACCTCTGTAGAAATCAAGAGACTTCTTTGGATCCTTGACTCTGATCATTGAATGGTTGAACTTGTAGGTGGATAAATCAGTTTTACCTTCGACCTTTTTGTTTTCATGTTCAACCAATTCAATCCAGTATCCATCAGGGTCCAATACGAAAGCAATATTTTTTTGTCTTCCGTCACTGAGTTTTTTCTGGAATTTGGCTCCGTTGCTCAAAAGTCTTTTCTCTGCTTCTTGAATATTATCAACAGAAATACAAATATGCCCGAAACCTCTGTTTTCGGACCCGTTTCCGCTATTTACTTCAAAACTGTCGTCATTCTCAGACCCGTGATTGTGGCACAATTCCAAGACTCCGTCTCTGGCACCCCAAGGTAAGTGCTTGTTAGCATCAGTTTCAAAGTTAAGAATGTAAAGAGAGAAGCCGTCAAAATTCAATTCTCTAATACATTTCATTCCAAAATTATCGAGATAGAATTGCTTGGAAACCTTTGGATCTTTGATCCTTAAACAGGTATGGTTCATTTTGAATGAACCGTCGGTAGACACCATGATGCTGAATAATTTGTGCGAACGGGATATAAAACTAGTATACCGATATTGACGGTCATATGATCGGAAAAGTAGAAATTATAATAAATTTAAGAGTTTTTTACTATAGTTTTGTCTGTGATGCAAAAAACCAATTATCACCTGTTAGGGACCCCCCCACAAAATGGCGATGAGAACATGAAAAATTCTTATACGATCACATCCGAGCTATAAAAAAAATCAGCTATGTTTGCACGATTTGTAAAGCGCAGTTTCTCCACGTCCATTCCATCATTTCTGTCGTTCAAACATGCTAGTGACCGTAACACTCTTGCACATATTCACCAACTTTTTGAGCTGAAAAAGCCCATTTCTATGGTAACTAGTCATGATTTTATTACTGCAAAATACGCCGAGCAGGCCGAGGTTGATATCAATCTTATAGGTGACTCGTTGGCGATGGTGGCGTTGGGCTACGATGACACAAATGAGATCTCTTTGGAAGAATTTCTCTATCACGTTAAGGCCGTACTGAGAGGGAACTCCAAGTCGCTTTTAGTAGCAGATTTACCATTTGGAACCTACGAGGTATCTTCGGCCCAGGCGCTTCAGACGGCCATTAAAATGGTTCAAAAAGGCCGAGTTCAGAGCATCAAGCTTGAAGGAGGTGCCGAAGTTGTTCCTACGGTAGAGAGAATAGTTGGGGCTGGGATTCCTGTGATGGGCCATGTAGGACTCACACCACAACGGCACAATAGTTTGAGTGGATTCAAACTTCAGGGAAACAGCGTGGAAGGAGCATTAAAAATATACAACGATTGTATGGCGCTACAGAAAGCAGGAGCGTTTGCAATTGTTCTTGAATGTATTCCTAATAAGTTGGCAGAACTTATAACCCAAAAGCTTAGTATCCCCACAATAGGTATTGGCGCTGGGCCAAATTGCTCAGGGCATGTGTTGGTGATGTCTGATATGTTGGGAATGAATGGGCCTAGCGACAGTGGGAGGTCAAAGTTTGTTAAAGAGTATACGAATATCTACGAGACGGCGGTAAATGCGTTGAAACAATACAAGCATGAATTGGAAACTAGGGTATATCCTGATGCCGAGGTACATGGGTACAAGATGAAGAAAGATGTGTTGGCGGCGGTGAAACAAAGTGTAGATAATTAGAATAGATTTATAATGAATTCGGTTTATAAAATTATTAAAGATGAAATTGGAAAATTAAATCTCAATTTACAAATCTCAAATACATAAATATGACGATAGACATTCAGGCAAACAATGACGAGAATGTGGTACGGATTTTCGTGGTACGGCACGGACAGACAGACCATAACAAGGCCAAGATCCTTCAAGGCCATGTTGACGTGGATATAAACGAAACAGGTCGGGACCAGGCCGAGAAAGTGGGAGAGTATTTGAAATCGGTTTCTTTTGATCAGTTCATTTCTTCAGACCTTATACGGTGTGTTAACACGACAGAACTGATCATAAGGCAACAACAGGGAGAGATCTCGGTCCGAACTACGCAGAGCTTGAGAGAAAGAGAAATGGGTATAGTTCAGGGCATGTTCATTGGTGATGCTCTTGCCAAGTACGGGGATGATTTCAGAAATATGGGGGAAAAGTCTCCTGATTTGCTTGCAAGAGTCGATAAAGAGTTTTCCCTGATCATCAAACAGGCTTTGGCAAATGGTGATAAAAATGTCGGAGTTTGCACCCACGGGGGAGTTTTGACTCTTTATTTTAATCATTTATACAGAGACAAGAAGTTTAAGCTTAGCGAGAAGTTGACTGGTGACGATTTGAGAGTACCATATAACACTTCGATTTCTGTGATAGACATAGATAGAGAAGGAAATGGGACGATTCAGGAGTTTGGTAACACGAAACATCTTGGTGCTGATTTAAAGGTTAAGAACCAGTTGTTAAGATAATGAGAGTGAATAGACAGTAGTTTAATGGATAATTTATTGTGAGTAAGGTGGTGAAGGGAAGGAATAGGAGTAAATGGTCAGAAACGGAGTCAAAAGGTAGAAACGGACAGAAAAGGACAGAAAGGAGTTGAAAAAATTTGAAAGGAGGTGAAAAGGAGCTAAGAAAGTTCATAAAGGAAGTGAAAAAACTGCTCGTGAAAGTAAAAAGCAAAGGAGTTAAACGTACAGGAACCCACTTAAGGTTTCACAATATCTTCTAAGTAATGTATTTCTAAATCAAACTAAATATCTAGTGTTTATTCTATACAACGATAAAACAACAATGCTCATATAATGCATAAAAAAGAATTAATCTATAAAATTATCAGTAACGTAGAATTGAATCTAGGCAACGGTAAGAGCCGGATCCATAGTATTGGATCTCGAGAAAGAGGCATATCTCTGGAATGGATCATTTCTTTCCAATTCATATTCAGGGTTTTGAATCTTCTTTTGCATTCTTCTTTTATGGATTCTTTTGATCCACTTCCAAGCTTCAGCTCCGAGGAAGAAACAAAGTGAGAACCCAACAGCAACTCCCCATTCATATCCGATTGGTTTGTGTAAGAATACCTTATCGTTAATAACTGGAATGTAAACAACTGGGAAAACAGTAACAACACCAGCGATAACAGACCAGAACAAAAATTGATTTCCCCATAAATCAATTGCAGTTTGTTTCCACCATGGCTTATCGGTTTCTTGTCTCATTCTGAAAAGTGAGTTAGTAGGGTGAATACATTCCCAAGCTAAAATAAGAGCACACCATGTCATATTAGCAAAAGCAGCAGCTCTTCCTCTGAATACTAAGTCACATACATCAGTATCAGCATCAGTAGAGTTACAGTCAACACCCAAGTATCCATCACCTTTTCCAAATACAATAACAACGTAACATAATAAACAAGAAACAGCCATCCAGAAACCATAAGCAATCATATCAATAATAACTTCCCAAGTGAAAATGGTGTTATTTGGAGGTTGTTCCAAAATATCTTCACTGGCCTTTTCTTGACCCAAACCCATAGCTGGGAAACAAGAAGTGACGACCAAAATCCACAAAACTTCAACAGGAGATAATGGGAAAACAGAGAAACCAGAATCATCAATAAATGCCAAACCGATCATCAAGTAGAATGCTTGAGCAACGTTTTCAGCTAATAATTGCAACACGAATTTTTGAATATTTGCAGCCATTCTTCTACCTTCTTCGATAGCATTAAGAATTGAAGCAAAATTATCATCAGTTAAAACAATATCGGAGGCATCTTTAGCCACATCTGAACCGTTTAATCCCATAGCAATACCAACATCAGCTTTCTTCAAAGATGGGGAATCATTAACACCATCACCAGTCATAGCACAAAACTTACCACGACGGTGAAGAGCTTCAATCATTCTAACTTTAGTTTGAGGTGCACATCTAGCAATAACTAATGGTAAAACAGGTAAAGCATCGATTTCATCATCACTCAAGCCATCAAATTCACTGGCAGTCATAACCATAACCTTAACAACTTCATCGGAATAGTGGTATAAATTGTGAGGAATAATTCCTACTTCTTGGGCAATAGCCTTAGCAGTTCCTGGGTGATCACCGGTTAACATATGGACATTAATACCAGCTTTATGACAAGCCTTAACCGAAGCAGCAGTTTCAGTTCTAGGAGGATCATAAATACCAATTAAACCTTGGAAAATCAAGTTACTTTCAACTTGTTCTCTTTCGTGGATATCAATGGATTTATCTTCAGTAACGTCTCTGGTAGCAAAAGCCAAAACTCTTAAACCCTGAGAGGAAAGTGAGTTCATGTTGTCTTCGATAAACAGTTTATCTTCTTCGGTCAATTCCTTTAATTCTTGGATATCGTATTCGGTAGTATCCATTTCATTTCTGTCATGACCACCTACCCAGTGGGTACAAGAACTTAAAACTCTTTCAACAGCACCTTTGGAGTAGATAACGGTTTTACCATCCTTTTCGTAGACAGCGGACATTTTCTTAATAGAGGAATCGAATGGGAATTCAGCCAAATGGTTATAGTGGTTTTGAGAAACCAATTCTTCTCTACCATAACCTAATCTAGTAGCGAAAACCTGGATAGCAATTTCAGTAGCATCACCGTGAGCTTTCCATTCCAATTCTCCAGATTCTTCGTCTTTGGTTTGGTTAATGGTAGCAATGTTGGCAAGAGTAGAAGTCAATAACCAGTTTTGGAAATTAGTTGGTAAATCATCAGAAGAAGGTCTGAAATCAATTTCTTCATCGGATTCTCTGATGAAATTTGGCGAGTGTTTGACAAAAGATAAATCACCTACAGTTGGGTTAAAAGCTTCGTTTGAGTTATCAACTCTGTAAGTTCCAACATTAGGAATCCAAACTTGTTTAGCAATCATTTTACCTTGAGTTAAAGTACCGGTTTTATCTGAACAAATATCATTAATACCACCCAAAGCTTCTAATGAATCTAATTTTCTAACAATAACATGTTTACTGACCATAACTTGAGCACCAACAGCCATAGTGATGGTTAAAACCACAATTAAAGCAGATGGAATCATAGATAAAGCAACACAAATGGCATAAATGGCCACTTCTTTATTAACATTCATCTTTTGAGATCCCATAACCACAATAGCAAAAACAACGGCAATCCAGAACAAAAGAATGGCTAACCAGGATAATTTTCTTTGTAAAGGAGTACCAACATTAATACCCAAAATGTTACAAATCACGTTATAGATAGTTTTAGACCAAGCAGCAGGGTATTCTCTTTTCTTTGGAACTCTATCATTAGATTTATCAACTCTAGCAATAATAGAACTTCCACCTCTTAAAGAACTAGCAATTTTTCCGATTTCAGTTTGCAATCCAGTAGCAATTACGATACCTGAACCCCTACCTTTTGATACTACAGATGATGAATAAGCTAAGTTTAAACGGTCACCAACTGGAACATCAACAGTAGAATCTGAATAAACTTCTTCATGATTTTTCACCACAGGTAAAGATTCACCTGTTAAAAGAGCTTCATCAGTTTCTAAATTCATTGTATCAAATAATCTTAAATCAGCTGGAACGGTATCACCAACTTTTATATGAACGATATCACCAGGAACGACTTCATCAGCTGGGAAAGTTGAATCGTCACCATTTCTGGTAATTCTTGCGGTAGGAGAAGATAATGATCTTAAAGAGCCCATGGTTTTTTCAGCTTTTACTTCTTGTACGAAACCAACAGATATATTAATTCCGACAACAAAGGCAATAACACCTCCGGAAATCCAATCTTTAATTGCTAGAGCAATTACCATAGAAATAATCAATACCAAGATCATGGCATTGAAAACTTGATGGGCAAGAATTTTGGTATAACTGATTTTATCATCTTTACCTAAATTATTAGCACCAAAGTCTTTTAATGCTTGTTCAGCTTGTTGAGTAGTATAACCAGATTTGATATCAACCTTAAAACTGGAAGCTACTTTTTCAATGGATAATCTATATGGTTCAAAAGTTGAGTCCAGAGTGACTAATTTAGTCAAAGAGGACGTATCTGTATTAGTCTTTTCCTTTATATCAGACATATTAATCTACAAATAAATATGAGAGATAAGATGAAAAAAGATTTGACCCCACCAATTGAGAAATTAACTGATATTTATACTTGCTGATACTCCACTATTATATTTTATTTGCCAAGGTCAGGAAAAGGTGTATGCCATCTTATAGATGCGATATGCACTCGGTCTGCATACAAGAAAATTTATGGGTCAACCAGCTAAATTTCTTGTCCTTTACTGTGGACGACATTTTTCTGCGCTATGTGCATATAGTCTAGTTTCTGGTATAATACTCCAGATTTCTGGCATAGAACCCTATATTTGGCTTAAGTTGCGGTGAGTCGGTAGATTATATGCATACAGCCGGATGATAATAGGTACATAATTAGAAGTTTTACGGGTAAATCTTATTTGATTGTAGGTTAAACCCTGAAATTCATCATACGATGCTTATTTTTATAAATAAGATTGGATCACGTATTGCTACTAACCCCAAATTATTAGTTCTTATAATTGATCTAACCGCCTTACTGACTCGGCATCTCGGTATTTATTATAATATCATTCTTGGCATCTTGATATCGTTGTAAAAAAAGTTTTTCTTATCTTTTATGTTTTTTCTTGTCATAAAGTCATTGATATTTCTGTTGCAGAAATGTCGTCGAGAAAAAAAAAAGAGTCTCAAGTAAGCTACGACATATATCCATCTCTCCACTAGTATCTTTACGTATCGAATACCATTTTGGCGTTAAGGGCATTGGAGAAGGCTTAATTGCTATTGTATCTAAGAAATGACATGACGTGCAATTTAGCCGACTCGATCCCTTGAGGCTCATCGAAGGTCAAGCCAATTGTGCAACGTGTTTGAAAAATGTATTTTTTAGGTTCCTGGATTTACGATCCAGTTCACAGGATTTTAGTTACAGTTTTGTTTCTGTTTCTGTTCTATTTCTGTTTCTTCAACTATTTCTGTTCTTAATTATTTACTGGTTGCGCACACGTTTTTGATGAGGTTAAATGCGTGAAAATTTTTTACATGAAATATTTATATTTGCATTTCGAAGGTTCTTTTACCAGACTATGGTAACCAGAATTCAAAAAACTTGCATAGAGTGATGTCCCTAAATGGAGTTGGCTAGTCTAACTGTGGCTCTTCGACCAAAGGCTTGGGAATAAAGCTAGGGCGACATACGTTGTATTCTGAACCTTATCCTAAATGGGAACTGTTCTAGAACTAGTATTGCACAATTCTGCAATTGAATCTTGTAATTATTGTTAATTGGGAATATTCGAAAGTTTGATTTAAGTCTGAGACAGTTTAAATTTCGGTTTTCAATTTCAATCTTCAATCTCCAATGCTTTCTTTCTCTCGCTCTCGTCTCAATTTTTCAGTTTCATTCTCCAATCAATATTTTCTATTACTGTTCAATTCCAATTGATTGTCAATTCCAACTGATTTCCAATCACTGCAATTTCTTTCAATCACTTCAATCACTTTCAATCACTCTTAATCACTGTAATACTTATCGATTATCATGATCAATTCTTACTCTCTTCACTCCAACTCATCAAACTACAAACTTGCATCACTGAAAATCATCGCGAACATGGACGAGATAGTGGAGGCCATAGAATCTGGCCAGTTCCAGTACGCCCACTCGCTCATCAAAGTCAAACAGGCCATGACCCCGTCGCTGTCGTACTACCCAGCATTGACTGCCTATCTTCTTTATACGCAAGGAGACACAAAACAAGCAGTTCAAGAAGCTTTAAAGCTCGTAGCCAAAGCCCCTACTGATCCTAGAACAACCGATTTATTGTTCAAAATCCTTGTTTTGGAACAAAGAGTCAAAGAGGCGAACGAGGTATACGAAAATGCCTTAAAACTGGCAATAAATGAAGAACTTGTCCAGCAATGGTTCAGCAATTCTTTGAAGTACAAGAATATCAGGGCACTCCAGAAATCTTGCTTCAACTTGACCAAAACCTTTCCAGATCGAAAGTTTAAGTTCTGGGCTGCTTTCAGCAACTTCTTGTTGGCAGACGAATTGAGAGCTGATGAAAAACAGTACGCGTTATTCTGTACTTTGGGGTACAAGTTTATTGAACAATTGGAGCCTGAAAACACCCAGGAGTTGTTTGTTTTCGCTAGGGTTTTAGAGAATAATAAGCCAAAAGCTTTGGAGTATATTGAAAACTATTTGCAGCCATTGGACTTGGACATACGTTTGGTTCATCTTGACATCTTGAAGGAGCTTGAAGAGTACGAAAAGCTTTTCAGTGTCACGGAATCGCTTCTTTTCGAGCAGCAGTTCAATGATTTCGATACGTGGAAACTTTATGTATTATCTGGTCACAAATTGAGCAAACCTTTTGACGAATTGGAGCAGAAAATCAGAGATTATCTGTGGTCCAGAAATACACAATTGGCTTTGGTCGAGCTTGCACAGGTCTATGATAGTTCTAAATTTGATGATTTTGTCGGAGAGTACTACGAAAAGTTTTGTACGAAACCGTGTTGTTTCAATGATCTTGTAAACTTTAATGTGGAAAATAATACTTTAGTTGAGAAGATTAATGCTAAAACCAAAGAAACTCTTGAGGGAGAAAAAAACACAAAGAACTTGAATATCCTTGTGAACAACCAGAAACTTCTCCACCATTTCCTGGTTGTTTCAGGCGAGTTTTTCCTGCTCAATTGGAAGATATACACCGAGTTCTTGAAAATTTGTGATGAAAAATTGGATACAGATTTCTATATTGCAAACGAATTAGCTCTTATTAACGTTATTCATTCTTTAAACGAAGACAGATCAAGTAGAAATGTCTACAGAAACATCGTTGTGCTAAAATACCTTGTTTCAAAAGACCCCTACGATTACAAAGTGAATTTATGGCTCATTAAACTTCTCAGACTTGTGGGGTTAATTCACGATGCATATCAAGTATTTAACAATATCAAGATCAAAATGATTCAATACGATTCTTTGGGTTATTTGTTTGTTAAGAACATTTCTTCGTTGGCTCCCGACAAATCGAACCTCAATACTCTTGTTAATATCTACAGAACTTATCTTACTTTTGAGGAAGACTTACAGGGAAATTTGGCTGGTGCTTTCAATGCCCAGGTTTACAACAAACTCGAGAATTTCCTCAAGTTTAATGTAAAGTTCAGCAACTCTTTCCAGTACTATGAAACCGTGTTGGAGATAGTTAAAACCATCAAAATGAACGGTGACAAAAATTACGAGATTTATTTCTTGAACAAGATTGCAGAAATCAGCAAAAAAGTTCCAAATCTCGAGTTTTCCGACAACAGAGATGTCACCACACACTGGAAGAGTCTAGGGTTCAAAGGTGAGTTTGTTGATGAATTTGAAGCAAAGGTTAGTGATATTAAAACACCGGATGAATTCGAGTATTTGAAGGTAAAGTACCTCAAAGAAATTTTGACAATCATTCCCTCTGAAACGACATTCAAAGCATTTAACAAGCTGGTTTCGAATTTGAAGTTGCCCAAGTTTGAAGCATGGTTGATGAGAATGTACTTGAGTTTATTCAAATTGAACAACAAATTGAACAAGACAGAGTTTGATTCTACTCTTAATTTTTTGACCAAGAACCTCAAGCTTTCTAAAGTACCTCTTGCTTCTGACCATTTATCGTATGAAGTAAACTACCAGCTTTTGAACTTATTGGAGTTGGTGAGGGACACTTTACGTGTTAGACAAGTAGCTGATTTGGGGTCAGCATTAGCCAGAGAAATCGATCTGGTACACAAAGAAGCACAATTGAAAGAGGTAGATAAGTTGAAGAGCTTAGATGGGTTTGAAATTCCTATAACGAAGGAATTCGTGGCTGATCAGGTGGACAAGTTTCACGATTCGCTTGTGAAGTTGTCGTATGTTCATTACAAGCCCAAGCAGTAGATTATAGAGTATGAATGTAGAGTTGAATACAAGCCCAAGCAGAGACTATAGAGTATAGATGTAGAGTGATTGAATACAAAGATTTAGTTAACATCAGATTACTACTAAATTCATTAATTCAGATATACCTCTTAACGAGATTGTATGTAATCTGTTAAGTAAAACCATCAAGATGTATTTAGCTATTTAGAATGCATAGAGGGCCTCGTTCATAAGTAATTCAGAATTAGAATACCTAAAGAGATTTCCATCAACTGTTCAAAACATTTAATAATTTAATTGGTCAATTCTTTATGAAATACAAGTGCAATAAATATATTATTCCTAACGGATGATATGTACAAAAGTATAGAAAGCCTCACAAATGAATGTTCAATCCCAACATATTGGCCATGTCATTGATCTGAACAATTCCCTGACTCAACAAGTACTTTCTGTACTGAAGATCGTGCTTCTCGTTGACCTTAAATTCATGTCTCAAATGCTGGAGAAGATCGTTTCGTTCATGGTGAGAGTATACCAGTCTCACCACCTTTCTGTAGATACCCCTAACTTGCTGTCTGAACAAAAATTCCTCCAACAGAAGTGTAGGTCCTAGTCGTTTCAATAAAGTAGAAGCGGGTCTCATAGAGCATCGCGAAAAAAGAGATCGTTATCATTACTATATACTATTTTTCTTTTTGAAAGACGGGAGAAGCCCATCAAGTCTCCAACGCCATCTTAGTTTGTTTTGGAGAGTTTTGATCCAGTTTAAACCCAAATCATTTTCGGTGGATAATGCGCTGGAATTTATATGCTTTAGTCTTGTCATTAAGTTACTGGAAAAACCAGGCCGAGTTACAGATCTCAGAGACCGTAATTGGATTGTATTAAAAATGTTCAAAAGTTTGATGTTTTTGGCCTCACTAATTGACCTGCCATTTTGGCGTTCTGCCGTTTCTTGTGTGTAAAGTTCAGTTAAAAACTCTTCGTAGACTTCGATGCATTCAAAACAGATAAACTCATTAAAAAACTCGTTCAATTCGGTACTCCGTGCATGCTGGACCCGTTTGTTGTTGATATACGAACTGATTTCATAGAGTGCTTTATCACAAATATTGCAGTGCTTAAGCAGACTTTTACCGGGGATATGACCAAATATCTGTTCTAAATCTTCATCATGACTGATTCGGCGCTTTTTCAAGTCCATTCGGCGCTGCTTGAACGTGGCAAGCGATTGCTGGCGGAAAAGTTGGTGCTGAGTGTGTTGTTCGTTGTGAATTGGTTTCGGATCCATATAGTCTTCAATGAAGATAATTGGCTCTTCTGTGTCTTCAAAACTCTCGTCGATTTCCGTCGTCATGTTGGGCGTGGTGAGGGTATCTATGGACGTAAAACTGACATCTTCTGAGTTAAGTTCGTGCTGAATATTGAGTTCTTTCCTGTCTCTTTGTTTGAGTCTTATGGGCAGATTCTTGGATTTAGACGGCAGGAGATGCCTTGAGCGACTTTTGAGTGGATGTTTCATCGGGGGCGGGAACGGTAGCGATGTGAGCGTGGTGCTATCGATCAAATCGATCTTAGATCGTTTTCGATTTAATGGAGACTGGTCCATTTTATGATTTGGCATTATCAGATCGTCTAAATATTTGTGTCGCATTGCGCTGTGTCGCGATGCGGCGCGACACACTCTACAATTGTTTAGTTTAATTTTGAGGTTTTTAACCTCATTAAATCCGAGGGTATTTTTACTACATGTTACTAATTACCATAACTCTCAATAATTTCGGTTTATAATCTTAACTCTTTTCCGAGGGTAGTATCAAGGTATTACCAAGTGGCAGTTGGTTGCAGCAAGTCCAGATTCATTAACTAGTTATAGATTTATTAAGTATTTCGAATGATTTCGATATTTTAGAATATGCTTATTGGTTTTGAAAGCAAGGGTTTCTTTTTTCTGTTCGCAGAAATCTGGTTGAAAAACATTCATGGGAAGCCTTAGCTAAGTGAACTCCTCTAGCTTCGGGTCATTTCCTTTTCAGTATCTTTTGACAGCTCTACATCTCTAAATCTCTTCGAATTGATAGTGATAAGTTTATCATTACCATCGTTCTTGAATGGAATACTCTCCAGAAGTTTCTTTAACTATCAATTGAGGATAGTTTCAGCAGTTCGTACGTCTACTCTTTATAATTCCTTTTCATCATCCATGTTTGTTCACGAAGACCTGTTCTCGTTTTCAAAAGAATCATGAACTTATGGTCCTTGATTACTTTGTGCCCTGTTCTTTCTTTCGATTGAAATACCTCTTTAACCGAATACATTACTTTGTCTATCCGAGTATCTTAATCTTTGCAACTGACATTTGGATCTAATAACTTCTTCTTCTGAATCCTTCCCAAATCCAGGGTAATAGCTCAACCACAATGCTCATCAAGACCCGTTTAAGTAATCACTACCTCTCGAATTAGATATCTACAGGAATTCTATTTGCACTTAATCAAAATACTTTACATCACTATACAGATTATACACAAATGCTAGATACTCGAGATGAAGCCCGAGAACTTATAAGACTACGATAGCAGTAATCCCCGTCATTCAGGTCATTTGCCCAGTCTTGAATATCATTGAATATCCTCTGACTGATAATCTTATCCATCTCCATTTCTTGTTGTCTCATCTTCAAACTTAAGGCTTCACACATCTCTATCAAGATAAACGTCCCGTTAAATTCCCTCCTTCTTTTGAACTCAATAATGGGTTTCAAATTGTCAATATTGGTAAATCTGAACTCAAGGACATTTAAATATGGCAAATAATTTGCATGCAAAATCAATGGAATTGATTGATTAGTTATTAATGGGCAATTATTAACAGAAAGTCTTTGAAGGTTAAAATTACAATGGGTGGTTAAATCCCAAATCGTTTTATCGCTTATATGACATCCTGCCAATCCCACGGTTTCAAGGTTAGGGTTGTTAGAAACGAGATACGATAAACTTGTATCTGTTATCAAATGGCCCTTATTTTTCCTGCCAAAATTAACACTGGTAAGTTTGTGGCAGTTTTTCCCTATCTGATAGACACCTGAATCGGTGACATATTCACATCCTCTAATATCCAAAACTTCAAGATTTGGGCACATTTCACTGACCATCCGAAGGTAAGAATCATCAACGATTTTGGACCCACAGATTAGAATCTTCTTGATATTGTGTCCGAACTCAAACATGCTTCTGGTGGGCACAAATTTGGGGCACATAAAGATCTCTACTGTTGTAAGATTTCTAAAACTGAACTTAGAAAGCACTGCATCAAAGTTCTCGTTGGTGAGATGAAAGATTTTATGAAGTTTAAACTCTACTGGCTTGAAGTCTGCATTTTCAGGTATTCTTTTGATAAACCTGTCAAGGTTTTTCTCGCTATCAAAGTAGAACCTCTTGCTGAGGATTTCACTTGCAACTGAGTGAAACATCTTATTTACAAACAAGCAGTTGTACAACACATTAGAAGAGTTAGAAGCTGGCTCTTGTTGTTCTTCCATGGAGCTTTTTGCGTCATCTTCATTCCCGTGAATCAACAAAGCATGGCTGTAACTCAAGGGCTTTCTTCTTATTGGAGTCTGGTTTTTTGGTGAGCTATCATTCTGGATAGCAGCATATTCTACTATTTTGTAGACTATCTCTGGGATGTCAAAAATAGAAGGCTTTTTCTCTTCGAACATAAGCTTTCTGGGCTTATAATCTTCGAAGTACTTGGAAGAAAACCTGGGCAGATCGTGAGTTTTGGGAGTCAATGGGTTTGGGGAAGAAAGAGGAGTATCTTCGTCATCAACAAGGTCCGGCAAGGACTCAAGATCGTACTCTGACTCCGAGCTGGATGTAAAAGAAAATTCTGACTCAAACCCATTATTATTGGTGATATCACAGCTTTGAAGCTTTACTACGGGTCTTCTTTTCCTCCTTCTTCTAGGAGCTGAATTCATAGTTCTTATAGCAGAAGAAGACAATGGGGGTAATGAGATGTCGATTGGTGACATGTCGAGTTGAACTGACTTGCATCGCTTTAACAGTCTCAGGTCGTCGACATTCTCTGGAGAGAAGTCGTAGATTCTGTTGTTGTAGTTTTTCGTTGATGGTAAAGGGATGGTTTGATTGAAACGGTTTTCCATTGGAGATGCAGATTAATATTAACAGGTTAAGGATAGACTAGGGTGAGGAATGCAGGGACCAAGAATCAAATGAATGAGTCTGAGGTTGAGACGTGAGGGTGTTGTGAAAAAATATATTCAGGAACAGGTGTCGAATATATATTATATGAGTTAAAAGCAAGAAGCAGAAGCAGCCAGCCGGTTTTTCGCTTGTAGTCTCTTACAAGTATCCAGCCCTACTGGTTAAATTTAGCGAAATTGTCACTAAGCACCAGCCTTTGCGCTTGACATTTTTTTCGCAGCATTTGCTGGCTGCAATTCTCAATTTGGCAATGTAGTGAGGAACTGTTTAAACAACTGCTAGTGCGAAGCTAGGGCCATTAAGGGACTAGAATGGGGGTAAATTGAAGGGGTTGGTAGGGGTGTTATGATTTGGAGGGTTAACCTTCGCTTAACCAATTATTTCTGAAGGGTCTTGCATCGTACTAGAGTTTTGGTATAAAGCCTATTTTTCAAACCTCATTTTGAATACATTTAATTACATATATAGTTGTTGTAGTTATAATTAGCAGTTAAATTCACCATGTAGTATGTTAGACGACGTTCCGTTCAAGCATAGCTCACATTCCACAGTCAATATTCGAGACACGTATCCATGTGCTGTTTTGCCAAATCAGTCACCAAGCAGCAGGTGCAAAATCTTCGTCAAAACGAATGCGAATGCTGGCTGCGTCAACTTTATTTTAAGGAAACTGAACGGCACGGCCAGCTGGAGATCTTGTGGAGTAGAGTGTCTAAGAGAATAAGCCAGTTCAGCCACGCGAATGTAGCAGGCTAACAAGCCTAGAGTAGAATAAGCCTGAAGTCTAATTTTGAAGTGAGAGGAATGTGAGCTATGCGAATGTGAGCTATGCGAATGTGAGCTATGCATAAGAATGTGAAGGAGAATGCGAAAACCGTTTTGAGAAGGTAGTAATATTTAGAACATACAAGAGGCAATTGTGGTAAAAGACTTGGAATTGTATCAGGGAATAGAGATGATAACATTGTAGATAATAATGGATATGGTCCGATATATTTTGTATTCTTATTTTGTACACGTTTGAAATTCGTGTTTTGAGGCGTAATTAAGGATTATTTTATGAGAAACGTCAATTACTCTGATCTGTAGAAAATATTAAATAGGAGGTTCTTGTATTTTTGAACATCCAGAACGTTTTACGAAGTTTTCGAAGTTATTTTCTCTCCTTCAAAACCATTCTCTCTCCTCCAAGAACTTTTGTACTCCTTCTAGAACTATTTTATATACTCTCTGGGATTTACCAGCACGATATGATATTTGCTTAACTCCTGATCCAACTTGAGCAGACAATTGATGATAAACTTCGGCTGGTTGATGGTGAATATTTCTATTGGCTGTTTTTGGTAATTAGTAACTAACAAGAAATAGTTTATTCAAGCTTTGGAATCTACACGAAAGGGTTGCAAAGTGCATCGTCTATCGAAATATGTTCACTCTCATGGGCTGGGCTTCCTTGGAGTTTAACGATCTTTGAGTTTTCTTACCAGCATTGAATGAAGAGAATTACCTGAATAGTTCTCTGTTTTCCATATTTCTTCAAGATTCAGGATTCATTTTGAGTTAATTCCCCAAAATCATAAGGTGCACAGCTTTTTGAGTTGAAATAAGTCAAAGAGCTTTATTCTGATCATTACCTTTAGCTTGAACTCGATAACAGAAGCGTTGGGCTTCTTGTAATGATGTGAAATACGATTGAAAGATTTTGGAAAGAATAGTTCAGATAAGACATTTCAAGAGGAACATGTGAGCCTTATTAAAAGACACTTAATTTAACATATACTTGAGTTATATGACCCAAATATGATACAACAATATTATCCAAGACATATGATACAATAAGACGGTACGATAAATGGGGAACAATTAGTTTAAAATTGCACTGCTCGAGTTAATAGAGAACTTGGGTATAGATAGAAGGCACCGATTTTATGTTTAGGATGAACATTCAATAACAAGATGGACCCGATGGGGTTTCATGATACATCTCTGCATATAGGGATAAATGCTTTCATTCTCACTTTTCTATTTCTTCATTCTCTGGTGTTTAGATCAAAGGAATAGGGTGGGACATGAATAAGTGAGAGCTTCTATAGATCCTCGTTAGACTCACTTTATCGTTCTCGTTCTCGTTCTACAATTGACACCTGTAGTGAGCCTGCTATATTCAGTCAAATATTTGGTTGCAAAATTTTGCCAAGATGAAGGAGATGGGCTCGAAATGGACTTCATAAATACGGTTCAAATCGGCAATTTTCAAGCCGTTCGGGATCACAGTATATCGATCTCTCTAACCATATCACTGGAAATTATAAATTTCCATCAATAAAATTTTACAGGATAGTAAGGCTACAATTACCTCTAATTGCCCCTTCAATTCCCTCGAATTGCCTCTTCAGTTTCCTATATAACTCACTCTACGTGTTTTGGCTACCAAGGATAATGAATCAACATCCGTCAATAGAGACTTAGTGTCTTCAATATAGTAGTTTTCATATCCATTTTTGTTGGATTGCAGGTCGAGACTAAGGACGTTCGGAAAAACTACTACAGGCCCAGAATTGAACTGAATAGCTTTTACATGTCAAGAATTATTCCATTACAAATATTTTGATTAAACCAAGAATGGACAAACCCTCTCAAAGTCATCATCCTAACAGACACCAAGAGCTGCTAACCATTAATTACAACATCGAGGTTATGAATATCATCTGACACGATTCTCATAAAAAAGCAATCCGGCCGTTACATGTTCATGTCTATTGAAGCCAGAGCAATTCAGTAAACTATAGATATGAGTAAACTTTAAGACTGACTGCATGCACGGAAGAACTCCTATCGGTACCCAATCACAACCAGGAGAAATAACTAATGATACGAGGCGGTGCGATAGATAGGGCTTGGATAAGTTTTTCCGAAGTAAAAGATTTTCCGACCAATGTTGCCGCGGACAAGTAAGTCCTAGGCATAAAACACGCGATCCCCCACCGTTCAACCCTCGGATATTTAATTATTTTTTCACGTATTTCTTTTTAAATCTAGCTATCAATCCCCTCGGATATTGAAATTATTTTATTTCTGGCCGGAATTATCCTACAAAACCCTCACATCTCATTTTAACTCACTTATCTTCATGGCCAAAAAACAAGCTAACACTTCCCGACAAACATCACTCTTTGATATCAGACTAAAGAATCACGACCACGATGTTCTTGTTCTTAAAGGAACTTCAAATGATGCCGCTTCTGCTTTACTTTCAGGTAAAATCGTGCTATCTGTTACTGAACCGTTCACCGTCAAGAAACTTAGTCTTCGACTTTACGCCACCCTCAGAGTAAATTTTACAGAAAATGTCCAGGCTGGTAAAAGCGCTTATCCTAAGAATGTTCGTCACGAAAGGAAAGTTTACGAATATAACTGGGACAATATGGAGATTTCAAAGTACATGAATAACATGTACGAGAATTCATCGAATTCGAACTCGTTCACAAATCTTGCTAATATCAACAATTCGACTGGTATTAGCACAAATGCTACAACTAATGGAGTCACTATTTCAAATGGCGCTAATTCAACTTCAAATATCAAAAGTGCTTTCTCAAAATCTTCTTCAAATCTTGCAAGTTTACGGCTGTCTCCAAGTAATTCTAGCACAAATTTATCGGCGCTTAAATCTAGTCATGTTCTTGTAAAAGGAAACTACGAAATTCCTTTTTCTGCAATTGTTCCTGGATCTATGCCTGAATCTGTTGAAGGATTACCTGGCGCTAGCGTTATATATAAGCTAGAAGCCACTGTGGATAGAGGTAAGTTCCACACTCCGCTTGTGGCGAAAAGACACTTAAGAGTCGTCAGAACCCTCACCACAGACGCCGTAGAATTGTCGGAAACAGTGGCGGTAGACAATACTTGGCCTAAGAAAGTCGAGTATTCGCTTACTGTTCCATCTAAAGCAATTGCTATTGGCTCAGGAACGCCAATCAGTATCATGCTTGTTCCTCTTCTTAAGGGATTACGACTTGGAGAAATCAACATTCAGTTGGTCGAATTCTACTCGTGTATGGGTTATGTTCCTCCTGTTAAAAACGGAGAACGAGTTATTGCCCATAAACACATTGCTGCTCCAAAAGAAGACGATGCGTCGTTCCAGTTCGACAAATGGGAGGTCGAAACGTTCATTAGAGCGCCTCCCAGTTTGGCAGAATGTACTCAGGATTGTGATATCTTGAACAATATCAAAGTCAGACACAAGATCAAGTTTACAATTGGACTCGTGAATCCTGACGGTCACGTCTCGGAACTTAGAGCTTCATTACCGGTTCTTCTTTTCATTTCGCCATTTGTTTCCGTCAGAGCATCTGGTACCGTCCAGGACGACGACGCCGTGAGTATTTCGAGCCAGGAAGTGCTATTTACCGGTGACAGATCGCACAACCATAGCCACCTGAGTTTGGTCCAGCTCTCGGACGACAACTCCAACGCCAATGTCCGCTCTAACTCGTCGTCATTCACGTCGTTTTCAGGTCTTGTGGCCCCACCGCTCTATGAACAGCACATCTACGACAGACTCTGGTCCGATGTTCTGCCCATCGATTCTCCTGCCACGTCCGGAACCGCTACGCCTCGAGAAGTCCACAGCGCTCCTCAGTCTAGCGTGCAAAATCAGTTCAATATGCTGCCAATTGATACTGCTCAGTTGAACGAGAATTTACGTCTTCTTAGTCTCCAACGGGCCGCCCAGGAAAATGGTACTCCCAGTTCTGCAACGCCCGAACGGGCCACCTTTAGTTTGGACGAGGACTATTTCTCCCAACGGCCCCACCTGTCGACCCAGCTTTCACAACCTCAGGCCCAAACATCCCAATCTCTGTCCCAAATACCGACACAGGCCCTGCTTTTATCTCCTGGTGCCGTCAGCCCCGTAGCTCACTTGTCTCGTACCCAGAGCGAGTCGATACTTGGCTCACACCCGCTCTCTCGTGTCCCATCATACAACGAGGCCGTCAAAAGTCCAGACGACGATACAGAAGCGTTATCGCCAGCTTACCAGCCGCCACTTCCTGGATCCAAAATCAATCTTCTGCAAGTTAACAAAAACTACGAAGAAAGCATAAGGAGGAAGATTTCTCTTGCGAGATCTGGCCTGAAAAACGGGTCCAGTGGCTCCTCTCCCAGCTCGTCACGTAACCAATCGACGAGTAATCTTTCGGGGCTAGCACGGCTTGCTTCACAGAAAATGCAGCCGCTGACGTCTGAAGACTCTCAGAGTGTAGCAAAACCGTCGAGCAGTGCTAGCGATAGAAGTGCTGCGTTGAGCGGTGTTAGCAGTCCAATTAGGTCGAGTTCGTCGCTAAGTCTTCACAATATCTATTTTCTTAATAAGAAAAAGGACAAGAAGTGATGAAATTTGGTATTCAGGGACGTTAAAACGGTGGTGGTTTAAAAGTAATAGGGCTAGAATAGCAGCAGAGAACAGAATGGAATTGATTCATTCTGTTCGACTTATAGATAATAGATATGCATTTATACTTGTAATTCATTGGACTACCCTTATGCAGTGTCTGGGATGAAGATGAATATATCAGTACTAGGATCAGAAGTTTAGGCGTTTGAGTTGATTATCATTATAAGTAAGATATCAAAAGACAATGGAAGAGAACAGTTGTAATTAACAAAGGAACATACTATTTCTACTAATAGAGATAACTAATAGACTAATTACGTCAGTTGTATGTTATAAACAGAAGCTCAAACTAATGAAACTAATAGACCTAACTGTAAACATGGACTAATAAAACGAATACACTAAATTTTAACTAGACTTAATTAATACTACCTAGTTGAAGCTATAAACCTATTGAAATACGCCAATTGAACTACACAAACTGAAATACACCTACAGAAATTATATGCCTAATACAAATACACCATTTCATGCACCAAAAAATATAATACTATTTAACTGATCTCAATCTCAATTCTCACTCGCAATGTTCAGAGACAGAACCAATCTCTATCTCTCGTACCGCAAAACAATCCCCCGGGGCGAGCTCCCAATAGCTGGGGCGTTTACAGACTCACTCCATGAAGATGAGTCGCTTATCGGCAGAAGAAAGTACCACGATGAAATAGAGCTTCAGAATATGGCCCCGTCTATCTTTGAGATCCTGTCTCAAATTGATGCCAACTTGACATTTATCAAAAACCTGACTTCGTCTCTCAATCTGCTTTATAAGAGGCTTCTTATCACGAGCTCAAGCGATAAACACGAATTAGAAACTCAAATTGAACAACTTAATTACGATATCACCAAAAAATTTGAAAACTCTTACGTGTTGGTGAAAAAATACGATTTCCTCCAGAAAAACCACCAACGACTCAATCTCAACTACCTGGACGGTGAGATCAAGATGATTGAAAACTTCAAGAAAAACTATGCTCTACGGATCCAAAATTCGTCGTTAGTGTTCCGTAACTTGCAAAACAACTATATCAAATTTTTGCGGGACGACGACTACGACGACTTGAACGGCCAGCCCAGCTCGGAGTCGGAGGTTTTGCTAGAGGAAGAGACCAAAAATATCGAAAACTACTCGAAACAAGTGATTCAGGAATCGCAATTGCAGGTCCAAAAACCTGGGAATCAACACCTTCAACAGAGGGAAAGAGAGATTTCGAAGCTTGCAATGGGTATTCTAGAGATCTCGACTATCTTCAAGGAAATGGAGAGTTTAGTGGTTGAACAAGGAACGATATTGGACCGAATCGACTATAATATTGCCAGTACGGCACAGGACGTGAAAGAGTCGAATAAAGAACTTTTAAAGGCAAAGGGATATCAGGAGCGAACCACAAAGTGTAAGGTTATATTTTTGCTTAGTTTGATAGTGTTTGCGTTGGTGATTGTGTTGCTTATGCGGCCAAGTTCGACCACGAAGTATGTAGAGAAGCCTCCTGAGAAGCATATGAAGCCAGAAAAAAATCCTGGCGATTCTGTTCCAAATGACAATTCTGTACCTGAACGGCCAAGTATTGATGGAGGTAAAGGTGTTCCTGAACGGCCGAGTCTCGACGACTTATAACGATTTATTCTACGATCTAATATACACTCACTGAGCATAGTCAATATGTCAGTCAGAATCCTAAATAGTCAGGTGCCGATATGATTCAATAGCATCGGTGTTATCAAGTAATACCATGAACACAATCTTAATATAATACCATAGAACAGTAAAATACCATAGAAGGTAAAATACCATAGAACAGTAAAATACAAAGTATCAAGTACAACATGCAGTAGTCACAACACCACAGTCCAGAATACCCAGATCTCCTATTGTTATCAACTCCACCTGATCGTATCTAGTCTAGTCTAATATTGACGGGGAACACGGCCCATGCCTGGCTTGCCCTTCTTTCTCATACCAATCGAGAAATCAGGATTGTTGGCCAAAGCATTATCTGAAGCCGTGGGCCTGGCGTACCTTTGGGCCCTCATCTGACCCTGTGGAGCAAAGAACTTCTGGTTACCAAACTGATTGAACTGTTGATTTGGAGGCTGGTTAAACTGTTGATTGAACTGCTGGTTAAACTGCTGGTTATTAGGAGGTTGATTAAACTGCTGATTTGGCTGGAACTGAGGTTGGAACTGGTAGCTGGGCTGGAACTGAGGTTGGAACTGGTAGCTGGGCTGGAACTGCTGCGTCTGGGGGTACGGGTTCTCGTCCTGGTACCGTGGATTAATGGCCCTCTGCGACACGCTGGTGAAGTCTGAACTAGCGTCCGAATCACTAACGTGGCTACCACGGTACTCCTGTGTGAACTCGGGTTGGGGGTCGGGTTGTAGCTCGGGCTCGTCGTCCAACTCAGTGAACGGCCTGTGGCCTTCAACTTCTGGGTGGTGCTCAAAAACACTCATATCGGTTCTGTAAGGTGGCTTGTTGAGCGGACGGTCAGCAGGATACGGTCTTTCTGGAGCAGGTCTGTCGGTGGGATATGGCAACTGAGGAACTGTGCTTTCGGGTGTATCGTTGACGGTAGGTGTGGCCACATTAGGGACGTAGGCCGGGGCAATGTGCTGGCTTATAGGCGTGTTGGGCCCGTTGACGAGACTGACGTTTTCAAACCGTTTATCCTCAAACCGTTTCTCTTCAAACCGTTTGTCGTCAAATCTTTTGTCGTCAAACGGTTGAGCGTCTTCATAGTTCGACGTGAGCGAAGGATTCGTGTGGGTGAAGTCCTTGGCCAACTGGGGGTTTGAATTGTAGATACTTGAAGAAGTAAGCGTATTGGTTTTCTGAGGCCCGGTCTGTTTAAATTCGTAGTCTTTACTGATAGAGCTCGAGTTATCAAATGTCCTTTCGTAGCCGTTTAAAGGACGATTGAACGACTCAAAGTTGTCTCCAAGCTTGTTGTCGAAAGCAGTCAAGTCATCATTCAGCTCAGTATCGTTTACATCACTAGGTCTCTTTAAAGCAACAAAAAGAAGCACTAACGATACTAAAGTAAGAGCTGCTGAGCCCACAAGAACCCAGCCAGTCCAGGCCACATTGGGGCTGAACATCACCACCACCAAGATGGCCACCACGGTGGTGAGAAGGAAAGTCACAAGGTTGAACACAATCGTAACAATAAGAAGGCCCAGTGAAAAAAAATGGGTCAAGCCTATCAACACCAAACAGATCAAATTGATTCCACAGGCAACGGGGACAACGACCAACGCGTTGGCCAAGCTGTTCCGTGTGCTCTGGGCAAGCGTCCAGTCGACTTTGGGCTCGACATCACCCAAAGAGTAAGGGAATGAAACTCTCAGGGTATCGCAGAGGCCGTTATTTTTGCAAAAACCAAACACGCCGTAGGTGTAATTAGCGGAAGCGGCGAGCTTGAAGGAGGTCACGATGGGAGTGGAGATTGTGGCAAGGAGTAGAAACACGAATGACACGAGGATCAACACTAGCGAAACGGTATTGAAGCCTGCGTTCATTTTAAGATCGATATAGATTGGTGAAAAACTATAGGGGGGAGTGCGGCTACGCGCTGGTTGATTGGGATTTGCAGTATGCAAGATTTATGAATTATGTATGCACAAGTAATATGCACAGAATGAGTTATGTAGCTGGGTTAAACTACCGGTAGAGTTCGGTAGAGTTCGGTAGAGTTAGCAGAGTTGGTAAAGTGAGTATAGTTGATAGAATTAATACTAGTAGAGGTGATACTTGGATCACAACAACGAACGGCTGCGCGTTTTAGATAAGCATCGCCTCGCGATTTAGTCTATTGTTATTGACTCGGTGGTGATGGGTGAATAGTGTTGATGTAGAGTTGACAGAAGTGGTGAAGTTGACGTTGAAGTTGACGTGAGTTGAGTCGGATCTTTAATTGTCTAAACATGAAAAATGATTGATTAAGACGATCAAGACAATTACTAGACGGTGTTGTGGAATGTGAGGCTATGCACGACATAGGGGTAACTAATTACTGGTCACTTTATGATCAGTTGCCAGATCTATTGGTTTTTCATATCTTTTCAAGTGTAACTTTTTATCTTTAATAGTAGATCCGGCTATTTAAGTATTTAAGTATTTCTTGAATATGCAACGTTTTCTTTCACTCCGAAGTCTACGTGTTACTATAATACTCATTCTTGAAGGTTTCCCTGTTCCTTTTCAAATTTTCACTCTTTGGTCTCTTTTTTTAGTCTTCACTCTTACCCCTATTATCAAGTCATATTCTCATTCACTGTGTAAACCCTAATCTCCACAATTATTTTACTTTCCGGGTGGTTGAGACACGACGGATCGACAAAATACTGGAGATCGACAATCAAATACTTCGTGCATAATGCATTCCCTAATTGGGATCTTTCGCATAAACTGCACTCCATAATCTCCATCTCAAATATTCTCTCATATCTAATAACCTTATATTAATAGCTATATTACTGACTGGCACGTCCTTCGTACCAAATATCTGGAACTTCCAAAATATACCGCTCCATCGCTTCCCTAAATCTAATCCTATACTGCTTAGGTGTGATAATCGTTGGATCCTTACCCTTTCCAATAAGATTATTCCCCTTCACCCAATTCTCTACCTTTTTATCCCAAGTAAAAGTCCTCAACCAATCAATGATCCCAATGTTAAGTTTCTTGGTCTGATCGTTGATTCCAATCACTAACGAATAGTCCATCACGTCCATCGCAGACAAAAACGAACTATCGTTGAACAAAGACCCTCTCAACAATTTCTTCAGATGCTCATTAACAAACAACGGCGATTCGTAGATATACTCGATCATATTTTCATCAAGTAAAACCTCGTCTTCCTTACCGGTTTGCGTCACATGTCTGTTTCTCATTGACCCTTTAAGGTCAAAGATTCTGGTGGTTTTCGTATTGTAAAAGAGATTCTCCATGATGAGAAATTCCATCCGAAACGTTTTACCCGTAATCAGGTTCTTGATATTAACTTGGTAAATTCCAAAGATCTTAGCAAGTGCAGTTGTAAGAGTATTGAACATCAGCTGACTGATATACTTGAAATAGAACGGAGCTAATGAAACAAACAGCTCTAACTCACTCTTGCTCAATTCTTTGACAATGTACCGATTATCCAAAGTCTTAAGGAAACTAGATCTACTTTTCCCTCCACTACTATTCCATTTGATACACCGTGATAAACTCTGGACAAACTTGTCCTCTTTGCCACAAGATTTCCGTAACGCCTCAAATTGTTCCGAGTAAAAGATCTTGCACGAAAGAGAAGTGTTCCCATCGGCAAACTGGTACTTCAAATGGGTACTTTTGTTTTTCGTCATGCCCATTTCGATTTCGTTGGGTTTACGGCTTTCAACATTGCTTTTGAACTTTCTTTCAATCTTAGCAAAACTGTTATACTTCTTATTATTCACCTCGTTGGTATCGACTTCAACGTCGACTTCCTGGCCCAAAGACTTGATCTTTTGCTTATAATCGTTCGTTGATAAACAAAACGCTACAAGTGAACTGGGTTCATCTTCACGTACAATCACGTCTGAATCTGCAAAAGTGTGCTCTGTTGAATCCAACGGGTAGTCGAGTGGGTCCCACAAAGACGCCGACCGATCTGCCCAAAAATTGGTAAGAGATTTCAACAAACTTGTCCGTTCAGGCTGAGGAATATCAAGGAGTTTTTCCTTATCCTTTTTATCTTTATCCTTTCTTTCTTCAGCTGATTTAACTGGTCTTTCCTCGGGTTTTTCTTCTTTCTTGGTGAGAATCGAATCTGAAGTAAGCCTTCTGGGAAGAAGCTTCCTGTTTCTGTCTTCCTCATCAACATCAACCACATCTTCGATCTTATTGTACATTTCAACAATTGGTTTACTGGCCACAATCGGAAGAGCCCTGTACTTACTGAGCTTTTCACGCATCTCTCGTTCACGTTGTTTCTTGAACTCCTGCGAGATCTGATCAAAACTGAGCTGGTCAAAGAAGTTTGTGAGCTGAGATACTTTGGTTTTGCTTTGGTTAAGCGAAGCTTCAGAGGATTTGTGAAGAAGTTTCGACTGTTTGATCGGTGAGTTTAAAAGCTTGTCTTCTATCGAGACGCTGTTTCGTGGTGATCTCGATACTCGTTCGTGCTCGATATCCCTTTCGATCTTACTGACTTTTGCTTCTACGTTAGATGTTTTATCTTCAGGCACCTTTTCTTTCTTTTCACTTTCTTTCTCCCCTTTTTCGGGCTTTTCTTTCTCCTTTTCACCATCAATTTTGACCTTTTCTCCCTTCTCTGTATCAGTACTTCCCTCTTCAAAACTACCTCGTTCATCGCTGTACTTATCCATCAAAAAGTTACGTAAATGAAACTGGGTGATTCGGGTGATTTCGTTTTCAGATGGCAAAAACTGGTTTTCAAAATCATTAAAGTCTCCGTCCCAAAGAACCCCAAGCTCCTGAAGCTTTCGCAAAATAGAGTTCATGGGTAAATGATACGTGGGAGAGGTCAGGTTATAAAGAGAGTAAAGTTCACTCATTACACTCAGTTCTTGTTCCTGTAATTTCTGCTTCAACTCTTCAATACGCTTAGCTCCATCTTCCGCCTTATCAAAAGTATCGACTTTGACCCGGTTAAGTCTCTTTGAAATGCTGGCAAAAAACTTGGAACTCTTGCTCCGAATGGTGTCAAAAGCCTCTACTTTTAAGCCCATTTCAATGCTAGTATCGTACTCGGTTAGCTTTTTCGGCACAAGCACATCGTAACAGTCAATAGGAGAATAATCAACTTTTATAGCCATGTCGTTATAGCCAAAATAGCGAGTATGGTCTTTGAAGTAATCGTGAGAACACTCGGCTAAGCCTACGTTTTTCCCCCAGAAACTCATCTCAAAGTACTTTCCTACCGAATAGTAGTAAGTGTCGTCCAGCATTGGTACCACGCCTGTGTGATACCCACACTGCTTGCACACACTCCACATCGTACGCTGATTCGCCCAAATTGATCTCTGAATACCTTCAAACAGATCCCGTTCCACCACCATGTCCAAACGGCCCCGGCCATGGACGTAATTACGATAGTGTTCGCTCATGGGCTCACCACATTCTTCACAGTCCTTGAGCGAATCACTAAGAATCTGGTCGAGTTGAAGCCCAAGAAACGTATCGTTATCGGTGTAGTAATCTACAACAATGATATTGGGACCCGAGCACGGCGTGTTGAATTTCATCGACACATTTGAGTAGAGAAGATGGATGTTTTTGTGGAATATCGGATAGAGTTGGAACGGTGGTTGTTTCATATAGTTGGCCCAGGCTCGGCTCCGGCTCTGGTACTGGTTGAGCAAAGTTTTGAGCCGAATGTCAGCAGCGTGTTTCATGAATTTCAAAAGATCTTCTGCCTTGTTGGGCATTTTATCTACGTCGATACTGAGCCGCAAATCGTCCCAGTCTCCCACCTGTTCCAACGTTTCACAGTCTCTTAGAGCTTTGGTTTTCTGGTTAAAATTGTGGTAGTTGAAAAACGCTTCTACGGCGTTCACAAGGTGAATTGGAAGCGAAAACTTGGCTGACGGCGACGTGGTGATCTGGCGAGACAAAAAGAGCTTTATATACTCAAACACGTCTTTTTCGTCAGGTAAATATTCGATATCTTCACCCTGGACGTCGGCCAATTTGGCCTGTAAACTGCTGACACTTTCGTGGGGCGAGTCTTCAAGAAAAACAAGCTTGTTGTCAGAAAAATAGCTTTTTTCAAGCTTAGCATTAATCTGAGTATTTAACATGTTTTCAGTAGCATACTTGATGGAGTTTAGCGTCTCGTCGTCAGCTCCTCGAAGAGCCATCGTGAACCCAAGCTCGAGATCCGTACCGGTAAAACAGGCCATGGTTTTGACGATATTCTTGTGCCAAAACTTCTTGATTTCAAACCGCTTACACGAGCCTAGCAGACCCTTCTTGAAGAAAAGATCGTTCACACTCTGGAAAATATCCGCCTTGGTGTACCGAGAAATCCGTTCTATCACCTGTGGTTTTGTGTTGGAAATAACGGTGATGTTAGCTTCTTCTAAAAAATCTTTCGCTAGCTGACACACGGTGTCTCCAACCACAATTATATCAGGCTCAAGAGAAATGATACGAGACACCAAGTTTGAGATATAAACGTCCTGCTGGCTCTGAACAATTCTGAGACTGATAAACTGTTCTTTCTGTTTCAAGTACTCTATCGGGAACATCAAAAGAGCGATCTTTGGGTTATCGACAAACGAAGCCATGCGCTTGGAGTCGATGTTTTTCGTCATGTATATCCCGTCAATAACCTCTGTGTTTTCGATCTTTCCCCCGGCAATTTTCTTGATCTTGACGTACTGCTTGATATCAAGCGTGTCGGTCAATTTCAACGTGTTTACAAAACTTATAGAGCTTGTGAGGGCCGCTTTCCAGTCACCAACACGGCTTTTGATCTCACAATCCTCAAGGCACTGGTCAAGCATCTTGTTGAAGTGATCAAGGTACACCGAGTCGAAATCCCGAACTTCAAACACCTTCAGAGCGTGATTAGAAAGGGGTTTTTCTGGCAGAACCGTACCAGAATCGCCAAAGCTTCCAATCAGCGACCGATGGACGGGCGAGTCATGGTCGTCGTGATCGTGGTCTTTGAAGTATCCTCCAGCTGGAGTTGGTGATGCTGGCGTGGGAGATGTGGGCGTAGAGAGCGGCAGTTTTTCGTAGTCGACCTGTGGAAGTTTGCTTATTTGAGCCATAAGACGAATGTTTCTTGCATTCTTCCGTTTGGATCTTATACGAAGTAACGAAGCATGGGCTCTTTCGTGAGACCGAAGATTCGACTTTGGGTTGTCTTCTTTGGCAACATCAAATGCATTTTCGGTAGGAAAAAGACGAGGAAAGATCTTATTGCTTGGAGTCGCCAAAATGCTCGTGGGGAGGTTTTTGGGGTATAACTTTTCGTTCACCATCATGGTGGGAAACTCACCTAGCGTTGGCACCGCGTTGGCACTTACGGTAGCCAACGGTCTCGTGATGGGAGCACGAGGCGAAATCGTCGAAGAATTACCCGTATTGTTAAACCCGCCGTAGTTCAAAGACGTATATAAAGACATGGCCTTTTCGTCTTCGTTTTCACTTTCTACATCATCATCACTGCCAAATTCTCGAGAAAGAGACTCATCAAACTTCCCGCTTCTCAGATGCCGGACTTCGACATCTGTAGACCGAATTCGCAGGAGCTTGTTGGCACTAATAAGGCCCTGGAAACTCATGTTATCCAAGCTATTTGAACGAGGAACACTGAGTGGTGTAGCCGACCTAGAAGGATTGAATTTACGAATATGGGGATAATTTTTGAGCCAGCTTCCGTTCACATCAAATGAGTTTCGATACAGCCCTGGCCCCGATCCTTTTGATGCAATTTCTACCGCCTCTCCTTTCCGGGTGGTGGGGATCGAAAGAGTGAGAGGAGGTCTTTTATCTTCAGGTTTCATAAACAGCTTGTTTCCTTCTACAGGAAAATCACGTCTCGATGTCGAAAGCGATCGGCTTCGAGACCTGGAAAATGGATGAATATCGTCTTTGAACTTATCCAAAGTTTCAAACGAAACCGCATCGCTTTCTTCGTCTTCGCTCAGCGAAGAGCTCAGGTCTGAGTCACTCAAATACACAATCACATCACTGTAGCACGGCTTACACACCCGAAGTTTATCGTCGTATCTTTTTTTATCGGGACTAATAACCCCCGTTTTCCTCTGCTCTTTATGTTCTTGATACGAGATGAAAAGCGTACATCGAGAGCAAAAAATTTGACCACAGAACCGGCAGTGGTGTTTTCTTCTGAACGCAGTGAACGGCTTGAAACAGTTGAGACACTCAGAAACAAACGAATCGTTCATCCAGTATTTTTTGGGGATACCTCCGTTTTTCAACGGATTTTCCAGTGGTCTTTTGGCCTTTTTCTTCTTCTTTCGAACCTCCTTCAACGAAGACTCACTACTGTTGGGATTGAAGGTATGGGGATTGAAATTACTGTTGATAATGCTCCGGGCATTATCGATAAACAGAGAAGATAGGTTCGATGGTTTTTTCTTGATATTCAACTGTTTAAGCGTGTGAACTGAATTAGGTGATGATTCAACTTGGTTATCCTTTTTGAGCCGTTCTGGCTCGGGCTGGAACGATGTATCGTGCATGGTTTCAGTATCAGAAGCCGAATCATCACTAAGCTCGATATCGTTGGGGAGATTCGTGAAGATAGACGAGATTCTGTTCAGTAAAAGCTTTCTGCTGCTCTTACGAGAAACCTGCGGCGAGTCTGGGTCGGTGTCGGCGCTGGCGAGAGCATTGACGTTGATGATGCTGTTGGTGATACCAGTGCTGGGCTCGGCAGGAATGGTGCTGGAAAACCGTAGCGTTTTGCTGTCTGACGTGACTTTGGGTGGAGGTTTATCGTCTTCTTCGGAGCCTTGACCCAAAGGAGCCAGGGCAAGACCCAGGGAGATAGAAGGGCCTAAAGAGCCCAAAGGAGGACCCAAAGGAGGACCTAAAGGAGGACCTAATTCAGGAACTTTGGGAGTTTCAGAAACTGAAGATTCTCTATCTTCATGAAAATCCAGAAACTCTCGTTCTCGTTCATCTCGTTCGAGTTTTCTTTCTTCTCTGTCGAAATTCTTGAAGTTTTCCAGGTCTCTTTCTTTTTCGAGCCTTTCTCTGTCATCCCCATCCTTTTCCTTTCTTTCTCTCTCTCTTTCTCTCTCCGTCTCGATTCTCTCGATTCTCTCGGCTCTCTCTTTTTCTCGTTCAATTCTTTCTCGTTCAAGCTTTTCTCTCTCAATTCTTTCCCTTTCTTTCCTCTCTCGTTCTTTCCTCTCTCGTTCAAGCTCTCGTTCTGAATCAGCTCTCTCGTCTCTTCCCTCCATGACCTCCTGAAGTTGTCGACTCCGGTCAAAAACATCGTCCCGAATTGGGCTCGCATCTATCTCGTCGTCTGGCCCAACAGATTTGGGACTTGAATACTGCTTTACAATATGAGAAGCATTCGTGGTAACTCGCCTGAGAGTGCTGGCAAAAAGCTTCGTTAATGTCTGGGACTGGTTCGGCCTGGGGTCTGGAAGCAGGGGGAACGACACGTAGTCGGGGGCCGTTAAATTCCCCAACCCACTTTTGGTCAGATTAAGTCCCAGATTCGTCAGATTTTGGGTCAAGTTTTGGATCAGAAGATTCCCCAGATTTTGGGCCAGGTCCTGAGCCAGATACTGGGCCAGACTCTGGGTCAGGTTAATTCCCAAATTCGGAACCATCTGGCCCATGTTTTGATCCAGAATTGGTGGAGTTTGCATGCAATTGACTAACGTTTTAAGATACGGTAGATTCGCGATCTAATTTCCAGCTATACTTTTGCCGATGTCAGGAGACGGATTACAAAGACGCAGGGGAAAGACCCCAGTGGCCAGAAAGAGTGGGTCATTTGAAACCGAAAGGGATGACCATAAGATCGGCATCGATGACCAAGATCTCACTGATCCAAAAGAATTAAAAGTCCCACTTCTCACGTTGATGGAAGAAGTGTTGTTAATTGGTTTAAAAGACAAAGAAGGTTACTTATCATTTTGGAATGATAATATTAGTTATGCCTTAAGAGGATGCATTTTATTGGAGTTGGCATTTCGTAAGAAAATCCTGCTTGTTAATGACCCTGCCAGAAGAAGATTTGAATTGGCCGACAGATTAATTGAAGTGGTGAATACTGAACCTACTGGGGAAGTCTTATTGGATGAAGCGTTACAGATCATGAAAAACGATGATAGCCATTTATCTGTAACCAACTGGATAGATTTATTATCTGGAGAAACATGGAATTTGATGAAAATCAATTATCAATTAAAACAAGTAAGAGAAAGATTAGCTAAAGGTTTAGTTGATAAAGGTATTTTAAGAACTGAAAGGAAAAATTTCTTTATTTTTGATATGGCAACTCATCCAGTTGCTGATAAAATGCTGAAAGAATTTATCAAAAACAGAATTTTAAACTTCTTAGGTGGCAGAAATATTGAATTTGACCAAATCCAAAATGAACAATTTCCTATTGATACTTCATTCAAGTACTTGAGATCCATCTCCTTGGTGTGTGGAGCTTATGCGGCCAACGTTTTAGAAAACGTATTGTTGAGCTTAAACTATAATAAAAGAGACCAGGCTTTTGCTCGAGCTGATGAATTGTTAAACGACTATTCCGATTTCCCATTCAACACTTCTCATGCCAGTCCTTTGGGAATTGGCTTGAATTTGGGCCAAGAAGTAACTACTGAAATCGAAACTGATTCCTCTAGTGAATTGCAGCTCGAATTAGTGGCTGCTGTTTTAAGTGTTTTCGCAAAGATGGATTCGATTTTATAGTGTGTACATTTATTAGATATAGTAGATTTTTCTATCTGCTCTTCATTTCTTCGTCAAAAGCCTTGATAAGTTCACACCCTCCTGAACTATCCCAAAAAAATCCACCTCCAAGTTGGTTAGAAATTACATATGCGGCTTTAACTCTTACACACTCTAAACTATCGTAAGTGACAAATTGACGGGTTTTAGCATCGTAAACTGACGCAGCCACTTTCCGGGGATCATAGGCGTGTTCGCCGTGTAATTCGTGCAACAGAACTATCCCTTCGTCGTTTGGTTTAGTGAACAGCTGGCCAGTACTGTTGCGAGCAACGTCGCCAAATTTCCGCCCGTAAAGCGGCATTCCTAGCACGAGCTTGGCCCTGCTGGCCCCCCTCGCTAAATACGTCCGTACACAGGCATCAGCACTCAAAGAATTGTCGCCATTGTCGCCAAAAAGATTCGAATGGTAGCCGGTACAATTAGACCAAGATCCCGTGAAATCGTAACACATTAAGTTCCACAAGTCTAAGACCCGGTCCATACGAGCTACGTCCAACTGGGAAATGTTCTCGTTCAGAGCTGGCACCGCAGCTGTGATTAGTTTGGGGCCAATTTGCAGTTTTGTGATTTCAAGTAATTCACAGAGCTGTTTTCCCTGAGATTTCGTAGCAGGATACTCCCAGTCGATATCTACTCCATCGAACGAGTATCTCTTTAAAAGGCCTGCAACAGACCGGGCAAACGTCTCAAGTTTGGCCCTATCTCCTACAATGGCTGTGAATTTATCGTGGGTGCCCCAGCCACCAATGGAGAAAATTAGTTTGACATGGGGGTGGATTTTTTTTAGTTCAGTAAAGAGGTTTACAAGACCGTGAACTTTGGACCCATTTGGTGATTCTAATGGCATTTCTAGGTCACCCCATTTGTCATTAAACGAGACTTCACCGTTGGGACTTATGGTGAGAAATGCGTAGTAGACGGTACTGATTGCGGAAAAGTCAAGATCATTGGGGCTGTGGTGTTTGTAAATGGACCAGCTGGCGTAGTAGACGCTTGTGGTGGGAGGGGAGCTGGAATTGGGGTGTGAGCTGGAAGTTGAATTGGAATTGTAGTGGGATTTTAGTTTCGATATCGACTTAAACATTGTGAAATTCGCAGCAAATGGTTTTGTATGATTTTTTAGGAATTTTGTCTTTTTTGAACCATTTCACTAAATTGAACCGTCTTACTATTTATTGTATTTGTATTTAGTTTACTTTTATTGTTACTATATTGTAATGTGCTTCACTATACTTCGAATACACTGTACTGTACTTTTACTGTACTCACTAAACTTTTCTTGTCTTTACTATAGTTTTACTCTCTTCTACTACACTTTTACTGTACTGATTAATATTTTATAATACTTTAATTATTCATTTTGATTACTCTTTTTAAGTACTCTTACTGTTCTTTGCACTATCTTCTCTCAATTGCCATAGTGTCTGATCACCCTTTCCCTAACCTACACCTAAACTCTACTCTAGACCCTAGATATTTGATATCCCATCCAATCTTCCACCTAAATACTACCAATCTACACATCCACTCTACACATCCACTCTACACATCTACTCTACCCGACTCTACCCGACTCTACACATCCACTCTACACATCCACTCTACACATCACTCAACTCACTCATCCCATAACTCTACGCTCGCAATCGGACATCTTCTCCAGATTTCTCATCACCATGGCCGACTCACTCCCCGATTCACTCCCTCCCAACACCACCGTCTACAAAGACGATTGCATGTACTCCTTCGACACCCCAGAGAATAACAAACTCGGTCTCGATGTTTGTCTTTCCTGTTTTAAAGCCTACGCAAGAGCTGCCACCAACTATACGGCCCAGCACACCTCCAACACTTCCCACCATTTATTCCTTAATATCATCAAAACCCCAAAACCTGAACAGGAAAAACTGCCCAAGATGGCCAAGCTTGAAATTAAGCTGTTCAACGAATCTGATGTCTTCGATATCGTCTACCAAATCTACGATTCCTCATCCGATTCGACAACTCCTCTTGAAAAATCACCCCAATTCTCCCAGTTGGCCCACCAGGTCATCGAGGCTAGCTCCTCAAGTCGCCAGGAAGATATCAAGGCATGGGAACAGGAAATTCTCCCCTGTGAACACTCAATTGAAATCTCGCCTCCCCAGTCTCTGACGGTAGATTTGACCCAGTGTGTTGAATGTGACCTTAAACAGAACCTTTGGATCTGTATTCACTGTGGGGTGTTGGGCTGTGGAAGACAACAGTTCGGGTCGACTATCCCGGGTAATTCCCATGCTTTACACCACTACGAAGTTTCGGGCCACCCAGTTGCAGTAAAACTTGGCTCTTTATCTGCTACAGAATTAGAAAATTATGATGCTTATTGCTACAAGTGTAATGATGAAGTCAAAGTCCCGTACTTGGTGCAAAACCTCGCTGTTTTCGGTATAGATTTGGCCAAAACTGTCAAGACTGAAAAGAACTTGACTGAGATCAACTTGGACCAAAACTTGACTTGGCAATTCCAACTTGACGGCAAGAATGGTGATAAACTCACTCCTGTGTTCGGACCTAATTTAACTGGATTATCGAATTTAGGTAATTCGTGTTACCTCAATTCAGTGCTCCAGGCTTTGTTTAACTTGAGCTCATATACTGATTATTTCAGTAAAAAATCGTTCCCAAGCTACAGTTCTGTGCCAGATCCCTCAAAGGATTTGCTTAGTCAGTTGATCAAAGTTTATGATGGTTTGGTTTCGGGAAGATACTCTAAACCTGGGTCTAAAGGTGATGGGTACCAACTTGGAATTAAACCCACGATGTTCAAGTCCTTGGTGGGCGAAGATCATCCTGAGTTCAAAACTAACAGACAACAAGATGCATTTGAGTTCTTGACGTATTTGCTTGACAAAATCGATAATAAGTTTGGCTATGCTGTTAACGAAGACTTGAAGTTTCAACTCACCAATAAAGTTTTGTGTTCCGGCTGTTTAAAGGGAAAAGCTTCGGATGAGCTCACAGATAATATTGCTGTAAATGTTGATGATGTTTTAGTAGAATCAAATGGTGATCTGAAAGAGTACAAGCCGTTTGACTTAATCAACGGGATCAAGCAGTTCTGTGAAGACGAAATCATCGAAGGATATAAGTGTGATAAGTGTAACGAAACCACTGAGGCCATCAAATCCAGTGGGTTCAAATCGTTCCCCAAGGTTTTGGTGGTTAATGCTAAGAGGATCAAGCTTGAAAACTGGGTGCCTGTAAAAATCGATGTTCCTATTCCTGTACCTTTAGAGCTTGATATCTCTGATTATAAGGCCGATATCGACGACAAGTTTGAAGTTGTTGCTGCTGACGATAACAAGTTTGAGCCCGATTCAGACGCTTTGAATGGGCTTTTGCAAATGGGATTCCCTGAACCTCGTTGTATAAAAGCATTGTATAAGACTGGGAACTCTAATCTTGATGATGCTATGAACTGGCTCTTTGCTCATATGGAAGACCCAGATATCGATGATCCACTTGTTATTGAAGACGTATCTGAGGAATTAGTCAGCACTGTAAGTGCCATGGGATTCACTGCTCAGCAAGCCAAAAAGGCTCTTTCTCTCAACAACAACGATCCGAATGCTGCTGTTGAGTGGCTTTTCACCAATCCTGATGATGACGGAGAGGAAGCAATTGATCTCAAAAAGCAGGCTCCAAAGCTCATCAAAAAGCTTGATCTGGCTTCTGGTAAGTATAAGCTCAAGTCTGTTATTTGCCATAAAGGAGCATCTCCTCATACGGGCCACTACGTGGTGTTTGTACGGAAGGAAATAGATGGAGAGCATAAATGGGTGCTTTACAACGACGAGAAAGTGGTGGAGTGTGAGGATATTAGTGAAGCAGAGAAGAGTGGGTACATTTATATTTTTGAGAGAAGCTAGTTCGACGAGTGTTTAGCACTAGTATAGTTTAAAGTTTTTTAGCAACTAGTGTAATTAGTTTGAGTAATACTATTTAGTAACTAGAATTATACAATTAGTACTTGAGTAATACTATTTAGTAACTAGAATTATACAATTAGTACTTGAGTAATACTATAAAATAATTTCAGTAATACTTGAATTAATTTAGTTTGCAGCATTTGGAAGAATTCACAAATCATTAACTAACAAGAGTACAAGATAAATTTCAAAAAATTCAATACTACATTTTGATAAAAATAAAAAAATATATGATAAAATACAACATTGCATTTTCACCACCTGTCAAACTCCTTCCAAACTACACCCAAAACTTCTTATTTCCTTGGTCAATTTCACCCAAAAACACATTCAATGTCTACAACTTTAAAGCTTCTACAAAACTCCCCTCGGTCCCTTTGGCCTTAACAGCCAATTACATACTTGCAACCAAGGCCCTTTACAGCCGCGGCGCGCTCGTATCACCCCACCAATTAACAGGACCATCTCCCCCTTTTCTCCTTCAACCAGCTCGAAATACACACTCGTCTTCCTCCCACTTCATCTACAATCTCTACGTTTGCTATACAAACACTTTTTTTCGCCCTACACACTCACCCCCCATCAGCTCATCTCAGCTCATCTCTGATTATTTCTTCGCGGCCTGATTGAACAATTATTCACTCGTAAACCTTCTGGAAACCGTGCCATTCCCACTCCCCAAACCGCCGATTCCTACTTGAATCTCTCACCACACTTGCCCCAAACAAACCCTCAAACCACCCCAACCTCTACACCAATTCTCGCCATCTCGTTGCAACCCACGCCCCCGACCACGCTATGACTAACATCCTGCATATCATTCATTAGTCATTGAGATTAAATTTTTGAAATATTTCACAAACTAACATGTTCATTCAAAACCCACACTTAGGCGACAGAAGTCGTATGGAAGACTGGAGAAGTATGTACCCATAAAACCCCAGACCCCAACTAACCTTTTAGTCAGAGGATGTGATCCTTTAACTCCTCCCGATTTGTTGCAACACGAATTACCACTCAGCGACTTGAACAAAAAAATCATTCTTGAAGGTAGAGAACAAACCTGTGACATTTTAAACGGCAAAGATGACAGATTGGTTTTGGTGATCGGACCTTGTTCGATCCATGATCCAAAGGCTGCTTTGGAATACGCTGATAAGTTGGCTGTTGTAGCTGAAAAATACAAAGGTGAGCTCCACATTGTCATGAGAGCATACTTGGAAAAACCAAGAACCACCGTGGGCTGGAAAGGGTTGATCAACGACCCAGATATCGATGGAACCTTTCAGATCAATAAAGGGTTACGTATTGCCAGAAATTTGTTCGTAGACTTGACGAAAAAATTACCTATTGCTGGTGAAATGTTGGATACCATCTCACCTCAATTCTTGTCAGATTTATTCTCTGTTGGAGCCATTGGTGCCAGAACCACCGAGTCCCAATTGCACAGAGAATTGGCCAGTGGATTATCATTCCCAGTGGGTTTCAAAAACGGAACTGATGGTACTTTAGGTGTAGCCATCGATGCTCTCAGAGCTGCTTCTCACCCACATCATTTCTTATCAGTTACGAAACCAGGGGTTGTGGCCATTGTTGGAACTGATGGGAACAAAGACTGCTTTGTTATCTTAAGAGGTGGTAAAAAGGGAACGAATTACGATGAAGACTCGGTCAACGAGTGTCAAGAAGTGTTGGAAAAGGCTAAAGTTGTCAGTGAAGAAAAGCCAGGTCCTAAGATCATGGTCGACTGTTCTCACGGAAACTCCAACAAAAACCATAAAAACCAACCTTTAGTAGCTGCTGAAGTTGCTCGTCAAGTATCTAAGGGTTCTACCAATATTTGTGGATTAATGATTGAATCTAACCTTGTTGAAGGAAGACAAGATGTGCCAGAGTCCGGCAGGGACGACTTGAAATACGGATGTTCTATTACTGATGCTTGTATTGGATGGGACGATACTGAAAACGTATTGAAAGTTTTGTCTGATGCTGTAAAGGCCAGAAGAAACTTATAGTGTATATAGGCCTAGATATTGTTATTAAAAGTTATCAGTTATAAAGTCATACTATTAAGACGGAAATTATTAGTTATCTAAAAGTTTATAATTTACAATCTAGTTATTTATCAATTTATCTATGTAATGACATTTATTATCTATAATCAAAGCTATGCAATATCAAAAGTATTTGGCTAAACCTCGTCAAATAACATTTTGATCTCCTCTATTCTCATCTTCCGCTTCTCCTCCTCCTCTAATGAAACTACTTCTCCCAACTGCTTCTTTCTCTCCTGGATCTTAAGCATGTTCGTCTCTATACTATTCTTTACTATAAATCTCACCACCTTCACGTTCTGAGTCTGTCCTATTCTGTGAAGTCTATCTATAGCCTGGTCTTCAATACTAGGAGACCACCATGGGTCCATCATGAACGCTCGAGAAGCATTGGTAAGATTAAGACCCACTCCTCCAGCTTTGAGAGAAAGAAGAAGCACCGTCATTTTATCGGGGTCGTTTGTGTTGAATTCCTGGAGAAGTTTCTGACGTTGTACCTCGCTCAATCTTCCGTCGAACTTCAAGCACCGAACGTTCTTTTCACCTATTTGGAGCTTGATCTCCGTTTCAAGTATATCCAAATACGAGCTGAACTGGGAAAATACAATAATAGGCTCACTGAGTTGCTGGTCTTTTAGTTTAACTATATGGTTGATAAGTGCCTGCACTTTAGACGAAACCTTGGTGGGATCAAACCAGTACAAGTCGAAATCAAAGTCGCTGTCTTTCTCGATCCCGGTATGAAACTTGTACTCGTTTTTGCTTGTAACCTTGTCTCTTACCTTGAAAAGCTTGAAAAGACTGATACCAGCTCTGCAGTTTGGACATGTATTAGCCTGGTTGTTTTTGTTTTGGAAATCCACATGCTCTATCAAACAGTTGAGACAAAATGCATGCCCACAGGTTGTGATAGTCATTTCGTTCATGCCTATGGTATTTGTACAAATACTACATTCGGGATCGTTCAAGTCTACTTTTTCGTAAAGCAGATATTTCATCTTGACGATTTCGGTGTGGTTTTCAAACTTATTTCCCCCAAAATTGAGTAATTCCTTGACTTTTTGCAACTCTTCGTCCGATAAAGTATTTTGCATCAACTCCTCGTCCATATCGGTGATCAAACTCTTGATAAGATCCTGGTGACAGCAGATTTGTCGAAGCCGAAGAATGTGGGTCAAAATTTGGGTATACTGCTTGAGTAACTCTCCAGAGTTGAGAGTATCTCTAAACTGTTTATATGCTTTATCCTTGAACCAATTGTACAAAAGCAATTCTCTTTCGCTGAATTCCACCTCCTCGATCACCACTTCCTTGCTGGGCAATTCGACAAGAGGTTTGCCGTTATCGTCTTTCATATTCTTAGTTCTACGAAGAAATATCGGCTCGAGAATCGTCTTGATCACATCCAAAGTCTGCTTGACTTCTTTGTTTTCAAACGGCACGGTAATGAACATTTTCCAGTATGAAAAGTTGTTCCACGGCTCAAGCTCAAGAAACTTCACTATCGAGTATAAATCATCCAATCGGTTGATAATAGGTGTTCCGGTAAGAACCCATTTTCTCGCCAGCTGGAGCTCAAATATCGCCCGAGAAGTCTTATTAGTTCTGTTTCTGATCTGGTGTCCTTCGTCCAAGATAATTCTGAAAAATTTGACTGAATAAAGCCCGGTTTTGGGAAGCACACCATTTTTATCACGACGCAGATCTATACGGGCAAATTCACTCAAAACAGTTCCATATGTCGTCACCACCATGATTGGAATATGTCTTGTTTTGCCCACCAAAAGAGACGTTAAGTCTGCAACCGACAGCTGTCCGTAATATACAATGCACTTATGATTGAGGTTACTATTTGCCCTATCAAACTCATTTTTCCACTGGGTAAGCAACGACATGGGCACAATCACAAGCGTGGTCTGGCTAGCGTAATTATCACCTTTAAAGCTCGATCTTGTATCGTACGGAACAGAATTGATAAGAGCAAGAGTGCTGATGGTTTTTCCTAGACCCATTTCGTCAGCCAAAATGCCACCTTTGACGTTTGATTTGATCAAAGGTTTTTCAAGAGAAAGCTCTCCACTGAACATGTTTCCATAAAAGAACGGTTTCTTATCATCATCTTGATTCTCTTCATTACCTTCCAACTCCTCGCTCTTCCCAGGCCACTTAAACGTCTTCCACAACGGATTCATCACCCCGTCGTCTCGCAACAACTCGCCCATTTCCAGCCCCAACGCCTCGTCAAGTTCGCCCTCGTTTGAAAGCACCCTCAACACATCGAGCTCCTGCTCTCGTGCAAGCATCCACGAAAGCCCCAACTTTTGGTACCCCCGTAGCAGCAACGCAAAGTTTTCGCCAGGAGGCTGCGTGGAAGGAAGAACCTTGAGCATTTCAGACTGTTGGTTCTCCGAATAGAAAGTTGTGAGCTGATCGAGACTGAGCTCTCCAGGAGCAGTTTCCAGTTCTAAATCGATTGTTTCTGAAGTTGTCACCTCAGTTTCCTTTCGAACTGTTTTCACCTGTAGTCTGGTGAATAGAGAAGAGACAGCATCTTTACGTAGTCTGAGAGATGTTTCATGGGGTGTCTCGTTGGCGAAATTGAACCTTTTGGGTTTGAGTTCGTCGACTTTATCGATGTTTTTTGCAGCGAAAGCAGACTCAGTTAAATAACAGTCGATCTTTACGTAAAAGCCATCACCAATCGAAAGTCGTTTTGTTGTTTCGACGGCAATTGTGACGTAAAACTGTGCTAGGTTCATATCGATCAATGGAGCTAGAACTCTCGTCAAGTCTTCTTTAAGTCTACCGATTTCTCTATCGTCACTCAAATCATCAGTAGGTGACGTATAGAGTCGAACTACGGCTGCCTGTTTCTTGGGATCACTCGACTTGGAAACAACACTTTTGATCCGCATCTTCTTGTTGTACTCCAATGGACGAAGGTACGGTCTTGTAGCAAAAGCATCGGCAAAGAGCGTCCCTAAATACTTGTTCCAACGAGAGTGTGGTTCGGGATGTGTATCGTGGCGTTTTCTGTATGTAAATGGTATTTGGACACCTCGAGTACGCTTATTTCTGTGAGCAGAATTGAGGGAAATTGGGGGAATAAACTTGAGGTCAGATTCGGTTGTTTTGGCTTTAAGGTGAAAGTCGATGGCCAGAGTGATACTATCAGGTTTTGAGCCGAATTGGAGGTATAGCTGTTTGCATTTGGAGGGAGGGATGTGAAGGATGCTTTGGAGAGTAGATGAGAAGGCATCGAAGTTTGGGTCTGAATCTTGTGTTGAGTCTTTTGTGTTGATTTGGTTGCTGTCTTCGTTATCCTTGTTATTTTCATTATTTTCATTATCTCCGTTATCTTCTTTATCTTCATTATCTCCATTATCTTCTTTATCTTCATTATCTCCATTCTCTCCATGCTCATCTTCCTCAGTAGGAACATCGATATCGGGAACGAAAAGCTGAAACTCTTCACTCTCATTCTCTCCATTTGTCTCCCTGTCTTCTCCTTCTTCTCCTTCTATCTCCTGCTTCTCCTCCCTGCTCTTCTGCTTAACTACTCGCTCAAAGTACCGAGTCTTCATACGCGTTTGCGATTATTTTCAGTACGATTTTTCAAATCAATTCTCAGATCAAATTTTAATTCAAGTTCAAATTTTCACAACAAAACACACTCCTCCTTCATCATTCCCAGTTCCACATCCGGGTCCACGCCATGCTCGGCACACCACCGCCGCACGTTCCCAAGAAGAAGCGTATCTGGATCAGGATCTCGAGGCCCCCCACTCTGAATCACCCCCATATGCTCTAAAGTAAAATATATATCATCCTTTCTGTACCCGGTGATATCTGCTATCTCCTGCACCTTCAACCCCAGCTGGCCTGCCATTTGCACGAGAATCCCCGCCAACCGTCGCATCCAGAAACTAAGATACGTTGCCTTGCCAAACGGTGATAATGGGAACTCGGGTCCACTGTAGAATTGCCCTGGAGTTAATCGGGCCAATGCATACGAAAACTCGATCAAAAGCAGCCCCAAATGCCGTCTTTGAAACGGCGGGAATATACAAAGACATGCCAAATTGTTATCGCCATCCCATGAAACCAATTCTTTTGAAAAAAACCCCATTGGCTTGAAATCTTCGTTATCGGTTTCACGATCCACCCCGTAAAGCACGTAGAAATCAAACGGCTTCACCCGGTAGTAAACAGACTTGTCATCTAGAAAAAGCTTACTGAAAAGACACAAATTCTGACAGAATAGCTCGTTTTCAAACCCTCTGATTCGAGTAATGAGATATGGTGTATAGGTATCGTCATCTCTGTAGACCAAAGTTCCAATAGGGGGGAAGTGACGGTTGAAGCTACAAGCAGCTCGATGTCTGGTCATTTTGTTCATGTCGGCCGTGTATTTAAAGCAGTATTCACACACATGAAGGGTATCTAGCCAGGGCCCATTAGAGTTAGTATTTGAATTCGAATTCCAGCTGTCAGGCTCTGTGCCCAAGTTGGCCTTGGAGTCGAAGTACGCGGTGTTGCCGTACCACGGCAGCATCTCGTAATCGCCAAACCGGACCATGCCAATGTTGGCACTGCTGATACCGTAGTCTATCGATTTCATCGCGATCTGATATTCTATTTTTCAGTCTCTTTATTTTTCAGTCTTTATTTTTCACTCTCTTAATTCACGCGTAATGCCACCTAAAGGTTGGAGAAAGAACGCAGACGGCAGCTACCCCCAGCCCAACAGAGAGACGGAGATCACGTCCATCGACGAGATTCTCTTCCCCAGAAGTATCGTCCAGAGACTTGCCCGTGAAATCACGGCTGAAGACAATATGTCGCTCGCCAAAGACTCGGTGATTGCAATCCAAAGAGCTGCTACTGTTTTCGTGTCACACATGATGTTCCACGCCCGTTCGATCGCCAAGTCGTCGGGGCGTAAGAACATCAATGCCCAGGACTTCTTGCTAGGCCTTGAAGTTGCTCAATATCAGGGATTTGCTCCGGCTGTGAAGCAGAAAGTTGCAGCTTTCGAAGCTGCAGTTGCCGCCAAAAAGAGGGCCAAGGGAAATGCAGAAGAGTCTGACGACGACACACAGGAAATGGACGATAAGGATGAAAGTAACGAGAAAGAAGAAAAAGAAGAGAATGACAATGAAATTGAAATTGATGACACTGAACCTACAGAAAACCCAATTGCCCAAATATCAAAGGAACAGGACGAACTAGAGGGCCAGAAAATGGAAGAAGACGAGAATGAAGAGAATGAGGAAAATGAAGATAAAGATTAACTATGCTAATTATGCTAAACAATGACTAAAGAATGGATAGCCGCAGCCCCAGCCCACGGCTAAATATACGATAAATAATACCCCCAATGCTACCAATATATAAAATTTGCTGGTGCTCAACCACATTTTTCTCTTGATCAACTGGGCCCGTTTCTGAAACACCAGAGACGAGCTTGTGAGTCGATCGGTTTGGTCTACAAGAAGATTGATTTTGTCCCCCCGATTCATAAGTTTGTTGATGTTTTCAAGCATAAGTTGCCTAATATCTTCGACCTCTTCGTTGACCAAAACAAGACTCCGGGGGTCGATGACTTCACCTACTTCAGCCTCATTATCGGTTGATCCGTAGTTATATATCTGGTGATTTGAAGAATAATTCATTTCTTCAAACTTGATGATCTGATTCATATATAGCTTGAACTCTCCGGCTTTGGCCTTGGCCTTGTCTGTGTCCAAAACTTCCAAGTCTTGTTTGAACTCAATGTATTTGTCCATAATTTTCTTGATCACTGATAATACTAAAGGCTTATTGATATCTGCTTGTGCAACAGTAACCACTGTAATAAGATCTTTACTACCATCCTGATTATTCAAAAGTTTCTTGATGAAGAAAAGTACAAGTTCTACGTTGATTTTTGCATCAACTACTGGAATCGACCCCACAAGCGTTTTGGAGGAATTTATGAGTCCTAACTCCTGAGCAATGATTTCTGAACAATTTAGATTTGTTAGTCCAAGTTGAAGGTTTTCACACGAATAGAGTGTGGTGGCATTCCTGGTGAGGGTAGTATAGATGACTAAAGTTAGTGAATGTTGATATTACTTTACATACGGTGCTTTTGTAGTTCCATAGACGATTGCGATATTGAGGCTGCAATTTGATCGCAGTTTTCGCATCTCATCTCATGGGAAAGTACAGAAAGAGGTTCAATGAAAAGGCCCGGGCCGGGATGCTTTCGAAGCAGAACGCCTTGAAACGGGCACGGAACAAGGCATATTTTAGTCAGCTTGAACAAGAAGTTCCAGAACAACAACCCCAAGAAATAGACCCAAATGCTGAAGTGTTAAAGCCTATGACTGAGCAGGAGAAACTTGACAGGAAACGAGCTTTAGAAGCACAACTTTATGGCCAAAATCCTGAGCTGAAGCTTTCAAAGAACAAGAGGAAACGGTTGGATAAGTACATTGAACATCAGCTTAAAAGAGAAGAGAAAAAAGTGCTTTTGGAGAAGTTATCCACGACAAAAGTAGACACAGAATTGTATACTTCATCCAAGAATTTGGGTAAGGGGAAGCAGACGAAAAGGGAGCAGATGGTCGAGGCATTATCGTTAGAGAAGCAGGGCCGTGCTGATGACCTGACTCGGGACATTTTGTATGAGGAACGAGTGGTGAAAGACTGGGATGAGGAACTAGAACAAAAAGAGCCAGAAGAGAAAGAGCCAGAAAAAGAAGAGCCGGTTTCTGGGTTCATAGATAACAGACCGTCGAAGTTTGGAGGGTTTGGAGGTGGGTTTGGGTTTGGAGACTTGAAGAAGATGGAGAAGTCAGGCAAGGCCAAAAAGTACAGCTGGAGAAGCAGGATTGAAGAGGCCGAAAAGAAGCAGATTGAGCAGGATGATGAGGATGATTTTGCACTGAGTGACGAGGAGAGTGAACAGGAAAGTAAACAGGAAAGCGAAGAGAGTGAAGATGATGATGCAGAAATGGAGGAAGATGATGATGAGGAGGATGAAGAAGAAGACGAGGAAGATGAGGATGGGGAATCCGATTGTGATGATGAAGAGGAAGAACAATCAAAACTCATTAAACCGAAACACTCTTCGTCAGCAGCAGCTTTCAAAGAATGGGCCGAAGCTAAAGCTAAAGAACTCGAAGGATTCCAGCTGTCTGAACTCCCCGAAATCTCTGATTCCGTCAAAAAACAGTACTCCAAACAAACCATCCGTGATGAAGATATCGACCATTCCAGTGACGACGAAAACTACATCCCCATCGACAAAACCAGTAAACGTCAAGCTTTCTTTGTTGAAGTTGATAGATCTGAAGAGGTTCAAAGTCTGCGTATAAATCTCCCTGTCTACAACGAAGAACACCGGATCATGGAAGCAGTCTACCACCACGATTGTCTTATCATCTGTGGAGAAACTGGGTCGGGTAAAACCACCCAGGTTCCTCAATTCTTGTACGAAGCCGGGTTTGGAAATACCCAGTCTTCGCTCTATCCCGGCATGATTGGTGTAACCCAACCCAGAAGAGTGGCTGCTGTTTCGATGGCCAAAAGAGTTGCAAATGAACTCGGAAACCACGGTCACAGAGTTGGTCACCAAGTCAGATTTGACTCAACAATCAAGAACGAAGGATCAGAAAATGGTACTGCTCTTAAATTCATGACAGATGGTGTTCTTTTGAGAGAAATGATGAATGATTTTCTCCTTACCAAATACTCTTGCATTATCATTGACGAAGCCCATGAGAGAAATACAAACACAGATATTCTTATTGGTATGCTCAGTAGAGTCTTAAAACTCAGAAGAAAACACCATGAATCAGATCCTGCCAAAAAACCATTGAAACTTATTATCATGTCTGCTACATTAAGAGTATCTGATTTTTCAGAGAACAAAGCTCTTTTCAAGACACCTCCTCCGATACTTAAAATCTCTGCTAGACAATATCCCGTTAGTGTGCATTTCAACAAACACACCGGCTACGATTACCAAGAAGAAGCGTTCAAAAAAGTTTGTAAAATTCATAGAAAGCTCCCTCCAGGTGGTATACTTATATTTCTCACAGGGCAGCAAGAAATTGTCAATATGGTGAAGAAACTCAGAAGCGAGTTCCCGTTTGTTGAAAAGCAAAAAGAAGACGTGATAACAGTTGCTGATTCCAAAAATGTCGATCTTGAAGCCGAAGAAATTGATCTTGGAACAAAAAAACACTTGGATGGTGAAGAAGACGATTATGATGACCTGGAAGAAGAAGAAGGTTTCGAAGAGACTCTTGAACCTCATCAAACCGCCAATGACCCTCTCCATGTTCTTCCACTTTATTCTCTTCTCCCAACGAACCAGCAAATGAAAGTATTTGATACTGCTCCAGAAGGAAGCAGAGTCTGTGTCGTTGCTACCAACGTGGCAGAGACTTCCTTGACGATTCCTGGAATCCGTTACGTTGTTGATTGTGGAAGATCTAAAGAAAGAAAGTACGATAGAGATACCGATATTCAATCTTTTGAGATAGAGTGGATAAGTAAAGCTAGTGCTGATCAAAGAGCTGGAAGAGCTGGAAGAACGGGCCCAGGACATTGCTATAGGCTTTTTTCGTCTGCTGTTTATGAAGATTTCTTCAGCCAGTTCAGCGTTCCAGAAATCCTTCGTACTCCTGTTGAAAGCACTACTCTTTCAATGAAAAGTATGGGCATTGATCAAGTAGTAAATTTCCCGTTCCCTACACCTCCAGATAGACAGATGTTAGCCAGAGCAGAAAAGATCCTTAGTGCTATTGGAGCATTAGCAGAAGATAAAATCACAGTTTTAGGTAAAGCAATGGCACATTTCCCATTGAGTCCTCGGTTTGCTAAGATTTTAATTGTCGGAAACCAAAGAGGATGTTTGCCATATATTATAGCGCTCGTTTCTGCTTTAACTGTTGGAGATGTATTTATTTCAGAAGCTGAAGTTCAACAGTCTGTAGCAGATAAACTGGACGAAGACAAGAAAAAGACCATGGGTAAATTCTACAAAAGTAGAGCGATGTTTAGTAGACTCAGCAAAGCTAGTGATGCTTTATGTACACTTTCAGCCGTGTGTGCATTTGATCATGTTCTGGACCAAGATGAGTTCCTTACCGATAATTTTTTGCGTCCAAGAGTGATGAAGGAAATAGCCCAGCTTAGAAAGCAAATCACCCATATTGTCAAGGTCAATACGACTCTGCAAAGTATTGCTTCTAGTCTTGAAACTGCTGAGCTTAAGCTTGCGGTTCCTAGTGATTTACAAGTTCTGTCGATAAAACAGATCATAGCCTCAGGATTTATAGACCAAATAGCTATCAGAGCAGATACTATTTCGGATGTTTCTGTGGCTAAAAACACCAGTATCATCAGCATTCCATACTCAACCGTTACCGCAACAACGCAGCTTGATCCTGAGTCTGATGGGTATGTTTACGTACATCCTTCGCTGATTATCTCGAGTTCTGGTCAAGCTCCCGAATTACTTGTTTATCAGTTGCTTAACAAGGCCAGCAAGACGAGAATGAAAGCCCTTGTTGATATTACTGGGAAACAGTTGAGTAATATTGCCAAAAAGACGCCATTACTCACGTATTCAAAGCCTTTGGGTAATAAGTATGCCCCTAAAGCACTTAGTCCTACAAAGAGAGAGGCATATGTTATACCAAGATTTGGAGCCGCAATTGGGGCAGGTTTGGGCTGGGATTTACCGGTGGTGAAGGTGGTGCAGAATAAGAAGGCGGGCCAGTGGGTTAATGAGTAGCATTATAGATATCTAAACCTAAATACACAGATAGAGTAGAGGGGTTTGAGAATTATAAATAGAGTATTGGATAGTATTGGTGAAGCTGAGGTACGAGAAGATAGGAATATAATAATTTAGCATTGGGTTAATAGAAGATTTGGCTATTAGAAGATTGAATTAGAGAAAGTGTTTCAGTTTTATGTAAAGATAGAATAAGAAGTAGATGATTTAGTTAGCATTGATCAAATGAAAAGACAAGAATACAGAGTAGGGTAATTAGAAAGGACTTGTTAGAAACTGCACAATTCCATCAATTGAATACAATTCCATCAATTGAATACAATTCCATCAATTGAATACAATTCCATCAATTGAATAAGAAGTAGACAATTCAGTTAGAGTTGATCAAATAAAAAGACAAGAATACAGAGTAGGGAAATTAGAAAGGATTTGTTAGAACCTGCACAGTTCCATAAGATAAACTATAGAATTAGGGAAAATTGACTGAGCAGTCTCATGAAAACAAAATACAAAAGCAGATAATGGTTAATGAAAGAAACAGTTCAGTGTTATAAAAATAAAACATTGGGTAAGTGAAAAAGTAGAGAAATGTCCTAAACATTAAATACTAAATAAATAAATCAAAACATCGCACTGAAAACAAGAATGGAGAAGAGGGTACGAATAAACCGTACGGTGACGGAGATCAACACTCCACCAACACCGCCCTCGCCACTCGTCCCAACACACGTGCTAGACGAAGCCTTTCAACGTATCTTTGTGGTATCACTCTTCGTTTTGGTCCAATCGTGGAAACTATACGAACTCATATCGCTAAACTCAGATGAAAATCTGCCATTAGATAGAGTCCTGTTCGTGGTAAAGTTCTGCTTCATCGATGGACTTTTCATCTGGTTTCTCCCCATCCTTAACTTGCCATATCTATCATTCAGTCCATTGGTTTCGCTACTTTTCACCTTACTTTTGAGCTTGGGAAACATCGTGCTAGCAAGTCACTGGAATGTATCATTATTCATGACCGTGGTGGGCCCGTACTTCCAGTCGTTAAAGGCAAAAGAATTGACGGTCGCTGGTGATACTGCAAGCGCTAAAATCGACATTGACTCTCATTTCAAGGGGAAATATACCATCCAGTATTTACCTGATTCACTTGCTAAATTCAATGTTTTTGGCCTCGAAAGCGTATGCCAGAATGAGGAAAAGACTCCGTTCCAGGTCCCCATGGAATTCAACACCACCACCGAAATTGGACTCATTGAGCTCGAATATACGGCTCCAAATAGCAAGAAATCGTTTATCAAGTTTGGAGAAAAAGACGTGATGAAACTTCTTAAACAGGACTATTCCCATCTCAGGAAACACAAATCGTACGTAAAAGACGACTATAGAGTTTTTTACTTGGAACTTCCTGTTCGTGAACCTGGTTCATATAAGGTCAGTAAAATACGAGATAAAAAGGGTATTCCCATGAGATACGTCCAGAGCACCTTCTCGTTTGCCTACTGCCCCACGGCGAAATTTGCATCTCCAAAACTGTACCATGGCAATAATAAAGTCTGTGTTGGCTCTAAACTAGATGATATCAGTATGAAACTACCACTTTTAACGGTAACTGGTTCACCTCCACTTGTAGCCAAAATTGGAGCTAAACTCGATGGGAATCCCAAAACCACCATTGAAACTACCGTCAGTCTTGATGTGGATAATAGGTTTAACTTGACAAAACTTTATTCCCACACAATCACAAGAAACCTGTTGGAGCAAGAAATTTTGAAAGACCCATCAATTTTGGCAGTAAAACAGTCCAGCACCATTGAGTTCCAGGTGCTACAAATCACTGACTCGTTAGGTAACGTAAAACGGTATAATCCTCAATCTGCATCCACGGATTTACGCTACAATCTTGACCTTTTAACCAAACCTTCGTTGAGATTAATTGATATGGATAGTTCAAGAAAAATGCTCGTTAACGGTACTAAACACTTGAGCTTTGTCACCAGCAAAAATATCAGAGAACAGTTACCTTTCAAGGCCTATTTCTCATATAATGGAGAAACTTTCACCAGAGATTTCAATGTGTTTGAAGATTTGCAAAAAGGATTTGAAGTTTCAGGTCCTGGTGAATACAAATTGGCCCAGGTTATTGGGAAGTTCTGTGAATGTGAAGTCCAGCCCGGATCTGTTACTTTCGAAACAGTTGAGCCTCCAACTTTGGATATAGAAGCCACTCCTATTGTAGATAATTGTGTGGGAATGACAGGATATAACTTCAAATTCGACGCTAAGGGTGAAGCTCCCTTTAACGTTGATTATACAGTATACCAAAATAATACCAAAGGTCTCAGACCTTTACCTGGACCAAATGGGCGTATTACCAGAGTATTAAAAAGTGATTCTCCTCGGTTTGAATTTACTTATAAACCACCTGGAGAAGGTAATTACGTGATAACTTTTAATCTGGTAAGAGACTATAATTACATCGAGCCAACTCTGTTGGATAAAGAAAAACACACATATCTGACTTATTTCAAACAGAGATCGAAGGCTTCATTCTTCGAACGTGGAGGTTTGGAGAAAACAGTCAATTTATGCCATGGCGAAACCAGTACTGTTCCTATCTTTTTCACCGGTAATCAACCTTTCACCTTCGATTACACGATTCTCGATAATAGTGGTAGAGAAGTTAAAAAAGTCACGAAACAAAAGACTCAAAGTGATGTTTTCAATATCAACATTGACCTCACAGGTACATTTTCCATCAAACTATCCAATATCGTTGATGGTACTTCATGTCCTGCTGAATTCAATGGTAATGAAAGGGTAAAGATTATCAGCAGATCCGATATCCCTGAAGTTCTGTTTGATTTGAAGGAACAGATGACTCATTACCAAATAGTAGAGGGCGATACTATTGAAGTGCCATTGGCGGTAAAATCTTCGATTGGCAGAACAAATTCTGACGTTATTGAAGTCACTTCAGGTTCATCTAAACAAATTGTTCTGGGACTGGGTCCACTTAGAATCAATAAACTGGGCTTATACAGACTCAGCAGTTTTGTCAATGGTAAATGTAGTGGTATTGTTGCTGAAGATAAACAAGTAAATGTCACCTACTACGAAAGACCACAAATCCGTCTTGAAGCTTCTAAAGAGATTCTTGACCCCCGTAGTAGCTCCAACTATTTGGCTCTTTTTTCAGGGTGCCAGAAATGTAAGAGACAAGTCACAGTTCATTTCACAGGAAAAGGTCCTTTTATGGTTGATTATGAGATTAAATATCCAAGTGGTAAAACTGATCAAAGAACCATGTCTAGTGATAAATCTGTGCTTCATATTGATCTTCCAACAGAGAAAAGTGGGCTTTATGAACACAGATTCAAGAGGATCTTTGATACTCTTTATACCCGTTCTAAGCTGCCTGATAAACAGTTTGTTCACCAAGTGATTACTTACGAAGTGCATGCAGCTCCATTTGTTGGTTTCGAGCGGTCTGAAGTGTTTAAACTCTGTGAGTCAAGTCTTGAAACAACGATTCCACAATTGAGTTCTATTCCTTTGAAAACCAAGGGTAAAGCTCCATTCACGGCAGTTCTCACAATTTCAGGAGAGTCTGTTAAAAAACTGTACAAGTTCAATGTGACTAAACCTGTACTAGATCTTGATACTCTTTCGGATACCAAAGGAGATAAATTATGGAAACACCTCAAACGAGGAGAATATGAGCTTTCAGTTAATGCTATCACGGATTCAAATGGTTGTGCTCAGAGCGTAGAAGAGTCAAATAAGATTGTAATTTCTGTTACTCCAGCTCCTGAAGTCAAGAAGTTTAACCCTAAAAACACATACTGTGTGGGTGATCATGTTGGCTATGATCTCACCGGAGAACCACCATTTGTATTATCGTATACATTCCAGTCCACAATGCACAGAGCCAATACTGGAGAAGAGTTTAGAAGACTTGCAGCCAAACCAGGTACAATCCAAATAACAGGACTCGAAGATTCATCGGCTGGAAAGTGCTTAATTAGTATTGATCCTAGTCTGAAAAAAGCAAAAGATTTAGAGATAGTTGTGCATGATTTGCCTTCTGTTGAAATCAACCACGGTGATAGTGTTATCCAGGATATTCATGAGGGAGATATGACTGAAATGAAATTCTCGTTTACAGGAACTCCACCATTTGAAGTGACATATGTTAGAACTCTTGATCCTAAAAGTAAAGCAAAGAGGTCAAAGAACGTGAAAGTACATAAGAGTGCAGAAAAAATTGTAGAAACGAGAACTGTGGGAGGAATAAATGATCATGAGTACACGGTGATGGTGGGTTTGGAGGGAACTTATGAGGCTATAGAGATCAAAGATAAGTTCTGTCGGGCCAAAAAAGAGTTTGTGTACTAGAGAGTATATAGAAGAATATATTAGATGTTAATTGTATTCTAGTATGAAAACTCAGCTCATCACCTTGCACACAGGGTATGCTTTATAAACTGAAGCAACATCTGTTTTTTGCCAGTCTTTCCACGAGATCTCCTGCTGAAAGCAATGTCCCAAAGAGCCCTTAAATACACCCTTAATACATTCAATAATACTCTTACTTGTCTTGATACTGATGGGACGTTTGTTCACACCCTCTAATATGTAATATCCAATAGTTTGGAAAACAGCACTAGACTTTCCTGCTGGAACATTACATGAAACACTTTGACCCTGTTTATGGCCCTTGCTGAAACCCAAATCTATTTCATTTGCAAGCAGAATAATCACCTCCATGTTTAAAGATCCAATTAACGTCACAGACTTGGATCTGCCAATTGTCTTTGAAAATGATAAACTGCTATTAGTAGTAGACATGGTATTATCAAGACCAGTACCTAAAAGTTTGGTGATGACCTGATCATGGGCAGTTGCTTGTTTGAAGTCGTACTCCGCAAATTTATTTGTATCACCAGCACGGACCTGATCAAGATCATAGCTTGTCATGTCTACGTAGTCACCGTCAGGAAGAATAAACGTTTCTGTGTCAAGCACTTTTACAACCCCGTGTTTCATGATCAAGGACGGAGTTAGGTCACTGTGGTTTGCCACTTCGATAGCATGATGTCTATTTGACCATCGAATTATTTCAGCATCTGGCTCAGCATCGAAAGCTAGACAAAAAATGGGTAGCAAAAGATATATTAAAAGCATGAAGGTTAGAAACAGCTTGTGTTAAACTTTGGAAACTAAGTATCTTAGTGAGCTTGTTATATCAGTGATAAACTATCTCAGTTAAATAGTCTTCAGGAATTATGTCTGCTTCTTTTTGGTGTGCTGAAATATGTTCCGTTGTTCTTCTACCAAATATGCTAGTTTGAGGTCAAGATCTGTTACGTAATTCCCTGCATCATGAGTGGTGAGCACTAAATTGACCTTGTTGTAAGTGGTAGTAATTGTGGGGTGGTGTTTTAAAGTATGAGCAGAGTCGGCCACACCATTGAGGAATTTCCACGTTCTTTTGAAGTTGGGAAATACGTAGTCCACTACGAGTCTGTTTCCTGCCGTATGAGGCTCGAGCTTCCAGTTACTGAGATTCCGGGAGGACAATTGCTTGAGAATAATTTCACTGCTGAGTGGTTTCATTATGCGCATATTTGGCATATCAAAATTTTAGTATGTGCAGCATGCATTAGAATTGAACTATAAAATATGCATCTTGATGTGTATGTTAGAGCTTAGGACTAGTTGATAATTTCCTTTGTGAGATGAAAACTGCAATATAAATATATATTTTACTTTTATTATTAAGTAGGTAAAAAACGGAAATTTTGTAAGATTCACAAATTTCACGAAAAAGAGACGGACACCAAAAAGAATTCAATCAGGATAACGAAAAATTTTTGAAATTAAAGAAAATAATTACTACATGGTAGGCAGACACAAAAATGAATGCTATTCACTAAATCTGAGAAAACACTCGTCTAGAAGCAAAAACTACTAAACTTCGCCAACTAAATCAATTTATAAAACCATGTCTCCATCAAAATCAAGATCCACTCTGAGAGTAATTCAATAACAACCAAGTCCATCCAAATCTTGCTCCAAACCGGCCCAAAACCTCGAATCTGTTCCACACAGGCCCACTTTCTGATTAGACGTCCAACTATGCAAGGCATTTTCTTTGTTCCTATTCTTCATTTTCTCACAATCAGCTTTTTTTATTAACTATGCCATCTTTTAATTCAACTACATCCTTACCTAGTTCTTAATCATTACTCTCCCCCTTAAACAATCTACATACGATGTCATCTTATCTGCCTGTTCTCATTTTGGCAGAGATATATTTTCATTCTTGTTCTTTTCTTGAAGACTGGATTCGAGCAAGTGCCTTGGCTTTAGCACCAATATTGCCAGTGTTTTCTTAGTTTTGCATTAAACTTTTATAAAGTTCAGGAATAGCCCATTGAAGGTTTTTTTGCCTAGCTTTATGCAGTTTGATCTTAAAAATAATCATTTTTACTGTCCTAGACACCCATGGCCATATTATCTGATCTTTTACGTTTCTCTTTTGTTCATTACAAAAAGGATTTATTGAAGTTAAATCCGGATATCTTTTAGACTTTTGAAAAATGATCAACCATGCATAATTTTAGCACTTAATGGTCACTGACTTAAGTTCTGAGTTGTTTAAAAGGCATGGAATGCCTGTTGCTTTTTTAGAAAGTGTCATCCATGACACCGAAAGTATTCACAAGCTTAACTGAATAAACTTACCAAAAATATAAGCTATGTTGGTGAATTCTGCGTACACATTTACGTAACTTTATTTATTTTTTTTGCAGTCAATCTGCGAAATTTATACTACCAGTAATTATCAATAAAGTACAGGAATTAAGGGATAAGTATGGCTACAGTCTAATGAGTTTAATCAAAAGACCAGGTTAATGGAGAGATTCAGCACCATGAGAGCTATAAGAGTTGGAGAGATGGGGTTTCGAATCAAGGAACCCTGCGATTCCCCAAGCATTCAGCTTCTCGACTATTAATTCAATTGAGCCTCTTTTTCGTTGTCTTTTTCTTTTTCTTTTTCCTAGTTCTTTATACTACAATTCACGATCTTGCTTCTAACATGCTTCGAAAACAGAGCTCTCTGATTGCCTACGATTTAAAGTAATAGGGGTAGGATTTAGATTGATGTCTTTTGTTTTCACTTGTCAGGTAAAAGAAGAATTATACAATTCATCTGTTGTCCACGTAATGAAATATCTGTCTTATTCCATTTTCAAAATTGAGTCTCATTCCAATCTCAAATCGAATTCTCGATTCTTAATCGCGACATGGTGAGTGCCGTCTACATTCTACACGGGGCAGACCCAAAGGTCGAGTACTCCCATAGCGATATCCTACTACATCGAACATTCTACGAGATACCCGAGCCAATCATTAATCTCGATGTAGCTCTCAAATCCCAACCTTATTCTCCCATTATTCACATCAATGGCCTTAATTATGTCCTGATAAATCATAATAACATAATTTTAATGGCAATTACTCAAACAAATGACAACGTGATGCTGCTTGTTCTTTTCCTCCATAATTTCAAAGAACTCATCATGTTTTATCTATGTAAAGATTCACCTTTTGATAAAGATACAATCATGGATAATGTCCACTTTATTTACGAATTACTTGATGAATGTATGGATTTAGGAGTGGTACAAAATACAGATTATAATATCTTGAAGGAATATATCAAAATGGTACCGAAGGGCAAAGAAGATTTAAGTATACTTGATACTACTTCAACTGATAAAGCTACCCGTAATGAAGAGATTACAGATGAAGTGAGTAACCACGTCAACAGTTCAATTCTTAGAGCATCCTTGCTGGCCATCAATTGGAGACCTAAGGGTATATACTATGCTAAGAATGAGATATATATAGATATGGTAGAAAACTGTGATTTCTACTATGACTTAGCAGAGAAAGTTATATTACAGAACGAAATCTTTGGAAGTTGTTTTGTCAAATGCTATCTACTGGGGATGCCCAAATGTGTGATTGGGTTCAATGAAACGAGAATCCTGAGAATAGATTCAGATAAGAAGGACCCTGAGAAAACTCAGCAAGATTCACATCAAAAGGACCCTGAGAAAACTCAGGATGACCTTAATAATCTGCTGGAAACCCTAGAAAAAACTCTTCCAGAAGAAACTTTTCCAAAAGAGTTGAAAAGAGACTTGGAACTGAACCAATTGACCCTAGACCCCGATCTTGATTCAGATGAAAAAACCGAATATGAACAGCTTGATCTGGATCAATCACTCAGGAAACATATCCCATTCAGTAACATTCAGTTTCACCAATGTGTCAATCTCGACTCCATCTACAGACATAACCTCATGGAATTCATACCTCCTGATGATAAATTTATTCTCATGAATTACCACGTTGAACAGCAACGACAGAGACAAAAACTTCCATTGATTATGGTTAATCCTGTCTATCGCATCAATACTACAAATAAAACCCTTCAAATTTTATGCCTGCTTTCGACGACTTTCAAAAAAAGATTACATGGTAAAAATCTTGTAGTCAAAATTCCAATTCACCCAATTTTCCCAGTTCTTCTTGATGAAGAATTAAAATACAAAACCGAAATGGGTGAAGTTAATTTCCAGCTTGACTGTTCCGAACTTCGCTGGTCTATAACTGATTTCCCAGGTAATAACAGTTCAATTAAAATGATGGCAGAACTCCAACTTGGTGATTTGCCTCCTCATTTTGATCTCCAAACAATAGATAACTTACTTGTTAATGAAAAAGAACAGGAAGAAGAAATTGATGAAGAAGAAGACTTAAAAAATGAACTTGACAGGTTTTATGGAGTAAATAATTCTAAATCGTCACTGATTGAGGAAATCAAGCAAAAACTCAGTAAGATTAAAAATTTTAACACCATAAAGCTCAGTTTCAATATTCCAATGTTATCGTATACTGGGCTCAGACTCAACTACTTAAAAGTAGAAGAAGAGAACTTGAAGTATACATGTTTCCCATGGGTCCGTTACGTGACGCAATCGGACGTGATCCAGTCGAGTTTGACGAATCTGTCGAAGTGTTCGTACAGATTTAAATTAGGTATCAATTGCTTTGAGATTAAAGGCTGATTTTAGTATTTCAATTGCATTTGCATTATAGAATCTATAGAATAAACATTTTCTAAACATCTAGCTATGAATAACTAAATTTAATTTGTTCCTGTGTAAAGCTGCTGCAAAAATGAATCAAAGGATTTGCAGCATATGTTGCAACATTCAAATAGCTTTAGTATAATTGAATGTATTGTCCGTTAACTCAAATTTCATGGATTATTCAGATACCAATCTACTGTTATAAAGTAGTAGCCTATAGATTACAACTATTTACTGTATTTTGCCGTGTTCAACCTAGAACAAAACCTTCTAAATACGCTACATGAATTACACTGATCAAGAACCCCGAATGTTCTAGAACTTTTCGAGGCGATATCTCTAGTGGAATTTTGAATGCATAACTCCGATAGATAAATGAAGCCGCTCGGACTCAATTACCTAAAACGGATAGGCAATCCGCATTATATTCTTATCAGTTTGTGGAGATTATAAACATAATTGTACCCTTCAACTCCCAACATGGTAGAGAAACCCAAGCTAACCAAATCAAGAAACGGCTGCCTAACTTGCAAAAAGAAAAGATTGAAATGTGATGAAACAAAACCTGCGTGTTTGAAGTGTCTTAGTAAGAATATCCCGTGTGGAGGTTATGCTACGAAATTTAAATGGAGAAGCTGTAACGAGAATGAAAAGACATCTTCACCTTCAAGTTTTCGAAAACATCTTGAATTAGCTTCTTTATCTGTTACTGGTAAGTCAATTGGTGATATTGAAAGAGAGAATAACTTAATTGAAGAAGGCATAAGTCCGATCATTTATAAGAATTTGAATACTCAAGATTCTAATACTAAGTTGTTTGCAACTTTAGGAGACTCATCTCTCAATTTAGCAGTAATCGAAGAAGATTATAAGAAATCAAAAAGAAGTCAAAGTCTTAGTTATCATGAGCCGCAGCGTCCTATTAAGATGAGCAGATCATTCAGTGCTTCATGTGATCCAAAGGGTCTGAGTGGGCTTAATTCTTTGGCTGAAGCAGTGAAGTTGAAATCAACCCACAGTTTAAAATCAGAACATCCCAATTTGAAAGAAAAGAATGATATCTCTCAAAATAGAAATATCAGTCTATCTCCATCACTTTCTGCCTTAATCAATTCAGCTTTTGGTAATGATGAAGAACTCAAAACAGAAGAACCTGTTCCATGGTCTTTGGATTCATATGGTCAGCCTCCCAAAATTTGTAACCCTATTCAAGTTAGTGTAAAATCGAATCCTCCAGACTTAGACCCTGAATTAAGTCAGCTGTTATCTCCAGAACAGATCCAAATTCTTGGATTATATTCCCAGTATACAGCAGAGATATTATGCATAAGAAATGGACCAAAGGAGAACCCATGGAGAGAAATTGTACTTCCATTTGCACATAAATATTCATGCCTTTTCAATTCAATTGCTTCAGTAACTCTTTTCCATTTGGCAGGAAATGAACAAATATTATCTAATAGACACAATCTAAGAACTAAAGGTTTCATGTATATGAAAAGATGTATTCTTGAACTTGCAAGTGGATTATCAGATACTAATAATGAAGTTTTACCTGCTGATATAGCAATTGCAATTTGTTTAAATCTAGCATTCAGTGAGACTTGGGTAAAACATACAAGCAGTGGAATTGCACATTTGAAAGGTGCAAGAACCATGATCCAAAATGTTTTGGGACTACTCAAAGAGACTCAGTCTCAAATTTATGATGCTAAGAATTCACTCGATTTTGAATCTGATAATCTGTACAAACAGTTATTAGAAGAGAAAAAAGCATGTTTGAAGAAAAGAATGGTTTTGGTTAATGATGATGAATGGGATAGTATTCTTGAAGGTGATGAATCTGGTGATCCCTCTTTACTTCGAATCCCCAAATCCACTCAGTGCTTGTTCAATATATGGATTTACTTTGAAGTTTTGGCACAAATGACAACCGAGTCAGATGAAAAAGGAATTGACTTAGTGGCTTCAATCACAAATATTTTGCAGACAAAGAAGAAAAAAAATGATTCTCCAGCTTCAGAGACTGATCTGGATAGCGGACAAAAGTTCATTAATTTGTTCGATAACTTTGAAACCCTTTCACTAAATTCAGACTGTGTTGATCCACTTTTAGGATGTGCTCAACTTCTCTTTTGCATTATGGGAAAAGTATCTACGCTTATCTTCAAAACAAGAAAATCAAGAAAACAAGATCAATCTGCACCATTCAGAAATAATCTTTCTACAATTACAACTGCTACCCAATTAAGACAAGATTTGATGTCTTGGAAACCCACAATTACAACTTCCATGATGGAACATCTTAACTCAGATAAAGCTGAAGTGACAGAGCTTTCTTCATATATCGCCACGGCTGAAGCATACAGGTACGCTAGTTTATTATATCTTCACCAAGCAGTTCCCGAGATTCCATCTGCTTCATCTCATCAATTGGCTGATAAAATATTCATTTTACTTGCTTCAATTCCAACTACTTCTCCTACGTATACAGTTCATATTTTCCCATTACTTATAGCATCGTGTGAAGCAGAGGTGGGAGATGAAAGAAACTGGTGTGCAGAACGCTGGAGAGTTCTCAGTACTAGATTATGGATAGGAAATGTCGATAGAGCATATGAAGTTGTGAAGGAAGTTTGGAAACGGAAAGACGAATATGCCAAAAAGAAGCAGTTCGATTTTGACGTAGAAGAATCTTTCATTCCTCAGGGAACTCAAAGTGACGAAGAAAAATTTAAGAACTTTCTGGCTCAATTAAGTGGACTTATGGCTGCAATTAATGAACAGGGTTCTGTTGATGATATTATGGGTGGGATATATAGTAATCTCCATTGGAGTACCATAATGAGAGAATGGGGCTGGGAGGTTCTTTTAGCTTGATATTCTTAATTCCATTTACTTTATCAATTGTAGGCACATCTTCCTTTTCACCCTCGCTATTCCTCACCTTTTTACGATTCTCGCTATACACTAAGATTCTCGCTATTCTCAATTAACTGTTCATGAAAAGATTCTACTCAACAACCTCCAAACTTGTTTCGGAGCCATTCAAGTTCGAAAATACAAGAAAACTCAGAGATACAAGTGCAAGATTTCCCAAACCCAATATCGTTTCTTTAGACGCATTTGGTACACTTTATACTCCCAAAAGACCAGTCCATGAATTGTATCATGAAGCAGCAAAAGAATTTGGAATTGAAAAACTGCCTGAAGCAATTAAAGCTTCTTTCATTTCCGCCCACAAGCAATTGCTGGAAAAATATCCAAACTACGGTAAAAACTCAAATATTAAGACTTCAGATGACTGGTGGGTTAAATTAATCAATCAAGTTTTTGAATTGCCAGATGAAAAACAGGACTTTTGCACAGTGCTTATCGATAAATTTAAATCTGGTGAATGGTATCATTTATACGAAGATGTAATTCCTACTCTTCAGAAACTAAAAGAAAACGATATAAAGGTAATTATATCAAGTAATAGTGATCCCAATATTTACAATATTTTAGATAGCTTGGGCATCTCTGAGTACATAAATGGAACCTATATATCATATGAACTAGGAGTCGAAAAGCCTAATAAGAAATTTTATGATTTCATTGCATTGAGCCAAATCAATAATATCGGGTTAAAGTCTAAAGAGAGAGTTGCATTTTTATCAAATTGCTGGCATGTTGGTGATGATCATACTAAAGATTATGTTGGATCTATTAGATCTGGTTGGAATGGTGTACTTTTAGATAGACAAGCAAACAGTGAATTTCTCACAAAAGAAATCCCAGACCCCGAGCAAGACTCACCCAGTTGTATGACAAAACCGCCCCAAAAGGAATCAGATGCAAAAATCATTGCAAATAATAGAGTTATTGTAAGTGACCTTTTTCAGTTGACCGAATTGTTTATATAAAAATCTACATGTTTTTTCGCGCATTTCCAACTCTTTAATCAAGATGTCTACAAACACAAATCAGTCTCCAGATAGTTTTGAATTGTTGATGGAAGACGTGATCAAGGTACTTGGTGAAGCAGACTCTGAGTCTGTTTTGCTGATATCTTTTCCTGCTGATTTCCACGAGCTGGAACCTTCAAAAATTATCGAATCTTTACTGAACCACAACTCTCTGTCGACAACAACTATTAGTGAAAAGTTTGAAAATGGTCTGTATAAAAGACTATACGAACTATACCACGATATCAAAGTGGCCAGTTCTGTTAAAATCCAGACTTTGAAAGTTGGCTCAGAAGCTTACAGAAATGTGGACTTTTTTTATAAATTTTCAAGTGAACTTTTACTCAGAGAAAGTGGATTATTAAAAACGGCCCTCGTTTCTTTCCCTGAAGATCCGTCAGTTTCTGAACTAGAAGAGCATATTTCAAATGATTTCGAAAAAATTGGCTATTCATATTCCTCTTCAAATGGTGAAATATTAACTTATACAAGTGAAGTAGCTAATCCTAATGCTTCTAATATTCCTTCAGGATTTGGATATGGTGCTCCACCTCCTCCTGCCACTATCAAACAGCCTTTATTTTCATCACAACTTGGTAAAAGTGAATTGGACCCAAGATTAACTTTGGTTCCTGAACCTTACAACCTTGCTAAAACCATTCCATTACCAAAAAATACCGGTGCTAATAGTGCAACATTTGAGTCTTTAAATACTCAAGTATCCAAAATCCCATTACCAACAAATAAACCTACCACCATATTAGATAATTTCCTTCATCTTACATGGTATATAATTAAATCTCCAGAATGGTTGACGTATAATGGGAGGTCTATTAAACCTGGTGTTTCAACTGATTTATTTGAATCAGATAATACAGGATTCAGATTCACTACCAGCAAAAATGAATCTGTCAGTTCTTTCGCTCCAATTAAAGATTCTAAAGGTACTGGTGTAAGTGAATTTTTGAAAAATAATGTTTGGATTAACCAAGTTGGATATAAAAAAATCGATGAACTCAGAAGGGAATACCTTAAGAAGTTTGGAATTGAAGAAAAACAAGAAACGAAGAAAGTCATTAATGGTGATAAACCTGAAATTCCTGAGGTTGAACCCAAAAAGGAATTACTTGATTATGATGAATCAAAACCAATAGCAATAGATAACATATTGAAGTGGGATCCAATTGAGGTTGGCCTGTTTGAATCTTTAAAGAAAGATCAAAATCAATTAAAATCTGCCAGAAGTTTACAACAATTGATTTCTAAAGATTTATTGAAGTTGAATAAATTAAGACAAGAAAGATTTGTAAGGAGCAGTGTGAGTAATGTTTTACCTGCCGGATTAAATGAAAGGAAATTATACAAAAGAATTAGTAGTTTAATTACCTTACTCATTAAACAACATGATGTTCAACCAAGTGATTTACCAATAGAATTCAGCAAGAAGATTCCTATTTTATTATCAGATTATTCAGGAACTTTACCAAGTTTACCTGTTTCTAAATCTAGAACTACAAGGTTGCCTACTATTAGAGGCCCATATAAGAAGAAAAATAGATTGTAACCTATTTAAATATCTGCCCCATTGGCAAAGGCAATTACCAAGTAAATATTTAATGCAGTAATTATTATCCAAGTTAAAAAACTTGCAACTGTCATTAATTTGCCATTTTCAAATGTATACTTCCTAACTGTAACCGGATTTGAATCTTCTAATAACGAAGTATTTTCATCAACTCTTTCGCTTGAATCATAAACTGTAAGGTACTCTTTCTTACATGTAAAATAAATCAATGGAGCACTAACAACTGGTAAAATAAAACTCAAAACCACCTGTGAAGAGTTCATGATTTTGCTTACACCTTCACGGCCAAGAATTGAAATAAAGAAGAGAACTGGAATTATTGCTAATACTCTAGTAATAATTCTTCTAACCCATGGTTTAACTGTCCAGTTAATGAATCCTTCAGATATGATTTGACCAGCCATGGTACAAACAATACCAGCACTTTGACCAGAGAATAACATCGATAAGGCAAAAATAAGCCCAGCAGCTGGGGAAATATAATACGAAAGCATTTCGTAAATAGAAAGTAAATCAGCATTCTCAGCATCTGGTTTATCAAATAATGAACTTCCTGCCACAATTAAAATGGAAGAATTGACAAACACAGCAATTATAAACAAGGAAAGTACAAGTTCTGTATATGAGTAATTTAAGCAGTATTTGATGGCTTCATATGATGGTCTATACTTTCTAGCTAATTTTGAGCCATCAGAAATACTTCTAAATTTATTAACAGTAGCTGGAAATTCAGGTTCTTCTTCAGTTGTTTCAGTTACATATCCGTGTTTTATGTCGTAATCTTTTAATCTGGATTGTACAAGAGCTGAACCTAAGTATAAAGAATGAGGCATAACTGTACTACCGACAATTCCACAACTCAAAAACAATGCATTTTGTTCAACAAAAATCTGTTTATTGATTGGTAAAAATCCCCGTATAATACCTCCAAAGCTTCCTTCACTAAAGTCACATTTGAAAAGTTCTAGCACAAAACAAACACATGTGGCTAAAACCAAGATAGAAACAAGGATTTCAAATATTCTTGTTTGTTTCATTGTTCCATCTTTATGGTATGCCATCAATACAATTAACACATCCAATACGGTTATCAATACCCCATAAAACAAAGGAATTCCAAATAAAATTTCCAAAGCAATTGCCGTACCTACGACTTCAGCTAAATCCGTAGCTATAATTGCAATTTCAGCACAGAAATACATAACCAAGTTTAGGTTTGGATTCAAATGTAATCTACACATTTCAGCCAAATCCAATCCAGTAATTGTACCAAGTTTTACACATAAGCATTGAAGGATAACTGCAAATATATTGGATAAGAATATGATGAAAAGTAACTTATACTCGTACATTGCTCCTGAAGAAACAGCAGTCGAGTAATTACCTGGATCCATATATGCAACTGATACCATGATTCCAGGTCCTATGAAAGACCCGTATTTTTTTAATACCTGCCATGGTTTGTCTAACATGATTGAGATTGAGGATCCGAATGAGAATTGCCTGAGATTAATTAACGAGTGATTGATAGTGAATTGAATGGGAGATTAAATACTAATTGAATTCATTTACTGGAGGGTTGATACTTTTTGATTTGGTATTAAGAATCGAAATTCCAGATTTTCTTATGCTATTCTTATTTTATTCTTAACTGTTTTTCTTAATTATTGTCGTTTTACATGCCCGAAAAGTCCTGTATGAAAAGTGCAAAAATCACAGTTGATCATTAAAGATTAACCAAAGATCATTAAGAGCAAAGATCAATAAAAATCAAAGATCAAATATCAATAAAGATCAAGGTGTTTTTTTCATAGGGTACTCAATAATTAGGTAATTGTGCTATTTTTAATCAATATACCTGAACCTCCCAATAGTTACTATACTAACATTCTGCACGCGCTAGTTACGCGATCTTGATCTAAACCATTCTCACTTATCCCATCAATTTGCTTCCGGCTCTTTCGTACAAAAATAACTCTGTAAACTTTTTCTGGTATCCATACTCTCTCCCACTCCCTCTGGCCTCTAGCTAGTAGCTCCGCACCATTCTTGGAGTTGTCAAGCCTCATCGCCATTCACACTGATTCAGCCCTACCGCGAAAACGAGGCATTGTATTCGTTTATATTTAGAACCACTTGGCGACTTGCTATCATTGATAAATATCCATATTATTTATCATGATACTCAGATTAATATCGTTAATAACATTGATTGTTCACGCGTTATGCGTTGATATCGAAATCGGGAACGTCGATTCGGTTTGTAAAGCTGCTAAAGTAGTTGCAGATGGTGAGTGGAATTATTATGAAGGTCATAAATATGGTGGAGCAGTTGGGATGTTTTCCAATCCTTATTATTGGTGGCATGCAGGAGAAGCCTTTGGTGGGTTGTTGATCTATTATTCTTTCTGTGATAACGATAATAAAACTTTAAGAAAAGATTTGGTTGATGCTATGTGGGCTCAAGCTGGTGAGGAATATAATTATATCCCTTCAAATCAATCAATGACTGAAGGTAATGATGATCAAGGGGTTTGGGGAATGGCCATTTTAGAAGCTGCTGAAAGAAATTTAACTCAGCCTGATAAAGATCATAGTTGGATTAGTTTAGCTCAAGCAATTTATAATACTATGAATAGTAGATGGGATGGTGATAGTTGTGGTGGTGGATTAAGATGGCAAATTTTCACTTGGAATTCAGGTTATGATTATAAAAATACCATTTCTAATGGATTGTTATTTCATATTGCTGCAAGATTGGCTCGTTATACTGGTAATGATACTTATGTTAAAACTGCTGAAAAGGTTTGGGATTGGATGGATGATGTTGGATTTTTTAATAAAGATGGAGAAGATTTAATTATCTATGATGGTTCAAAAATTGTTGATCATAATTGTACTAAAGTTACTAAATTAAGATGGTCATATACTTATGGAATTTTATTATCAGGTTGTGCATATCTTTACAATTATACAGAAGAAGAAATGTGGAAAGAAAGATCACTTGAAATTGTTCATGTAGCTGTTAAATATTTTCAAAGTGGTGGAGTTATGATGGAAGCAACATGTAGTGCACCAGGAAATAGTCGTTGTAATGAAGATCAAAGATCTTTTAGATCATTGTTTTCTAGAGGTCTTGGAATTACTACAGTATTAATTCCAGAGAGTAGAGAATTAATTACCGATTTTCTCGAAAAAAGTGCTGAAGCTGCTGCTCAATCATGTAGTGGAGGATCTGATCACGTTACATGTGGTGAAGATTGGACTTCTTCAGGATGGGATGAAAGATATGGATTGGGAGAACAAATGTCTGCATTAGAAGTGATTTTATCTACCATTCAAACTAAATTTGACCCACCATTAACCATCGAAACTGGTGGTAATAATGACACTAATAGTGAAGCAGGTCTTGATTCTAAAGATCATGTTAATAAAAATGAATTAAAAATTTCTGGTAAAGATAAAGCAGGTGCAGGGGTACTTACTGCCGTTGTTTTGGCAATAATATCCGGAGGTGGAGCTTGGATGATTTTTTAAGTATATATGACAGAAATAAAAAAATAAAGTGTATGGAAAAATCGCGATCATCTCATGGTACTATTTAAGTCAATTAATAACTTTGCTGACCCACAAGGTGGGATTGGTCTACCGAGTGCTAGAAGAAGAAGATTATATATTCCTCCTTCAACTAATTATCCACTTTTTAGTTATGGAGATGGTGATGATCAAAGATCTTTCTTATCTTTAATTGAAACTAATAGTCATATCACTAATTTAGATGATGATAGTGATACTGCAAGTATAAGTACTACAAGATCTTTACCCCTGTCTTTAAGTTCTGTAAATACAGATCTTGAAAGTGTTAGAAGTTGGTTATTGGAAGAAAGACAAAGACAATATGGAACTGATGATAATGATAATTTACTGGATAGATTACTGAATCACTCTCATGTATCTTCGAAATTTGCTGATTATGAGAATATGCATACAACTTGGTCTACTGAACTCAGAGTTGTATTAAGATATTCTTTACCTTTGGTAATAACTTTTATACTCGAACATTTATTCAGTATTGTCTGTTTAATAGTCGTGGGTCATTTAGGTAAAGATGAATTGGCAGCTGTTTCTTTGGGAAGTATGACAACCACCATTACTTTTGCAGTATTTGAAGGAATAGCAACAGCTTTAGATACTTTATGTCCCCAAGCTTATGGAGCTAAAAATTATGAATTGGTTAGTACTTGTGTACAAAGATGTTTAATGTTCTCTTTAGCCATTTATATCCCCTTTGCGGTGATGTTTTGGAATAGTTCTTTGTTACTTGGTTTCATCATTGATAATGATAGAGTTGCTGAACTTACTGAGCTCTTTTTAAGAATCATTGCTTTTGGTGGTCCCGGATATATCTTTTTCGAAGTTGCAAAAAGGTTCCTTCAAGCTCAAGGAATTTTCGAAGCTGGTACAGGAATTCTATTCATCAGTGCTCCAATAAATATCTTTTTATCATGGTTTTTAGTTTGGGATAAAAGATTTGGTTTGGGATTTATTGGAGCTCCAATTGCAACTATTATAAATTTCTATTTAATGGGGATTTTCTTAGTTATCTATGTGATTGTAATCGATGGTAAAAAATGCTGGTTTGGAATTTCAAGCACCAAAGAATTATTTAGTCAATGGGGCCATTTATCTAAATTAGCAATTCCAGGTATTGTAATGCTTGAAAGTGAATACTTTGCCTATGAAATCATGACTTTAATTGCAAGCTATTTAGGTACAACTGAACTTGCTGCTCAAAGTGCTGTAAGTTCCATAGCGAGTCTTGCATATATGGTACCATTTGCAATTAGTATAGCTGGTTCAACAAGAATTGCTAGTTTTATTGGTGGTGGGAATATTGAAAGTGCTAAAAAAGCCTTAAAAATTACATTATTAATTGGATTAGTTATGGCTACAATGAATTGTTTATTTCTTTTCACATTTAAAAGTCATATTGCTGGATTATTTACATCTGATGAATCAGTTAAATTACTTGCAATTCAATTATTTAGTCCATACGTTTCAATCATCCAAATCTTCGATGGTCTCGCATGTGTTGCAAGTGGTATTTTAAGAGCTGAAGGTCTACAAAAAATCGGAGGCTATATCAATTTCTTCTCATACTATTTATTTGCAATCCCATTAGCAATTGTTTTAAGTGAAGTATTAAATCTTAAATTAATTGGTTTATGGCTTGGAATTGGTGCAGGAATGGTTTTAATTGCTGTAAGTGAAATCTTTGTTATTTCTAATAGTAATTGGGACGATATTGTGTATCATTCAAAACTACTCACTGACTATGAGTCAATTTAGCATCTTAATATACAATTATGTATTCTTTATTTGTTGCAACCAATGTGATCGCGAATTTTCTCCAACGATGATAACTAGATGTACTGTACGAGTAACTAATAGATATCTTCGTACATTTTACAGAGCATATTCTATTAATATAAAACCTGCAAATGAACCTGACCATTTAATTGAACAGGAAAAACTCGAGAATAAATCCATCTCTCATTATTTAAAAGAATATAAAGAATGGTTCCCTAATGATAAAGTGGGAAATTCATTAATTGATTCTTATGAAAGACTACGTACTTTCCCACAAGAAAGAATAAAAATCGGAATTATCTACCATGATAATGATATCCGTAAAAAATCCAAAATCATTGAAAGTATCTTAGCTGATCCTTTAGCGAGTAACAATAAGTTATGGTTCAATCAAATAATGAATAGAGATTTAGGTGATAATAATACTTTTGAATATAGTGATGAAGAATTCAATATCAACGGAAATCATTACCAAGTACCTTCTCCTGTTTTGGGGTCAATCTCGAGACCAAAATATATGATACCAGCAACGAACATAACTTTGAATGATATTATATTATACGAGATCAACAATTTACAAAGTTTTACAAAGTTTAATTCATGCCATTTTTTTGTTTATGTAACTGATAGACTTACATCTACAATCAAATTACCTTCATCAATAAGTGATAGGATTTTGGTTACAATAATTGACAATGACGATTTTACACCTTCTTCAAGTGAATCAACTGAGTTCCCTCGTAGGTCTGATGGATCTGTTCAAATTATCAAAATTGATAGTGCAAAGAGCTTTAGTGGGATTGAAGATTTCTTAATTAATGATACAAAAGCATCGAATAATTATTTACAATCTTTAGTGGATAGTAATATTTTTCAATTTTTGAAAACCATTGGATACAATTTACAAGTCGAACAATTGATGAATTGGAATAACAAAAAACTCTTGAATAGAGTAGCACGTGATGAAATTTCAGTGGAACAACTTGAACTTCTTTACGATAATTTAAAAACTAAAAGTGTTAATAGTTTCAGCTCTGAAATGCATCATGAATTGCAAAACGAATTTATACCCGAGACGAACAAATTTTTCAGTAAAAAATTAAGGTGGTGGAAACTTTACTTTAAAAATGACAATGTTGAATATGATTTGAAAGATTATTTCCAGCAGAATTTTATGCCTAAAAGTATTGAAAATTATAATTTTTTAAGAGGCAAAATCATTTCTGAATTACAGAATCACAGTGGTGGTAAATACCAAGTAAATGCTGCAGATATCAATAATCCACTTATAACAATGAAGAATGAATTGATTAATCAAAAACTTAATCAACAAGTTCAACCAATTGTTGCATCAAGTTTATTCTACGGAATGATATACTATCAATTACCAATATCTATAATATCATTCTTTGCATATCAATACTTTGATTTTACTATTAATGGAGCTGGAGCAATTTTTGGACTTGGAATTGTAATGGGATTCAACCACGTATCAAAAAATTGGGAAACTTTTACCAAACAATGGTTGAAAACACTTTATGAAGATGTTAGAGTTTGTATAGACAGAGATTGTGTGGAGAATGGATTAGTAAAAGAATTAACTACAAGTTATAATGAAGAATTAAAATTAGTTAATACTAAAAAGAGGATATTAAATGGTTTAACCAGATAGAAAATTTTATAGAATATACTTTAATAAATATTCATTATAATATACAAAAGTGGTATGCAAATAAATAGGTCATAATGGTAATCATTAAATTTATAATGAAGGAGGAGGTGCAGAATTTGAATTTGAACTTGATCTTCTTGCTTTAATTTGTTGTTCTAATCTGTCAAATTCTTTAAGGGCAATTTCTTCTTCAGGGTCTAAAATTTGTTCAATATTTTCAACTTCTTCAATATAATGTTTCAACATTGATTCAATACCATGTTTCAAAGTATCTTCACTACTTGAACAAGATTTACAAGCACCTTGTAATTTTAAAAATACTGTACCAGTTTCTTCATCAAAACCTTTATATTCAATATCACCACCATCATCTTGAATGGCAGGTCTAATTCTTGTTTCAATTAATTCTTTGATCATTGAAACAATTTCCAGATCATCCATTTCTTCTTGATTTATTTGTCTTTGAGTTTCATCAATTAACTCTTTTGTAATAACTGGCTCCTTAGATAATAAGAATTTATCCATTAATTCAGTAATTTCAGGTCTTAAATTACTCCAATTTATATGATCTTGTTTGTTTACAGTTAAAAAATCAGGACCTAACATAATGGATTTAACACCTGGGACTTTAAATAATTTTAAAGCTAATGGTGAGTGAATTGCTTGTAATGAATTTGTAAATTCAAAAGTTTTGTTTTCCAAGGGTAAAATTTCTTTATCCATTGAAACAAATTTCAATGCATTTTCATTTGGTGTAGATAATGTTTGAAATGATAATAATCTTCTACCAATATTATTAACTGGTATTCTTCTTGGGAAAAACTTCAACATGATTATTAGTAATTTAAAATTTCAGTGATTTCTCCTCATTATATTTAAATGATATGGTGCACGCCTTCACCTTTTCCAGTCCGGTTCCGAAAAAAACTTGTCATGATTACCTGCACATAAGTAGGTTATCTGGAGCAATGGATGAGTTGACAAATTCTCGTGCTGTGATTGGCTCCGCTCCGGCGGAGCCAGTTGCACTGGGCATAATTTTTTTGGTATGCTCAGTGGTGGCAATAAGGTCAATTAATTTAGTTGTGAAATTATCGGGGTTTATTAATGTCATTCTAAACGGGAGATTTAACTGACTAACTTCTATTAGAGATGTATACCTTAAAAATTAACCGAAATTTAATTATCACGGACTATAATCACCTTTCGGACTTTTCTTTCCAGATTTTAACCGCTGTGAGAAATGTTGAGAGCACTTACTGAAATAATATTTACATTCTGTTCATATATACAATTTAATTTAAACAAAATCACCTCTATTAATCTTAGATTTATCACATAATTGACGGAAAATACTATCTTCATTATCAAATAAATTAATTGGTGAATCAAACTCCTCAACTTCACCTTTTTCAAGCACCAATATCTTATCGTAATTTATAATTGTCCTCAATCTGTGTGCAATACACAAAATTGTACAATCTCTAAATTCATTTGCAATTGCCTTTTGAATTCTAGCATCTGTTTCATAATCAACTGATGATGTGGCTTCATCTAAAACCAAAATTTTAGTATCTCTTGCTAATGCTCTAGCAAATGAAATCAATTGCTTCTCTCCCGTTGAAAAATTATCACCATCATTATCAACTTCTGCATCTAAACTGAATTTGGATTTTTCTTCTTTATCATTAACTAGACCTGCTCTTCTTAATGAATTTAAAAGCACTTCATCATTCATCTCATTAAACGGATCCAAATTCTTCCTAATGGTCCCCTTTAATAATACTGATTCTTGAGGAATAATTGATATTTTAGACCTTAAATCGGCTAATCCTAATTGTGAAATATCAACTCCATCAATAGTTATTTTACCTTGACTTAATTCAGTCAACCTGAATAATGTACTGATGATTGTAGATTTTCCAGCACCAGTTCTACCACAAATTCCAATCTTTTCATTAGAATTGATCGTCACATTAACGTTTCTTAATACTTCAGGTAATCCTTCTCTGTATCTCATAGAAACATCTTCGAATTTAATTTCACCTCTACTCGGCCATTCGGGGCTTGGTTTTGTTTCAGCAATATAACGTGGTGGTTCTTGTGGTAATTCACTTGCAAATTCATTAACTCTTTCTACCGATGTCATATCATTTTCAACTAAAGCTCCAAATCTAAGACATAAAGCAAGGAATGCTGGAATTGGCATCACATATGAAACAACTAAACCAGCAGATGCAGGACTAATATTAAATGCTCTCACCACACATAAAATCACCACCAAGAAAACATAAGCCATACAAATAATACTGACGAAAAAAGCTACCCATCTTTGAACACCATTAACCATTAAAGCTGCTTCATTGGTTTTATTCAATAAGAAATCATTATTGGATAAAAAGTTATCAATTGAACCAAAAGATCTAATTGTATCAAGACCATTTAAACTTTCAGAAAAGTTATTCAAAACTTTTGAACGTTGAGTTGATTCAAGTCTTTTCAACTCTCTTGATGATGCTTGATATAAACTTCCCATAAAAACGAAAACAAATAGAATAAATGGGATAGCTATAGCCAACCAAGGTAAATAAATAATGTTTAAAACAAGCACACCAATCATATTACCAAACATATAAATAGCAATTCTGGAATTTTCAACTAAATCATTATCTAAAGCATCTGTATCCTTTGTGAATCTATTAATGATTCTACCAGTAGGTGTGATATCAATATAACTAATTGGAACATGTAAGATAGATTTTGCTGCTTCAATATTTAATATCTTAGATGCTTTAACAACTAATTGAACAATGAATGTAAACTCTACCACACATAATAAAATACTGGCTATTGATATTAAAATGAAAATTCCGATATAAAACCCATCAGATCTACCATTGAATTTATTCTCTGTCCAGAAAGCTAACCAAACATTGGCAAAAAATGTTGCAAAAGTTGCAATTGCTGCTGAAAATAATAAAAGTGCAAGATAAATTGATGTAGGACATTTACCTGATCCTAAACTGAATAATCTTCCGTAAACCCTCCAAGAAACCGAATTTTGTTTACTGATTTCATCATTAATCAATTTCCCGTCAACAGTTTCCAATTTCTTTTCATTAAGTTCAATACTTGGTTCACTAGATTCTTCAAACTTTTCAATAGTACTCTCAATATCAGCTTCTTCCTTTAATGTTGATTCTTCAGCCTTAACAAAATGACTACCATCTTTCAATAGCATCAAATTTTTAAACTCTTCATTGGTCTTAGTTAATTCGTCAACAGAACCCTGATCAATACTTCCATCTTTATTGACAAAGATAATTCTGTCAGCGTGGCTCAAAAAAGAAAGCTGGTGAGTTGCCAAAATTCTTGTTTTCCCATCCAATATTCCGAGGAAACATTTTTCCATAATGTGACCACCAACTTTAGCATCAACAGCTGAAAGAACATCATCAAGTAAATAAATATCTCTATCGGCATAAACGGCACGAGCTAAATTAAGTCTAGCCTTTTGACCTCCAGATAATGTTACTCCCTTTTCACCCACTTCAGTTTGATCACCAGCGGGTAAAATATCAAGATCAGATTCAAGACCACATGCATGAACACAATCCGTATACTTTTCAGTATTGAACTGAGATCCAAAAGTAATGTTATCGATAATTGTAGCATTTTGCACCCAAGGGGTAGCACATAATAAACTATCACCTCTAACATTTAAATTTCCATTCTTCCTTTTCATTGTACCAGCCATTGCATGAAGAAGTGATGATTTCCCTGACCCAATTAAACCAACTATCATGACAAATTCTCCTCTTTGTATGTCAATATTCACGTCTTGTAACAGGAAAACAGTCTTAGGCGGTTCATATTTAGGAGGATTTAGTTTCAATTCTTTCTTCCTCTGTTTCATTCTCTTCTTCTTCTCTTTTCTAACTTCAGCACTGTCTGATTCCAAAATCTTATCTTCTTCTCCATCATCGATATCAGGAAACAGTTCCCAAATAAACTCACCATTTACAATTTTTAAAACAGATTGATCAGGGTCAGATTTGTCTGGTAATTCATCACTGAAAACAGAATAAGGATCCAAAGCTATATCTTCTGAAGCCATAAATTTAAGTAATCTTTTTGAAGAAACAAACATATCAATCACAGTACCCAAAGAAACAGGAATACTAATAAATACTTCACTGACATTTGAAATAATATTCACAGAAGCAAAAACATTTGCAGCAGTCGTTCTTCCCTTATCAACTAAAAATAAAGTAATAAATGAAAGTAATGTTGCAATTGGCAGAATTCCAAGAGCTAAACCAAAAACCATATTCCTGTAATTTTGTAACTTTATAATATTCTTACTCTCTTTGAATCTAGCATCAATTACACTTTTCAAATATGGAGATTCCCAAGAATAAAATTTCAATACCTTTAAGTTATTGATTATTTCCTTAATAACTGACACTCTTACATCTGTTGATTTCAAAGATATCGATCTATACTTTATCATTCCACCGATAAAACTAGACATCAAAAAAATCATTAAAAACATCGTGCCAATAGCCACAGCTGCTGCCACTCTAAGATTAACAGCTAATAAAACGATTGAAATAATCATGATGCATGGTACTGAAAAGAGGTGTGCAAGTTCTACCACACCTCTTTCCATCTTAGCTAAATCACTTCCCACCATTGAAGTCAATTTAGCAGGAGTAAAATCATGTCTACTTCTAGCATCTGCGTGGAATGCTTTTGTTAAAAGTGTTTTGGTTAAAATTGCAACAAATTGTGTTCCACAAAGACTTGCATAGTAGTAGTAAAGATTTATAGTCACATAATTGAAAAGCAAAAGTATCACTGTACCAAAAACATATCCAATTCCTCTTCCAATGGGAGTTTCTGGTGCATAAGCTTTAAGGGTAACGAATTCAATTAATTTTTTTGTAAGTAATGGAGTTAATGATGAACATGCTTGAGATGCAACCACGAAAATGAAAGCAGCTGAATATTTATATTTAAAAGTCCACAAAAATGATTTTACCATTACCATTAATGGAATTGTATATTCTTGATCTGAATCTGACTTTTCATATTCAATTCTTGCCTTTGATTCAAATTTTTTGAAATTGGTGATAAAAATTTCATATAGTTGTTCAACTTTCATTTCTGGAGTTAAAAAGAAAAGATCTTCCGGTTTAAGTGTTCTAATATATCCAACTTTAATTAAATCAAACATCCATGAAAATGATATATTCTTAAGTGAAGTACGAGATGGGAACGGTTTACGTTCATCATCATATGGAATTGGTGGAACAGTTTTGGGAGCGAGAAATGAAAATATTCTCTTTTGTCTAACAATCCCACTCCCTAAGCTTTCTTCGCTTGTTGAATCTGACATGTTTAATTTAATATTGTGGGATCATTGCCTTTATATAAAATACTTTGAACGGCCATGCGGACTATTTCCGCATCATCAGTAAATCCGCTCTAGGATTTATCTCCGCTCCGCTCGTTTGTTTTTACACGACAAGGGAGTTCCAAATCCATCCTAGGTTTGATGGTTTTCCGCTCTATTTGAAACATAGGATTTTTTTCGTTCAAAGGTTTATTGTTTTTGTTCATAGATTTATTGATACGTAATTTGCACTCAGTGATAGCTCTCAAATGTACTTATCTCCGCTGATACGACGCCTTCGTGCCGCAGACGGCTGCGAAAAAAGCCACTGTATTATTTCATCATTGATAATCCAACCTTATCATTAAACCACCTCTTACGTAATCCCTGTAGAATATTTAAAACTTCAAAAGGCTCTAAAATATTTAAATTTAAAGTCTTGTTATCTCAAGACTCAATACTCACGGAGGAAACTCCGCTAACATTTTCTACGATTACTATTTCGTAATTTATTTATCATACGTCGTAACTATAATCCAAAAACTCCTGCATCTTCTGAGTAGGTCAAGTTTTTTCCTCCACCTACAAGTGCAAAGGATTCATTGGTCAATCCATTATTGGTAAAATTAACTGGAGGATAGTATGGTTCTTCTGGCACAAAAGTTTTGCCATCCCAGCAGTATTCTTTAAAGCATTTTTTACAGTCATCTGAAGGTTCAATTCCATTTCTTTCTTGTTCTCTTTTAATTAAAGCACATCCAACACATTTTGGCCACTCTTCGTCAATTGTACCGTTAAGTCTTGAAACAGTTTCGAATCCATTTCTAATCATTCCCTTTTTCTCTTGATCTGTATAAGAAAGCTTATACAAAGAAGTATTCGAATAAAAACTAAATGGCCGGTTTGCAATATAAATCACAATTGGAGGAACAACATCGTCTTTAACTAAATCAGTCAAGTTTTTGGCATCACATCCAAAAAATGTAGGTTTTGCAGTCAAATTATTATGGAGAAAAGTCTCAGTATTAGGAATATATGGTACAACTAATGATTTACCTTGACTAGTAAATTGTCTTTCATAAGCAGCTATCAAAGGTCTCCCACTTGGCCAATTATCATTATTATCCATTGCTACCACGGTATCAATTTTTCTATGGGTAGTCAATAAAGAAGCAAGAGCTAAAGTTTCATTAGCTAATCCTCCATCCATTAAGTAAAGAGTATCACTTTCTGTAATTGAATTTGATCCAGCATACTCAGAGTCTTTAAATGGATTCGGACTATATTGGGCAATGTCTAATTGATTATCTGATAAATAATCAAGAAAATTACCCAAAACCCATTTGAGAGCCCAATTAACAGAACATGTTGGACAAGCAAGTGAGTTTAAAAATGAATTAAATAATGATGATGAAGTTCCAAGAACATACCCTGCATTATCAAACCCGGTTACACATTTATCTTGGGGTTTCCCATTAGTTAAATTGGTACCCAAATATTTTGTATCAGTAAAAGTATTAACTGAGGGATCAAAACTACCCATTTCAAAAGGGTTAAACTCGAAAACTGTTGAGTTCAAATAATATGTTATTACATCTGGTTTCCTTCCAATAGCTGTAAACAATGGGAAAGGCATTTCTTGATTCTTAAAAACCAGATATTCTCTTAAATCTGAAAAAGAAGTTTCAGTTCCATATTGATCATCTCCTTTAGTAAACAATTGGTATGCTAAACCACGAGACCAAGGATCAGTCACGGTGATGGGGAATCCAGCATCTTTTTTTCTTTCCAAGTCATATTTAATTCCTATTTTATCAGCTTTATCAACAACCCAGTTATTCAAGTGTTCAATAAATCCACTAAAACTATTAAAAAGTACAGGAAATGCAATTGACCATAATCCTTTTGTATCGAGTAATTGACGAGATTCAGTCAAATTCCAAAGATCATAAGGATTATCAAACACCACTTCATCAATACTTGAAAAATTATTCATAGCTAAAGATCCAACAAGCCATGATCCTCCAGATAATGCACTAATGTAATTTGCAGATTGTAAAACACCTCCAAGAGCCAATTCTGAATCTTCAGTTCGATTATCTAATCCAGCTAATTGACCTGCTCCAGCAAGCATTGCCCTATAACCACCACCACTAATTGCAATTGCAACATTAATATTGGAGGTATTTAATTTTGAATGATTAATGTCTACCCGATCCAAATACTCAACGAGAGACTTTGAAGTTTTTTTCCTTCGTTTTTGAATCCATTCAGATTCTTTTTCAGATATTGAATTTGCTTCTCTTATAAAGGATGTAATATTAGGGCATTGAACTGATTGTGGAGCAAAATTATTAGCTTCAGCAACCACAAATATAGTCCATATAAGAGGTAGAGTTAATATAAACCTCATTGTTGGGGATTAAAGATTTTGAGTGGTTTATATACTTCGTATACAAATAGAGCAGGTATTGTTTGATATGCATCGGAGAATTTCCCGATGTAAAATTACCTTTTTTGGAAAAGATTATATTGTCTCGCACTAAACAATAAAGGATTTTAAAATGATGTAGCTAAGGTGACGAGAGTTGTTAAGAGCATTGAATACAATTGAATACTCAACAAAATATTGGGAATAAATATAATGAATAAATAAATAATAAAATACTAGTCATGTTTCTTTATAATTTCAGAAAGTAATCCATTGACTTCAAATGGATTATCAATATATAAATTATGCCCTCCTTCGCTCACGGTATAAAATTTAGACAATTCTTTACCAGACAGCTCATTGATATAATCAACCAATTTTTTACCTGCTTCAGCATTCATAAAATCGTATTGTCCGTAAAGAAAATGAGCTTTGAAATTTTCATTCCATTTTCTCTTCCCAAGGAATTCCTCAACTTTATCATAAATAGGATGCTTACTGACGGTGCTGGGAGTTAAAAGATTCTTGATATAAATATCCGAAACTGTTCCGTTAGTGATTGAATTGTAAAGGTATTCAATGATTAAATGACACTCTTCGTTTGTTCCGTAGTTCAAATCATTATTACTCTTGAATACGGCTTCAGGTCCTCCATTTTTATGGATAAGTTTATTGATCTTAAATAGTTTGGAGTACCACATATCGTAGTATTTAGAAACCCCCCATGGTCCCATAAACTTAAGTAATCTAGGTAAATATGCCTGATAATGATACCAATTCTTGACGGTTTTATGAGGAAGTATGGGGATTCTTGTCAAGAAATTGTGCTCAATAGGATCAATTGAAGGCTTCACCTTTTCAGGGTCGTCAAATTTCAATGGGTGGGTAATTGCGTGAATATGTCTTTCAACACCTACTGGTGATAAAAGTATCAAATTTTTTAAATTATCAGGATACTTAACACTGTAAGAAGCAGACCAGTAGCCTCCATACGAATGTCCCACCAAGTAGTCGATTTGATCGATATTAGACATATGTCTCCAGTTATCTATGGCATCAACGTAATATTTTTCAATTTCTTCAAGAATTGGAGTGAACGTTTCCTGATACTCTTTGAACTCATCTACATCAACTTTGAATGAATTAACAAGCTTATAGTACTTGTTATACAATTTTTTAGGATCAGTAGGTTCAGGATCGTCTAACTTAACTTCAGGGCACTTTTTAACTTTCCAATGGCTGATTAATTCAGAATTGATCTTCGGGTTTGAAGATAAACCAAATGAAATGTTATCGAGAAAATGAACCTTATAGTTATAATTCAAGTCTTTAAGCTGGTTTACAAACTGGAAATTTCTGGCAAAACATCCCAAAGATGCACCATAGCCGTGGATAAACGCAATATGTTTTGTAGGTTTAGAGGGATCATTGATGATTTCGAAACTCACCTCGTTTATGTGATCCCCATTTCTGTTTATCACCACTTTTTCATTCTTGATACTGACATTTTGATTCTCTGGGTGGTTTGGATTGAACATCAATTCAACTAGCTCATCTTGCACTTGCTTTAACCTATTAGGTTTGAGTGAATTCGCCCAAATTTTAGCCAAATCAGTGAAAGGGAGTTTTACATGCTTTGAAGGTTTGTATGTTGCTGGGACTTTGAACCCTCTTGAGAATGCTAGAGTTTTCAACGACGACCTGAACATTAGTGAGCGTGATTTTTTGCTGCAAATTACCCAGTAGAAATCCGCGGTCAATTACTATGATAGCTGTAATACTGAACGCTATTTATTTATAATATACACCAAGCTAACTTCTACTTGAACTTCTACTTGAAGTATAGCTTAAATTTTTTTCGAAACCTTGTCTTACTATATGGCCTTGTAATTCTTCTTCGAAATCTTCAACATCTTGCCATTCTTCAGCCCATCCTTTTTCAAATGGCTTATATGGAGGAGTACCAGGAATTGGACTTAAAGAGCATAGAACAGCGTAAACCAAGAATGCTGAAATAAATCCCATGAAGAAATTCAAATTATAAACTTTTTCAGCTCCATCTGGAACTTTATGAGTTTCTGTTGCCCCAACAAACCCAACAATATTAGGCAAGATACCACAAATATAAGCCACATAAGCTCTCCAATTACACCCGATTCTATTATATAAGTAAAAGGACCTGCTTTCTGGTTTTTCGGGTGCATGTAATGAATATAAGTGAGTTAATTTCAAGAAACCTCTTCTGATATAGTAATAATCACAAGCAACAACACCAGCAATTGATGATAAGAATACAGAATATGCTGATAAGTATGTGGTGAACATACTTGCACTTGAATTTAATTTCCATGGATTAATTGCAAGAGCTAAAGCTGCACAAATATATCCACCTCTTCTAATATTGATATATCTAGGAACTAATGCTGTTACATCAGTACCAAAACTGATTGAATTAGCACAAATATTAGTACCTAATTGAGCAATTGCAAATGCTAAACCCAAAAAGAAAACTCCAGCTCTATTACCTGAAGTAAAGCTATCCAAAAATTTAGCCAAAACTTCAATTGGATTCCAAATTGCTTCATCGTACATTGAACTTGAAGCTGAACTTACCAAAATACCAATCAATGAAGTCAATGAAAAACATAATGGAATGCTAACGGTATAAACCACATATTTTAATGAAAATGAAGGTTTATCAGCAAATCTTGAAAAGTCTGGAGCATTCACAATAAGAGTAGCAAAATTTGCCAAAGCATTCATAGTTGATTTAACAAAAGCCCAAGCAAGTTTACTTCCTTCAACTTTAGCTGGTTTATGAACCACAGGTCCAATACCACCCGCTTTAACGATAGTCCAAACAAGGAATAGTACTCCTGCAATTGGAGTGACGTAAGCTTTAAAAGTGAAAAGATGTCTTATTTGGTGAGGAGGAAACCAAATTGCTGGTAAAGAAAAAAGCCAAAATAAAAAGAATCCAATAAACTGGAAACTAGTATATTCACCACTTATATGATCAGGGATTCTCTCATTTAAGTCATTACCAAAAATTGACATTAACATTACTTCAACACATGGACCAGCAATTGCACATTGAACACCATACCAAACACAACTCATCACCACTCTATTAAAAATTGGCCATAAAGATCCATAAATTCCAAATGATGATCTAACAGCAACTGGGAATGAGATATGATACATTATACCAACTCTGGAGCCGATCGATACAAATATCCCACATAAAAAATAACCTAACCAAACGGAAATCCATGTTTGCCACCAGTTCATTTGTTGAACCCCAGTTGCAGCAATTTGCCATGTACTGATATTGAAGGAATCCGCAATCCAAAAAAATACAAAATTATACCAAGACCAAGTTCTTCTTTTTTGTTCAACAGGTTTAAGATCGTAATTTACCAAAAACATTTGTGAAGTAGTTAAATCACCTTTCTCTTGAACTTCAAGTTTCCTTGAAAGTTTTGCCCAAAATCCTTGATTCTCTTCAAATTCAGAGATTTCTCCCTCTATTGAATCACCATCTTTAACTATAATTTGATTTTTACCCTTAGTAAGGGGAGGTTGTTTTTCTGTATCAGTTTCACTCAAACTCATGATAATTCCATTTTTTTGCAATCTCCATCTTTTATATTTGACCCTCACTGATAAGGCTGCGATAAAAATAATAAAAAAACGGCAATGATATCGATAAAATCCTGCATACCTCGAGAGTTTTTTTTTATTGAATTTTCAACAGGAGTGGAGTATACTTGTAACCCAGTACGATTGTATTACATTCAACATTGAGAGGGGAATAAACTAAATCATTTTAATTTAAAGATCCAAGATTTTATGTCTCGCTCTAACCCGGTCGTCGTTATCTCACGCGATTAGCTCTTATCGCTAGCCAGTAATTAGCAAGGTGACTCTCGTTGAAGTTTTGACTCTCTCTTAGGGACTTGCTAATTTATATATAATTTCGCAAGTTAAGACATTCCTTTTTGGGAATGACGTTCTTGATAAGTTTTATTTGATTAGTTGTTATTTGATAAGTTATCATTGCTGATATTGGTTCCAGGCTGCAAACCATTTCTTAACTAAATTAAAAGTAACAATATCCCAATGAAATTAATCCCACGATTAGTTCCTGCATTAGATGATATTTCTTCGTAATCTGAAAACCACTCGGGAACAATTAAATCACTATGAAGTTTCTCTCCATCATCTGGACCTGTTGTAGACAAGAAATTGAATGCTGTAGTCGTCGCATCTGGTAAAGTTTTGATATCCACCTGCACTTTTGTGTACCATGATTCGGAGTAGGAATATGGTGTATCTGGTACATCTGACATTTTAAGATGTGTGAGCAGGCTTACTTGCTTATATGATTTATCATCAGTTAATAATGCATTAATTAACGGAGAGAGAAGTAATACAGATATTATCATGGTCTAATTGATATAAGGGTTAAAGTCCATTTGTATTATAAATTGGAGGCTAAAAAACAAGTTTATTATATCGAATATTTGTCAAAATTACAGAAAGTAAACAAAGGCGACACATTGCATTTGGTGAGGCAATCCATAATACTCCATTGAAACAAGTGATCCTATGCCAATCTCTATACTAATGAACATTAGCAAAACTATAACACACATGCTAGCCCTACAACTCCAATGTTTGGCTTTCTAATTTAGGAATTTCCAGTTCAAAATTTACCTTTCCATTCAAATTTAACTTTCCGTTTAGATTTTACTTTCCCAATCAAATTTTGCACCCACCTCATTTTTAAATTCTAAGGCCCGCATTTTGATCGCGATAGCTCGTGCGCTATGAGCTCACTAGAGATAAATGTACCACCAACTCCCGACCTAATTACGTACATTTTCCCTGATTTCACGGCTGTAAAATACTTCCAACGTGAATTCGAACATCATAATGAATTTCATTTAATCGAGTATACAAAAACAAGCGGATTTGATATCTACTTAGTAGAACAATGGATCAATAATAGAAACATCGGTTCCATCATTTCAACTTATACCGGTAATGCTAGCAGTAATGTTAGTGTGGTAAAGTTCACAACAGCTAAGAAACCATCTAAATATTATCCTGTGAAATTTCAGGAGTATTTGAATGAACTTGTGACTAATCATGCTAAATTGAAGCAAATGAACTTAGAAGGTGATTTAATTTTTGAAGGTAACGAATCTGGAAATGAAGAGTATTTGTTCATTACAAATATAACGTCTCTTCCTTCACATTTAAGCTTAATTCCAATTCCAGGTGGTGATTTAAGAACTGTTCAAGATGATTTCATTGTTAACTCCAATCTTAAAAAATTAAGATGTAGTGGGAGATCTATTTCGTTAGTAACTCCTAAAATATCCGATGCTAATGAAGATAAATTCAGACAAATGTACCGAATTTTCAATTTAAATATCCCCATAAAATTTGCTGTTAAAGAATTAATCAATATAATCCAAACGTGTTTATTCTATTTTGACCTTTTAGAAGTACGATACTGTGATGGGCTTTTATGTAACAAAACAGAAGAGGCTATTATGAATTGGTGGAATCTAATTGGTCTTCCTCATTACAATATAAAGCCAAATCACAGTACAGAAATTCTTCCTTCCAGAACTGTTTCTGCTATTATTGGGCTTCTTCTTGGTATCAAAATTAGACTTCAGATCTTTGGAGGCTGTGATGTTCCAAAAGACCCATTTGATTTCGAAAATTTCATGATCTCTATCGGAGAGTTTCAGAAACAAGTAAAGATTGAAAAGAGAAGAAAATTGGATATAGAAACAATCAACAAGCTTATTTACGTTACAAATGATAAATTCGATCTGGAAGTAAGAGATGAAGATTATGGCTCAGCTTCTACCCAAGTTAAAAAGAATAAAAGTTATACCAAAGAATTTAGAAAATTAACCAGTGTGGTTAAAAATACAGTTCAGGATAGAATCTATACTATGAATCGATCTGAAGATGGTGTTTTCACCGAATCCACTCCAAATAAAACATCTACGAGATTAAGAGACCGTCTTGTCAAATTTGGTGAAGCTACAAGTGCAGCAGATGTAGAAACATTGAATCTTGAAGTTCTTGTACCACTTGTTGTTGGTAGAACTTTGAGGAGATTATGGTTTGGTCTTGGTGACAAAACTGATGAATTAGATCCAAGTGTGAGTCCCAGGCCTTTAAGGAATGATTTATCAGAAAGTCCACGTCATTTGAAAAGTCCTGGTAGTCCAACTCCTCCTCATCATCATCATCATCATTCACACCATAGACCTCATAAACAAAACATTAAACTCTATAAATTTGTGAGTCTTCGAGATGCAGTTTCGAATACCCAAAAGATCTACTATGAATCGTCTAAATATTCAAAAGGGTTGAACAGAATGAAACTTGGATTACAGAAAAACTTGCTTCTTTATCAACAGAAGAAACTTTATCCTGCACCGTCAATGACAAGATCCAATACCCAAAAGTTTGATCCAAATCTCAGTAATGGACTCTCTACTGTTGATGCTCTTTTAAAGATCCCGGCGGATACTGGTGATAAAAATGAAGAGAAAAAACTCACCAAATCCAAGAGTTCGAAATCACTCCACCATTCTGTTGTAACCCAATTCACTGGGTGTCTTAATAGAAGAAATTCATATCCTTTTACTATAGGTGAAAGCAACCTAAATCTTCTTCAATGGGCATTTGAAGGTGAAGATACTGGGCAACAGTTTCGTATCAAGAGGTCAAATAGTGTATCGATGCTTGAGAATTATTCCTCTGATTTAGTAACCTTGAGAAGCACTTCTAAAAGGTATCTTGAAGATATGAGATACTTGATTGAGTTGGACAAATTAAAGAAAGATATCAACACCAAAGAATCAGAATTCAGTTCAAGTATAGTCGAGAAAAAACACAAGGCCCTTAGTGAAGATTTACAGACGCTCAAAGCTAATCATAAACAATTCAATATGAGTAAGAATAAAATCATTAGTAATGATTATACACATGCTATTGAGGTGAATACCAAGTCATTATCTACCAGTATTGATAGACTTGTTTACGAATCAAGAATTATCATCAAGCGAATCAACGAACTAGAACAAAACACCAAGCTGATGAAATCTAAATTATACGATCAAAATTACAGTAAGCTTAGTGATATGATAAATGACTTAATTTACCTGAACCGATTCCATAGAGTTTTCAGCGATAAAGATGAAAGAAAAGAGATTATTCTCAAATTAACAAACAACGAAGACATTTTTGATGCTGTTGAAGCAGAAAGAGCCAAAGAACAAACCACCAGTATATTTAGATTGATTGTGATGTTTGTGTGGGAAATGATAATGTTCATATTCCAGTTATTCAGATTCGATAGGTCTAAAATGAATCTCGATAGAATTAGAGAAGTATGGAGAAAATTGGACCCTAACAGAAAGTATATCAATAGAGCTTATCAGTTTGTTGGACATGAACCTGCTGGAGGTAGTTTAAGTTCTCGGGGTTCTAGAGGTTCTAGAGGTTCACTTTACAGTATAAAAAGTGAACAAAAGATTATTGATTAGTCTAAATATAATTGTCATGATTCGTTTTATTCGTTAATTAACTTATTAAATACACTATTTAATTCACCCACCAAATCTTTAAGTTTTTCTTCGTATTCTTTTGAAGTCATAGTTTCATAATTAACTTCAAGCTTATGCTGTAAATCGAGAATAGACTCTTCTACATGCAGAATGGCTTCACCCATTAACTTGTTATTCTTGCGTAGACTCAAAACGACAGGTGATACAAATCCCTTTATATAATGGTCAATTCGTTGATTAACTACCTGATAATCCTCTTTTAGTATAGTAGGTTTATTCTCCAAATATTCTTTAACACTAATGATCATTTCTGAGTTATGAGTGATTAGTTCGAGTATCTTTTCTTTAAAGAAATCTTGTTGCTGAATATCCATGACCAATTGCAATCTTTGGTGTTCAAGATTCATAATGATCTGTTGCTCAGTAGATTCAGGCAAAGGCTCAGTAGGTTTGTACTTTTTCACATCTTTTAAAAAAATTGATAATTCCAGTTCAGGTACCAAACTTCGAGTCAAAGATTCCAATTTTTCAGTTCTAACATTTGTATCTTGAAGTTCATTCAAAACATTCTGAATTAAACCATTAAGTTTCACACTCGTATCAGCAAAATCATCCATAACGCGCGGATAAAAATTTGATCGAATTTGAACAACAAGTCGAGAATCAACCAATTCATAGACAATAAAATAAAAGAATGGTAACAATTGGGAATGCACATGATGATTTGATTCATGATGCCGTATTGGATTATTATGGTAAAAGATTAGCTACATGTTCATCAGATAAAACTATTAAATTATTTGATATCGAAGGAGAATCTCATAAATTAGTCGAAACTTTAATTGGACACGAAGGTCCAGTTTGGCAAGTTGCATGGGCTCACCCAAAATTTGGATCAATTTTAGCATCATGTTCTTACGATGGTAAAGCATTAATTTGGAAAGAACAACCTGAAACAAGACAATGGTCAATTATAGCAGAACATAAAGTTCATCAAGCTAGTGTAAATTCTGTTAGTTGGGCTCCTCATGAATTAGGTGCTGTTTTATTATGTACATCTTCTGATGGGAAAGTTTCAATCATTGATTTTAATGATGATGGTACCACTTCACATGTTATATTTGATGCTCATGCTATAGGAGTTAATTCTGCTTCTTGGGCACCAATTGTAACTTCAAATTCAAATTCAAATTCAAAAAATTTAGAAAGAAGATTTGTTACTTGTGGATCAGATAATTTAGCCAAAATTTGGAAATTCAACTCAAAAGAAAATAGATATGTTGAAGAATCAAGATTAGAAGGTCATACTGATTGGGTTCGTGATGTTGCATGGTCACCATCAATTTTAATTCGTTCATATATTGCTACAGCATCACAAGATCGTAGTGTTTTAATTTGGTCACAAGATAAAAATGGTAAATGGCAAAAACAACTTTTAACTGATGAAAAATTCCCTGATGTTTGTTGGAGATGTTCATGGTCATTATCTGGTAATATATTAGCAGTAAGTGGTGGTGATAATAAAGTAAGTTTATGGAAAGAAAATTTACAAGGAAAATGGGAATCAGCTGGTGAAGTTGACCAATGAATTTTATGATTAATTAACTAGTTAGATATATTAATTTTATTTACTATAATTGATTAATAGTTTCTTTAATGATTTTTTCAACATCTTTTGATGCTTCATTAGCTGCTTCAAGAACCTCTTTATGATTAGCCATACCTTCTTCTAAATTAACTGGAGTTTCAACTAATGCACTTGGTGGAACTTCTGCTACTGCTACATTTGTAATTAACGATAAAGCTAATACTTTTAATCCTCCATGACGAGCAACAACTACTTCTGGAACTGTAGACATTCCTACTGCGTCACCACCTAAAGTTCTAATCATTCTAACTTCAGCTCTAGTTTCATAAGTTGGACCTGCTGCGAAAAAGTAAGTACCTTCATGAACAGTTCTTTCAATTCCTAATTTCTTCTTTGATTCGAAAAAGAGCTTTCTCAATTCAAAATCGTAAGCATCACTTAATGGTAAAAATCTTGGACCAGGTTCAAGATTTGGACCTCTTAAAGGATTAAATCCTGCAAAACCAGGGAAATTAATGTGATCACTAATAAGCATCAAATCACCAACTTTAAATCCTTCTTTAACACCTCCTGCAGCATTAGTTACAACAACAGTTTTTATACCAATATTTTCAGCCAATCTAATGGGGAAAGTTGTATCTTGGAAAGAGTAACCTTCATAGAAATGTAATCTTCCAACCATACACATAACAGGCACTTTATTATCACCAATTAATCCAAAAACTAATTTACCTGCGTGGCCAGCAACCGTTGAAGATTTAAACCCTGGGATGTCTTCATATTTCAATTCGACTTTTGGTTCTTGTAAAATATTAACGATTCCACCTAAACCCGAACCACAGATTATCATGACTCTAGGCTTGGATAATTCATCAGAGAGTGAAGATTTGATGAACTCTCCGGCTTTGTTGATGGTAGCAGTGTACTCTTTGGTATCGAAGGACATGTTGAGATGCGAAATTGATGCAAAATTTCGAGGTATAAAATATAAAGGTACATACAAAGCAATATAGTCTCTAGTGTGTTCTGATCCTCTTGTGACTTTTACGTATATGTCTTGAAGTCATTTATAACTTGTTTTGCAATTTTAGTGGAAAACCTTCGCCTCTTTTTCCCAGACTTCGAAACACTGTAGCATCGAGGGTGTGAAGCAGGGTTCTTTGGGGTCTCTATTCAATTCTGGATTATTCAATTCTGGAATGCTTCCAATTGTATTTAAAATTGAACAGTAGTTTGTGAATACAAATCCTCTGTCGTCTATGAACATGTTCTTATATTGACAGCTCATATATTCCAACCCCGATTTCGTTTCTTTGAACTTCTCCCGAGCTATTAGTTGTTTCAATCCTTTTCCGAAGTCTTCCTGGGTTTCTAGTTTTTGACATAATTTGTTCATGATAATAGTCAATCCTGAAGTAACATTCAATGGATCTTTTGATTTTGACTTCTTTGACCTCTTTCGTTTGAGTCTCTTTGCGTTGGTTTCCTATTTGTGCTTCCAGAATGAACAATTTAGCAGGAGTAGGAATTCAAAATGTTTATCTGTGTTTTGCTGTGTGTGCTGTAACTTTCAATCTTTTCGTGAAGCTTCAAGTGATGATTTTACCACCCATTGATATTCATACGAGCTTCATGGCCTCACGTTTGTAATCACAATTGCAACTCAATTAAAAGCACACATCAAACACTTCAGCTACTACCTCCGAAATAGAGTCCCTATAACTTATGATACCTTTAAACATTTTTTTCTTTTAAAAAAGTTTGTGCATACATTCCATGCTCTTTTTGAATTTTTCTGATCTCTTTAGATCGTAAAACAATTTACGATGCTTCAACTGTGGGCTACGCATATAATCCTTATACCAGCTGCAATTTTCCTCAGCCATCACTTGATCGTAATCAATATCCAATGTGTCTTCTTTGGCCATTCATCTGCTCTGGTGAAACTATTGATGATACTTTTGTATGATTTTGCATCCATTAAATGAACTTTTCCTATTAAAGCAAGCATCAAAGCAACGGGAGAAGAAAGACTATTGTTTCCTTAATATGTAGATAGTGCTTGAATTTAATACATAACTACATCAGTTTGGTTATTTTTTTATTTTCCTTGTGAAAAGAATAAGTGAAGCATGTTATCTCCAAGATAACCTATTGATCATTTCATAATAATCTGGAACGTAATAATTTGATTGATAACCTTGGGGTATTTCCTGCTGTAATTGAGCTCAGAGTGATTTATATTCATCTTAAAAATTCCAGTGTAACCCCCTCTTTCAATGAAATGCATTATCCAAGAACCAAAATAAGATCGTTTTTCCAATGATGATGTTTCCGAATTCTTGGGATTTCAAGCAATCTGAATCAGATATAAATGTAAGAATTGTTTTCTATTGATTAAGGAAGCTCCTACAAGAAGTATCCTCTTGAGAGCATAAACTATCACCAAAAAATAAAGAGCTCATGTTTTAACAAAAAAGGATAGTACATCTCAGCCGTTTTCCTAAAATTCTGTTCTTTCTTAAACGCTTCAGGTGACATGTCTTCCTGGATCTGTTTCCGAATTACCATTAAGTCCCAAATTTTTGTTAACTTGAGGTACTGATGCTGGGTTGTAAACCATCAACTCTATTAGAGATTTCCAATATTTTTTTGCAAACGGCCTTTGTACGGGAAAGCTGATCTCCAAAGTCAACTCATTCTCTACTAGCTCATGAAATTTGTTCAAACTACCATCAGAAGTTTGCTGTTCAATTCCTTGAGGTAATTAGGTCAGGTGGGAAGTACATCAACACAAGAGACCACTATGGAGCTTCTTAAAACGATCTTTCCATTCCATGGATCTTCTCCGATATACTCGGAACATAAAACAGCTTATTTTTCCGAACAGTGCCTTTAATTCCGGGAAATAATTCAATCTAACATTCAAATATTGGTTTACCTTCTGTATTGGTTCCGTGCTTGGTTCGAGGTGTCTCCATGTTTTTTTGGTAGCGAAGGCGTGAATTCTGTATCTACAAAAGCTTGCTCCTTGGTAGCCATCCTTCTGAACACATCATATATTTCTTGTATCTATGATTTACTATTGCCATTTCTTTGAAGTCTAAATCCCAAAAGTGTTTTAGGACCTCGCAGCAAAGTGCTTTTGCAGCCAAATGCGCCTGCAAGAAAAACCATGAGTCTTAAAACTACTGGCTAGATATTTCTTGCAAGGTTCATCTTTGATTGCTTAGTTCCACTAGTTTCTGAACACGATTCAACTTTTCAATAACTAAAACCTTGATTCTACTAGAATTAATGCGATATCTATTATGCTCTATATGCTATTCTAACGATCAATGGTTTTCTTACGTGACTTTACATCATCGCTGAAAATATCACTCGTTGGAGAACTATTGAATTCCAGCCTCTTCTGATACAATGACAATTCCAGGTTATTGGTATCATTACGAGATGCCTTATACTCTGGATGATGTTTGTTCAAATTCCGAATTTCATTTTCAATCATGTCAAGATTGGCATCATCTAAGAATGATCCAATTTTTTCATCAGATGAATTTTTACCAGCTAATAATGGTGATGATGGCATGGCATTATTCATTTGTCTTTTCTTGTGTAATCTTGGAGATCTTCTAGTATTAAATGTTTTCATCTGAGGAAGAGCATGATTCTTGGAATTTGATGCTGGTTCAACTTTACTCGTACCATTTGAATCAAGTGGAGTAGTTTGATCCTTGGGAGTTGGACCCCCAAATAATGTATTCATCCATTCGTTATCTACGGGACTTGATCTTTGTGAAGAAGGAGCATTGAATGATCGTATAATCATTTTTTCAAAATCTTCTGTCCCATTTCTGGCGGGTGAACTGGAACTGTGGAATTGAGTGACATCAATTGGTGGACAATTTTCTTTGTCTTCGTTGTCAATATTGATAACTCTAGTATTACTTTTAGTAGCCATCATTGGTGGAGTTACCCCTTGTAAATCTTGTGGTAATGGATCGATATCAGTTAATGGGCCCCCGAAATTATTAAGTTGATTTATGAAATCATTAAGATCGTTGTGATTATTATACTTGTTGTTTTGAATGACTTGATTGATTTCGGATGGTGTATGCGATGGAGTTGCAAATTTATGTCCCACCATTGGAGATGATGCAATTCTTTTTGGTTTATCGTGTTCAAATTTATCCTTTTCTTCCCTTTCTTTTAATTCTCTCTTATATCTTTGTTGTTTTAAATATTTTTTAACCACAGCTTCAGGTCTCATGAATCCTTTGTTACGTAAGAAAAGATAGCAGGCGTTACAAAGAGGTCCAAACATCCCATCATAATTCTTCTTGTTGAACTCTTTTGAGTTACTAATTTCAAAGTAATTGGGATGGAAATTAATCTCAAAGTATCTCCAAGTAATTGAATCTTCAGTTGAACAATTAGGATTCACACAAAGGAGTCCATGATTTTTCGGTAACTTGTTTCCAGGTATAGCATGAGTTTTTTTGCTATCAAGATCTTCAAGATCTGGCAACGATTCAAATCTATGATTAGGTCTATAAGGTGGTTGTTGTGGCGTATAAGGAGAAGTATCGGTATCTTCTAGGTCATCATCTTCAGCTTCAACAGTTCTTTGATTATCATTATATTCTGTGTCATCTGTATCACTAGAACCTTCTTCATGAATAGGGGAAGATATCATTAAAGATTGCCTATTTGTTACCATTGATCTTGTTCTTATAGCTCTTGAAGGTTCAACCATTGAATTTGTTCGAGTAGCTAGAGATGGACTTTTATATTGTTGTCTTCTTCTTAGCACCTTAGGTTTGGATATAACTTGTGCATCAACAAAAGAAGCCAGTTTAAATCTGTCTAATACGCTTTGTTGATCATATTTTGAAGGTGTACTCATTTTATCAGCATTCCTCACGTTATAAATATGATTATTATACAATTGTGGGAATACAGGTAATGATTTAGTTCTAGCAGCTTTAACAGGTTGTGATTTTTGGGAAGAATCTTCAGCAATTCTTTTTTGGGGTTTTGTTTCAGATTTTTCAATTATATGCAATTTAAGTCTAACTTCAAGAGTGAGTGATGAGTCAGTCTTTTTCCCAAATAAGAAACTTGCTGACACATTCTGACAAACTCTTCCAGGGATTAAATTTGAACAAGAATTTTGAATCAAATTACTTAAAATACCATTTGAAACAAAAGGCTCATCAGGTTGTTCAGTTAAATCTTTATAATATACAGCATAATCATTTGATTGTAGGTTAAAGTTTTCAGGAGAATTTGCAAGGATTTGTTCGATACAATCTTTAAGTTCAAATCCACCAAGAGTAATCATATCATCAGATTCAGCAGATGGAATTTGGGCAATTTTAATATTGAAAAGTTTATTAGATCTCGATAAGAAAACTGTTGGATTGTCATTGAAGGAATACAAGACCTTGACTTGCATTTTCCTCTGTTCAACGTCTTCCATCTTCTTAACAGTTTTTTACAATATCAAAACAAAATAAACAAGTTGAGAAAAAGAAAGTCCCGAGTATACACGCCAAAAGATCAAGTATCGGTTCCTGTATCTCACGATACTGATTGTTGCGAAAGTAAACATCGTGACGCGACTGGCTACTACTAAGTATTAAAAGCTGTGTTAGGATATATTTAATTCTATGTATTTGTAATTACGTGTTTTATAAACCTCTAAATGTCTAATTGTAACCCGTAAGTTTCATGATCTCCGCTAAATTGTGTTCGGCAATCTCACTGGCACGACGCGTCCCTTTAGCACAAATTTCTTCAAGGTAAGCCGCATCATTTACTAACTCATCGTACAAATGTCTTTTATCCTTAAATTCCTCTACTACCATTTCTGTCACATGGTCCTTGAGCTGTTTGTGGTTCTGGATCCATGCGATTTCCTTTTCGGTATCTTCTATACTTTTACGTGATAACCCGGAAATAATGTTAATTAAATTCGATACTCCAGGTCTCTCAATTGGGTCAAAATAAATCCCTTGAATCGAGTCAGTTGTGGCTCTCCTCACTTTACTGGCAATTGACTCGGGCAGCTCCGTGATGTAAATACTTCCATTTTGGTCTACGTCACTTTTCAGCATTTTTTTACTGGGGTCTCTGAGAGATAGTATCTTTTTAGTAGGGGTAAGAACTGATTTGGGAAGTGGGAAAAAATCCGTCTTAAATTTGCTGTTAAAGTTTTGGGCTATGTTTCTCGTGAGCTCCAAATGTTGGGTTTGGTCATCTCCAACCGGTACGTGAGTTGACTTGTAAATTAAGATATCAGCTGCCTGTAAAGTTGGATATGTGAATATTCCTGCTTTAGTTTTACCCATGATTTCGTCATCACTTATACTGCTTGATTCTCCAACTTTGGATTTCAGTTTCCATTGAGTCATACGATTCAATGCCCCCATACTGGTCAAACAAGTTAGTAGCCATCCAAGTTGTGTGTGAGCTGGTACACTTGATTGATGATATATGATACATCTTTCGGGGCTAATACCTGCACTTAGCAAACTTGCAATAGCTTCGTGTCTCATTCTGCGTAAATCATTAGCATCCCTTATGGTGGTAAAAGCATGAAGATCTGCTGTTCCAAATATAAATTTTGTAGCAGGATCAGGATCTGATGATATATCTTTCCAATTAGAAACTGCTCCAAGATAATTACCTAAATGAATTTTACCCGTAGGTTGTATAAGAGAAAATATGGTAGAACCACTAGGGAACTTTTTCGTTTCTAAAACAGTACTATAAAATCGATTAAACCTTATCATTAGTGAAAAATTTGATGCGCATTTTATTATATTATATTACATGATTTATTCAACTATGCTTAATTATCTTTGTCTTCAGATTTAACCTCGTCATTTGTGAATCCTCCCGGGGTATTGTTCAATTCGATTCCATTTTTAATTAATCTTTTTTCTAATTTAGATCTTTGAAGTTCCCTCCATCTATTCAATTGTGAGTAATCGTGTAATTTGAAACCAAACACTTTTGGGGTATAACTTTTTCTATCGTGAACGGGTATAGCTTGAGGAAAGTTTTGGAAAAACATAGCCGGAAATGAAGTTCCAAAATATGCACCATCAATTACTGAATGTCTACCACTTTTTGGGTTATATAAATCTTCACATTTCCCACAATATAATTTAACCGATGCTAATCTGGGTTGATCATTTAATCCAATCGGTAATAATGGATGAAACTGACAATGAACTCTTGGGCAATATCCAAAATCACCTTTTCTGTATTTTTCAAACATTTTATTTAAACCTCTAGTGGTTAATATATATCTAGCATGTATTAACCCATATAATAATCTTGAATTATGTTCAAGGGTTTCTCGTTGTTCTTCATCTTGCAGTTCCAAATCAATCACATCGGTTATGATATCTATTAAAGTCAGTAGTTTATTAACTTCTTGGTTTAACCCAGTAAGGTTAAATCTATCTCTAATATACTCTTCATCAATATCACAAAAATATTCATTACCCTTTATTCCCAAAAATAAATCGATCCAATACTCGGTGAAATCACTACTTGAATCAGTATAATAATCTTCTTCAACTCCTGCTGCCATTATAATAAAACTTGTCCCCTTAGGCGGTGTATTTTTTCAAGCTGAGCAAAATCGCGAATTCTGGTGACACTGAAGAACTATGAGAGTTATTGTATACCCCAATACATTGCATGGGGGTGAAGTCCATTCTCTTGCAATTAACAAGTCTGGGTCCTCGTTGATCACAGGGGGATTGGATGGTTCGATTTACTTGTGGAATAAAGATCTGCTCGTGAAGTTGAACTCTCTCGACCCCGAAATTCTCGAGTCTAGTATTAAATCAACCAATTATTCTCACAGTTTTAATTACCATGATTCAACAATAAAGGTATTAAAATGGTCTCCAATAGATGATAATCTGTTTGTTTCAGCTGACCAAAATGGTCTGATTTATATAAACCAAAATCATCAACATAAAAAATTATATCCGTTTAAATCATCTGCTACTACTGTAATTGATTTATCGTGGTCTGCTGATGGAAGATTGATTGCTTGGAGTACAATAGATGGTAAAGTCCATATCATTGATTTGGTCCAAAATACATATCAGGAACTTACATCTCTATCTGCCTCAAATAAACTGGTTCCTCAAAGAAGCATATCTTTCGACCCAACAAATAAGTATCTTATAACTGTTGATGACGAAAACATTATCTACATTTATCACTACTACTATCTTCAAACGTCTAAAAACTACCAGTTTAAAATTATTCAGCATATTACTAGACTTATGAACGAGTGTACGAATCAAATAGACTATAAAAGAATCTCATGGTCTCCTTCAGGAGAATTTGTTTCAATCCCTAGCTCAAGCAAAAACAAAACTACCTTGGTAACATTACTTTCAATTCAAGGTTGGTCAAATTTTTTAAATTTGGTAGGCCATGATAAACAGTGTCAGGTAGTAAAGTATAATCCAAAATACTTTGAAAAAATCGAAAATGAACCTGAAATAGATCAAGGTCTTAATTACTCAAATATAATTGCAACTGCAGGTTCAGATAAAATATTGGCATTATGGAATACCAGTAAAGATTCTCCTTTACTTATTCTTGAAAATCTAGTTAGCTCACCTATAGTGGATATTTGCTGGGATTTGAGTGGTACTTCGCTCTTCCTAGCTTCTCTTGATGGACATATTGCTATTGTGACATTTGGTGAAGATGAACTTGGAAAGCTTCTCCCGAACGACAAAGTCAAGATCCCAGACATTCTCAAAATTAAACCTGAAATTTCACCTAAAAAAAATTCAAGTGTTCTTGAAGGTAAAGATGCGGTTTCTATACTTGAAACCCATGATTATCCACAGAAAAGTAAATCTGTAGAAGTGGAAGAAAAGGAAGAACCCAAATTCGAAAACACGGTGACTAGTTCAACACCAACAGTAATTGATGGCCCAGATATGAGTGGAAACCCTGGAGAAATCGATATTCTTGATACAGCTATGGAGAGCAGAAAAATGAATGGAACTGTTAAAAAAGCCAAGAAAGTTGAATCCAAGCCAGAAGCCAAACAGAAAGTGACAACTAAGAATGGAAAAAAACGTATTCAACCCGTTCTTTTATCAGGAAATAAAGAAGAACCCAGTCCTATTGTTGTAGATAAGGTAGGCAAATCAAAGCATATGGTAGAGCTTGAAAAGCCTTCACTTAATGTTTCTGATGATTACTTTAAGCAAATCAAAAGACAAAAACATGATGACAGCAAAAAGAAAAGAGAACTTGAGCCTGTTAAGTTTATTGGTTCTGTGATAATTAATCCTAATACAGCATTCTCTAAAACAAGATTAGCAACTGCTAAAATCAGAGCCCAGTTTGCTTTGACCAGTACGGTTGAAAACGAACAGTTCGTACTAGATATAAAGAATGGGAGTGGAAATGATGCAAGACCTTCAAGAGTCACTTATTATAAAAAGGATAAGCAGATTTGGTGTGATTTTATTCCAAAATTCGTTCACTTGGCTACAGAAGGAACCAAATTCTGGGCTTTAAGTACTTCTGATGGAACAATTCTTACATATTCTCACACTTCAGGTACAAGATTATTACCTCCGATTGTACTTGGATCACCATTATCTTTTCTTGAAAGTCATGGAAAGTATTTGATGGCTGTTACAAATATAGGTGAGCTATACGTTTGGGATCTTGAAATCAAAAAGCTTCATCTTAAGACATCTCTGTCGATTAACTCACTTCTAGAAAATCACTCAAAGTACCTTGATGAAGGATTGTCAAGATCAGATAAAATTACACTTTGTTCTATCACATCCAAAGGAATTCCATTGATTACATTATCTAATGGTTCAGGATATCTCTATAATCTTGATCTTGAAGTTTGGCAAACCATCACCGAAAGTTGGTGGGCTTTCGGGTCTCATTATTGGGACTCTTTAAGTGGGGATTCCAGTAATAAACCACAATCTGCCTCTTTGTTGGGTAAAGATCAAGATGCTGAGTCTATTATTCGTCACCTTGAAAACAAGACAAATGAAGAGATCATACGAAGTAGCAGAACCGGGAGAGGTAAGTTTTTCAACAAGATATCAAAGAATATGTTGATGAAAGAAGGCTTTGAAAATTTAGAGAATACCATTTCAGTTTCACATCTTGAAAATAGAATTTTGTGTTGTGAGCTTTTGGGAGAGCAAAAGGACTTCCATGAGTTTTTCATCTCTTACGTTAAAAGAATCTGTGAACTTGGTTTAAAAGCTAAGGTATTTGAAATATGTAATCAGTTAGTTGGGCCAGAGCAGGAATTTGAGCACGATGAAGCAACTGGTGAATGGGATCCTTTGATTTGTGGTTTAAATAAACATGAATTGTTAAAGGAAGTCATTCTCAATTGCAGTGAATTAAGAGATTCTCAAAGAATCCTTACCCATTTTGCCAAACGGGTAGGGTTGTTGTAATTTAATATTAATACAAGTCATGCTTGAAGTTTATATACATGTATTTACAGATCTATCTCTAATTAGACAACTTGAACGTATTGTTATTATCCCAACCTTTTTCTCCCAAAAGGCCCTTCACTTCACCCTGCTCTCCGGTGGCTCTATTCATAGCTCCTGCTATGTGCTCTACGTATCCATCAGGTCCACAAACAATGGCAAGACTCGATGGTTTTTTCGCTATTTTGCTTGTAGCTCTAGCTTGATCTAAAGCACTCCTGTAGTGAACAACAGACTTGTCAAACTGCTCAATTTTTTTAGCAGTTTCTTTATCTTCAGCATCTTCACCTTCTAAAATACTCTTACGCAACTTCAAAGCATCTTCGGGTGTAAGATTATCGATCTTCTTGATCTTATCCTTTCTCATACTACTTAAGTATCCAAAAGGTTCAGGTTTAGAAATATCTTTTGCAGCCAAAAACCCATTTTCTGAATCAAAGTGATTAATGAACTTGACTCTATCCAATTTTTCAAGGAAAAAAATGAACCGTTCCAAAGCCTTGATCTCTCCGGGTTTCCGTGCCAGATAGTGAACTGTTATAAATCCTCTATATGGGTTTTTCGAAAGTAATACCTGGAGAATAGGGGCAATTCCTGTTCCAGCACCGAAAAATGTTAAATTGTCATAATCAGGTAATTGGTTAACAAGCTTTAGTTTTTCAACGTAAATTTCAGGCTCAACTTTAGAAGGTAAGTCTTTGAATACAGGTCTTTCGTGAAGCTTAGAAAGTGGATGATAAGGAAACTTATACTCAATATTTGGGCCTCTTAATTCAAGCTCATCGCCAACATTTTTGTTGGTGATATACTTTGAAACCTCTCCATCGTCATACCTTTTCACATAGAGTGTCATCACTCCCCCATGGTCGTAATCGTTGCTATCAGGAGTAATAACCTTGAGTAAAGGTGCTCTTTCACCTGACCTTGTATACTCAGATTTCATAAAGTAAAGAGGTAAAGGTGTATATGATCTCACCACCATGATCTGTGGTTGCTTGACTTCAACAGACCATATTTTGTCGCCTCCCCATAGCGTTTTTTGGGAATAATTTGTGAAAAAACTGTACTGCCAATGGTTAAACTTTGGCATCAATTCAATGAGATAATGGTCCTCATCTATCTGTTCTTTGTGGGTGACTATGAACTTATGGAACTCCTCGGGATCAAGTAAATCCTTGGAATCAGAGCCCTTTTCGCCTGGATACATCCAGACTTTAATTGTGTACCCAGCCCATACTATAACCACTCCAGTTATCATATATGGAATATACCTGGTATACCTTTTTGTAACTTTTAATTTCCCTTCTTTTGACTGTTTGGTGAAATCATCTTGATTTGGAAGTCCAGGATACTCGTATGAAAGTCTTTCATGCTTGAGTTTTGGAATATATGGTTTCTTATCTTTCTTCATGAAATTAAGAACCTGGTTATTCTCTAACGGAGCAGGAGCGGCAGAAGAGGATTTTGGTTTGATATTGAATTCACCAACATCATTGTCTTTCTTTTTCTCTAAATCTTTTGAACTTTTGAACCTCGTCCATACTCTGGGAGTAATAAATCTGGATCTTAACTGTCGAGCTAGCATTTATTGAGGTGAAAATTTCGCATTGTAAAATATGGTTAAACTATTGAAATCGATAGCTGCTCATCAAGATAAAGCATGGAGCGTAAGTTCTCATGCCAACTTGCCATTGTTAGCAACTTCATCTACAGATAAAACGTCTAATATTTATAAACTTTCTAAAAAATCTGGGTTCCCTCTCATTGCAAAATTACAAGATACCCACAAGAGATCAATTAGAAGTATTGCATTTAAACCTCCTCTTGGAGGTGCTGATACTCCTGATTTGGAGTATATAGATTTACCAGCATTGGCTGCTGGGTCTTTTGATAGTACCATTTCTGTATGGGGAATTGACGAACCAGAAGATCAATTCGAAGATGATGAAGATGATGAAGATAAGCATCATAAGCAAGTACAAATACTTACTAGTGCTCAAAATGAATGGAATTTGATGGCTATTATTGAAGGTCATGAAAATGAAATCAAGTCTGTTGCATGGAATTATAAGGGTAATTTACTTGCATCATGTTCAAGAGATAAAACAGTATGGATTTGGGAAACTGATCCTGAAACTTTGGAAGAGTTCGAGTGCATATCAGTATTAAGTGACCATGATCAAGATATCAAACACGTTATATGGCATCCGTCTCAAAATTTACTTGCCAGTTCTTCATATGATGATACGATAAGATTATACAAACAGGACGATAATGATGATGATTGGACCTGTGTTGGGGTACTAAATGGACATGAAGGGACGGTATGGTGTTCAGCATTTGAGCATCCAAAAAGTCCAACTGCTAGTGAAGGAGTGCTTAGACTTGTTAGTGTTTCTGATGATTTAACTGTAAAAGTATGGAGCTGTGCAGATGAAGAAAAAGATACTTCCAGCACACTTCCTACTTCTATAAAGCATGATTCAGAGATGGTATGGGAATTAGAAGCCACATTACCTAGTGTACACGAATATCCTATATATTCAGTAGCATGGTCGAAAGAATCGGGGAAAATTGTCAGTGCAGGTTCTGATGGGAAGATTGTGGTTTATAAGCAGAAGGAAGGGAAGTGGGAAATCGTGGATGTTCAGACTTCATCACATGGAGTAACAGAGGTGAATTGTGTATCTTGGTGTAAGTTGGAAGATGGAGAAGAGGTGATTGTTAGTGCCGGAGACGATGGCTACATTAATATTTGGACAGAATAAGTATTTATATAATTAAAATATCACTCCTATAAACACAATAAACCCAAGAACTCCCAAAAGTATATACAAACAACACAACATTCTACCACTACTTCTTCTTTGATACCGTTCTGCTCTGCGTAATTCGGTCGATGCTCCCTGGACATCATCACTATACTTCAATACATTATCTTCAATGGTATCAATTGTAAACTGCTGTTCGTGTACTATATCTTCTAGATTTCCATAGATTTCATTAATATAAGAGATGTCCTGACTGATTTGTTCAATTTCTCGTTCTCTTTCCTGGATAAGCAAAGTTTGCTGTTCGAGTTCTTCTGCATTTACTGGCTCATAAGTGATCTGAACAGTTGATTGTAAAGGTTGACTAGGTTCAGTTGTACTATTATCATTATCTAAATCAACATCACCATACTTTTGAATGGTTTCTTGCAGTAACAGTTCAAATTTTTTCTGCTGAATCTGATAAGATTTCAAACTATTTTTTATGAGTTTAATCAAAAGTGATTCCTTTTGTCTCAAATATCCTATTGAGTCCTGATCTTCATGATTTTGTTCACACTCTTTAAGGTACAGATTGATTTTTGTGGTTAGTTCATTGATCTGTTTATAGTTCTTGTTTACCTTATCGACCAAATGGGTTATACTGTGGGATATTTTATTGATCTTAGAAGGAGGTTCTGTTTCTGATAACGAATCTTGTAACAGGGATATTAATTTTTTTAATGAGGGAATGCTGTTGTTGTTGATGTTGAAAAGCAAGGATTCAATCTGTTGACTGAACGTTTCGAATTCAGGGAAATCCTTGTAGTGTAGGGAATGTGCATCAGCTGCTTGGGACTCTATATCTTTATTGAATGACATGGTTGCGCGGATAATTAGTTGATGATTAATGAACTAGTTGAGAACGATGATTGATGAGCTAGTTGAGTATGATGATTGATGAACTAGTTGAGTATGATGATTGATGAGCTAGTTGGGTATGATATAAGATTAATGAATTAGTTGATTACGATGATCAATAACTTAGTAATTCGAGACAATAATTATTATTCGGTTATTTTTATTCACCCAAAGTTCTGTGATTTGTAGATTCAAATTCAGCAAAATCGATTTGAATACCTTACACCAAAATGATTAAAGCGTAGAAGTAATGCACCTTTATATACTTGTATCATTTTACCTTTATTAAACTAGTGTAGAATTGTGGTACTGTTACGTGATCTGTAATCATAATTTAGCTCTTAGGTAATCTCTTTGCTTGTTTGAGATATTTCTAATCTAAAAGACTTCTGATTCAATAGCGAAAGTAGAGAAATTTGAAACAATTATTGGCTTCCAGTTAATTGGTGGTACTTAAATATTTCAGTCTTAATTCAAATATCTCTTATACTTGTTTTACTTTTTAGTGTCTCCACCATTTGCAACTGCTACAACTATCTATTGTCTGTAACTTTGCTGGTATTTATCTACACTTTCTAGGTGTTTCGTCCCCTAATGATTATCTCGGTCATGTCTCGTGAGTATCGATCCCAATCGTGTGGGAGAATTGAGATCACAATAACATTCTACACTCTGAACTGGAAGCTTCCCCATGCTAATTACTAGTTTTTAGACTACAGAGGAATATTCAGTCAGCACCATTCACTCAGTTACAGAAGACTATCTAACCTCCCTATTCAAACGGAACAAGCCACTAAGGGGTTGGCACTACCCGTGATTGTAAAACCATTTTTAGACAAGTTTTCGAACCTCAGACAAACGACGTAACTCTGGCTTTCCATGCCACTTTTGTGGATCACCCCGATTTTTAGATGGAATCTCAGATCAGAAATTCAAGGCTGTTTTGCACTCATATGTGTATTCTGATGTGCTTTGCAGTAAACTCCCAAATAAAGTTTTTCCCAAGCTCAAGCACATATTCAACTAGTTAGATTCGTTGGTAAAGCTTAGATTATTTTATGTTTGGTGGAAGCACTATGGTGTCATGCCTGGTAAAAGGGACCGGGGTGAAGCGAAATGAAGCTGAATAAAAAAGAATTCTGTTGTGAATTCAATACTCTACTAGAAAATATTATATTGATAAAGCTATGTCACTATTTAACACTAATTGTGTCTATACGATTTCTTTGCTACTCAAACTCGTTGTCTCTATTCATTTAATACATCTATCATATTATACATTTTGCTCGGCTAACCAGGATTCAGCATCTAAAGCAGCTTGACATCCAGAACCGGCAGAGGTAACAGCTTGTCTATAAATTTTATCTTGAACATCACCAGCAGCAAAGACACCTTCAACTGATGTACGAGTAGTACCTGGCTTAGTGACAATGTAACCGGTATCATCAGTTTCGATTTGATCCTTGAAAACAGCAGTGGCTGGAGTGTGACCAATAGCATAGAATAAACCATTTACTGGTAAAGAACTAGTTTCTTTAGTCTTATTGTTAACGATATCAAGACTAGTCAAAACCTTACCATCACCTTTAGCTTCGGTAGCTTCAGTATTCCATAAGATTTCTAATTTTTCATTATCCTTAACTCTCTTTTGCATAATGGTAGAAGCTCTTAATTGATCTCTTCTAACCAATAAGAAAACCTTTGAACCATATTTGGTTAAGAAAAGAGCTTCTTCACAAGCAGAATCACCACCTCCAATAACAGCTAATGGTTTATTTCTAAAAATTGGAACGGCACCATCACAAACAGCACAAGCAGAAATACCTTGTTGCCAATAAGTATCTTCACCTGGTAAATGCATTCTCTTAGCAGAAGCACCGGTGGCAATAATAACAGAATCAGTGGTGATAGGTTCATCATCTTCATTAAATTCAGTCCATAATTTAAAAGGTCTAGAGCTAAAATCAACTTTTGAAATAGTTTCGGTAATAATATTAGTACCAAATCTTTCACTTTGTTTTCTCATATTATCCATTAAAGTAGTACCATTAATACCTTCTGGGAAACCTGGGAAATTTTCGACATCAGTTGTAGTAGTTAATTGACCACCAGCAGCGAATCCATTAGCCAATAAACCTTCATATAAAGTTGGTTTAATTTCAGCTCTTGAAAGGTATATGGCAGCAGTATGAGCAGCAGGACCTGAACCAATAATTGTAACTTCGTTGTGAACCATTCTTTTAAAATTTAATGTAAATGCACTTGTACAAATTTTATTCATCAAAGTGAATGTCTCGACCTTTTATATGCGCATGATTTTTCACTTAGTAATTTCAGAGTCTAGAATTATTCCGCGATTACGGATAAAGATTACATATGAAGAGATCTGGAATTAAGTAGTATAATTATGTATTGGTAAGTGAAATAATTTAAATCGTTTATTTTATATCGTTAAATTACATATTCATTAACCGATATCGGTCAAGTCCAAATCCAAGTCCAAATCCAAGTTCAAATCTCGCGACTCTTAAATTAGATTGCTCATCTTGCTACCAGTAGCCAAGACTACAACTAGATCATCCAAGTATAAATTCAGTAACAATTCTTGAATGCTGTAGTTTTGGACTAAGTAAAACATTTGTCATAAACCATTGAATACCTTTCCTTCTTTTCTCAATCCAATTATTTGTCCACATAAATCTCTGTAAATTTAAAGAATCTTTTGGTGGTAATTGGGGGATTTCAATACCTTTATGTTGTTTAACTAAATCATTTCTAAATTTTTCAAGATCTGAATACCTTTTGTAAATGCAAATAGAGTTATAATTAGAGTCATTGATTATTATTCGTATAACCCATGCTATATATGCTTTACCACCATCCCCTTGAATTATATGATAATCACCAACTAATACATCAGTTATATGACTATTTTGTAAGATCGTTGGTGTTCGATCTTCAAGTGTTATAGGTACTGGTAACAACTTATTAAGTTGAGATAGTGATCTACTAGTCCTAGTCATAATATTAATTTCGCGACCAAGTCATCGCTATGGACCCTATAGCATCAAAATATTCTGTATGGAGAAGATTAGTTCATAAGTTTCAAGCCAGAAGAGATATCCCTTTTAGAAAGAAGTTTTTTGTGGGTTATGATTTACATGGTAATACTTATTGGGAATTTACTTTAGATGGTAATATGACCAGACTAAGAAGAAAGATGGAACCTCACCAAGAGTATATTTTTAAAGCTGATTATTTTTCAACTGTACCGCCTCAATGGCTTCAATGGTTGAGAAAAACGAGATCTGATCCTCCTTCTTTACAAGACCTTCTTGAAGATTTAAAGAGGCAGGATAATATGAAAATTCTTGCAAGACAAGCCGATGAAAAATGGACTAATGAGAAACTTTTACTTGAGCAGCAAGAGCAGATGAAATTGCAAAGAGAATTGGACAAGGTTGGTGCCAGTAAGGTCAAAGAATCACAATCCCAACCTCCACAATCCCAACCTCCACAATCTCAACCTCCAGATTCTAAACCCTCGGATCCTTGGGCTGAAGCAGATAAAGCCCAGCAAGAAAATTACAATCCTATAGAATCTGCAAACATTCCTATGAGAAGGAAATAACTTGTACATATTACTTACTTAGCTTTGAATAAACGATCTCTACGAGCTTATTGCTGTACTTTTCAAGTAATTCATCATCGATCTTAAGCGTTTCAAGATCAGTTACATCTGATAATAACCTTCCAACTTCCTTTAGCTCATGCTTGATCAATTTCCTATCAGAGTCAGAAATCTCACAGTTTAATAGTCTCTTGATTTGCATGATATTGGACAAAATCGTCTTTGTTGGATCTTGATTTTCTTTTCTATCGGACGGAGTTTTGAAATCAAGTTTTTTAGCCAGAATCAAATCTTTTCTTACCGGAGAAACTGATCTTGTAGAGGAATTTCTAGCTTCTCTTCTTTTGTGAGTTGCTGAACTTAATTTCACAGGTGATCTCGGCTCTTGTGGTGGTGTTAGAGATGGTATAGACGGTTTACGACTCGGCAGTGGGCTAGGAGTTTTTTCAGTAGCTCTTGAACGTTCCTCGTTAGTTTTAACAGCATTTTTGGTGGGAGACGAAGGAATGATCTTGCGTACAATTTTAGGACGTGAAATTTGATCAACAGGGTGTAGAACTTCATCAATACTTGGGTGTACCTCTTTTAATTCCCATGTGAATATACAGCCATCAGAGCTTATTGATACAAGGTTTCCTTCGATGATAGAAATGTAAATAGTGTCCAGCAGGCCGTAATTTATCGTCAATGGTTTTCCTGTTGTATAGTTGAAGGATCTCAATGACTTATCGGATGATGATACAAATATAACATTTTTTGTGACCCTAAACTTTTCTACTAAAAGTGATTCACTGATTTTTTCATTGAAAAGCTTTAAAGTCCTTATTATTTCGAAAGTCTCAAGACTGTAAATCAGTAGAACTCTATCGTTTGTAGAAACAATCAATTCTTTATCATTTAACTCCATATTTATGGGCGTGGATCGTAACGAGATTGTTTTTGTTTGCTTGATCTGGTCTCCAATTTGATGAATAGATATCGTTCTATCATTAGAGCACACAATTATATGCCCAGAATAATGTAAAACTTTCACCAAATTCCCAGTATGTGAAGCTAGGGTTTGCTGTAAATCCCATGTTGAGTCTTTCAGGAACACTTGGACCATTCTGTCTCTTCCTATGCTTGCAATGTACGATTTATCCTTAAATTCAAACAAAATCAAATCATTAATCGAAGATTCATGAGCTTGTACTTTCATAGTTTGTTCGTATGCATTTCCGTTTTTTGTAGCAATGTGAACTTGTCCAAACTTATCACCTAAAACCATCTCTTCTTCATTTACATCCAATGCAGTGAGTGAGTTGGTTAAAAAATCCTGAGTCTCTAACTTAACTTCAATTACAGTTTCTGTCCTGCCACATGGATTAACAGAGACGACCTTTCCTGAGTTTTTCAATACATAGAAAACCTTTCCTACCTTCAGAACATCGCCTATATTTGTTCCTGGTCCATCCAAAATTGTTAGCTGTTTTTCTCCCCAGCATTCTAGCGATCCACGGGATGATAAATAAAGAATATGGTCTTTGAAATCAAAGATTCGAGAGTCATCACTGATTTGTTCGAATCTCGATGGTGAAGAAGGTGGTAGAATTTGATGAGGTGAAGGTTCGGACTCTATAGCAAGCTCTTTGGTTTCAATAGTACGTATTTTATCATCTGTTTTGAAAAAAACTTTATCCTGTTTTACAAGTAAAGACTTGAATGCAAACCCGGGAGATTTAAAAGTTTCCAACTTCAAGTCAGAGAGTCTTAATTGCAATAATGTTGACAGGCTTGCAGCCACCAAGACTTCATTATCATTGAAAATATCACCACACAAAAAGTCATGGTTCAAGTATGGCCCGAGAATAACGTTTTTGCCTTTAAGGATCTCAGGTTTTTGAATTCTTTGAGGCTCTTCATTAAAGTTCCAGACTTTCATGAATCTTAACCCCAACGTGATAAGAAACTCACCATGCCATATAATCTGGTTTATAAGAGAAGAGCACCTATTGCTTGCTACCAAGTTAATTGCAGTTGTTCCAATTTTCCAAATATCTAGAATACAGTCGTTTATCACTCCCAAAGAACACAAATACTTGGAATCTCCTGAAAACTTCAAGTGTGAGATCCCAAAAGAATGCTCATAAATTAAAGCTATAGGGTAAGAAACCAGGTTTGGGGCAAGTGAAAAAAGTAGTATTCTGGGCTGATATCCCGATTCTCCAATTGCAAGTAATTTACCATTAGGAGATAAGGCTATGCAATTTATAGTTCTCACTCTATCTTTGAGTTTAGATGGAGAAGAAGGTGCTTCTTCATTAGTATTATTATTATTACCTTTCACCACTATCGGAATTGATTGACTAAACCCAAACAAATCTCGATCATTGACCCTTGCTTCTTGAATCATGTTCAAGTAGGCATTAGCTGAATTTTCAGGTCCTGGTGCAGAATTTGCAACAAAGAATCTCTGTTTGGATACCCCAAAGTTATCATCTAGTTGACAAACCACAACACCACCACTAGCAACGTAAGCAAGAACGTTTTTCTGGGTATCAAAGTTGGTGGATGTTTTGATAGCATGACCTACAACTGTTTTGATAGACAATTGACCTCGCTCCAATTGACCTCGCTCCAACTGGCCTTTTTCTAATTCTCTCTCCATATCTACGCGATTAGATTAACGCGATAATGAGATGAGATTTAAATATGGAAGAAGTATCTATATCTATTGAAGAAACCAACAAGCTTCGAGAACAGGTCGGATTACCCCCGATTCCCGTACCTCGTAGTGATCTAAAAGGTTTACAAGGTTCAAAAACTGAACTTTCGATTGAAGAATCAAATAGACTCCGGGTATCACTTGGGCTACAGCCTATTGAGGTTAAAGAAATTGAGGTAGAACAGAAATCAACTGGAAAAGAAGACGAGTTGAAGAAAAGAATTGAGTCTGCCAAAACCAAAAGAAAGACCATAACTCTTGTTGACGAAATAGAAGAACAAAGCACTAGTGATTGGCTTAGTGGTTTAAAGGCTAATGTTCCTAAGAAACAAAAGAAGAAAACTTTGAACAAAACAGACATAGCAGATGTTGAATTGGCTCATTCTTTAGATGAGTTCAGAGACATCAAGGATAATGAAGTGTTGACTTTAGAAGATAATGATATTCTTGATGAGAATAATGTGCTTAGCAATGATGCTCTAACAGTCAAGTCTAAAGTAAAACAAGATCTTCGGAGAGCAAATAATTATTCTGAGAGAGGAAGTAAAGAAGATAAGGACGAAGAAACAGTGGTAATAAAATCAGGAATAGTTGAACTTCCTAAGGAACTTGAGTCTAAACCCCAATCTGAACCTCTTGGTAAAAAGAAGATAGATTTAGATTTATTCGAAGAAGCTCCTAAAGAGAAGATCAAGATGAAAAAGCTCAAAAAGAAGAAAGATTCAAAGAAAAGAACCAGAATTGAGGAAGAAGACTATGAGCTTAAACCTACCAAGTTAGAACGAATTGATAACGATAATGAAGAAGACATTCAGGAATTTTTGAATGTGCAAAGAAGATTAAAGCAGCAGAAGCGGAAAGCTATGAGTCCTGAAGAATTGGCAAGGGAAATACGACATTTGGAAAATGCTAAAAAAGCTGATGATTTGGAGAAAAGTGTAATGCAAACTGATGGGCTAGTGTTTGATTCGACGTTTGATTTCCTCAGTACGGTTGGAAAAAAGGAGGAAGTGGAGGAAGTGGAGGAAGTAAAGGAAGGGTCTGAGCTTGAAATTTTGAATAAAAAGTCGAAACCTGAACCAAAAGAGTCAGAACCAAAAGAGTCAGAACCAAAATCGGCTAGCAGCCAGGAAGGAAAGGACTCCAGAGCTACCGAGGAACATGAAAGTACCGATCCTGATACCAAAGCTTCGGACAAAGTCTCCGACAAAGCCACGAAATTTGAAAGCCGTATAGACAACGAAGAACCTGCATCTGGGCCTGCAAGGTTAGGAGTAGCTCTGGCATTAAAACATTTAAAGGCCCAAAATAACGACAGCTCGGCTAACAAGAATCAACGAGAAGCAGTAAAGAATCTAGAATTGACCAAGCTCAAGATCTCAATTGAAGAAAGAAAATTACGGGAAGAATTAGAATCAGATGTATATTATAACCGATTAAAGCCGGAAGAACAAGAGAAGGTTTACCAGCGGAAGCTTGACGACATTTTGCATGCCAAGAGTCTTTTGCTCGACACAAATCTTACCAATTATGAGCCTAAAGTTGAAATTACTTATAGAAATGATAAAGGAGAGAAACTTGATGGGAAACAAGCATTTAAATATTTATCGAACAAATTTCATGGAACTAGTTCAAAGAGTAAAGGGACCAAACTGCAATTTAAACAAAGAACTAAAAAAACCAATTCATAGTTCGTATTTTAAGGAATCCGAGCCGCAATAGTTTAACTTTTTGCGCAGTTAATTGGCCTGTCATAAGTGGCATTGACACATCGGCTTGGGCTCGCATTTATTAGGAATGTCAAGTCTTTTACTTCAGGATGTCGCAATTTACGCCTGAGGAAGTTGATAGGGAGGATTGGTGGGTAGAAGTAGTGGGTAGAAGTAGTGGGCAGAAGTGGGTAGAAGTGGGTAGAAGTGGTGGGTAGAAATGGTTAGCTGTAGTTGTTAGGAGTGTAGATGTCTAGAGTTTAGAAGTCTAGAGTGTAGAAGTCTAGAGTGTAGAATAGTACTTAGGGTCAAGGAAAATATATATGATCCTTTAAAGTTATCCCTGAAATCTGTGAAAGCAGAACGTTTATTCTTACAGAACATTGATAGGTGCGTATCGAATAATCGCACGCTTAATGAAATTTCAACAGCCTTCTACTTACATTCTACCGGTGTCTCTCTATCAGTATCTCCCATAGTTCCACATCACCTTATACAAAGACTAACTTTTAGCTTTAATCAGTGATTGGCTGGTATTAAAGTTAATGGCTAATCATTTCTGGTAGGAGAGGTAAATAATAAAAATCCATCTGATAAAATGTGTCGTCCTGCAGGAAAGAAGCGTTGTCTAAAAAAATTCTTATAAAACTGTAGTTCGCACCAATTGCCTGACAGGATTATACAGATCCATTTACTAAATTAAATATTCAAAATGTCTAATGAACTGAAGCTTGTGGTTCGTATCTCCGGTATGACCTGTGGGGCATGCTCTGGATCAATCACAGATGCTCTTTTAAATCAAAAAGGAATTCTGAGTGCATCGATTTCCTTGATTACCGAAGAAGGTTTAATTAAATTCAATCAAAATGAAATTGATCCACAATCAATAATTTCCACCATTGAAGACTGTGGATTTGATGTGGAAGTCATAAGTCTGCCTTCTGAATCTCCAGCTATAACGACTTGGGTTTCAATTAAAGGTATGACTTGTGGTGCCTGTAGTGCATCCATTACTAATGCATTAGAAATGGTCGATGGCATAAAAACAGTATCGATAAATTTGATGACTGAAGACGGGAAAATCGTCCATGAATCTTCAGTATCCCCAGATCAAATAATATCAGCTATAGAAGATTGTGGATTTGATGCTAGTCTAATATCAACTGAGAAACCGGTTGTAAAGTTAATTGAGACCATCTTCGCAATCACTGGAATGACTTGTGGTGCGTGCAGTGCCTCTATAACTAATGCTGTCAATCAGTTGGAAGGAGTGGTTGAAGTAAACGTATCTTTACTTACAGAAGATGCAATTATCAAGCATAATGAAACCATATCAGCTGATACATTAAAAGATACCATTGAAAATTGCGGATTCGATGCTAGTTTAAAACATTCAGGTATAATAGATAACGAGGATTCTGAAGAACAAATAGTATTACAGATTTATGGTTTAAAAGATTCAACTGATATACCTGAATTCCAGTATAACATTGAAGCAACCCTCAAAAGTTTTGGTTCTGCCATAATTACTTCTCAGTTGAATATCGATTCAAGTGTTTATGATGTGGTTGGTTTAAGAGGAAATGAATCTTCTACTCCTTTGGTGCCCAATAAAAGTGCCGATAGTGACATTGTTGAAGATGGTGATCATCTCATCAATGAATTAACTATATCTTACAATTCATCTCTTGTTGGACCTAGAGATATACTTGAAAGATTGGAATCTGTTGATGAAGATATCAGCTTTTTAATCTTGAATTCAGTCGATCAATCCTCCAATATGCAATTGCAACTTTTATCAAAATCTAAGGAAATTAAGTATTGGAAGTCAAATTTCCTTCAGTGCCTTTTACTTGCCGTTCCTGTTTTTATCTTGTCTAAGACAACAGATACAGGATTCTGGAAAGGTAAGATGATATTCCCAGGTTTGTTCTGGAATACTTTCATTCAGGCTGTTTTATCTAGTTATATTCAGTTCAAACTTGGAAGTACTTTCTTGAAAAAATTCATTCAATATGTTAAAAATTCGGGTTCAAGTGCTACAATGGATATTTTGGTTTGTGTTTCAACTAGTATATCATTTTCGTTTTCTGTGATCTCAATGTTGGTAAGTGTATGGAATGGTACGACTACTAAAGCTCCAGTGGTTTTATTTGATACCAGTAGTATGATCATCACTTACATTTCTGTTGGGAAATGGATAGAAAACCGTGCTAAAGGTGCTACTTCAACTGCCTTATCGAAATTGATTTCATTGACTCCAAGCAGTTGTACTATTGTTACTGATCTTGCCAAGTATGAGAACTACCAAAAGACCATCAATAGTGAAAAGAAAATTGAAGAAGATATTGAAAACTTCCCCACCAAGTCAATTGAAATTGATTTAGTTCAAAGAGATGATATTGCAATTGTTTTACCTGGTGAAAAGATTCCAGCAGATGGAGAAATCATTTTTGGTGATTCTGAAATCGATGAGAGTTTACTTACAGGTGAAAGTTTACCAATCTACAAGAAATTTGGTGATAGAGTTATTGGTGGTTCCGTTAATGGTCCTGGACTTTTACATATAAAAGTTACCAAAGTTGGTAAAAACTCACAGTTGCAACAAGTCATTAGACTTGTCAAAGAATCTCAAGTTTCGAGAGCTCCAATCCAAAGATACAGTGATTACATTGCTGCAAAATTTGTTCCATGTGTCCTCTTTTTGGCTTTAGTAACTTTTGGATTCTGGGTTTTAGCTTGTCTTCTCCAAAAGGAATCATTACCTGAGGTATTCGAAATGGAAGAAAATGGAAGATTATTTGTTTGTCTTAAATTAGCTATATCAGTAGTGGTTGTTGCATGTCCATGTGCTTTAGGTTTGGCATCTCCAACTGCTATTATGGTAGGTACTGGTTTGGGAGCTAATAATGGTGTTTTGGTTAAAGGTGGTGATATTCTTGAAAGAGCCAACGATTTAAACATTATTTTGTTTGATAAAACCGGAACTTTAACCACGGGCCAAATGAGTTTATCTAATTTCAAATTGGTAAAAGATATCCCAACTAACAAATGGTGGAACATAATAGGTGGACTTGAATCTAGTTCAGAACATCCTATTGCTAGTGCATTAGTTAAGATTGCAAGAAGAGAACTTGGAATGTTTGAAGAAGATTCTTTCTCGTCAAACTTGAAGAGTTTTGAAAGTCTCACTGGATTAGGTGTTAAAGGGGAAGTTATTTATGAAGGTAAAACTTTTAGTGTATCCATTGGAAACAAAAGAATGGGTGAATTATCGGGTAAGGATATTGAAACAGTTGAAAGCATCAGCACTGTTTTGTATGTGATAATTAACGACGAATACCAGGGATACATTGAATTAACTGATGAAATCAAACCAGCAGCCAAGTCTGTTATCAACTATTTGAAATACAAAAAGAACTACATTGTGGGTATGGTTACTGGTGATAATGATAAAGTGGCTCGTAAAATTGGTGAACAAATTGGTATTGGTCCTTATAATATATTTAGTGAAGTTTCTCCAATCCATAAGGATAAAGTTGTAAGTGGATTAAGGGAAAAGTTTGGTGGACCAGGTAATGTTAAAATTGCATTTGTTGGTGATGGTATCAACGATGCCCCTGCTTTATCACAAGCTGATATTGGAATTGCTATTCCAAATGGTACTGATATTGCTATTGAAAGTGCTGATATGGTTTTGATGAATGAATCTAATGATATAATTGGTGTTCCAATTGCTTTGGATATTAGTGAAAAGACATTCAGAAAGATCAAAGTTAACTTTTTCTGGGCTACAGTTTATAACTTATTCATGATCCCATTTGCTATGGGTTGCTTCTTACCTTTTGGTATAATGTTAACCCCAGTTGCTGCAGGAATTGCTATGGCTTTTAGTTCCATCAGTGTGGTTGCAAGCTCTTTGTTGCTTAACAGATGGAAATTTGATTTTAGACCAGATGACGATTACAAGACGGATTACGAAAATTTCTTAGAGTTTGAACTCAAGAATTCTACTCTTGAGGATTTTAATAGACATAAAAGATAGTGTAAATAGATTAATAACGAATAAATGTGACTATTTCCTTTGTTGTAGCTACTCAAATTTAATATTTTAGCCGTACACGCATCATATGTTTTTTTGCAGTAATTGAGCGTACCATTAAATGAATAAAACATAAAAAATTACAGTATGAACAATTTTTGGCATAATAAAATCTGGAAAAATCAGCATATACTATTCAAGTGTCAAACATTTGGATGTTGTTATAAAAGGACTAAAATGTTTCTGAAAAGTTTTATTCGTTTTCAAACTTTGTGAATTTTACAATATAAAACAGAATGATAGTTCCAGATCTCGTTAAAAACAAAAAAGTTTTAGTAATTGATAAAAGAGGATTACTTAGTAAGATTCCTAAACCCAAGAAAATCATTTCTAAACTCTTCAGTAAAAAGAAAGCTGTTGCCAGTGAATTGAAGTCAATCTTGAAGTGTGTCAAAAAGATTGAAGAAATCAAAAGCAGCAAAGACTACGATGATGATGAAAGTGATTGGGATGAAGAAGAAGGAAGCTTTAAAGACCAAATTATCGAAAGCTTGTTAACCAAGATTTTCGTGGGTTTGAAGAATAGTGAATTAATCAATCCTATTATTAAATTTTCGCTTACTGACCCTAAAGTTAGACAAGGACTTATTGAAACCACCATTCAACTTTTAGAAGCCAAGGTAATTCCTTGGGAAGATATTTTTATTGCCTTGAAAGACAGTGGATTGGCCATTGATGTTGTTTTATTCTTACTTACCGATCCACAGGCTAGAGAAGGACAAATTGATTTGATTTTAGAATTGATTCCTAGATTAATTGAAGAGAATGTTATTGATTTTGGTGCTTTACTAGACCAGTTGAATAAGGTTAAACTTCCAAGCTTTTCAGCTTTAAGTACTAACTTAAAAACTCCAGTTGCAGTTGCCAGTGCTACTGATGCTGTCGATGTTCAAGAACAGATTAATTTAATAACCAAGGTTCAAACACCACCAATCGCAACATCAGTTGTTTTGAATTCAACAATTTTAACAGTTGCAGGACTTTTATAATTTAATACTTTAATAGTTTTTGAGAGAATACTACAATTTTTAATTCACGTTAATGGTATCATATTAAAACATACTTAATAAATTAAGCCCAGGAGTTAATTAACTTACAAAGCTAATAAAGCACCGGCAGCTAAAGCAGCAGCACCAACAGCGTATTGCTTGTTGGCAGCACCTTCCCAAGTGGAAACGTTAGCGGAAGTTTGAACAGAAGAGTTGTTGGCTGGAACAGAGTGAGCTGGACAGTCAGTAACTTCTTCACCACAAGAAGTGATAGTAACTAAAGTAGATTCGAGATCAGTTTCAGTAACAGTAGCAGCAGAAACAACAGCTGAGAATAATAAGGCGACGGTGGAGAATTGCATAACGATTGACTAAGTTGGATGAATAAACAAGTGTTTGTTAAAGAAGAAAAAAAAACTTTTGGGGAGATTTACTTGTTTAAATACATGACATGGCGGGAAACTAGTCGAGTCATCGCCTGAGTAAAAGATTCTTCAAGCGCCGTCACAAAAACAAACACCAAAACAATCGCCTTGATCTGTATACCCGAATGCCTAATACGCAGTGCGTCAAAACCGTTCATCGTCTAATTGCGGAAGTCGCAGTACCCAATTAGGCAAGTTTTTATGTCAGAAAATATTTAAAATTAGTTACCGCGGAGCGATTTACGTCTCGAGAAAGAATTTGTTATGGTTAGTTCTTCATTGGATACTTGGATGACGCAGATGGTTGGCATAATAGTGTATAGAATTAAAATGTCTATTCGAGGCGGGACAATCAAACGCCAATTGTACAAAATTTGTTAGTCAACACTACATTGTAACATGTTTTTGTTGCTATTCGTACTGAGCGCGGTCCATCTATAGAGGGCTAGACTAGTCTATTGTTGTATCTAAGAAACTATAACATCTTATCCTTTCTATCTCTTATCTAATCCGTCAACATGAAATTGAATCCCATGTAGCTGTACTTCAAGTTGCATGTCATCACATTTAAACTTTGTAGTCATTTGATGGGTGGTAAAATGATGTATGTGTGTGTGTGTGACTCTGAGTTGCAAATCTCGTTTATCATTAGCTGGGCTGGTTACATTATGATAACTACACTACATTAAACACATGGTAGAGTTTTTGCTATAATTATCCTACTATACGCGATTTATAATGCTCGGGCAATCTCTGGTGTTTTTGCGGTACAATTGTACAGTATGTGTTTCTCAAAATAAAAACAAAAACAAGGCGAATTTTTAAGATGTAACATCTAACAATTGTACAGTCGCGATCTTGTTTTTATGGTCTTGTGGTTCGTTTATTTTTTTGTAATCTATACAAAATATTTATTTTGTAGATATTTTACCGGAGAAGTTAGGTAGATCCCAGGGTCCTAAATAAGTTTATATCCCCGGTTAGAACTACCACATTCTTAAATATCGTTATGCTGAAGTCGTTTATTCGTAGTTTTCAATCAGTGTTTCGTCCAAGTAACCATTATTTTTATTTACAGCTTACCTATGGCATATTTATGCGTTTTTACAATATGTATCTCTTAACATTCTTACGGTGATACCAATTGACATAATCCCTCAAAGAGCTTCTAATTCTCTTTTGATCCCGATTTTCAATTGCAACCTTTACCACATTATTAAATTTGTTCAATTGTTTCGAATCGTTATTTGGTAAACTACCCAAAATGTTCACTAACCAATTAACCACTAAATTTGATGGACTCATCACGATAACCTTCAAAATTAATTCGTTTAAATCATAGATAATAGTATCATTATTGATATTGTTAAACTTGAATATGAGATTGTGAATAAGCTTGTATAATATTTGTTCTCCTTTGTTGTTTAACAAGCTTAATATCCTATGTCTGATGAGTTCTTCGTTTCTTATTTCAACAAACAGAATTGGCATATTATTAGATCCAAAACTTATTAAATCAATTAAATAGTGAATGATAGAAATAACACTTTCAAAATTCTCCAAATTGTCAATCAATACAATTGCACTTTCAATCGAAGGATTGATAATTATAGTCTCATCAACATCGAAGAATTGGTTCGGATAGTACATTACTAAATCATCAAGCATCCTGAAAAAATCTTCAATAACATCAGGTATTACATTAAAGTCTTTAGTGGAGCTTAAGAAGCTGAAGAAATTATTAGCTTGTTCAATACCAAATTTAAAGATCACTTCTATGAGTTGAGGGTCATATTCTTCTTCATCACCGAAAACTTTTAATAAAGCCCCACTGACATAAAGGTAACAGCCAAAGTGGTTAATTCTGAATCCTTCACTCAACAAATTGATTATGTCTTTCAAATTATCTAACAAATAGATATTGAAGGTTTCAACTGAAACTTTAATTAACTTCATGATTTTTTCATTGATGAGTAAATTGTCCAAGTACTTATGCAAAAATTTGTTGATTATAGGTAGTATGATACTGGTAAAAAGTGAGACAGTTTTGTTATCAAGGTTCTCATAGTCCCTTATTTTAAGAATTCTAAAGAATGCTGCAAGTAATTCAAAACTTTCCCCTATAGTCTCAGGTGTACCATTTTCATAATTGAGTTCAAGCTTATTCAAGATTGGCTGCAAAAAGAGTAAACTTGTTTCATACAATTTAGGATCGTTTTCTGGGTAATTCCTAAGAATGTACCCAATACCTTCAAGAAGTTCCAAATTTGATTGGAAATCAAGCTTTGAATTGATTTCATTGTAAACAGCATAAAGTTGTTCCAAGTAATTTAGCAATAACTTGGAACAATCTTGACAAAAGTACATTAATGCATTAGATGAGGAAATCAAGATTGTCTTGTAATCTTTAGGATCAAAGGTGGATGCAATTTCTTTATCAAATCCTTTGATAATATAATTTAACTGTGATTCAAGATAAGCTGGATTTTCATTTGTCCACTCAGTATATCTACCCAATACCAATGTAGCACTGTATCTGATCTTCGGATGTTCAGGAAGATTAATCAAATGGTTCATGATTTCTGGGAGAATTTTGTTTTCAGAATTAGGAATTTCTTTGGCCATTGATCTCATGGAGAATAAGGCACTTTCCAATAATTGCCATTTAATAGGTTGGTGGTTTGAGGCAGCTTTAATTTGTCCGAAAGGAATTGATAATGCTTTAAAAGACCCAACGATAACAGTAGCATCTTTCAATACATCCCCCATTTCATATCTGAATTCTTTAAACTTGTCTTCCTTTTCTTTGTCTCCTTCAAAGTTTACATCTTCAGGATATGTTAATTTTACCAATATAATTCTGATCAATTCTTCATAAATTGGAGTAAAAATCGTTCTCAGATTCTTGAAAGTTGGTATCGTGAGAAGTTGTTTCAACAAGTACCAGAAATAAAATGAATAATGGATAACATTAAGTTCGTCATCTTTGTTTAAAATCTTTAAAAGAATTTCTACTAATGGTTTGAATACTTCGGGATTCTTTGCAATCAATACGTGCCAACTTTCACAAGTTTCGATGTATAATTTGGAGACAATCTCATAATTTAACTCATCGATTTCAATAAACTTGTCCAACTCAATCAATTTCGTGAGTAAGGCATTAATAATTTCGAGATTTTCGATATCTCTGGTTTCCCGAATGATAACAATAAGACAATCGATTGATTTTTCAAAGCAGTCATCATTGGAAATAGAATTGAAGATAAGGTTAGTCAATGAATTAATCTTCAAGAAGTTTTCGATGGGCAACTCCTTTATCCAATTAACCAAACAGTCTAAAACCAATATCTCGGAACCTTCAACAAAATTGTCGAAAAGAATAAATATTTGCTCTATGTTTGATTCATTCATTATCTGATTAGTTCTTTGTTCAAATTCTTCATCAGACAAGTAAGTTTTGTTGATATCATTAACTTCTTCTGGCAAGATTTTGAGGAATTCAAATAAATTGACAGTGAATTTGTTGTTAACAAAGAATTCAATCAAATCATGCAAAGGATTTGTCCATGTTAAATCTTGCAAGATTAATTGACATAGACAGATATTTAATTGAATTCTGAGTAACTTGTATGCATTATTATTGTTATATTTTACCAAAAGGTTTAATATAATTTCTCTTAATTCAGATAAATTATTATCACTTATTTGCTCAAGATCATAAGTTAACTTGTTACGTAAGGTTTGAGTCAAGAATAATTTTGTCTGAATATCAGCATCAGCGTTTTCAGTTAAGTATTTGTTACAAATTTCCCAAGATTCCTTTGATTTCTGGAATGTTTCTAGATAGGTCATGGCATCTAACTTATCACTCTGACTCAGGTTAGAATACATTGTATTCAACGCTCTTACCACGTCATTAATTTCAAACATGTTAATTTGCTAAGTATCAATAATTGAAAAATCTCTAACCATCACCATCAGTCGTGTATTATCGCGCGAAACTGGCATCGAATCGGAGAGCCACGACACGAGACAGTGAAAAAAAATAATTAAACAACGTTGAAATTGTGGTTTAAGAGTTTCATAAACCATTTCTTTCTTAATTAAATCAATCATGAGCAGACCTATCGTTATTTCGGGACCAAGTGGTACCGGTAAAAGTACTTTATTAAAGAAGTTATTCGCTGACTATCCAGACAAATTCGGTTTCTCCATTAGTCACACTACTCGTGGTCCAAGACCAGGTGAAACTGATGGAGTTGAATACCATTTTACCACTGTTGATAATTTCAAACAATTAATTGAAAAAGACGAATTCATTGAATGGGCCCAATTTTCTGGTAACTATTACGGTACTACCAAAAAGGCCGTTAAAGATGTTGCTGCAAATGGTAGAACTTGTTTATTAGACATTGATATGCAAGGTGTTAAAGCTGTTAAAAACTCCGACTTGAACGCTAAGTTCTTGTTTGTTGCTCCACCTTCTATTGAAGAATTAAAGAACAGATTAGTCGGTAGAGGTACTGAAACTGAAGAATCAGTTCAAAAAAGATTAGATGCTGCTACCAATGAATTAGAATATGCTAAAACTGGTGCTCATGACAAGACAATTATCAATAATGATTTAGACGAAGCTTATAAACAATTTAAAGAATTTATTGTTGGTAATTAGATTTAAAATAAATACATATATTAGGTCATGATAAATATACAATAAATACGTTTATACGGTCATCAAATTCGTAGTACCAGACTACTTATATTTGTTTTCGTGTGTCAAAAGGAATTTCCTGATTTGTGCAAGGTTGATTGATAATTTTTCAAAAATTGCAAAGTTAAGCTTTTGACTGTGAATTCTGAGTAAAACAATTTCTCCAATGTTAAGAATATACAAAACATCATTGAAATTTAAATCTTCTGAAAGATTAACATCACAAATTGGGGTTAAGTTGAAATCGGTTTGCACTTTAAGGAGGAATTCAAGAAGATGCTTGAATTTAGCGGTAAGGATTAATTTGTAGTTAGACAATGGATATTTCAAGTACTTCAAAAGCAAGATAGCTGATAATGCACAAACGTGAAATACCGATTGTGAAAGAATTAAATTCAAGTCACTAAACCTTATTTGATTTGTTTCTTTAACATCCAAAAGCGTTTCAAAGCTTAATTCATCAAAATCTTCTTCCATACTATCTTCATTTTGATGAAGTTGAACATCACTTCCTCTTGAAAATTCTGATAAAAGGAATTTCAATGAAATAATAGAATAATCCAAAATTTTATCAACTTTAGAGAATTCGTTCATCTTGACAGAATTAACCAATGCTTCAAAGTTCTTGATGAGCTCACTGTGATTTTTCAACCAGCTTTGTTGTTTTAAGAGCTTGAAGTCCAAGATGGATGAAATCTTGATAAAGTTTGTAACAATCGAAAAATCAACTAGTTCATAAGTCAATTCACTGTTCTTGAGGAAAACAGTTAAATTGTTTGCAATATTGACTGTGTTCAAATTAGAATTAAATTGGTTAATTTCAAAAATCCCGTGAATCAACGTCAGGAAACCAAATACTGACAAGTTGTTCAAGATACTCAAGTTGCTATTTTTGCTGAAGTTAAGTAAGTTAGAATTCTTAGAAATCTTCAATAACAAATCCTTGAAATAAAGGACAGGTTGGTTCAGGTTGTGTTGGAACTGATCTGAATGCTCCTTAAAGTGCTGTGAGCTTTTAAAACTCCAGTACAACTCATCCTGTTTGTTAGGCAACTCAGTGTTGTTTAAATCGTTTATACTCAAGGTTAATGGGATATTGTAGTAGATGAGGAGGAAGTTGGTCAATCTATAAATCATGAATATGATTCTGGATTGGGATTGCAAATTGATGGTGTTATTGAAAATTATTTCGTCATCAACAAAATGATTCTCAAACATGTTTTCACCTGAACCATTCTGTGCCAACGCCAAATTTTCTTCTTCTTGTTTGTTTATGGTGAAATAAACTTTGAACTTCTTACTTGAATTATCTTTGATACTTGTTTTGACAAGCGAATTCAAAGCATTAAGTTGTCTAATTACAATGAATACGTTATTTTCGTTATCACTGAATAAACCATAAATAACAGACAATGTCAACGATTGAATTAACCATAGAGGATTGTTATTCTTTGCTTCATTCTTCAGTTTTCTTGTCTCTAAGTAGATATGAATGGTTCTTCTGGAAGCCTCATACAAGTGTTCTGAATCATTCTTGTTATTCGATAACAATGCACCAATAGTGGCTACTAATAAAGGTAAACAAGATCTTGAACTTTCATTAGTAGGCTCTTCATTTGCAGTCATCAACATAACTTCATATTCACTCAATTTAGACTGGTGAATAAATGGGAAATGTGATAAAAAGTTGTTGACGAAACAGTCAAGATAAAACTCCAATTTATCATTTGGAGGTATGATTGGATTCAGAATACCATTGATAGGATACTTACTCAATGCCTTATTAATTAAATTTCTTAAGTGTGGAGTATACAACTTAGTCTTTGAATAGTTGGTCAACTTCAAGTTGTTCAAATTGGCAGTGTTCTCGATGTTCAATAATTGTGACTGATTCAAATAATTATTCGGAGAATGGTAACTAGGTGAGTCTATGTTTGATGATGAAACTGAAGGGTTGTCTCCGTAGAAGGAATAGCCATTAGGCATGAATTTTGAGCCCACATCAATTTCATGGGTTAATTCATTTATGTCGTTTATGAAATTTAAATCAAAATGATCCATTGCATTTGGTTGGCCTTGATTGGAACTTTGCTTACGGTTTGCACTAGAAGTAATTGAAACATCTTCTCCGTCCTCCATTTCCTGTTTGATTGGTGTTAACATGGTATTCAATTTAAACTCTGAATTGAAATGACTGGGTATTACTGATTCTGGAATATCGTAGAATGAGTAGCCATAAAACTCTTTGTCTTCGTCATTCTCATGGTTATCATTTTTACTCTGCATATTGTGCTTGTTAAAATCATTTTGCATCGTGACTGTCGGCATCATATACTGAAGTCCGGAATTATTAAGATCAAATTTTTTGTCTTTTGAATCATTCGTCATTCCCGGAATCAGTGAAAGGTTATTGAGCCAAGCATGTTCATCCATGGATTGAGAGGGAGCCAATTGTGGAGTTGAGAATTCAACATTTTCGGAGGTAGGATATAAATCATTAAACTCAGGAATATTCATAGCATAATTTTGACCTGATTGAGCAGAGAAAGATGCACCTCTCCCCCTAAGAAGTACATGTTTGGAAAGATCGGAATTCTTTCTTGATTTCTTGAATATATGGTTTGGTGGACTGGTTACATGTGAATTGTTTTTTCCAGAAGGTAACGAATGTGACCTTGAGTGCATTCCTGAAGACATTTGTTGCATTTGTTGAAGTTGATTATGAACAGGATCCGAATCGAAAAGGTTTAAGTTAAAGTTTATGTTATCCTTCTTATCCGAGCCATTATCTGATTTTGAATCTTGAATGTTTGATTCAGCGGTTGGAGTACCTTCTAAATCACTTACTTTTTTAACACTTTTACGACGTAAACGAGTGATCGCATCAGCACATCCAGCATGTAATTTTTGAGCATGCCTTAGCAATAAATCCCTTCTAGAGAATTTGCGCTGACAAACACCACAAGTAAATGGTTTTTCCTTTGTATGAGATCTTTCATGTCTTCTTAAATGTTCTAATCTTGCAAAAGCTCTGGTGCAAACTTGACAAACAAATAATCTAGGTTTACCGCTGGGAGTTGTTCCATATGCTGTTAATTCAACTGGGATTTTCTTTTTTGAGTCTGGGTCTTGAGGGCTATCACCATTTTCACCATTTTGACTTAAGGAATTCGAGATTACACCAGGCAGGTTATGACCATTAACATCTATATTAACCGCCTGGGCCAGCGCCGTATTATTCGAATTAGAAAATTGGGCTGAAACGTTGGGGTAGTTTTGTTCCATATTCTTATAATTCAAAGAAAGCATGAATTTTTTTTTCTGAGCTTTTAAAAAATGCGATTTTGCGGGAGGAAAAAAATGTCGCACCCAAAGTCCGACAATCAAGTGCTAAACGATGCGTGGGGACGTGACACTTAATAAATAATTGGGTAAAAACTGTTAATCAGATATCAGCCTAACAATTTTTACTAACTTAATATATTGTATTAAATTTTTAAATCAAGTTCCTCGACGGAAATATTCGGGGGTTGAACGAAAAATAATTTCGGAGTAAGATCAATGAAGAAAATTAAAACCTGGGGAAGCGGAGCTATATATTCTCAAACTATACGTGAGGCTCCGTTTAAAAAAAATAAATTGACCTAATCGAGGTTATGCAACTGAAAAGTTACTGTGAAATATAAGTTTCCGAGGAAATTATATCCATGGTATATAATTGAAACGATTATAATAAATAACCTGAATAACCAAACTCTTGAGTTATTAATCTCGAATATCCCTTATATAAAAATACAAATAGTGTTGGGTCATGCAATTATTTTATAATCCCAGAATCTTGGAAAAGGTTTAAAAAGAATCGGCCATACCTGCGACATTTCACCGGAACCTGTGCTTATTGTAGGCACACCGATTAGCTAAATTTTGTAAAGGTGTAAAACTTATTAAATATAGATAAATTTTATATTATAAAGGGCCCCACGTCAAGCCCCACGATTCACCCCACCATTTGATTCAATAAACTCATCAGTTGGTCTACTTAATCCACTATTTGAACCCCGACTCCGCGCCTTATTACTTCAACTATCATACATAAAAATCTGGGGAAATCCGCGCTATATGCACGACATTTTTTCCACAACACAACATTTTGTTTTCGGCCAGCAAATGAAAATTATCCCTGGGGTGAAAAGTGGGGTTAATTACACAAAATTACTCACAACTCAACAACCAATAGGACTACTTTCTATACTGATATGCGTGCTATTTACCGAATGTTTACGGCACTTCAAGATTACTCATAGTACCTTTATGTCCAATGTTACATTACATTTTATCCCCGGCTTTAACCGATTAGATTATATTTTAGCCTTATCTTCTAGTTGCTCTTATCTACCTATTCTTCACTTGACATCGATTACTAAGACCCTAACTCTAGACTCTTAAGGGCTGATCTTTATTACGTCACTAAGTTACAAAACTTAATTCAGTTAATAAGGGCAATAGTATCATGGGGCTATAAAACTATTTTATTTTGCCTCTACTTTAGTGGTGTTTTTTCATGTAGTACTTTTTTTGTGTAGTTCTTTTTTTACATAGTGTTTTTTTTATATAGTACTTTTTCTGCGTCCTTCTTCGTCTATAAAATGTATATAGAATAACCTATCGCAGAGAAGGTAATTGTAAAAATGGTGTCCTTAACCACGAAGGAATTTGTAAAGTCTCAATTCATCAGTTAATCGTCTATTTACATAACTGTCGAGTTTCAAATAACTATTCTCTTCTAGTTACTTACTACGCCTTTAATCAAGTTGTCAACCATATTACGGGTTTTCGTCGCCATCGCTTGACGTTTTCGCGTGAGTTTTATCCAGTTACTAATTATCTTTCTCATCAGTTCAAGATGCCTGTTACTGAAATTACAAGTGAAGAACAATTTTCGTCTTTATCAAAGACTCAAGATACTTTAATATCTTTATACTTTCATACAGAATGGGCTGAACCTTGTAAAACAATGAATTCAATTTACAGTACTTTATCTGAAACTCCTGATAATAAGAATGTCTTATTTTTATCAATTAATGCTGATGAACATGGTGATATAAGTGATTTATTTGATGTGAGTGCTGTTCCATACTTTATCTTGATTAAAGATTCGACTATATTGAAAGAATTAAGTGGTGCTGATCCAAAAGAATTTATAACCGCTTTAAATGAATTAAAAGGTGGTAACTCATCTACTTCAACAACAACTGAACAACCTCCTGTAAGTAATGGATCCTCTAATGCTCCTGAACAACCACAAGAAGATGAAAGCCCTGAAGCTTTAAATGCAAGATTGGAAAAATTAACAAAAGCTGCTCCAGTAATGTTATTCATGAAAGGTTCACCATCTCAGCCACAGTGTGGATTTTCAAGACAATTAGTAGCTATTTTAAGAGAGCATGAAGTTAGATTTGGGTTTTTTGATATTTTGAAAGATGATTCAGTAAGACAAGGTTTAAAGACATTTAGTGACTGGCCAACATTTCCACAGTTATATATTAGTGGTGAGTTCCAAGGTGGTTTGGATATTATTAAAGAAAGTATTGAAGATGACCCAGATTTCTTCAAAAATGCTGTCTCTGCTTAGTTATTTATAGATCATATACATATTTGAATTCGTTGTCTTGTATTACTCATCATTATACTTACTTGGTTTATATTATGATTTAATTATCATATTATGCTATAAAAAGTCTGATTCATCCAGGAATTCGTAGTCTGAATCAAATGGCAGTGGTTTTGGTTTTGGTTTCTCGTCTTGAGAGTCTTCAATTGGATCGCTCATCTCGTCAACATCTGGCTCTTCCGTGCTTGGTGTTATGATATTCTGGAGCTCTTTTAATGGTATATTCTCGTCCTCTTCTTCATAAAGATCATCATCTAAATGGATATTGATGGGTCCTCCAATTCTGTGATAATTTTTTTTAAACCTCCTGTTCAAGATAGTGGGAACATAAAACCCGTCAATTAAGTTTACATTGTCAAAACTGGTCCTAAATTCAGAATCTTTCATCGCATTCACAATCCGTGCAACTTTGTTAGATTGTTTGATCATTTTGAAGTTTTTGGAGAAGTTTATCCTGGAGAATGATGATGATGATGATTTTTGTCCCTTACATTGATCTAATCCTATTCTAGTAGATCTCATCATTATATCCTTACCTTCATTGAATCCATAAATCAATTCACTTTCACTCAAGTTATCTGCTACAAAACTTGCAATTCCAAGATCGACTTCGGGTATAAGATTCGTATAATTCTCAAGAATAGATAAATTTAACAATTGAAGATTATCAAAATTCTCTATAATATCCTCTATTGTCTTCCAACTTGATTCTCCCGACTCCAATGCTTTGTACTTACTTGAAGAATATATGACTTTACCAATTGCATGAAACAAGTTAATGGTAGTATTTCTATTGTAGTCCAATGCACTCTTCAAATCTAAACCCTGAACGTAAAATCTCAGCCAGATCTCCAAATTATTGATACTTGATCGGATATCACCAATTTCATTTATTTGCAAGAATTGGTCAAGTGCTTTTTTGGGGATTCCTCGAAACTTAGCAGCTTCGTTTCTAATGATCTTATTCACGGTAGCTGTAATAAACTTTTTTGCAATGGAATTGAACTTTACCACCTCCACATTCAATGTGTTAAGTAAGTCTTTTCCTAGAAGAGTGTTAACGTTCAAATTATTTTCTATGTTGAAGTATTGGTGATTTTGGTTTTTAAAGTTCCTCTCTATCTCTGTTAAGCAGATTATCAAAGGTGGTAATTTTTGTCTCAAATAAACCCATTGACTCAAAGATTGTCTAAAATCTGTAAGTGTTTCCTTATGGAATATGTTGGGCAATTCTTCTATTATAATGTACTTGAAATTTTTTCCAATCAAATACTTGCAGTCATTCAAAAATTCACTAAATCTGATATTCTGGGTATACTCAACATAGCCATTCCCCAACTCTTGACTGAGTAATTTAGCACTTGTAGATTTAGAACTTCCCGATGGACCTGTAATCACTAAAAGTTTTATTCTTGAAGAATTTTTCATATCTAGCATTATGCTTCTGAGCTGCTTTAGCTTTGTGGGATTAATACAAATATCAGAAACATTCTTGGGAGAATATTTTTCAATCCAAGGTTCATTCAGAAGATCAGCTTTCTTTCTGTACTCTGTAAACTCAAATGACTCATCATCAACCTCATCGTCATCTGATTCGATCACCCTCTTCATATCATGTTATTTAATCAAGTTCGCACAGTTTACTTTACATTAGACATTATTTACAAATCATAAAATTAAACAGGTGTTCCAGGTTTATGGACAAAATTGTACAATTGAGGCAACCTTGGGTCTCCATGGGATATTGGGACCACATTTTCTGGTGGTACTGGTACTGTAATAGGGTTTAAATTTTGGTACACTGGTTGAAAAGTTGGCTGCGGGTTCTGTTGAAGTGGTTGAAGAGTATAGCTTTGTGGAGCGTATGTGTTGGAACTTCCTTGAAGCTCAGAAACTGATGGCAATCTCAACTGGGTTGACTGGCTGATTGGTGCTGTAGATTGTTTCTTTTGTTTACGTCTCAACTGTTTGATGAAATATGGATCGTTAGGATACTGGCTTTTAATATCATTGGTGTATCTATCGATCTGATCATTGGAATACTCTGGTAAATTGTACCAAAGCTCTTTGAAATTGGTCTTTAGGAAATTTTCATCGACAGTTTCAACAATAAAGTTGTTCTCTTTTACTAAACTTAAATTCTTACTTTCAATTCCAGTAACAAGTCCATCATCAGGGCTTGTATCTTTCTTAGCCTTTTTCTGTGATTTTACTGCTTTGTCTAATCTAATTGGTTTCTCTGATTTTACAGGCTTTTCCTGCCTTTTGCTTTTAGGTTTTGAAGAGCTCAAGAAAAACTTATCAAGCTTAACCTGATCAGAAAAACGTAAAACATCATGGTAATTTACCTCTTGTTTTACTACCATGTCTGGGTAAGAAGCCACTGAGAACGTTTCCAATCTTTTATTATGCTTTAAAATAATACCAGCTTGTATTTTTCCATCCAATTTATACTGTAACATGTCACCTTCTTTCAAATCTGAAATCTGAACTTTATTGCACTCATCAAATTTATTGGTATGATATTTGCACACAAAACTATTGGTGTCAAAGTCAAAGCATATTCCGTCTTTTATTGAGCAAGTTGCATGATAGGCACGACAACATCTTCCGTAACTACATTGGAAACAAGCACCATTCAATTTGCTCTCACAGGTTAAACATTTCAAGTTCTTTTGAGCTTTCGAGATATACCCTAATCCTGAAACTTTATCATTATTCGTAGTTAGCTCATTAGGGAAAGTTTTGCTACAAATCCGATGCACTTTATAGGATTTCAAATCTGTATCCAAGAGTTGAAATTCATGCCTTTTCAAGAGCTCTTCGGGAAGATTATTGGGACATAAGTAGCACTGAAAACTTTCATCTTGTGAATGAGCACTTTCTTCTGTATCTTCCACAGGAGTATGTTTCGGTGGTCTACCTCTTTTCCTACGCTTGGGAGGATTCTGTTTGCTGGTCAGTTTAGATCTCTTGGGACTTGGACTGTGATCTAGATTTTGAGATGGTTCTTCCTTCATCACCAAAAGCTCATCGTCCTCTTCTTCATCATAATCAGTTACCAACTCAGGAACTTGATCAATTCCCTTGAATCTGTTGTATAATTGTTTAACATTAATACCAACAGAATCTGAAATACATTCACATTTACGGGATTTTTCTCCGATTGGAAACCAATCATCCAAAGCAAAATTCACTGACTCTGCCAAATTGTACCCAAAGTTAAATCCTGCATGGTATCCATAAGGATAAGTTATCATGAATTCTTTTTCGTTGTGCACAATTTTGTTGTATCTTATACCATGTTTATCCAAGAATTGGGGAGAAACCAAGAAAGTTTTATGCCTTAAAAACTCAGGACAATTTTTGTATTCGTCATTGAAAGTGTCTTTCATCAATGCAAAGAATCTGTCGCATTCATCTTGGGGTATAGAGTACCATTGTTTGGGAGCACCAAAGTGTAAATAATTGATGGAATATAAGTCTTGATCTTCCAAATGCCATGCAAATGTAGCCTTCCAAAGTCCAGCATATAGATAGGCATCATTAACACCAGGAAGTCTAGTATCCATCAAATCTAATAAATTAGGTAGATGAGCTACATTCCACGATTTGAGTTTATCATTAAAAAGAGACCCCATTGAATCAGCACCGTACATTGGTTCTGCGTATGTTAAGGATTTCCAATAAGTCTTTTCAAGCTGTTCACATCTTTCTGGAGTAAATTCGGTTACGTCAATTTGATAATCAGTATTTGAATTTGTTCTTTTATGTTTTCTTGTCCTTTTGATCTCAGGCTTAACAGTTCTCGGTTTACCTTTAACAGCTGGAGGTTGGTTGCTTGGTTTGAGTGATAAATCTCTCCATTGATAAATACTATATTTCCGAGATCTTTCTATATTTTGTTGATTGTAAATTCCATTACCAGATTGGTTTATTTGTTGAATAATTGGATTTCTGATACATATTTTATCAAGGTTTTTCTTTGAATAAGAGCTCGAAGATAACTTAAGCCATTCTTTAGGAGGTATTACTTTTACTATACCTGACATCATGCCATATTTGTTAATGGCTTTATTGAACTTATAAAAATCTTGAAATTGCTCATATGTAGGTTTAAATACCGGAACATTACCAGAGTAGTGATCGGGCTCAACTATCAAGTTTGGATCTTCTTTGTAGTATTCTTCCATGTTAATTAGAATGGTATGATTCTTTGTAAACCGCACAGAATGATATCCGAATTTGGTCGCATTTGCAAGCGTTTTCGCAATTGCAATCTGGTAGAACTGTTTGGGATTGCACAGGAATGGAGAGGTAATATAATCAGGAACTTATGTTAGTCGGATATGTATGGGTATCATGATTCTGAACTCTTTAGATGAGTTCATTTGTTTTTCAAATCTGCCTACTTAGTCATGTCATAAGTGACTGAAAACCGTTGCACTTATTGTGCGTACACGCCCTTTGATTTTGAAATTGATAAATCGGTTTTAACTGTTTCTACAGTTCAAAAAAATCTGAAAAAATAGTAATATAATAACAATCATGTAGTGTTTTACTCTAGTGACTAAATTGGTTTTTTTCTTAATCAATTGGGATTTTCGGCTACTTATGTGAACTTTACATTTCTATAAAGTTTATGAGTTTACAAAGTATTTAACTGAAATCAAAATAAGCTTTGAAATTAAAATCAAATAAGAGATAAAAACTTACTGGATAATGCTTCTAAAAACTTCTATCAATTAAAGGGTTCGATTTTAGCTTAGAGACTATCAAACTTTTTAAAAAAAAGCACTATGAAAGCAAAAAAAACTCCGCGACGGGGAATTGAACCCCGGTCCCCCGCGCGACAAGCGGGGATTCTAGCCACTAAACTATCACGGATTTTTGTTGAATCGTCATATTTTTTAAAGCTCACATTAATCCAAAAATACAAGGAAAAAAATTGTTCTGGAATATTAATGGGAACAATTGGAAGAGTATTTCATTCAGTTTCGTGAAAGAATTAGGATCAATAAAGTTTAAATTGAGGTTTTTTGTGAAATTTCGGAATTTTTGCTAAAAATCGCCTTTATTACGCCTCAGGAAGACCTTTTCAAGATTGAAATCGAGATGAGAACTCTTTAGTTTTTCCTTTGTTCTTAGGGACAAGTGGGAGTATTTTTATGTCTGAAATATTACAATTGAATCTCTTTTGATGATTAAAACTTACGGGAATTACATATAAACCTAATCACGCATAGGACTACAATGTAGTGGGGGTTTTTAGCCTTAATTAAATGGATTATTGTCCCAAAATTATCGATCTGGTAGGCAAAGATAATTTCGAGTAAGACTTTTGCAACCGAGAAAAAAACTTTGACAAATAATCAACTATTCAAAAAATCTTCATAGTAGGGAGTGCTTAAAAATAATAAGAAATGGGGCGTTCATTCATATATAATACATTAGTAACGGGAAGCGCTAGTTGGTCTAGTTGCATCTTTTTTCGTATAGCAAATGCCATGGGTATCACAGAAAGATTCCAAAAGAATTGATTCACAGACTATGGATTCAAAATCAAGCCAGGTTTTCAACTCCTCTATAACTAAAGGCTCATATGAGTTTATTTTTTCAAGCCAGGTGTCCGAGGACTGAATTTTCTTGTAAAGCTTTTCAAACATCTGCTCCCTGAACTCAGTTTGTGTGAGTTGGGTGGGGTTTTGACTTTGAATAATATCATTGGTATTCGTAATAATTTCAATCATTTTCTTCTTGCTTTGCATAGGTTTCATTCCCCAGCTTTTCAAAACATTTTGAAGCTCTTTCTGGCTCATTTGACTATAATCTTCATGAGATTCGACAACAGAATTAGTCTTGACAACACTGATAACTTCTTGTAGTGATGTAAATGTTGAAATTGAATTAGAAGGCGACGAGAGTATTTGTTTGGGTCCAGTAAAACTGGGACTCGAAGGGACTTGGACCACAGGAAGTCCTTGGATATTTGTATCATCACCCTGTCCATTTTCGTCCTCTTCTATTAAAGTGGTGAGTTCTATAATACTGATATTTCCTTCTTCATCCGAGTCTTGTATTTCTTCAACATCAATCAGTTTTTCTTTGGTACCCAACTTTCGAATTCTGATCTTTTCGGTATCAATTTCCTTTATATCTATACTTGAATCGAGTTCTATAGTACGGGTTCGATACCTTAAAACGTTATCCGAAGTGGGCTCATTTATTTGAGAACGGGCTGTAGCATAAACTGAATCGGTATCAATAGTACTGGGGAATTGTGGAGGGGTTAATTTTAATGGAGATATGTTGAAATTTGTGAAAGCTTTTTTAGGAGTACTAAATCTTGAACCAGCAGGAGAGCTCCTTATAGAAGATGACACGATCACTTCATCTTGTTCTAACTGTGAAGATTCGGGAATGGCTAGCTGAATATCATCAAAGGTTTTTTCGTCTTCAGAAATGACTTCAATTAAGTCACTATTTGTTGATTTTTTCATACTTTCTGTAGGAACAAATTTTAAACTATTTAATGAAGGTTGCAAGTTCGAAGCTGTTTCTTCAAGAGGTTGATGAGATGTGATTGGCTCCAACAATTCAGGCTCAGAACACGAATCAGGAATCTCTTCGATTTCACTGTCAATAGTTTGGTCCATTTGATCTGATTTTAAATCATATAAGACTCTCATATCATCAGGAGTGAGTCCGATAGAAGGTTGCATGGAAGCTTTTGCCCATAAAAAACTGTTTTGGCTTTCAGGAATCTCTATAGATTGTGATGCCTGTAATTCTATACGTTCAGTGATACTTTTTAAACTTTTCTGAGTGGAATCCAGAAGATCAGGTAGATTTTCCTTTATAGCATCGATTATATCTATCCATTCTTCTTTGCTATACGGTATAGGTTGATTTGAATTCTTCAAAGAGATGCTATTTGATAAACGAGGATCTGCTTGTTTGCTGTCATCTAAGATATTTAGGATATCTTCTATCTTATGCTTTTTACCTGAAAAATAGTTTAGTATGGATATTTGGTTAGTTTGATTTGTGTCATTTTTACCAAAAATCTTTTCAACATGTGAAGATAAACTCTTGATTCTATTGGAACTAGATCTTCGGGTGGCAGGTCTTTTGGAAATTTTTTTAGCAGCTTTTTTGGGTGGTTTGGTTTTATTAGCAAATTGCTGTAGTTTTAATTTTGATTCGTTCGTGGCTTGCAAAGTACTTTTTAGTTCTTCACTATGCTCATAAGCAGCTTGCGTTTGTGTAGATATGAAAAATAGACCACTATCTAAGCTAGGATCATTCTCTTGGTTATCCAGGCCTCCATTATTCATGGCTGCAGAATAAGACGCGATCGCGATGATTTAAAATAGACATAAATATTATATTAATAGATAGAGACTATAGACTGGAACAAGTTGGAAACAACATGATCATGAGAAATGCTTTTTGATGAGATCTGATTCGTTGAATTTTTGCAAGATACTGAAAGCATCAGATTGTGGTAAACTTTCAAGTAATTTTCTAGCATATTCAGCAGCTTTTTGTTCATCTTGACCAATTAATGATGCATGAGAAATGGCTTGAAGGAAATATTCAATTGTTTTTGGAATATTGTTGTTGATAACTGGATGTTGGTTATCAATTAACTCTTCCAAAAAATAATAGGCATAAGGAGCTGCCAATTCATTTTGTACAACTGGTAAAAGATTAAACCATTGTTGAATTAAATCGTTCATATTTGGAATTGATGAGTTGAATGTATGGCAAACTTTAGCGATAGCTGAAATCAGTGATTCGGTAGCATAAATATTCTCTTCGGCCTTACTATCAGGAACAGTGACAATATGGAATAAATGTGGTAAACACGATAAACAGAACTCTTTATATTGTTCACCACCATTTCTTGCGGCCAGTCCGACAATTGTAGATGAAATTTGTCTGATGGTTGCATCAGATGATGATAACGATTCACCCACAGAGTTTAAAAATAGGTCCTTGTAATTGTAAGATAATGGTCCAGTGAATTCCACCAAGTCCTTAATCGCTGAGAATCCACACAACCTTAAATTGATATTCTCTTCACTAAGCATTTGAATAATATTTGGATAAATCAAATCAAATTGTGGTAGGAAGGATTCCTTACCAGTCTTGAAGATCGAGGTAATGACCCCACTGATTTTATCCAAGATATCCTCATCGGTGTATTCATCTTCACTATCATCAACATCTTCAGTATATTCGTCATCAGCATTATCTTTTTGCTTAACTCTTGAATAAACTTCGGCCAAGTTAGTATTAATAGCATCGGCCAAATATTTCAATTGAACATTAGATAATGATCCAGTTTGAATCATCAAAATACAACTCTTAAGACATGCATAATATGAAATCAATAATTCAGGAACTGGCTCATTTGATAATGCATTACACAATTTTTCACAGATTTGAACCCAAATTTGGTTTGTTTCATTAGAATTGTTACCAGTTGCATCTACTGTGCACGCTAAAAGAGATGTTAAAGTCACTGCAGATTGAGCTCTTACACCATCATGTAAATAAAAGTCAAGAGCAGGAATTGCAATTTCAATTAATTGTGGTACCCAAGGGAAAAAATCAGCTCTTAAGTCTACTGCATAAGAGTTTAATAATTCTAAAGCAGTAACTTTTTCATCCAAAGCAGCGGTGTGAACAGCAATATGTTTTCCACTTAATTGTATAACATCCCATTCATCACTATGTTCGAGTTCTTCAGCTTCTTCCTCACTTAATAACGATATATCTTGTGTAGCCTTTGCGGTTTGAATAAGAGGAGGCAATATGCTTGGAAGATATGGTAAAAATTCTTTTCCAACCAATCTACAAATTCTTGACCAACCTTGGTTTAAAGCTGGGATTATTTCATCATCTTCTTGATCAACAGAACTTTGAATAGTAGCAAACACTCTGATCAAATCATTAGCATGTTCTGCAAATTTTTCCTTACCAACAGCTGATGCAATCAAGGTTGAACATTCAATACATCTGCTTATTAAGGATCTGTTATTATCATTGATTTCAGATTCCAATTCTCTGAACATCAAAGGCATTAAAGTATCGTAATATTTCAAAAATTTCTTTTCAGCGGCATCAGCAATAGCTGAGATAGTTGTAAGTACTTGCTCTTGAACATATTTCTTTTTTGCATGTTGTAAAAGATTCAATAAGTTTGCAAGTAATGGGTCCAAATAAGGCTCAATAATTTCCTTAGTTGCTGATTCACTAAAGTTAACTAAAGCAGCAGCAGCGTGTGCTTGAACTCTTGGAACAGAATTGTTAGTTAACTTAGAGATTAATGCAGGTAAAATTTTATCACCTGAGGTTCTTTGAATTATATCGGCAAAATCAGTAGAAATTTGACCCAAAGCATTACAACAAGCATACTGGACTCTTGCATGATCATCATCAATCAATGGGATAATCATTTCCAAGATCCTTGGGATCTCGTTGATTAAAACGTCCACACAACCTTCAGCAGCTGATGATAATGCCATTAAAGAAGCTTGACGTTCTCTCCAGTTTGGTGACTGACACATTTGAGGTAAATACTGGAATAATGGACCTGCAAGAGCATTTCCACCTAAACTTAAAGAAACTCTATCTAAACTTTGTCTTGCAGCATCGTACTCAATTTCCTCGTCTTCATCATCTCTGTTAGAATTGTTGTTCCATTCTGCAGCTTCATCATCATCTATACAGACTTCAGTTAACATTGATAATGTTACCAACACAATGGTTGAGGTATAACTTTCAGATCTTTTACACATGTTTGGAGATACTTCAGCAAATGTGGTTAACAATTCCAAAGATGCAGCTCTTGTTTCAGCTTCTAATTCATTATTTTTAGAAACAGTGGAGCAAAAGTCTATGATTACTGGGAACATTTCTTTAAACATTTTTGGAGCTATCATTACCAATTCAATCAATGACTCTAACAACAAAGCTAATGAGTTATCTTGACCATTTTCCAAGAACATTGGCAAGGAATTTAATAAATTAGGCAATAATGGTGATAATGAATTCCAAGATTTTTTAGGGAATCTCTTAAAAAATTCAACAAATGCACTACAAGCATTGATTCTAACATCATCATTTTGATCTTGAAATCCTTGGTTGAATATAGGTAATGCTTCGTTAAGATATTTTTGGCCAATTATTTCTGGTGTAGCAGCAAAGATTCTAAAAGCAGTTTCCCTTATACTGTGATCGTAATTGGATGATGCAGAAAACAATGCTGGTAATAATTCATCCCAAGTCTTTTCAGGAGATATGTATTCTCTTGCAACAGCTGCTATAGCATCACCCAATTTATGCCTAACTTGATTTGAAGATTCAGATATAAATCCATTTAAAAGTATGTTCCTAATTTGGAATCTTGCTTCTTCACTTATACTACTTATATTAGTATCAGTGAATTTTTTTGATTCTTTGGGAGCCTTGATCGAAATTCTTCTAAATAAAACTGAAGAAAATGATCTAATATATTCTGAATCACCTAAACAAGCTTGAGTAGCTAAAAAATTAAGTAAAATTTCAATTTTATTAATATCAGACCATTCTGATTCGAGGACTTTTTCGGCTTCTTTTCTGATTCCATTGTCTGCCGAGGACAAGCCGGAAACCAACTGTGACAAGACTTGTGTAATATCTGGTGGTAACTCAGACATTTTTCGTATAATTTATCTAGTTATATTAAACGTTATTGAAAAATCTAAAAAATTTTATTCACTGAGTTGGCGCGCAAATGAAAATTTATTAAGAAATAAAGATTGCAAAAAAACTATAGATTTTATATATAATCATTTTTTCAATATAGTTATCACATCTTCATCTTCTAAAACATGACTTAACCCAACAACTTGAGGAGAATGTTTAACTGAAGTTCCGTATACAAAAGCACTCTTAAAATCACTAACCAAAGATTTATGGATAGAATTACAGAAATCTTCAACAGTACACCTATCATTTCTTAACACAACTGGTTCTTCAAAATCTGGTAATTTTCCTTTAGGTTTTGTATAAACTCTTACAAGGTTAAGTTTTTTCCACATCATTTCTAACAAATCATCCAAATTCCATCCGTTACCAGAAGATATTGGGATTGCATTAGGGATTTTGTAAAGTAAATCTAACTCTTCGATAGAGAAAGAATCGATTTTATTTAAAACATAAACAGCAGGAATATACCTCCTGTTTTTGACTTCAATTGCATCAATCAAATCATCAACTGTTGCATCACAACGGAATGCAATATTTGCACTATTGATTTTATATTCACCCATTACAGCTTTGATTTCATCATTGTCTAAATGGGTCATAGGTACAGTACTGGTGATATTAATACCACCTCTTTCCTTTTTGGTGATAACAATATTTGGAGGTTCTTTGTTAATTCTTACACCTACACCTTCCAATTCATGTTCGATGACTTGCTTATGATGTAATGGTTTATTGACATCCAAAACCAAAAACAAAAGATTAACACTTCTTGCAACAGCAATAACCTGTCTACCTCTACCTCTACCGTCTTTGGCTCCTTCAATAATCCCCGGTAAATCTAACATTTGAATTTTTGCACCTTTATACTTAATAACTCCAGGAACAGTAGTTAAGGTTGTAAACTCATAAGCAGCAGCTTCTGAATGAGTCCCCGTAAGTTTAGATAATAATGTACTTTTCCCTACCGATGGGAATCCAACAAATCCTACGGTAGCCACTCCAGTTCTTGCAACATCAAAACCTGCACCACCACCACCACCACCTCCGGTACTATCACTAATTAACTCTCTCCTTAATTTGGCAAGTTTTGCCTTTAATTGACCCAAATGGAAAGATGTGGCCTTGTTCTTTTGTGTTTTGGCCATTTCATCTTCAATAGCTTTGATTTTTTCAACCGTCGTCATTTTTAATTAAGATGCTTTAAGCAAACTGAAAAAAATATCTATGAGCGAATGGTCGTGCGATGGTTCGAGCGCAGACCAGAAAATTTTTTTGAACAGTGAAAAGTGTATCTCTAACTTCAAATAATTAATTATGGCGAAGAAGGGAAAGAAAGGAGCCAAAGGTGGTTCTGATATTTGGGATGATGAAGATATGTACGAGCAACCTGCTCAAGATCAACCTGAAGAATTTGGTGGTGATGCTGCTGCCCCTGAAGGTGAATCTCAAGAATCTCAAGAACCTCAAGAACCTCAAGAACCTCAAGCTGCTTCTGCTGATGATCTTGCTGGTGATTTTTTAAGCTCAATTAGACAATCTAAGAAGAAAAAGGATCAAAAGGAAGAAGATGTCAAGAAGGATGGTCCAAAAATCTTGAGTAAAAAGGAAAAGGAAAAATTAAAGAAGGAAGCTGAAAAGCAAAAGAAGAAGGAACAAGCTGCTAAGAAGAAAGCTCAACAAGCTGAAAAGAAAGAACAAATCAAAGAAGCTAATAAGAAGAATGCCGAAGCTGTTGCTTCTGATAACTCTGCTGCTGCTACTCCTGAACCTTCAACTGAAGAACCTGAAGCTGCAAAACCAAAACCTAAAAAGGGAAAGAAAGCTCCAGCTGGTCTTTCAGCTTTAAAGAAACAATTGGAATTGAAGAAACAATTGGAAGAAGAACAACGTCGTTTGGAAGAAGAAGAAGAACAAGCTCGTTTAGAAGAAGAAAATAAAGCTAAAGAAGCTGAAGAAAAAGCTGCTGCTGCTAAAGCTGCCAAAAAGGAAAAGGATAGATTGAAGAAGGAACAATTAAAGGCCGAAGGTAAGTTATTAACCAAGAAACAAAAGGAACAAAAGAGATTACAAGAACAAAGACGTGCTCAGTTATTAGCTGGTAATGTGATCGTTCCTGGTTTGCAAAAAGATAAGAAAGACGATACTCAAAAGCCTAAAAAGATTGTTTACGAGAAGAAGAAGTCTAATAAACAGCAAAGTTTCAACAAGAATATTGTTCAGGATAAGAAGAAAGAAAAGCAAGCGGATGAAGAAGAAGAAGAAGTTTTAGATGATTGGGAAAAGATGGCTCTTGATGATGATGAACCTCTTGATGATTGGGAAGCTGCTGCTGCTGAACCAGAAGCTGCACCAGAAGCTGAAGCTGAAGCCGGAGCCGAAGATGTAGATGAAGAAGAAAAGGAAGATGACAAACAAGCTGAAATTGAAAGATTACAGAAAGAAAAGGAAGCCGCCGAACAAGCAAGACAAGCTAAGGAATTAGAAGCCAAACAGGCCCAAGAAAAAATCAAAGACCTTGAAAACAAGACACCTGAAAAGGAATTACGTTCTCCAATTTGTTGTATTTTGGGTCATGTCGATACTGGTAAAACCAAGTTATTGGATAAGATTCGTCAAACCAATGTTCAAGGTGGTGAAGCTGGTGGTATTACCCAACAAATTGGTGCCACATATTTCCCAGTAGAAAGTATTAAACAAAAGACTGAAGTTATGACTAAATATGAAAAGAGAACTTTGGATGTTCCGGGTCTTTTAATTATTGATACTCCAGGTCACGAGTCGTTTACCAATTTAAGATCTCGTGGTTCTTCCTTGTGTAATATTGCTATTTTAGTTATTGATATCATGCATGGTTTGGAACAACAAACCTTGGAATCTATTAGATTATTGAGAGACAGAAAAGCACCTTTCGTGGTTGCTTTGAACAAGATTGATAGATTATTCGATTGGGAAGCTCAACCAAATGATTCTTTCCGTGATGCTTTTGCTAGACAAAAGAAGTCTGTTAAGGCTGAATTTCAGAGCAGATTTGAACAAATCAAATTGGCATTAGCTGAACAAGGATTAAACTCCGAATTATATTTCCAAAACAAGAACATGGCTAAATACGTTTCTATTATTCCAACTTCTGCTGTTACTGGTGAAGGTGTTCCAGATTTATTATGGATATTAATGGAATTAACTCAAAAGAGAATGTCCAAACAATTGATGTACTTATCTAAACTTGAAGCTACGATCTTAGAAGTCAAGGTTGTTGAAGGTTTCGGTTACACCATTGATGTTGTCTTATCTAATGGTGTATTAAGAGAAGGTGATAGAATTGTGTTATGTGGTTTGAATGGTCCAATTGCAACCAATGTGAGAGCATTATTAACTCCTCCACCTTCTAGAGAATTAAGAATCAAGAGTGAATACATGCATCATAAAGAAGTTAAGGCTGCCTTGGGGGTTAAAATTGCTGCAAATGATTTAGAAAAAGCAGTTGCTGGTTCCAGATTATTGGTTGTTGGAGAAGAAGATGATGAAGAAGAAATGATGGAAGAAGTTATGGATGATTTAACTGGATTATTAGATTCTGTTGATACATCTGGTAAAGGTGTAGTTGTTCAAGCTTCAACATTAGGTTCTTTAGAAGCTTTATTAGATTTCTTAAAGGATATGAAAATTCCTGTTATGTCTATTGGTTTAGGGCCAGTTTTCAAAAGAGATGTTATGAAAGCTACAACCATGTTGGATAAAGCACCTGAATTAGCTGTAATGTTATGTTTCGATGTTAAAGTTGATAAAGAAGCTGAACAATATGCTAATGAACAAAACATCAAAATCTTTAATGCCGATATCATTTATCATTTGTTCGATGCTTTTACTGCTTATCAAAAAGAATTATTAGAACAACGTCGTAAAGACTTTTTGGAATATGCTATTTTCCCATGTGTATTAAAAACCATTCAAGTTATCAATAAGCGTAATCCTATGATTATTGGTGTGGATGTGTTAGAAGGTACTTTAAGAGTTGGTACCCCAATCAGTGCAGTACGTAAAGATCCAACTACTGGTACTCCAAATGTTGTATTATTGGGTAAAGTCGTTTCATTACAAGTGAATCACAGTTCTGTAGATATTGTTAAAAAGGGTCAAACGGCTGCAGGTGTTGCTATGAGATTAGAAGGTCCAAGTGGAGCACAACCAACTTGGGGACGTCATGTTGATGAAACTGACAATTTATATTCTTTGATCACTCGTAGATCCATTGATACTTTGAAAGATCCTGCATTCCGTGATTCTGTTACAAGAGATGATTGGTTATTAATCAAAAAGATGAAACCTATTTTTGATATAAAGTAAATAATGATTTAAATAAACTAGTTCTTAAAAGTAAAGTTCTTAAAAGTAAAGTTAAATAAGAGGTCGTGGCTCAAGTACCAAAAATCTCTACTCTCGCGATCGAAAATTTTTTGCCCAATTGAAGTTAACCAAATTCAAATACCAGTAGTGATGCAAGATTTACCACCTATTGGAGGATACGAACCAGTTCAATGGAAAAGAAATCTTCCATCCAGAGGTTTCAGACCAGTCATTTACTTCTGGATATTCACAGGGGTTATGGGCTTAGGTTTCTATAGGTATTACCAAGGTGTGAATGAACAAAGAGAATTATCAAGAGAAAAGCAATGGGCAAGATTTTATTTGCAACCTTTATTGATTGCTGAAGAAGATAGAAATGTTGCTAGAAGATACTTTAGTGAATTGAAGAGACAAGATTTAGTTAAGGAACTGATGTCTGATGAACTTAAAGCTAAATTCGAACAAGAACTTTACAATGATAAATCTAAATTACGTTTACCAAGATACACTGCTGGAGCCCACCCATCTGAAAGATAAGGGAATTCATAAAGTCAATCAATTTCATCAACTTAATAAGTTACGCATTATAGCCTATGTATATTTAAATAAACCATTATTCGTATATTCTGATTACTGTGGTAACAAATCATGTAATTTAGGAAATAAAGAAGTTAAAAAATTAAGTGAAAGAGATGTAAAAGTGAAAAGATATATAAGTGAAAAATTGGGCCAAAAACATCTGAATTTCCAATCAATGCGAAATTAAACATGTCAAAGAAAGTCACCGAGAAACAACAGGTTCAAGATCTCTTAGAAAGCTACGACTACTTTCTCTTCGATTGTGATGGTGTTCTTTGGTTAGGAGACCATCTTTTACCCAGTGTCAAAGAAACCTTGAATCTTTTAAAACAGCACAATAAAACCATTATCTTTGTGACTAATAATTCTACTAAATCCCGTAAAGATTATCTTGCCAAATTTAGCAAACTTGGAATCGAGGGAATTGGACAAAATGAAGTATTTGGATCTTCATATGCCACTGCAGTTTATATCAATAAGATATTAAAGTTGCCTACTGATAAAAAAGTATGGGTTTTAGGTGAAAAAGGTATTGAACAAGAACTTCACGATTTAGGATACGAAACTATTGGAGGATCAGATCCACTGTTAGTTGTTGATGGAGTAGAATTTAATAATGAACACCCAATGCTACAAAACTTGGATGAAAATGTAGGTTGTGTGGTTGCAGGACTTACATTAAATTTAAACTATTTAAAACTTTCCATCACCATGCAATATCTTTTAGCCAAAAATAAACTGATTCCATTTATTGCTACCAATATTGATTCAACATTCCCACTGAAAGGTCAATTACTTATAGGAGCAGGATCTATTATTGAAACGGTCAGCTATGCTAGTGATAGAAAACCTGATGCAATTTGTGGTAAACCTAATCAACTGATGATGAATTCAATTAAAGCCGATAATCCAGGACTTGAGAAAAATCCAAAAAGAGGGTTGATGATTGGAGATAGATTAAATACCGATATGAAATTTGGTAGAATTGGAGGGTTAGATACGTTGTTGGTTTTGACGGGGATCGAAACAGAAGAAAGAGTTTTATCTCAACCAATTGACGAAGCACCAACTTACTACATGAATAAAATCGGGGATATTTATGAGACTTTATTATAGAATAAATAGAATTTCGCAATTTTTCAAATGCAACTTGACGAAATTGACTAGACAATTTAGTTATGCATAGTAGATTGAATCGATAAATAGAGCCTAGACTTAAATAATTCTCCGCTTAATTTATTTCTATTTTACAGCCACAACAATAAGAACAAAAAAAAATCGTGGCGAGTTACTACCAATTCTCTAACATTCGGGGAGAATCTCGTGGCGAGATTACCACTAACCTCACCAGTTACAATCAGGTAAATGACGTAGTGCGAGTGCGATTGTGAGTGCGAGGGAGTTAAATTTTTTACTAAGATAACTTTCGTCCACTCAATTGACTAAAGGATTTAAAGTAATAATAAATCTTATAATCTTAATAAACTAAGAATTATAAATTCCTTATCCAAGTAAAATTTAATTGGATTTACTGCATTCGCTTAAAAGCTTTTTTTCTTCAAATAATAATGTTAATGTCAGAGGAGAAGAAATTAAAATTACAAGAATCTGAATGTGTTGCATTACCAGTATTTGAAGAGTTACTTTCAATGGATGAAGATGAAGAAAACTTCTGTTATGGCTTATACGTAACTTTTAATGATCAAGTCGAAGAAACCCTTGAGAAAATTGAATATAAATTAGAAACAAAAGAACTAGAAGAATTGAGTTCTTTAGGTCATTATTTAAAAGGTAGTGCTGCTGCTCTTGGTTTAGTCGAAGTATCTTCACAGTGTGAAAGAATTCAAAATTATGGTCAAAAAGATAACTTTGATAATTTTGATGCTAATGATGCTCCAAAAGATCAAGATACTGATGAATATTGGGCTTTCTTAATTACAGATGCTTTAAAAAAGACAAGAGATGCATTCATAAAATCTAAAAAAGCTATTGGTGACTTTTTCGAGGAAGAGTTTTGAGTGATTTGAATTTTATCCCCATCCGACTTATAAACTATTACACTAGACTTCATGATCTGTGATCATGTAAAATAAAATTCAATATTTACAAACCATACTTGTTTCACTTTTGGTATATTAGCTAGATCTTTAATCCTATATCAAAGTTGTTCGTACTAATGATGTTTTTTGTAAGATGCCCTATTCATGCTTTAAAGCTGATTGAAATTTTTTGAAGTACTTTTTTTTATTGAATAGAAACTTCGTAACGAAAAAAGGGGTAAAAACTAAAGAAGAAGTAGCACTAAAGATAATAAAAGTGTAAAAAATTTAAGCATTATGTTACTTGAAGTGCTCAAGGGGGTTTTCACAAATATTTCGGTATGTCTATCTGTATCTGTAGAGGTAACAATTTCTATTGCTGTTCCTGTCCAAGGGGTGCTGATTGTATCAAAAGGGGTGTTTTAATGAAATCTTTGATTCCTTCTGAATCTGATGAAGTCTCGGTGGCAGTGAAAATTTCTGTCCATGGTAAACTGGTGGTATTAAAAGGATCTCTAGGATTAGGAGTCTCCACAACCACAAAAGAACTTCCTCCTGAGTTGGTAGTTGTGATTGTTGTTGTATAGCTTCCAGTCTACCCAGTACTAACAGTATCTAAAAGAGGTTCTGGTGTTTCAACAATAACCATAAAACTGCCGTTTGAGTCAGTAGTGGTAGCAGTTGTGTTGAACGTTCCTGTCCATGAGTGCTGACAGTGAGGTAATGAGTCTTTATAGAAACTTTAGAAGATCCTTGGGAATCAGTTGATGTTTCCGTGGTAGTAAAAGAGCTAGTTCAAGGAACACTGATGTTTTCGATGTGTTCCATTATTTTCATTTAATAATTAACAATTGTACTTGATAATGTTGGAGTTACGAAAATCATCTAAGTAGAGTTACACTTAAGGGAGATCCAATTCTAACGTTGTAAGTTCACTAGCTGAAATAACAGGTCAAAAGTCTCGATGGCCAACTCAACTAGAAAGCAGCTTTCGAGATCTCTCATCATAAATGTTAAGGTTTCATGAGTAGAATATTGTTTTCAAAATCCAGTTCTACGGCTCCTCCGAGTCAGGCCTGATAAATCATTACTGATCTTTTAAATATTATTCAAACGAATATATCACGAGCACTGGTATACGATGGATCGAAGTTTAATTTGCATGCATGCAGAAAGCTACGTACAGATCTATGTGGTTCATCTAGAAGCAAGGCTTCTTCAAGTACTTAATTATAATATAGAGTTCTCTTGAAATGACAAATGCCCAAATTTTCGGGAAAGGAAATTGTTCCATTTCCTTTAAACTGGTGAACACAACTGCTGCTGACTAGTAGCATATTAACTCAATTAAAATACAAAGAGTTAAAAATTCCACAAATTTTCCCCAATTAGCTCCTTCGTATTCGTGGTTTCCATGGCAGTTGAGAATAGATTTTTGGACTGGCAGCTGACTCAACGAAGGAATGAAAATTAGTCGAATTTGGTATTACCATTATTTGAATAACCAGTTGATAAAACTGGGGGTGACTAAAGAAATTTCGAGCTTTCTCTCTGTTTCAATTAAAGTGAAATGCTGGCCATAATGTGAATTTTAATACTTACACTAAATTAGAAAAGCCTTAAGCTAATTGGCCTTTTTATCCACTAGACTGGCGTAGTTTTCTCAAGCAAGCAGAACTGCATGTATTCCACTTCTCCGGGGATAAATTTCTTAAATGCATGTGGAACATAAATTAATCTTGAAACTCCTTGATGGTTTCCGTCAGGGTTAAGAAGTTTAAGACACTTGATGACTTTCCAATTAGGATCTGTGACTTCTCCATTTGAATCTATTAATGAGGGCTCAATTCCATTTGTAGGACCTGAATTATCGATATAATAGTCACAATTTTCAAAAGGAATCACGGTTGAGTTAACAAATATGTTCTTGTTGTTCATTTCCTTTGGCACAAAACTTGTGACGTCAAAAATATCGATTCCTTCTTCAAAATCTCTTGGGAGTAAGCCATCAAAACCCGACTGTACGAATCTTAATCTCAGGTTTTTTGGCAAGAACATGGAATTAGGGAAATGGTACCATTCTCTTCCAATACAAACATTTGACTGTTCTGGGGTATTGAGTTCCCTTGGCACAATTAATGGTGCACTATAATTATCTACTAAACTAAGAGTTCTCAAAATAGATAAGGTAGCACTGAGTCCTAGTAAAGCAAAATATGATGCTTTAGCTAAACAGGAAGATAAGTTAAGTTTTTTGAGCAAGATATCGAAAATATTCACCAGCTTATCCAATGCAACTGCAGAATTGACGAGAATCAACGAGTAAATAGGGTAAAGAAACCGTTCCTCCTTATGTGGCTGGCTGAAAAATATACCTGACCATATAAGCAACGGCATGTTTACCACGACATAGTTTTTATTTTTAGCAAAATTCAAAATTGTACCAGCATATCCCAAGACTGCAAAAATGTTAAAATTGAGTAAAAGATTAAGCACATAATAACTCAAAGGTTCGACTCCAAAAATCTCAGGACCTTCACCTTCACCTCCAAAAACATTATATAATACAATATTCAAGGGTATTAAGAGTAATTTCTTGTAGAAAAAGGAATCGATTACAATAACCAAGCCTAGTATAGAAACAAGATTTATCAAGGATCTTACGATAATTCCTCCTAATTTGTCCAGATAAAACAAGACATTCAATCCAAATGGGACTGCTAGTACTAAAGCAAAAGGCCATCCCACAATTCCACCTATCATGATCCATGTGAAAGCTCCTACAGCCGATTCAATGGTGATGGGATTCAAGGCATAACTTAGCGAAATGGTCATACATTGCATGGCAAATGAAGAGGGAAGAAACTCAACACCAGCATGGGCCATTCCCGTGGAAACAGTGGACAAAAAAAGGTATGATTGAGCTACCGATTTGCTCCAATTTCTCTTGAGGGAATAGTACAATTTTGTTTCTGCATAAACCGTAAGACCACTTAAAAGGAAGATTCTTACGAAGTAGAAATTCCAGAAACTTGGAAGATCCCAAAATTCAGTGGCCAATTTAAAAGGGTATGTAATAATATAATAAGGCAATAAATAGGCATAGGATCTGATTGCAAACTCTGGTGAATATTCCCACGTTTGTTTACCAAATCCACGAAGCAAAAGATTCAAAGGCTCCCAGTAATTGAATGTCTCGTCACAATCAGGTATGATCATGTACAATGCCGACAACACTCTTGTCGATACATTGAATGCAATTAACCATAAATCGGACATGAAGCGTTAGTGAAAAATCGCGGTTACTAAATACAAACATTTATCATTTAATTTATAAATTTATATAACTAGTCCTTTTTCAACATGGAGTCACGAGCTGGACCGGTACCAACCCATTTAACTGGAACACCAATAAAGTCTTCGATGTACTTCAAATACTTTTGAGCATTTTCTGGTAAATCGTTGTAATTTTTGATGGTGGTAATATCTTGTTCCCAACCTGGTAAAGTATCATATTCAACTTCAACTCTACCTAATTTACCCAAATCTTCTGGGAAACTTGGGATTTTTTTACCATCGAGACTGTAAGAAATACCCACTTTAATATCTTTAAATTTGTCTAAAACGTCTAATTTGGTGATGTTCAAAGCTGTATAACCATTAATCAATGTTGAATATTTCAACACAACTAAATCTAACCAACCACATCTTCTCTTTCTACCAGTGGTAACACCATATTCGGCACCGACATCTTGTAAAGTTTCACCAACTTCATTCAATTGTTCGGTAGGGAAAGGACCTTCACCAACACGGGTAGTATAAGCTTTTACCACCCCATAAACGTTTTTAATTTGTCTTGGAGGAAGACCCAATCCAGTTAAAACACCACCAATACCAGTGTTAGAAGAAGTAACGTATGGGTAAGTACCGTAATCAATATCTAACATCAAAGCATTAGCACCTTCAACCAAAATCTTTTTGTTATCAGCAATAGCTTTATGAATGAAATCTACACCATCGACAACAAAAGGCTTTAAAAGTTCACGATACTCTTCGTATTTCTTTAATTCAGCTTCGGTATCATAGTCGAATTCACCGTAACGTTTGTAACGAGATTCAACCAACCTATTGTATCTGGTCTTAAATTCATCCCAAGCACCTGGTTCATCACTAACCAAGTGGTGAACTCTAATACCAGATCTTGAAGCTTTAGTAGAGTAAGTTGGACCAATACCCTTACCAGTAGTTCCAATAGATTTTTTGGTAGTAGATAATTCAGCTTCTTTCAATTTATCAGTTCTTTGATGAAAGTCAAAAACCAAATGACATCTTGAAGAAATGAATAATCTGTCTCTACAGTGTAAACCTTTCTTTTCTAAGTTACTCAATTCTTCAAATAAGGAAGGAACATGAACAACCACTCCAGAACCAATTAAGTTCAAACAGTTTGGATTTACTAATCCAGAAGGTAAAAGGTGGAAATCATATTTAATATCATTAACCACGATGGTATGTCCGGCGTTATTACCACCTTGACAACGAGCACAAACGTCGATGTCATCACATAAGATATCAACTAATTTACCTTTACCTTCATCTCCCCATTGGGAACCTAAGACAACGTCACACATTATATAAAATTTGCTTTTGAACGAGCTGAGCCGTTAAACCAAAATTTCAATTTTCCAAAAAATTTATTTGGTGGGATGCTGCGAACGGGACGAGTCAATCTGTTAATGAGTCAGGAAACTGGTTTTGTTTAAAAGTATACTTGGTGATGTATGATTGGGAGAGAATATATATATGAGATATATGGAGATACTGGGAAAATTTGAGCTGTTTTCATTGGAGGTCTATAAAGTTTTTTTGCAGCCTACATAAATTCAGGGTCAATTAATTAATGAGATTTTAAATAGGTTTGTTTTACCGAGGCCTAGAGGCACATTTTGTATGTTTCGTTCAAAATCATCACACTTAATTCATAGTCGACGTAGCCTATCATCCAAGGTGGATGTAGCTGTTTCAATTGTTTTTTCGTAGGTTTTTCTGGGTATTCTTCAATTTGTTGCTTCAATGTCGAGAACCATTTATAAGAAGCATCATACTTGATGAAATCAGGTGCATCGTGTCGCATACGAAGAAGAGTGTGAAGAACTTGTCGTTCGACTCTTTCAGGCTCAAAAGTATCTTTGAAAGAGTATACTTTTTTGGGATGGGTATTTTCTTCTAGAATCACCGTTGAATTATGCACGAAAGTAAGGGTGTTTAAAAGACGTTCAAAGATCAGTACTTCATCGTTTTTTTCTAGAACAACTTGTCTTCTCGTAGTAAAGTTTTCTCTGGTAAGTTTCCATCGCACCGTCTCTACGTAGTCTCTTTGGATGTGTTTTTTATGGTGAATAAAATGACGCAATCTGTAGAATTGTCGATATAGACACTTGTATCTCTGTAAATCGTTGTTGAGTGACACCAAGTACGCAAGATCTATATCCCTGTTGACATATTTGAAAATACGTTTCCCAGCTGCAACCGTTGATGCCATCGCGAATTTACAATTTCACTTACCCCAGATATTAATTTGATTCTTCGGTCAGGAGAAGAGACTAGTTGATTGTTGAGTTGATATTTGGACAGAGAATTGGGAATGAAGAGAATAATACGAGTATGTATAAATGTCACTTTAAAGTTTTGTGACTGATATTAAAACATATTTTAGTACAAGCTCACAATTCAATTCATTGATTCAAAGATAAGTATGATATACAGAAGGAGTACAAAAGGAATACAAGAGGATCGTAAAATGGATATAAAAGAAAAGTTAAATGAATATAAAAGAAAAGTTAAATGAATATAAATCAAAAAAATAAAACAAAGTGTTGGATTTAAGAGATCAAAAAATATGTATAACACGCGCTGAAAAGTTCCCAGAGTTACACTCTTGATTTCCAAGCTAGAAACCATAAACTACTAACTGATTCAAATTTACCGAAACAAAACACCTTTGTAAGTCTTAACACTCTCTTTAACTCTCTTTATTACTGTAGTACTACTTTTAGTTGACATCAGGTTAAAAGATGGGCAGAAGACGCGTCCCACGCAAACAGAAAACCAAAGCAAGAAAACCTGTAGAAACTGCTGTGGTTTTACATGACCCTTCAAGGTTCCTCAATGGGAATCTTCCGGGTGAACTTAGTCTTGGGAGAAAAGAAAAGTTCCCAAAAGAAGCGGATGATCAAGATGATCTTATCGATTTAACGTTAAATTCGATACAAGATGAGCATTTACATCCAAATCCCAAGGGACCAGTCGATTCATCACCCGTAGATTATACCAAGATGAAATTCATTTTGATTGATGGTAAACCTTTATCAAAATCGGCACCAACAACTTTAAAACCAGACCTTTTATGTCTGCCTACCGAACAAGTGCTTTTTGATGAGTTCAACTCTTATCTTCAATATGAGGAATGTAGAAGAATGTTTTTGGAAAACCCCAGCATAATGGGGTTCAAAGTGCTGATAGTTCAAAGTTATCTCGTTTATATTGCGAGTCTAGGTATGAATTCAATTGTAGTTAACCAACAATTGATAGCTGAATATTTGAGGTTGTCAAATCAAAAATCATTGGAAAAAATTGGAAAACCCTTACGGTATAAAAAAGCTCAGTCTATCGTCGGAGGGATTAAAGTGGTATTGAAAGCAAGAGCCATTCGTCTATTCTCCAAAGTGAAGGATGCTACTATAAAAGTTATTTTGGAAGACAGATTTCAGAAGAAGCAGCTAGGTAATGAAAATGTGATTCGTAGTCTTATGTTAGACTTGAAACAGAGGGAGTTGGATGCCAAAAACATCACTAACTTGAACAGTGAAATCGAGGATAGTACTGAAAATGGTGTCAGAAATGAACTCATAGATGAACTCAGGAATGAAACAACAACTGAAACACCAAATGATACTATGAATGATACTATGTGTGAAACACCAAATGATACCAGGAATGAAACCACCTTCGAAACCACTTTTGAAACCACTTTTGAAACAAACGAAAACTCGTTGCACTCAACTAACAATACTTCCAATACTTCTTATAGTGAAGGTTACAACTTAAACAAAACTGGGGAGGGGTTGTACACAATGTTGAAACGTATAATTAATGATCAGAGTGAAATCAAGAAGCTTTTATATGAAGCAAGAGAAACTAACTTGCAGTTGCACAACGAAGTTTCTTTGAAGCTTTCTTCTATTTCACAAATGCAAATGGATCAATTTCAACATCAGGAGCAGCTACAAAATCAGTCAGATCAACAGGGTCAGGCTCAAATGCAATCGCTTCCTCCGAACGAAAACCTGTATTTTCTTCATTCTTCCCCCCCTGTAAGCCCTTCTGTTCCACAGGGAGCAAATGAGGTTGTGCCAAATCAGGAAAATGATACACCAATGACACCAGTTGATCAGGAAACACCTACACCAATGACACCAGTTAACCAGGAAGTAAGCACATTGGCTTTACCTATTAAACAGGATCAAGGTACTTTAATGACACCAGTTAAAAAGAAAAAAAATGAAATGTCACCTACTAGTCCGGAAGAGGAATCTCTGTCACCTATTAGTCTGGAAAAGGATTCATCTCTGTCAGATGCCCATCTGGACTACGAAGAATTAATGTCCCAACACGAGGGAGAAGGTAACTATTCGAGTCTGGGGTCAGAGAATCAAGACAGAAACTTCCGAAGCAATTCCCAAATTTTTCTTAGACTTGAACATCGGCTTAGAGATCCTCCAAAATCAAATGCTAAAACTGGTGTTGGACTGATTAAGTTTCAACCATATAACTACCAAAAGGCACTGGGAATCCCCATCCTGCTTTCCGTGCTTACGAAGAAATTCAAAAATAAACCTCCATTGGGTGGATGGTTCATAATTAAAAATAGCCACTTGAAAAGATCACTCAGGTCGAAAAGTATTGAAAATATCGTAAGCTCTTGGACTAAAGATAATTTTGAAAATGATCCGGCCCTGCTTCCTTGCATTTTGAGATTAGATGCTTTTTATGGTAATAATTGGAGAAGAAAAGAGTTTCGCCTGCCCTATTATTTTCAGAAGAGAATAATGTCTTTCGTATACAGAGAGATTGAAGGAAAGGACGTAGTTATAATGAAGAAGAACTACAAAGTTAGCCCTTCAGTGATTAAAGGGAATCCTAACCCTTTAAGAGGGATGTCTCTTGAGAAATTCGCCTCTTATTTTGAAAGATACCGTAAAGAACGGGCAATTAGTATCTGTGCTCTTTCGGAAAGAATTACGGGTGATTCAGAAGCAGTAGGAATTTCACTTGCTGAATATGTTATGTCCTTACCCAAGATTGAGCCAACCCAATAATTGTGTTTCATAGCTATTCGAATTCTGCAGCTATTTCAAAGTAGTGAATTGCTTATATAATTGTTTAAATGTAAAAAATGTTTCTCAAATATCGCATTTATTTACCCCAGATATGCCCCAATTATCAGTTCAATTAGACGAAGATTGTGCTCAAATCTGTACTAATTGTACCATTAGTGGCACTAGAGAGGAATTGATACTCCCCAGTGATACCATTCAAGTATGTAATGTCTTTCTCCCGCATTACTAACGTAGATGAACCTATCGCTTAGTATTAATGGAATCAATATATCTAGTGATTACACCCAGTTGATAGATATTTTAGCCATTGCAATAGAAGAGAGTGATATTTTGAAAAGCTTGAATTATGATACAACTATTCTGATCACAAAGGATGGGCTTGAAATCTTATTGAAATGTAAAAGTTCATCTATCCGAGACGAACTCAGTTCTTTCACCAGAAAATTGAACAGCATTGATATTAAGTTTGATTTTGCCACCATAAAGGATTCAGTTGATGCTACACACGTTGTAAATGGCCTCAATTATCTTTTCATCTCTGTGATTCTCCATTACGAAAAGGAAATGCCATTCGTATTCTCTATCTACTCTCGTAAAATGCTACAGCAAAACTACCATTTCATAAAGAAAAACATCCAGATCGTTGCTAACAAAGATACTGACGTAGTTCAGGTTTTAGTGGCTCAAATTCGCCAACTTCAACGCCTATGTGCTAGCGAGTATACGCTTGGAGATGTGATTCCGAAATTTTCACAAGATCTCGAGCTGAAAATTAAGAAAAATTCTAATTCAAAAACAACCAAACTCCTCTCACAGTTCTACCCGGCCACTTTCATAACCCTAGAGTCGCTACAAGTCAATCACGACAAGTAATAATGGTGATGGCAATATTTAATCACAATAACCCGTGCGCGCACCAACAATCAGGTTTCCATTTTGGTCGTTAACGTAAACAGATTCCAGTTTACAAAACCAATATAAAGATATTTGGTGATCTAGGGTCTGAAAATCCAAACTTAAGATGCTGTTTCTCCAGAATTTCAACACCCCAAGTCTAAGAACAACAAGAGGTTTTAGACTTAAACAGTCTTCTCCCATCTCCAGTCCACAACCAATATCGAACTCTACTTTCCCAAATTCTCCCACAAAATATTACCCAGATCAAACCCCTCCATCTCCCACACGCAGAAACCAAAACCTGTCTCCCCAATATCCACAACCGTATCAGACCATTAACTTACAAAATGATGGAAGAAATGTAACTTCCCATAAAGATATAAGAAACTTTGCTGAGCAAACTTTGGGATCACAAAATGCTTTATATCAAGCAGTTAAGCTTCCACAAGATGAAGATGTTAACGAGTGGTTGGCAGTTCATGTGGTGGATTTCTATAATCAGATCAATATGTTATACGGAACTATAACAGAATATTGTTCTCCTAAAACATGCCCCAGAATGATTGCAACAGAAGAGTACGAATACTTATGGCAAGAAAGTAATCCTGGATCAACTCTGTCATCTCCAAAAAGACCGGTTTCGTTACCTGCTTGTGAATATATTGAGAATTTAATGAACTGGATCCAGGGTTTCTTCGATAACGATAACATATTTCCTGCTAAAATGGGAGCTCCATTCCCCCAACAATTTCCTACGTTAGTGAAAACGATTTTCAAAAGGCTATTCAGAATTTATGCCCACATATATTGTCATCATTTCCAAGAAATTACTGATTTGGGATTGCAATCACATTTAAATACGAGTCTTAAACATTATGTATTATTCAGCAAAGAGTTCGACTTGATCCAAGAAAAGGATTACGGTCCTTTGGACGATTTGGTCGAAAACATGTTGGAAAATTAAGGTATTGGGTTTATATACAGTGTAATTTATTTTGTCTATATTAACTCTACTTCAGCCATCATACAAAAATGATCTGATGGATACTGGCCTGTCCGAGGTTGGCCCGAAGGCTCTTCACCCATTTCTTCTCCTCTGGGTAATCTTAAAAGCTTTTTTAAAACTAACCCCTGTTCTTTTGCAACTTCTTCTATCAGGTCGATCTTGGTCGTGTAATCTCCTGACTTCCACTGGGTAATTATGAAGATATAATCTAGCAATCCTCTCCAAGCATGGGCCCAATTCGAGTACATCGGTTCATGTCTATCGTTATCAGCACCTGCGTTTTTAGAATCAACATATTTGTACCCAACAGAATAAAGAGAAATGGCTCTCATATCAAGACTATTGTGGAGCTCTTCCATTTTTTTCACACTTTGTTTTTGCTCTTCGGTAGGTGTGAAAAATTCAGGAACTGGATCTTTTGGTTGGTCTTTTCCAAATTTTTCGATATTCCCACCTTCTTCTTCTTCCTCTTCATCGTCGTCAACTTCTATTCCTTTTAATCCCCTTTTCTTTGAGTACTGAAACGATAAAGAACATCCCATTACAATTTCACCCCTACCCATATACTTTACAGGCTTACTTGTGATAGAAAGATAAGGCGTATCAAATGGTTGGGAATTGAAATCTCCGGCGAAAAAGCTATACCAACCCAAATCATTTTGCTTCAAAACGTCCATTGTGTGCATGAATTCCTGGGTCTTTTTGAGTACAAGATATGTTTGCCTTGTTCTTTCGTATGTGCCAAACGGATGCCAGAAAAGATGGGTAGTTCCTATGATTAACCCATTTTTCAAAGGCTTATATTTTGATAAAATAGTGGGTGTGAATTCGAAACACACAAGCAATCCCACATTCTGGGTGATTGTTCTTGGTTCAATTTCTCCAGATTCTTCTCTATCATAGTCGATAAAACTCTGGTGTTTAAACACAAAAATACTTGTTCTGTAAAAAATACACACTCCATGGTTTTTAGATCCTCCTCTATTGAACTTTGATTCGTAGCCTAGTTTTTGCAATTCCTGTTTCCAGAACGAATTGTATTGTATAAAGTCCATTTCTTGTACGCAAATTATATCAGCATCATAGTGTTTCATTTCTGAAAGCAAAACCTGGGATCTGGTGGTCCATTTCAAGGCATTTCCACTGGTGGGAAAAAGCTTTCTTCTGATCAAAGCTTGTGCTAGAATGTTATAAGTCATGATTTTTATGGGTAAGTTTCCTGAAATTTGAGACAGTACAGACACAAACTCTCTCTTTTTGTACCTTAAAGCATCTGGTGTTTCGAGCTGGTCGGGATCATAGCCCTGAGCAAGCAATTCCTGCCTTTTCTGTTCTTTTTTGAGGTTTCTGAGTCTTCTCTGTTCTGCAATATATTCTGGTGTCAAAAGCGATGGGTCTATTGCTTTTTTTGTCTTTTTCTTTTGTTTCTTTGGAGGTTCTTCTGAAGCAGTGGGGTTAGCATCAATTTTCAGAATTCCCTGCTGTTTATGCAATTTTTCAGCAGCAGAAGTCTCATTTGCATCTACCATGATCGCAACAAATTCGCGATACCCAGAATGGTGATGGCTAAAGAGATCGAAGAACAACTACAGAAGTTGGATAAGCTTCAAGAACAGATCATTGACAAGATCGATGAAATTACAGATATCAGAATTGATACTGTAGAAAACGTATCGATCGAGTTCACCCGATCGCAGATATCTAAAGGTGTTACCGTGTTAATATCGAAGTACAGTGAAATTGTCACTGTTTTGAAAGTGCAGGCACAAAATTACAGAAATAATGAAGAACTTCCGGTGATTCTCGAGCTCTATAACGACAGATTGGCCCAAATGAAGTACGATTTACGGCAAGCACAATTGAAATCTTATACGATTGAAGAAGAGCTTATTCACAAGCAAAGAGTGCACAGATTTGGCAAAGTTCCTGAAAGACCTAAAAGTGTCAAGGAAATGAAAAGCGAGCTTTTTGGTGGAAGACTGAAGGAAGAACAAAAGGAAATCAATGAAAGGAAAGTTGAAGATCAGATTCTTGATCACAATAAGTCAATTACTGCTTCTTTACAATCTACAAGACAACTTATGACGAGTTCAATAATGCAAACCGAGTTGAATATCGAGTCGATGGAGCAACAAACAAAGGACTTGAGTACGTTTGATACGATGTTGAACGAGTTGGAAGTGACGTTGAAGAAGTCTCGAAACATCGTTAAGTTTATTGAAAAACAGGACAGACTGGACAAAAACAGAATTTATTTGAGCATAGGGTTTCTTCTTTTATGTTGTTTGTGGGTGATTTGGAGAAGAATATTACGGACACCGGTACGGATTTTGTTGTGGTCTATTCTTAAGGTATTTAGGATCTTTTTATGGTTTTTGCCTAAGCTGAAAGAGAAAGACTTGCTTGAGAATTTTGCAGAGACCAGCATTGAAGTTATAGGGACTATTACAGAGAGTGTAGAGATAGCATCCAGTTCGGTTACCGAGTTGATATCAAGTGGAGTAGAAATAGTAAAAGACGAGCTTTAATTAAATATACAACATACTTAAGGCTGCTTAATAGTAACGGAAGCCCCATTAGCCTTGGAACTTTGAATAGCAGCGTCTACAATGGCCAAGTGGTGGAAGGCCTTTCTTGGAGGAATTGTGATGAGACTCTTATCGTTCTTGTGAAGAGCTTCAGCAAAGTTAAGGAATTCTTGTTCGTAAGTATCAACATCTTCAATCTCTGTGGTTTCAGGCTTGTTAGCATTTTGCTTAGAATCACCAGTTTGAATTTTAATGGTTGGTTTTCCTTCATCTGGGTTGAACGTGTAGACAATTGAACCATTCGTACCAAAGATGGTGAATTGTAATTTCTTTTCAGTAGCACCAAAAGTTGAACCATAAGTAAAGGTTCCAATGGCTCCATTTTCCAATTTCAAACTGGAAAATAAAATATCTTGATCACCACTTAATTCTTGCAATTGAGAAGTGTGGGCAGAAATAGAAGCCACAGGACCCAAAACTTCGGTCAACAAAGTGAGTTGATGAACGCCTCCGTCACTCAAGTAACCTCCAACGTGTTCAGGTTTTTGTCTCCAAGTGGTAGTCAAGTATTTATTATCACTATTCCAAGGTCCGGTAGAAGTATAGTTGAAACCAGCAACTTTACCAATTTTAGGTAAAGCATCTTTTAAAGCTTTTACAGCACTGTTAAAAGCCCAATTTTCCAAAACACCAATTGGTAAATCACTCAGTTCAGAAACCTTAACGATTTCAGCTGCTTGATCTAAATTAGCAGCCAAAGGTTTTTCTAAAGCCAATGGTTTATTATATTTAACAGCCAATTTAACTGCATCCAAATTGAATTGAACAGGTAAAAGAGCATCAACAAAGTCAATTTGGTCATCTTGGAAGACTTCTTCTAAAGAATTCTTGACATTAGATTTATCAATGCCAGCTTTTTCAGCAAACAGTTCAGCCTTTGATTTAGTTCTGTTATAAGCAGCAATTGGCTTTAAGTAAGGAATTTTATTAAAAGTAGGTAAATGAACATCATTGGCAAAAATACCAGTTCCGACAACTGCAAGTTTTAAATCTGACATTTGAAATATTGGAATAATATTTTTCCGGCAATTACACCTATTTATATGCTACAACGGGGTAACGAACACTGCTCGGATCCACCTGAGATTTTGGTTTGAATACGCACTAATTTGGTAAAGTTCGGAGAAGCGATTGCGGGACAGAAGAATATGAACGAGAACACCGACGGCATAGCCGGGGGGTCAATTTCTGAACCACTGGACTTCTTCGAAAGTCGGGGTCCAGGACTTCGGTCGAAAAAACGAGATCAAGATTCGTTATACGAGCCTAGTATTCAAGATAAGGGGGGTCGTTATAAGGCATTGAACACCGATTTGTTTCTGCAGATGCAGATAAATTCAGGGAGAGATCATGACCAGAATGGGTTAAAACACAGACCTAATAGTTCTGATTATGGTCCTAAAATTCATAGTTATAGTCCCAAAAATACTAGTTCTGGGTCCAATTACAGCCAAACTAACAGCCACGATAATAGTCCAAATTCCAACAATTCAAATTCCAACAATTCAAATTCTAACAATTCAAACAATTCCAATAACTCAAATAACTCAAATAACAACTCAAAACGACCGATTCAGACCAATGAACGTTATGACGTTTTAACTGCACAAGTCTACCACAAAATTGTTGCAAAACTTATAGAAGAAGACAAAAACTTCACCGAACTTCCACCATTTGACCAGGCCATGTTGGTGATTCCAATTTTGGACGAGATGAACATCAAGCTTATGAGTGGAAAAAGGTACGGTGATGTTCCCAATATTAACTTTGACCAGGTTTATTCGTACAATAAACCTGCTGAGTTCATACCTGACTACGTTCCTCTTATTCCATTGAACGAATGGAGTAGAAGACCTGATATTAACGAGATGACTGCAGAAGATGAAGAAGCTTACAACGAGTTTCTTGCACGAGAAACAGAGCTAAACAGGTCAAATCAGTGGCCTGAATATCCAGAAAACCTGAGACTCTTTATAGGCAATCTACCTGGAAATACCGTCACAAAACAGCAGTTGTATAAGATTTTCAGTCAATACGGAGATGTTGAACAGATTGTCATGAAACAGGCATACGGCTTTGTTCAATTCACCAATGCTGACGATAGTAGGGCTTGTAAAATAGGAGAGGGTAATTTACCACTTCATAACAAACGATTAAGGCTAGAATTCTCTAAAAGCACTAATAATCAAAGGTACCAAGATTCTTCTGTTCTGAAAGAAAAATCGAAAAAGCTTTCGCCAGAATGCCGGCTCTTCACCACCGGCAAGTCACCACTTTTTTTCACTCGTAAAGTGAAGAAAGTTTTACAGGAAGCTCAGATCTCGGTGACAGTTCACAATATAACTCATCGAGATAAATCTGAGGTTATTAGCACGGCGGCATATTCTGGTGTTTTGGGAATATGTTTTATCAACGACCATACGGTGGATCTCCAAACCTTTGAACCTGTTCCTGATGCTGGGATAAAGTTTGATGAGTATGCTGATATAGAGGTAGAAGTTGCCGCTGAAATTTTGCACAGGGCCAAGGCTAAACGGTACCACGGGTCGAATCCGTATCCTAATGATGGGTTGATTCTCGAAAGTGTTGGGAGAGAAAGGGAACTGAAACCAAAGAAGAAGTTTATTCAAGAGTCAGAAAATCTTCAGCAAGAACCAAAAAGTCTTGAGCAAGATTTCCAAAAGGATATTCTGGAAACTAAAGACTTCGAAAGTATCAATAAAGAACCGGAATATCAACACAATCAAGAAACTGAAGGTACTCCAGAATCAACTGAGCTAAAAGCCCAGCTCGAAGCCCAACTTCCCACCAAAAAACGTCATGGAGAATATGCAAACCTACCTAAAAAACCCAAGGTCCAAAATACCCGTAAAAATAGTGAACTTGGGTTCAGCCCTCAGGCAAAAGTAGGGTTTTTGCTCTCACAACTACAAGCTAGAAATAATAATTAAACGATTAATGAACATACCTAATCTACTATATCCTCTGTGAGCGCCTCTTTATCTTCTGCAATCTTTTTGTTTTCTGTAGGATTTTCTTCATTTTCTTCTTCAATCTGTTGCTCCTGATACTGCTTTTGGAGCTCTTCAAACTGCTGCTCATCATCAAGGTACCCAGTTACTCCAATTACACCACACTCGTTGAAAATTTCCAAAACTTTTTCGGCTTCTTCTACTTTATAAGTAGCAAACACTTTGTTAACTTCGTCAAGAGATTTCGTGTGCACAGCATCCTGCATTTCCTTCAGCAACTTGGTGGTGAAGATTTCGTATTCAGAAGTACCCTTTTCAGGAATAAGAACCATCAACTCAGTTCCATCATCCAAAGCTCTGAGCTGGATCAATTCTTCTTCACCCCCTTTAGGCTCTTGTTCTTGCAGAATAATTTCACACCTGTTTTTGATATGATTGAAGGTGTTTTCGTAATCCTGCAAAAATCCAGTTCTGACAGGAACAGAAGGATCATTAATCTTCCCAATAAAGAGCTTAATGGCCTTTAATGTGTTTTCCTTATTGTACTTTGGCCCGGCTAATTGAGCAACATACTGTAAAAGAAGAGATTGGTGAATCACTTGTCTGGCAGATTTCGAGTCTCCAGAAAGCTGGTGATCAAAAGCGGTCATGATTAATGCATCTTTTTGCTGTTCGGAACAAATCCATGGATGTTTCAACAAATATCTTTCTATTTCCTCGTAATTATCTTTTGGAATCTTGGAATATTCGGTGGTTTCAGGTAAAACTTCGAGCTCTTCCAATACTTCTTTATCTGTTTTTTCAGCATTTCCTGGTGAATTGATGGTTTCAATTGAAGTGACGTTTTCCTTGTCAGTTTTAATTGGAGGTTTGGGCTGAGGTTCTTCTTTATCTTTGTTCAAAAACGATTTGTCGAATCCAGTGTGGTAATCTTCACTACTAATCAATAAGGACTTCTGGTACAACAAATCATCCAATTTGATACTTTGCTTGGACAAAATATCATCGATTTTGGCCCTATGGTCTTTGATGTAATCAACCAACTTAGAAGCATCTGTAGCATCAGGATGGTCTTCTTTGATCTGGATAAACAAGTCTTCAATCATTTCATTATAAGGAGGAGTATTTTCATATTCTTCTTTGTTGAAAGTTAAGTCTTTCAAACCTTTACGTAAAGTATCACCTTTTTCTTTGATAAGCAAATCGTAGTCGAATTTCTCCGATTTGTCAAAATTTTCATCGATTTTTTTCACCACAGTTTCGTTATTGCTGATTTCAGAAAGACTTAATTCTTTTAAAAGGAAATCAACCCTTTCATTTAATTTAGCATACATCGTTAACTGGACGAGGATACTTTTGATTTCTTGATTTCTTTGTTCACGTTTTTCGTGGATGTCTCTTTGCTTCCATTTGATGAAACTGTTTTTGTCAACATTAGGGTGAACTTCAATATCTGAATCATCAGATAATTCAAGTTTATCCCACTTGGAGTAATCAATCGCCATTTTTAATCTGGAAAATTCGCAGCTCGATCTTACAATTTTATAATTTTACAATTTTACAATTCAAATTTAATTCATTCGCAGCTTTTATTAGTCTACATAACATCTAGATATCTTCTTCACTAACGTTTGGTCTCAAACCTGTGAAGAATGCCAAACCGTAACCGGTGGTGTGGAAAGTAATTGTAGTTCCTGTTTTGAAGTAGAATACGTCTCCTGGTGAAACACTAACTTTATACCCGGTTTCATCAGTAATGGTGTATTCACCTTCCACCTCTAAAAACACTTTCATCTCTTCATAAGTGTAAGTGTATACGAATTCTTGACCTGCCTCTTGTCTGAAAAAGCCTGAAGAAATCTGTTTGCCTTTTTCAGTTTCTGAAGTGAAGATATCTTTTAAAAACAGGTTATTTCCTGGAGAAGGAATCTGGGGTGGTTTAATTGCTTTTCCTTCTGCTACAGGTTTATATTTCATAGGCATTTTGGTGGGGATTCAATTCATACTTTTCCGCTCCTTTTATAGTTTTGGGTCTGTATTAAGGTTCTTAGCGGTGTACCTCATTAGGCAATAAAGTCCACCGGAATGTGATACTGAATTTGGTGAGAAAAAGAGGTGAAATTATTGTGACAGATAACGATTAATTTATCAGTTGGTGGAGCATTAAGGTAAGTTTAAGTATTAAATTTGAAATAACGTATCAAAATTTATCGTATATATTAATAATGGAACTATAAAATAAGTATAATCACTACTGGCTAGAGTACATAATAATACAATGTCAACCAAGCGGATTAGCTCAGAAGCTGCAAGCAGCCATCAACACTTGCATCCATATCCCCTTTGTTCATCACCACAATATCCTTGATAATAGGATGATCAAGATTGGGGAATATCTCCTTTAACTGCGTATACGTTTCCTTGATCTGGTCTGATTCCAGGGTTTGAATTGGAGATTGTTCTGGTTGTGGTTGTTGAAGTTGTTGAGACTGTTCAGGTTGTGGCGACGGTGATAAGAAATTGGATATAGATTTGGTGAACATCTCGGCACTGGTTAACAAAACTGAAGATGGTGATAAGGCTTGGTCAGAATGAATAGGTTGGGGCTTTATAGGCTGAAGAATAGGCTCTACTTTCAGCAGTTCATTTGCATCCCAGGCTTCAATATGAGCATCGAATTCTTCTTTATCAATTGAAAGATCTTCATAACTCAAGTTTTCAATAAAAGAGATGGCTCCCTGAATAGAAGAAAGATAATAACTCGTTTCTCCATGATTAAGCCATTCATGGCCTCTAAAGTTCTCTATATAGTGCAAGTTACTAATGAGATTCTTTATCTTAGCCTTTATGATTATGAGAATGAGAATCGGGATAAATGCATCGGCATTAGTCTCCTGCTTATTGACTTTCAAGAATCCAAAAATTATCTTACACCCATTAAGTATACAGATAATTTTATCTCTAGGAGCTCTATAACTGTTAATTTTAGTAAATTCTTTAGTGGCATATTCCATGAAATCAAGGTTTTCTTCCTTAGACTTCAAATTTGTCAATTGCTGCAAATCCACATCTAAATGCGTTCCGTTAACCCAACTAAACTTTTCCAACTGTTTAGCAAATAAACGATCATCATGAAGATCATTAGCTACCAGTCCTTCTACTAATCTTGGATTTTTGGCCAAATCTGGAGGGAAACACTGGGAGTAAATTCTGTTCATTATCAATTTTTCAAGTCCTTCACGAGAATTTTCAAGATCCACTTCGTCTAGCGAAGCAAATGGCTCAAAAAGAGTGAACTTTTCAGACATGAACTGTTTAAAATCTTTGACCACTTTTGACTTTTGTTCCAAGCTTAAAGCATGTGCTTGTCTGCCAAAAGATGCAAGAAAAGACCGGATATATTTCACAACAGGCTCTGCACTTTTGAGCTTTAGCTGGTTAAGGAACACATGAAAATCGAATGGTCTATGAGATATTTGGTATTGTTCTGAAGGGTCAACATTAACTTGGCTGATTTTACGGGTGGTTTCGGGCCGTGCTGTTTCCTGAACGAGGCCGTAGCGTTCTACAGGCTCGAGTTCGTCTTCTTCGATTTGCTCGATGCTGTCCCCGGTTTCAGGTTTGGGGGATTGAGTATCTATGTTGGGGTCTTTCGGTTGTGGTTCTTTAGTTTGTGGTTCTTTAGTCAGTGGTTCTTTAGTCAGTGGTGCTTCGATTTCTGGTTCTTTACTTTCTGGTTCTTTAGTTTCTGGTGATTCTTTGAGTTCTGTAGATTCTGGTATATGTTTTGGTACAGCTTCTGTATTTGTTAAAACTTCTGTATTTGGGGTATCTTTCGTATTTGGGGTATTTGGGGTATTTGGAGACTTTGAATGGTCTTCCAAATCTAACGTATCCTGAGATTTTCTAGTCGTTATAGCATTCTCCGGCTTATCACTCAAACTCAATTCCTTATCCCCATCTTTAACTTCGACTTCTTCCTTCTCCAGAACTTCCTTATTCTCGTCTTTCTCTCCTCTCTTCTCGTCACTCCCTAATTGTTCCAGGTGAGTTTCCTGAGTTTCTTGAGTTTCCCGACTCTCCAGCTCAAATTGGGCAAACTTATCCTCCTCTACCGGCTTTCCAGCCACATCGAACTTATCGAAAAGTTCGATCAAATCCTTGTGGTTCTTCGAGTCCAGAGTGGTGGGAGAAGCATCAATACCGGTGACGACAGTTGGGGCTGCGTCTCGAAGCGTGGGGCTGGGGATAAACTTGGGGATATTTTTAGGCACACTTGTTGAAGTTGTTGATGCAGACGTCGAGGTGGAATTGGTGTTGGTGTTGGTGGTCGACGTGGTGGGCGTGGACTTCAGGACATTGAATGCTAAATTGCTGAACGACATCTTGCATTGATATCGGCTACAGAATCGCGAATTGATGCTATATTAATATACACTAGTTTTTGGGTTTGAGACTGAGCTTGAGTTTGATTTTCGGTTTAGGTTTTTGTTCAGCTTGTTCTTGTTGTTTGGGTTCAGCTTTTTCAGGTACTTCAGGTTCAGGTACTTCAGGTTCAGTTTCAGCTATTGCATCCTTGGGCTCTTGGGGTTCAGCTATTGCATCCTTGGGCTCTTCGGGTTCAGAATCCACATCCATTCCTACGCCCTGGTCTGGGTTTTCCTCTCTGGAATCTTGGGGCTCTTCAGGCTCCTGCTTAACTGCAACCTTCTGCCTCTTATTGTCTTCGCTCTCTGACTCGTGCTTTCTCTTGCTAGATTCTGGCTGTTCACTTCCATTTAAAGCAGGATCAATGTGGTCATTTCCAGTGTGACTTTCAGTTTCAGCTCCAGTTGTTTCGGTTTGAGCTTCGGTGGCTTCAGTTGTGTGAGTTTCAGTGGATTCAATCTTGGGCTCTTCCTTCACCTTAAGCTCCTCCTTAAACTCCCTCCTGGAAACACTCACCTTCTTGTCCTTCAAATTGATCCTGACATACCTCAATGGCTGCAAAGGAATCGTGACAAACGTACCATCAACTCTCACCAGATTAACCGGATTCACCAGATTCACCAGATTCACCAGATTAACCAGATTCGCCAGATTCGCCAGATTAACCAGATTCACCAGATTAGCATCCTGCTTGGTCTCAGGCTTGACTCTCAGCAATCTCTGCCTACTGATTTTCATCTTCACATTACTCTTATCAACAGAAACCAAGTGTGGAATTTCTTCCACCTCTGGCTCAGCAACTTTCACTGTAGGACGACGCATAGGTGGATATCCAACTTTTGGCTTACGCATTTCAGGAACTGGATCCTTTTTGGCTTTCTTATCCTTTTTCTTGCCGCCCAAAATGATCTTGGTGGCCAACTGGATCTTAAATCTTCCCTCACGGTGAATCACAAGTTTCCCATCGTCTATCTTCTTGGCCACAAGTTTCTTGTTAAGTTCATTAACTGGAACACAGGGTAATGGAACATCAACTATGAACGAATCAATTTCTTTGTAAAGAACCTGGCACACAGAAAACAAACACCTTTTATCGTAGATGCTCAAAAGCGAAGAATGAAGAAGTTCCCAGAAAACATGCTTTAAACCTTTCCCTACACTGTAATCTCTTCTAAGAAGCTGGATGGTTCCTTTAAGAGTGGCTCTCGCAAGCTGGTCACGACGAGAGTTCGAACTCGACTCAAGTACCACGAGATTCGAATCCTGGGTTTTCTCTGACCCGTAAATTCTCTCGAGAGTCTTGAATTCTGGATCGTCAAGCGAAGATGCAGCTCCTTCAATGGCAGCAATAGAAATGGTTTCTGAAAGTAACAGAACCAATTTGGATCTGAACTTGTGGTCTTTATACTCAAACAAACAGCATTTCAAAAAATACTGTAAAATATGGGCATTTTTCAAACCTCCGAGCAAGAACAAACCCTTGAATGCTTCAAGTCTGATTTCAGCTCTGTACTTTTTAGAGGTATACGAAAGCAATTCCTCAAATTCTAACCTCAAAATTCCGTAACGTGCAAGTCTGATCTTTTGTCTTAAACAGGTGAGAGATAGCGTATGGTGGTACGAAGGAATCCACTCGTCGAGTTTCTGAAGTCTGTTGATTTCCGAAACCACCACTTCAATAAACTCTCTTTCTCTGTAATCCAAGGTTTCGTCATAGACGACTGGCTTGGTTAAGTCGGTGATGATTGGAGCATTGGTGCTGATAATAGACCCTGCTAAAGACTCGATTAAAGACGAAACATAAAGCGAATCTTCAAAACTATTATTGGAGTTTTCGTTATAAATCACCAAATTCAATAGAATATCCTTCAATGGGAACGGAACATTCCCGTTATCGTCCCTGATAGAGCAAAAAATTCGAGGAAATTCCTTTTGGAGTAAAAACTTTGGAATGTTTCCAAAATCATTGGCTAAAGGAATCGTACTTCCTGGGAAACAAAAGAGCTCAGTATAGGCTTTAATCAAGTATCCCATTCCCATGAAATTATTTTCCTGTCTTGATACTTTAGCCAAAGATTCAGCAGCAGCGATTCTGACCCCGTAGTAGTACCGTACGTCCATCAACGTTCTAACAAGTGACGTACAGTACGGTAATACTGGTTTTTCCAGGTTCCCAAAAAATTTGACTGCTTCGTACTGGGCTTCTACGTCTCTATCATACTGCAATTGTGAACAGTACATGTAATCCGGTTGCCTAACGTGGGCCTTTGCAATCCACTCGAAATCTGTATCGATTCTGATCCATTCAAATGCATTATTGTACAATTCTTCGTCATCAATAGGACCCCAATCTTGCAAATTCCACTCGGCAAGCTCGTGAGGTGATTGAATAATATCTCCAAATCTGGTATATGTTCCACCTTCTGCAGCGTCTTCCTTGTGTTTTTTCATTCTTCTGAACTTGGAGTTGTAGTTGATATCCAACTTGACTGCACTGTCTTTCAACTCTACAATATGCTCGTAGGGGATCCCATCTGCTTCGTGAACTCTGATCGTCATTGGTCCAAGAAAGGCGTGCTGGATTGGTACGGGCTGTTCGTTATCGAGAAGAGATATGGATGAGTCGATAAAAGTATCTTTTTGCGGAACAACTCTTTTATGTTCTTGAATTTGGGTTTGTCTGACCACCACTTCGATCATTCCTCTTTTTCTATTGAATCTTTGCGAGACGTTGAACACAGGAGTTCCTGATCCAAACACCCATTGCTTGAAGAAATTCTCTAAACGGTTACGATTCACTTTTTCACAAAGGTACTGGAAATGCTGGGTTGAAAGCGTATTGTTAGTTAATTCTCCTGACATTGCCTGAAGGAACAACTTGGGCAATACTCTTGAAAGCCCAAACGATTTGTCGGTTTTGGTCATTCTTCTGTCGAGAATCGACAAAACCAAGGGACTTTTAAGCTTAATAAACTCGAGGTCTGTTTCGGAAATAGGATACTTGAAGTACCATAAAGCAAGAGGCTTTTTCCCAATATCAGCTTTAACAACATCATTCATGTAAAATTTAATTCTGAACTTCATCTCGTTGTTTCCCACCAAAAGACGTAAAAATTGAAACGTCATATACCGAGCTATTCCTATCGTACACCAAATATCATTAAACTGCTGAGGAGCAATATTTATCCCCGACCACTGGGTAGCGATCCCCTCTACAATTAGCTCGGTGGCCTTATAAACTGGTTCGATGATATTGGGAGGATATAGCACTGTATCGTCAACGATTGACAAACCTGCAAAATTATTCATGGGAACTGTTGAGCCATGAACAAAGAGTATTGAGTAAGAATTGAACGGGAAAGAGCCGAATTCCTTCAGAAGATAATTCATGGCTTTTGTAGCGAAAACACAAGTGTTTTTAGCCATTTCATTTTGCCCTGGTAAACAGTAGACTTTTACTGGGCAACTGAGGTCGTTTATGGGATCTTCAGACTCGGTTTCGTTTTCTTGTTCAGGTAATTCAACAGTATCAAAACATCCTACAGCCCAGCCTACGTGATGGGCACAAACTGGGTTAAAAATGGACCACAGAACTGTTTTTTTCGATAAATCTGTCGGGTGAGGAATCTCTTTGGTTTCCACATAATCACCCGTGGCCACGTTCAAAGTTTTGGGTTCTTCGTCATCTTCAAAAGCATCTTCGTCGTCGTTATTCTGTTTTTTACTCAGGTTTTTCTCTTCTCTCATTCGTCTTTTGTGCTCAAGCTTTCGAGACTCGATAGCTTCTTTTGTACCAATCATGATGGGTCTTCCAATATCCTTTACGGTTCTGGGGACATTGATTTCCACGGTCCAGGTATTTCTTTCCCACAAGTTGTCGATGCACGGAACCCATGAGGAAGTAGAAATATTGTATTCTGAGTTAAGCGTATAAGCGTGCCAGCTTTCGTCCGGAGTCTGGTCGAGATCTGTCATGAAATGGACCCCGTTTTTGGGGTTGACGACTTCGTACTCGATTTTGATCTGAATAGGTGTATAAAATTCACTGTGTCGAGATTTAACGTGCAACGGAGTCACGGTGTTGGGCTGACTTCCTGGAGTTTGAACTGTGTTGATGTTTGTGAGATGAAGTTTCAAATTTTCAGGCACAAGAATCGTTAATTCCTCAGTGTTGCCATGGTTTATCATTCTGTTACTATCCATTGAGTGTTGATCGACTTCTCCAAAGATATAGTTAAGTTTTTGCCTTAGCAAATGGTGCTGGTGAATTGTCATGTTTCTGTTGTACAAATCAAAGAGATTGACTTTTTGCTGTTCAGTATGAGACTCAAACATTTCTTCATCGTTTATGTAGAGATGGTCTTTGTGGATAAAATTTACTTGACGGTTATTGACGAGAATTTCTTTGATGGCCATTTCTCTACAATCCAACTTGATGGTTTTGAGGTGATTTGTGGTGGGGATTACCGTGAGTTCTGTGAGTCCATCAATGGTATTTTTCGATAAGTCTACGTCCAAGTTAACTCTTTGGTGACCGATTTTGAACGGTTGAGTCAGAAGGTTGATATTTCTTGCTTTCAGGGCCTTGAACGTTCTGGGGGTCGATACGGGTTGCCCGAGCCCGAACGGGGTCCCTGCCTGCTGGAGACTTTCCACGGCTGCTATTGGGGGCATGGTTGTAGTTTATTTTTCAGTGCGCGTTGATGTGAGTGAGTTGGTGAGAGTTGGGGAGAGTTAGTGAGAATTAGTGCGAGTTTGGGGGGAGAGAAATGAAGAAAATAAGTGCGTATGGATGATACTTTAAATCCTGTAAAGAAGGGACTATTTAAGAAAAAAGCGGTCAAAGGAGCCAAGTCTTCCCGCAGAAACGTTTCGGACTTTGGTAACAACGAGCCCCAAGACTCTGGGCCTTTAAGCAGCATAGGCAGAAAGAATAGAAGAAACTTCAAGACTCACCATGAAACTACGAAGAAAAGCACGTCTAAATGGATTGTTAATGAATCTCAGACCCTCGAAGTTTCAGGAGATGTTCTAGGAAAGTTTGCAGAAGGCGATACGATCTCAGGTCTAGAGCTTGAGCCCGAAGATGAGCCTGAAATAAAAAAATACGTCCCCAAACTAGAGGATTCTCTTGGTGAGAGTGTTAGTAAAAGAGATGAGCTTAACCAGCTAGTAAACGAATATGGGGATGATGATGAAATTGATTCTATTGAGCCGGAGTCACTTGACCAGTATAATGAGTATAATGACATAAATGCAGATGACGAGATAGTCGAAGACGGAGAGCTGTTGGTGAAGAAAGAGGTGGATAGTACCAAATACGATATGCACATTGGAGACAGCGAAGATGAGGCAGATGTTAAAGTGTTTGAGCCATTGCAGTTGCACGAGCAGGTTGAAAAACTTACCAAGATGATACAAGATCTTGCATTGCAAAAGGAGACTGTGGAGAAACAGCTTGAAAATAACGAAACCACTAGTCGTGAAATTGATGCAAAAAGAGCCGGATTTATTTTGCAGCTTGAGAAAATCTAATATTTGAAAAATTAATTATTGAAAAATCTGGGAATCTGCGGTATGAGAAATACCAGTTTTGCGGTCTATGATTGGTGGGGAAAGCTTGTGCGTATATTTCGTCCACTGATCTTGTACCGCGCTTAGCACAAATTTCCCGATTGGTGAGTCATTTTTCATAAAACAATTCTTTTAGAGACTAATGTTTAAAACTTGTATCAGAAATATCCAGATGAGTACCAAACCAAAACACCTTGTTAATATTCACCAGTTATCCAATGAAGAATTCTCTGCTTTGATCACCAGAGCTGCTGCTTTTAAAAAACAAATCAGATCCGGTGAAGCTGCTCCATGGTCCCAGTACAAAAAGCTTTTGGGAAAAGTGGTGACTTTGCTTTTTTCCAAAAGAAGTACCAGAACCAGAGTAAGTACTGAAGGGGCTGCTTCATATTTCGGAGCTACTCCTATGTTTTTAGGAAAAGACGATATTCAACTTGGTGTCAACGAATCAATTTACGATACCACTCGTATTATCTCTTCGATGACTTCCTGTATTTTTGCCAGAGTAAACAAGCATCAGGAAATTCTTGATTTGTGTAAGGATTCTTCTGTTCCTATCATCAATTCGTTGTGTGACAAATACCATCCTTTACAGGCTATCACCGATATTTTGACCATCAAAGAGACTTTTGGCAAGACTAAGGGTTTGAAGTTGACATGGATTGGAGACTCTAATAACGTGCTAAACGATCTTGCAATTGCAGCCATCAAATCAGGAATCAATGTATCTGTAGCTATTCCTGAATCTATTAAATACGATAGTGAAATCTTGCTGCAAACTGAGGAATTGGCTAAACAGAATAACGTAAGTTTCGAGATTGTTCACGATCCATTAGTTGCATTAAAGGGAGCCAACATTGTTGTTACCGATACTTGGATTTCTATGGGAGAAGAAGCACAGAAACAGGCTAAGCTTAAGCAGTTTGAGAACTACCAAATCACTCAAGAAATGGCTCAGAAGGGAGGTGTTTCACCAGACTGGAAGTTTATGCATTGTTTACCTAGACACCAAGAAGAAGTCCACGATGATGTGTTTTACAGTGACAAGAGTGTCGTTTTTGAAGAGGGAGAAAACAGATTGTACGCAGCCTTAGCTGTGATCGAAGGGTTTGTTATTAACAAGGGAGACCTTTTGAAGGCTTCCGGGGAGATTTAGTTAAGTAGGTTAATTGATAGACTCAATTATAGAGTAGTAAAATTTCTGAACTCAGTCGAATTTTTAGTAGACATATGAATTTGGTTAGAGGTTATTTCAGGTAATTGATTAGAGTTTGACTCAAGTATTTAGATATGTTTAAAACTACTGTTCGGTCTTTTCAGAGTCAATAAAAAAAAATTTAGTGAATGCAAATGGCTAAATTTTTCAGTTACCCCGGGAATAACCCGTATATCACCAGTTTCCTATGGCTCAACCATTGAGTAAAACCAAGCAAAGCATTGAAAACATCAAACATTTGAACCATTCCAAAACACATCGACACAATACCACAATAGACCCTATTGCGTTATCCCACCCGTTCTCTCCAGCAATCTGTGGATCGGAACGCGAATAGCGAATCTGTGGCTGCATTGGAGTATAAAAGATCAAGGGATCGCAATATTTCACTATAATGACTTCAGTATTTGTTTCAGGAGCCAGTGGGTTCATTGCCCAAGAAACCGTCAAGCAATTGATTCAAAAGGGCTACAAAGTAGTAGGAACCGTTAGATCTCAAGAAAAAGGTGAACGTTTAAAGGCCAATTTAAACTCCCCTAATTTTGAATACGAGATAGTTGAAGATATCGCAACTGAAAATGCTTTTGATGAAGCATTGAAAAAACACCCAGAAGTCACTGTATTTTTACACACTGCTTCTCCTTTCCACTACAATGTTACTGATATCCAAAAGGACTTTTTGGACCCTGCTATTAAAGGAACTAAGAATGCTTTATCTTCCATTAAATCCTATGGACCTCAGGTGAAAAAAGTGGTTATCACCTCTTCTTTTGCTGCTGTTTCTCCACCGGATGGAGCCTTAGGAAAAGATTCTGTTCTTACTGAAGAAAGCTGGAACCCAATTACTTATGAAGAATCTTTGAAAGATGCAATTGCTGGTTATAGAGGAAGTAAAACATTTGCTGAAAGAGCTGCTTGGGACTTTTTGAAAAACGAAAAGCCTAACTTCACTTTGAACACAATTAACCCATCTTTTGTTTTTGGTCCTCAAGCTTTTGATTCGGAACTGGCTAAAGATACTTTGAACACTTCTTCTGAACAGCTTAACTTGTTCACCAAGTTGAAGCCAGATGACGAGATTCCTCAGAGAGTCGGAGGTTTTGTTGACGTTCGTGATGTTGCTAGAGCCCACTTACACGCTTTTGAAAGTGACGTGACTAACTTCAGATACTTGTTGGTTAGTGGTAGATATCACACTCAGGACATTGCTGATATTGTCAACGAGCTTCCTGAATTCAAGGGAAAGGTTCCTGTTGGAACTCCTGGATCAGGTGCTGAAAAAGCTGCTTCTTTGGCCAAGGTTGACAATTCCAAGACTCTTGAATTGATTGGACCATTACTTGATCTTAAGACTACTGTTGTTGATTCTCTTCAACAGATTGTAAAATCTAGAAACTAGGTAGAGAATATATACAGATTAGTTTCTGATGTAGAGGGTGAAGTTATGATATTGAGTCTCCATGTTTAAAGTCTTTAGCAAATATCTCAGTACACTATTTACTTGTTATCTGCTGCTATACCATCTTGTTCTTTCCACTCACGGTTTTTATCACCAACTTTATTCAAAGCCTTTTGGAAACTATCGAACTATTCTCAAGCACAGAAGATGGTTTGCAAGCTTCAAATGTAATTGCCTAATCCCAAGAACCGGTGTTTAGTTCTCAAATCTACACAATTTTTTACTTTCATTTGTATTAACTATACAATTATATAGGGGTAATACATGTATTGAACGAACTTCTCATTTGTGAACACCTTCAATCTGAATTTGTTTTATCAACCAATTTTGTAAAATACACAATAATATATCAAGATACATTTAACACTTAATTAAATTTTTAGTCATAACTCCATGAAACAAAAGACCCTTTCAAATATTGATCTATCAGCCTACCTTATTACACTAAGTACATAAACATCGGCTACTTCAACATTTAGAATAATTAACCTGAAAACCTTTAGATAAAACCTGTGAAGACTTGAGTATGGCAAGATCACAACATTTTGACCTACTAAAATTCATACAAAAATCAAATAATAATTCGAACGTTTTCATTCAATAAAAGCTTCCTTCAATACACGCATCACCCATATATATTTATATAGTTAATACATATTGAAAGAAAAAAAAGTACCATAACACATTTGTGCTCTATTAGTGATTATCTATTTCTACAACTACTGGTCTAGAATACATTCAATTACTACATTATTACTTTTTACCCCAGAAGTTTTTCATGTTTCTGATATTCTCTTGCACAAGCTGTCCGGTTGGCTTGGAGAAGATATCGTCAATTTCTTCCAAAGTCTTGTTCTTAGTTTCTGGCATGAAGAAGATTTGGTAGAAGAAACCAAGGAATGCAATACCCCCATAGAATCCAAGGGTAAGACCAGTATAAGTCATGGCATCTTGCATACGGTTGAAGTTATAAGTGACAATAAATGACCACAAGTATAAGAAGGTAGAACAAACAGTCATACCAATAGAACGGGTTTTTAAATCGAAAGATTCGGATGGTAAAACCCAGGTCAAACAAGCGTAAGAACCGAAAAACATCATGTAAAGAATAATACCCGATAAGTAGACTCCTTCAGCAGCAGCCAAGTTGGTTTCCAAATTGATTTGATACCCAACACCAACTAAAACCAAACCAATAAAGAACCCAATAATGTTGAGACCCCAAGTACGACGTCCAAATTTATCCATGTATAAAATAGCAGGAATTGTCCCGATAAATAAGGAACCCCCACCGACCAAGGACATGAAAACCGAGTTCTTGGTGGAGAAACCAATTCTGGCCATCAAGGTAGACATATAGTACATAACAGCATTAACACCGGTCAATTGACCCAAACCAACCATAATAACTGCGTAAACAAGAGCTCTTCTGTTTCTTGGAATTCTAATTAAATCACTCCATAATTCCATCTTACTTTCTCTAGCACGGTCTTCTTGTTCTTGAAGAGCAGCATGTCTCATTTCCAAGAATTCCAACTTGTTAGCATCGACATTTATGTCACGAAGTCTCTTCCAAACAGCATAAGCTTCACCAACTTTATTTTTGTGAACAAGATAACGAGGAGATTCAGGTAAGAAGAACATTCCGACCATCAAGATAGTCGAGAATACCAATGAAGAACCCACCATATATCTCCAGCCTCCTTTAACAGAATAAAACATAGCTGCAACTGCATAACCTAGAACCTCTCCCAAAGCAATATTCAATTGGTACATAGAAACAATATTACCTCTAACTCCCGGAGGAACAGATTCAGAAATGTAAATACCAACACATCCACCTTCAATACCAATACCAATACCAAGAATAAACCGACCAGCGTACATCATGTGATAGTTAGTTGAGCCAGCACATAATGCAGCACCAAGAGTATACCAAAGACACGAGATAATGATGGACATTTTTCTACCAAAATATTCATTTAATGGAGTCATCATAATACTTCCAGCCATGGCTCCGAGAGGCATTAAACTGGAAATCCAGGATTCTTTATCAGCATCTAAGTTAAGAGCAGGTTCCATTCCAATACGAGCACCAGAAATAACAGACTGATCTAAACCAGAAAGTAAACCAGCAGCAGCAGCAAAAGCTCCAAGAAACCAAACCATATGGTCTTTGTTCTTGAAGTCTAATTCGTATTCCAACAGGAGCATTCTTTGTTTGAAAGTTCTGTTCAATTTCGACTCTCTTGCAAGCTCTTCACATTCTGCAAGTTCTCTGTCAAAGTCAAATTGAACTTTAGCTTCAACATCAGTAATCTTTTGGTTATTTTGTTCGTAAAGCGACCCTCTTTCTTCGCTAAACAGATCTTCTACTTTTTTCTCTAATAAGCTCATAATCTAATTTTCAAAATCTGGGGGAATCTTGGAGCACTTATACCCCAATTTTGGGGGGAACCGGTGGGGGTGGAGAGATACACCGCCTTCAACGTCATATTGTCATGTCGGAATATACTAGGTTTTTTTTTTTACTCATTGTACAGCTAATTCAAAACATGAAATCTCGTTATAATTTATCCTCCAGATAAGGTTTTTTTTTACTTTCTTTTTGTCGATTGGGGGAACACAATTCCGACCAATATTATACTAGCAATGAGAGTTATGGTTTTGATCTTAAGGTTTACCCCGACATCTAGAGCAATAAACTTTATGATTCATGTCACCTCCACTTGTGTTCCTGCAGGAAGGCCTATTATCCTGTACGTGACCCCGTGAGTTATTCCATTATTTTTTTTCCGGCTGTCAACACTGTCATTTCCACCAATTACCTGGTTTGTAGAATTCAGGCAAGATGGGTTCATATTTATGAGGTGCTTATTGTTGAAATCTTCGGCTTAAATGAAAGCTATTTATTTGGAGAATCTTGCGTCAGTCTTCTCGGAAAAACTTTTGAACGGTAAATAAGTAAATTGTATTGATTCAACTGTATACCTACCATTTATTGGGTTTACCCGAAGAACGGTTGCTCAACAATATTTTCAAAATGATCGCCCACAGGAAAATTGATTCTTCTTAGCGGCATAAATATATTCCCAACTAGGAAAGATCCCCCGCAACAATTCCCCGTAACAATCTGGAGTGGAAAAAAAATTTTGCGGGAGCAAATAATTAGAGACAATTTTTCCGACTATTTTTTATAGAAAATTGATTTTTTTAATTAAAAAAAGCTGGAGTACACATTATTAGGTGGCTAGACTTCTGATGCATTTCAGCTCCGGCCCGGTTTATCCTGCTCTACATATTCCCCCCACAACAAGTGGGCAGACTCGGATAATTCAAAATAGCCTTATGGCTTTTAGTATGACGGAGAGTCGCGTCCGCTTTTACTTTAGTCTTGGGGTCAAAATTTCTCCGTGTTCTCCAGAATTTTACGGCTACTTCTAAAAATTGAGCCTGTACCTTGATATTCGGCGGCATAAAATTTTTATTGGCTCACATAATTGAAAAATATGTGAGATATTCGGTTTATTGGCTAAAATCCGAAGCTTAGTCAAAATTTTTATTCAATTATGGAAAAATTGTATAGCCAGTAATTGCTCAAAAACCTCCGCTTAGCTTATGGACACACCTTTACGATCTTGTTAACTACACTGTCGAATATCTTGAACTTAAGTAATGGTACTGAAAATAAGGATAAGGCGTTATGATCTAGGACCAACGGATAAACTCTTCCGCTGTTGGTTTGGAGAGCTCAATTGCCCAACTTTATCTGATTTAAACACGAGACTCTCAGGGGTGTTCCGGAAATCCTGCAGAGACGACGGGTGAAGAAATTTTTGAAATGAATTTCCAGAACTTGTATACACGTCTTCCTCCAATAAGCAAGTTAAAAATGAATTGAAACATATCAAATTTTTGCAAGACATTCACTAACTTTATATTGGTTTGGAGTTGAGCATTGATACATTTTGTACTTATCAGAATTGCCAAAAAAAGCTCTATAGTCTAAATCTTCAGACTATTTTAAAAGTCATATATTATGCAAGAGTAAGAGAACGCTATATTGGGGGACGTGCATTGCATATTCAACACGTAAACTGAAGAGGCATTATACACGAGTTGTCCATTTTTGGTGAGTCAGCTGAAGATCAATCCCCAAGAAACAAAGCAACCTATCCAACATTATTGAACGTGCCAAGCCCACTTTGCTGATTTCATATACTTTTACAATTCTAACTAATTGGTCATTTGGAGCAGCAAGAAGCTCTCGAAGTGTTTTTGGAAACTCTGAAACCATTCCACCTTTCGAAGGAAGTACCCATGAAATTTCTTCGTCGAATGCCTTAATTTTACTATTTGCAAGAACTGATAAAGTATTTAAATGGGACTCCTTGAACCGAGTTTCTGTGATTGATTGCAAGGCTTCGTATTCCGCTTTGCAGAGCTCAAGCTCTGTTTCAAAGTCGCTGAATTGGTCACTATAGTTACGAACAATGCTTGTGATTGAAGACTCGAGTCGAGTACTTTGGATACGAGTTTCAAATGCAATTTCGTTTAATATCTCAAAAATTGAAGCCCCATCTTCAGATATTTCGAGAATATTTAAGAGTTCTTTGAGTATTTTATCGTTTGATATTTTTTCAGAAGCATCAAGAACGTATTCTTTGTATAAAAATCTACGTTGTCTGTCGGTTAAATCCTGGACTTTGCAAATTTTTCCGAAACCTACAGGCTTCACCAATCTTCCGTCGTCTGTTCTGGGATAAACAAGCGGCAACTCTGGGTTCAAAGAATTATACAAACGATCAGAATACTGCTGAATTTTAATGACAACTTTACTGGAATATCCAAGAGCTTCTAAGTACCTTATTAGTGGAGTGGGACCTTTGGGAATTACCTTGTTTTTCCCACACTCAACGATAACACCAATGCACTCGCTAATTTCAGAATCGGGTGCCTTGAAAAGTTGGCTGAAAGTTAAGTATTTAACTTTTTGGGGAATCCCAGTGGGATACTTGATTTTACTTTTTTCATTAGACTTAAAAATGTTCAAGAGAGTAGTTAAGTCTTCAGAATCAGGATCTTGCTCTACAAACAAACAACTCGAGGCATTGAGAGACAACGATTCGAAGTCTCCGATGTCACTGGTAGCAAGATACTGATCAGAGTACTTCAACGACATGTCCATATCATCTGGGGTTTTCATACTTTGTTTGTGGTTGCAAAAAATGAATGCGTAGGATAAAATAGGTACTGCATTTGCGGGCTTTAGCGAACTTTAATGGTTGTTTGATAAAAATTTCACATCCACTGTTTTACCATTGTGGAGGATATTTTACTATAGTGTGGTTGAATATTCTGATTCAAGAAAAGTTATTGTATTATATTCATCTCTAAGTTTCCCTGATATCTCTATACAATATCCATTCTTTCCCGATAATCTTATAATATTATTTGGTTACTATTCATTTAAGCTTTAACACATCTTCTATTGAAAAGAGTCAATTTCCACTGACTCCTAAATGCTTTGTAATATTAGCTAGTAGGCCAGCAAAATTGTAGTTTGTCAGAAAGTTGAATCACATATGGTGTCTCACTAATTAGAAGGAGCTAACATACCTCTACTAAATGGATAAATTTGATTTGCCACTTTTTGTTCAGGTGTTGTAAATCGATCCTAATGAGTTTAAAAGCGGTTTACAAGGAAGGCGTTCCCTTGTCTTATTGGTTTATGTGGTTAATGCATAATTGACACAATTAAAGAGGTATAGTAATGTTTGCTTAAAAAGAGGTCCATAAAACATATATCGTAATACTCACAAAGGCTTAGTGAAAAGTTGATTAGTTATCCACCTTTGATATCCGGAAATATGCCATAAGCATCTCCGGTAAATGCATGCGCGATTCCTGTATAAAGGGTGGAAGTGAGCCATAACTGTGTCGGTAAATTAATATAAAAGGCAAGGTTTATCTTGATTTCAATTATCAATAACTTCAAATAAATTATCAATGTCTACAGTTTTCGTTTCAGGTGCCACTGGTTTTCTCGGTCAACACACAGTTAAACAATTACTCGAAAAAGGCTACAAAGTTGTCGGTTCGGTTAGATCTTCCGGCAAGGGTGACAAACTCCAAGCAAGCTTGAACAATTCTAACTTCCAATACGAAATTGTAGAGGATATTGCTGCAAAAGGTGCTTTTGATGAAGCTTTAAAGAAACATCCAGAAGTTACTGCATTTTTCCACACTGCTTCTCCGTTTGGTTTCAACGTCAAAGACGTTCAAAAGGAACAAATTGACCCAATTGTGGAAGGTACAAAGAATGCTTTGCAGTCAATCAAAACCTTTGCTCCACAAATAACTAGAGTCGTTTTAACATCTTCTTACGTTGCCGTTGCCTACTTAGGAAAAGATGATGTCAACCCAGAAGTTACAATCACTGAAAAAAACTGGAATTCCATTACTTTAGAAGAAGCTGTAACTAATCCATTTGGTGGTTATACTGGAGCCAAAACTTTTGGTGAAAGAGCCGCATGGGATTTTGTTGAAAAGGAAAAACCAAACTTCACCTTAAACGTTATCAATCCTCCATATATCTTTGGACCCCAAGCTTTTGATTCAGAGGCTACTGGTGTTTTAAACACCTCTTCTGAATTGATCAACCAATTCGTTAAGCTGAAACCAGAAGATCCTGTCCAAGATACTTTAGGAGGTGCTGTTGATGTTCGTGATGTGGCTGAGGCACATATTAGAGCTTTGGAAAATGATGAAAGTGGCTTGAGATACTTACTCTTTTTCCACAAGTTCCACTATCAGGATATTGTTGATGTAATTAACGACAATGTTCCTGAGTTAAAGGGGAAAATTGCTGCAGGTACCCCTGGATCTGGAAAGGCTAAACATGCTAATGGGGCAAAAGTTGACATTTCAAAGACTTTAGTCGCTCTCAGAAAATCTAGCCCATTTGAACCTATTTCTTTTGAGAAGTCTGTTGTTGACACAGTTGAACAAATTCTTAGAGCAAATTAGATTAGATTAGTGAATATATGTTTTGTTATTATTTGTAAATATGATCTCTTTTTATTGTTTAACTCGTCAATGCGGGATTTTTATCTCTAGGTGTTTCACAAGCACTGTTTGGTTGCTTAGTTTGCTGAGCAGCTTGCGGCAACTCGTTAGGAACCAAATGCTGCTCGAATGTCATCCCCTGTATATAATGTCTGTGTTTGCACTATATGCAGAAAAAAGACCTTCTTACTATTATAACGCGCAGGCGATTACATAAGAGGGGGCTATAACTGATATGAGCTATCAAAACCTGCATAAGATGCGAAATATAAAATATGTACGTCTGCTGATCCCAAGTGGAAAATTCAACATGAGGCGTTTCAATAGGAACCACACGGCCATCTTGGTTCTACTTTTCTTCTGTGTGCTTTGTCTGGTTCTTTTGGTGGATGAATTTTTAAATGAGAGGTATCTCATCTCTAAGCTGATAGGCAAAAAAATGAAAGTTGGCTTCACACCGGGCAAAAAAAATATTATTTATCCAAAGTCATTTGATCATTTAAGGAGTCAGGATTTGAAGGACCATTATAACATCTATTTTAATGAGCTGGATCTGAAAGTTAGCCCTGTGGGTGATTTCAACATTTTCTCTTTTGACGGAAAAACTTCTTGGTTGCACCCTAATCTTGTGAACACTGAATTTCGTCACCACAATCTTAACCTTTACGAAAATAAGGGTGAAAAGTGTGGCAAAAACCGCAAAGACTATGATTTAGAAATCTCTTCTTATATCGAGTTTGACTCTGAGATAGAGCTGCTTGTCAAGGTATTTCAAAAGCAACTCAAGAATGATCCGGCATTTCACGAGTTGAAACCTTTTTTCGAAAAAGATATGAAAAGCCAACTTAAGTTGGGAACTACAGAACAACACTGGTTTAAGTTCGCTGGAAGTTCAGTATGGCTTGAAAAACTAGGAGTCCACTTAATGATCTCTAGAATCATTTATTCTACAGAAGGTAGCAAAAGAAAACCTATTATGAGTTTAGCTTATGCTCAGGTTTATGATGAACACTGGACGGAAATGAGAGACGTGGAACTAGTTTTGCCTGTAAGAAACGAAGTAGGTGACGAAGAATATGAGAGTGTACAATTTCCCAAATTTTTATCCATTCCATTTTATCATCGTCACGATTACAGAAAGAAAGTTTATTACGGTCCAGAAGATACCAGACTTTTCTTGATAAAAAACGATAAAGGAGAAGAAGAACCCATGGTGATTTTCAACTCTTACCACAGAAAAATCACTAATAATGAGGCAATTAATGAAAAGGAAATGAAAGTCTCGTTTGAATTCTACAGATCGATGTTTCTTGCTTGGCCATTCAGACGTCAGCGTGGAAAGATTAATGTTGATGGTCTTTCGAACTCCAAAACCGATAATAACATATATTGCAAAGTTGTAGAGTTAAGACGAGAAAACGTCCAGCGTTTGGAAGTGCAAAAAAACTGGACTCCTATGATAAGTTTTGAAGACAGAGACGAACATGGATATGATAAGTACATGTATTTTGTGTACAGATGGTCTCAGTTAGAAATCCTAAAGTGCAATTTGGATAACTTTATCGAAGGAACTTCTCTTTGCCTGTACGAGTATCAGAGACATCTTGACCTGTCAAAATACGATGTAGGGCCCTTAAGAGGTGGAACCGAAATGATAAATATAAGAGAAGTCGTCGATAAAGTGCCACCCCAGCTTGAAGGAAAAGAAGCATGGGTGGGATTCCCCAGAGCACATATTAAAGGTTGTGGATGTGGTAAAGATATGTACAGACCTAACCTAGCAGTTATCACAAGAGAAAGTGATAAAAGGTATAAATTGACACAGTTGTCTTCGTATTTTTCTATGGATATAGAAGTTTATGGATGGACAAATCCTAAGATTCTTTGTGCTGATAGAGATCCCAATGCATTGATCCCTAATGGGATTTCAGCCTGGGAATATCGAGATGGAATTGACTATTTAACACTTACTTTGTCAGTAGCTGATGCTACCAATCACATTATCCACATCAAGAACTTGATGAATAATCTTCTTCATTCCACAAAATTGCTTGAAACAAATACTCAAGACGGTTACTCTGATACTATCATAGAATGTGCCATTAAAGAGTCAGAAAAGTTTTGTAAAGCTTATGGACAGGAAATGGAGAAACTAGACAAAACCCCTTCTCCGGGAGATGCCTAGCCATTTGCATTAATATACATTATAAGGAATTAAGTATGCTATTTAACTGTAACGTAATCAACTCGTTGTTTGAGTCGAGTTTAACTAAATCGTGCACTTGCTTTTTGAGGTTTTGTCTTTTTGAATCGTCTAAAGTGCTAGGATCCCGTAAAAGTAAATTTACCTCCTGAACCAATTCTTCAGGTTTTACCGATTCAGGAAATTCATCGGAACTAGCCAAAATACCCTTTACACTGCTGGCTGAAGAATCATCAGGATTTTCACTCTGTAAATTTTCTATAACACTGACAAAATCATTATTAAACACACTTGCTTTTTTGTCAAGGAATTGCCGTAACTCCTGTAACGAATTGAGCATGTAGTCTTTGTCTACTTCAGGAGCTTTCTCTGATAATCCGTTGATCTGAGTGAAAGATTCGTCAGCTTCAGCAGGGAGTATGGGTGTTGATAAGTTCTGTAAAGTTTGGTTCAATTTGATCAACTCGTAGTAATTATCATAAATAATTGATTTCTTTTCCAGCTCGTGAGAATTGAGCTTGCCAGTTACACTGTTTCGAAGCTTTAAGATCTCTTCTATGGGGGTATTCTGTATATATTTGTTGAGTTGTTCAGGATCATGGAAATCTATATTTTCCAGAATCTCTTCCTTTTGTTCTACTGGAGTTTCCTCTGCTTTTTGTTGTTCTTGACGTTGCTGCTGGATGTGATAAAACTCTTGTAGTGCTTTTCTTCGTGACAGGACTTTCCGAGATCCTGAAGGAGCGGGAGAACTTTGATGTGATACATTTGGTGAAGAAGACCCCAGTTCCGTCGTCTCGTTGGGGTCCTGTTTTGTCAGTGATCTCAGCAGAGGTTTTTTATATGATAACACTGGAGATTCGGACATACTCAAATTCGCGATTCGTATAGATAAAAATGCTTGTATTAATGCTATGTATGGACCCACGAGTCAAAGTATATTAAATCCGATTCCTCTTCGTCTATCACGTCTTCGCTCTTGTTATCGAATATCGAGAACGTTTGCAGACTCAAGAATTTTTTTGTGTCTTGTGTCATGTTCTCTTTATACTGTTTCCCAAACCCAGCATCAAGAATACTCTGCCACGTAGCTTTATACTGATCGATAGAATCATGCACTAGCTCGAGCCTATCATCATAGACTAATACGTCACATAATGCTCTTATATCATGAATGGCCAACTCAATATTGGTGATCCCACTATTAATGATAAAATCACTTATCTTATCCAAATCTACATATCCAGTGTGATTATATGGGAAACTTGCTTGGAGAATGTTCACGTTGGCAGCAGGAGGCTGGAAAGCGGAAGGATACGAATTGGTGGCAACATAACGCCAAATAACCGTTAGTAAACTATCAATGAATTCGCTATCCAATTCAGAATCAGTAAACCATGGACCTCCAGTAACTTCTATAGAAGGCTGTAAGTTATAAAGCATATAGATTTTTCTTGTGGGGTGTTTGACTGACTTTATGGATTTGATATACCGTTGATTTTCTAGAGATTTCAAGCATCTTACCACTATATGTTGGTGAAGATTGGTCTTAGCCTTTATGGTTTTTGTCCAGATTCCTTCTCTTCCTGAAGCTTCAATATATGAGTATATCATAGCTTCGTCATCAGACATACTACCTATTTTGTTTGCTTCTGAAACTGAAGCTGCTTGAAATTTCAACTCCTCACCTTGCCTAATCAACTTAAGTAAATTCTTATTGACCAACTCCTGAATAGCCGGTGTTAATTCCAGCAACTCGGTTCCGGCCATCATCAAAAGCTCGTCTTGACCAAACAATGATCCACTTGGACCTTCACACATCTTCTTGTGAAGCTCCTTGGCTTTATCTGATATTCCTGACATCTCACAGATCTACAAAAATTCTCGATGCGCATCTTCAAAAAAATGTGTAATTATACTCAATATGTAAAATCGTTACTTTTTAAGGCACAGTCGATTTGAAAGTCCTTAGGTATTAATCCATACATTGGGAGAGCAACCAGTCCATCTCCTGCAGAAATGAATGGGGTGTAGATAGCAATTTCTCCGGGAATATTTCCTTTATATTGTTCTTGTAGTAACTTTTGGTGTCTCTTAGGATAGTATGGTTCAATAGTTACATCAACACTGTAGGGAGTTTTGACTCTTAATGCATATCTATTATCGAATCTGAGCCATTCATTAGAGGTTGGGGTTGCAATTGTTGTGAACGCAATTTTACCTAATTGTTCTCTAGTAATTGGTTGTCTAGAAATCTTTAAAACTATGTCGTTCTGGGACTGTTTGACATCAAATACCAAATGTAAAACACTGAACTTCCTAATGAACAGAAATTCTCCAGATCCTAACTTTTCAAATCTTGGAGTTATATTTTTTAAAACTTTGGTAAAATTCCAATAGTAGTTCTTAGAAGCAGAAAATGGGAACAAGGTTTCAAAGAAAAACCTACTAAGCACGAGAGGTCCATTTTCAGAGAAAAAACTTTTTGGAACTTTTAATAAAATAATCGAGTTCTTCTCATCTAAAATAAGTTGATTTCTCTGTAAAAGATCAGATCTCAATTCCAGAACACGATCCTGAACGTATTCAACGAGATCTTTGCACTGCTTGATAGTTTCACCTATCTTCTCTTGGGTAATTAATTTATAAGGGGAATCAGGATTTGATTCTAAAACTTCTGGAATATACTCATTCAATGCCACTCTAAATAAGTTTCTATCTGTCAAATGAATATCCTGGTTAGTCTTATCTTCAAACCATTTGATGTTGTTCTCAACACATGTACTGATAATATCACGTTTTTGGAAATCTAAAAGCGGTCTCACTACCTCAACTGGCTTTGAAAAATTAAAGGGTTCTTTATCGGGGATAGGGATCAAAGCTCTCTGTTTCAAACCAATTAATCCAAAAACAGTTGACAGTTGTTGGATTCTAAACATACATGTTTCCAATTGATCATTGTAATTATGGGCAACAAATATGTTGTGAATATCTAATTCTTTCGATAATGTGTCGAAAACCTCGTACCTCTTCGTTCTCGCAACCTCTTCGAAATTAGTAATCTCTGAAAAAGGCTTCTCATATGTAAGTGGAACAACATGGTGATCAACATCCCATTTGGAAACTAACTCTCCGACTTGTCTAGCTTCTTCTGTTGATTCTGGTCTATATTTGTGGTCCACAGTTATCGCATGGAGTTTAAGATCGGGGTTAAACTTGTCTCTATACTGACTTAATAAATAAGTCATACAGACAGAGTCAACGCCCCCGGAAAGAGCTATGAGAATCTTTTGAGGTACTTCACCATTCTTGAAGCACTGAACAAGCAGTTTTTGGAATGCTTTGATCTCGATCATGGGTTAATTCAGCTGCTATTTCACCTCAACATTAAGGTTTGTGCGATGAATTTGGGCAAATGAGCACTGGCTTTCCGGATAATTTTCATATGTATTATTTACCAGACAATTGTAAGTATCCGGTGCTAAATCTTGTGCTTCGTACCGGTTTCTTTGTTTTTTCTCTTTATTGATTTAATTATGTTTTGAGACTGCAAATCTCACAATTTTTATACTTAATTATTCGGGAGTAGAGAAATTATAAAAGTGGTGGTAAAAATTAAAAACAATTAAATGTAATTAATAAACAGTTTATCCGAAAAGAAGTGTCAATCAATGAACACTTCATTCAATTATTGAATACTGGGATAAAATAGTAGCATAACATTTTTTTTCTATTTTCTCCATCCTTTTAGCTGAATATCTATGATATTTTGCATTAAAAAATTCCAAAAAATTCCAAAAAATCCACGAAGGTAACCACATGTATAACCACACTATTAGATTATCAAACAACCAAAATATTCCTAAAAATTTGCATTTTGAATCCTTTCAATACTAGTAGAACATATTTTGAAAATGACACAAAACGAACCAGATTTCTCACGATGAAAAAAATTTGATTGAAAAATTAGTCATTTTAAGAACAACTTATCTATTGATTTAATTTAGTGGGTTAGAATGGCAGAAGAATCTAACACCCAGTTTTTCAACTTCCCTAAAGAAGAAGAAAAAGTCCTAGAACAGTGGGATGACGTCGATGTTTTTAAAAGACAATTAGAATTGACTGAAGGTCTCCCACCATTCTCTTTCTTTGATGGTCCTCCATTTGCCACAGGAACTCCTCATTATGGTCATCTTTTGACCTCTACTGTGAAGGACATCATTCCTCGTTATGCTTCTATGAACGGTCAATACGTCGAAAGAAGATTTGGTTGGGATACTCATGGATTGCCTGTTGAATACGAAATTGACAAAAAATTAGGTATCACTGGTAAACACGATGTCATGAAAATTGGTATTGATAAATATAATGCTGAATGTCGTTCTATTGTTATGAGGTACGCTGACGAATGGAGAAAAACCATCAGAAGAATCGGTAGATGGATCGATATGGATAACGATTATAAGACTTTATACCCATCTTTTATGGAATCTGTTTGGTGGGTATTCAAGCAATTATTTGAAAAGAACTCTGTCTACAGAGGTTTAAGAGTTATGCCTTATTCCACTGGTTTAACCACTCCATTATCTAACTTTGAAGCTCAGCAAAATTATAAAGACGTGAACGATCCAGCTGTCACCATTGCTTTCCAAATCAAAGGCCAAGATGATACTTTCTTGGTAGCTTGGACAACCACACCATGGACTTTACCTTCTAATATTGCTTTGTGTGTAAACCCAGAATTTGAATATGTTAAAATTTTTGATGAAGAAAGACAAAAATACTTCATTTTATTAGAATCTTTGTTAAAGACTTTATACAAGAAGCCAGCCGCTGCTAAGTTCAAAATCGTTGAAAAAATCAAGGGTAAAGATTTAGAAGGTATTAAATATGTTCCATTATTCGACTACTTCTTGGAAGATTTCGAAGAACATGGATTCAGAGTTATTACTGGTGATTTCGTTACTGACGATTCTGGTACTGGTATTGTTCATCAAGCTCCAGCTTTTGGTGAAGCCGATTTTGAAGCTGCCACCAAAGCCGGTGTTATTAACGAAAAGAGAACTCCTCCAAACCCTGTTGATGATAACGGTAAATTCAACGACCAAGTTCCAGATTTCGCTGGACAATACGTTAAGGATGCTGATAAAGCTATCATCAAGGCTTTAACTGCCAAGGGGAACTTGTTAGTCAATACTCAAATTAAGCACTCGTATCCATTCTGTTGGAGATCAGATACTCCATTGTTATACAGAACCGTTCCAGCTTGGTTCGTCAGGATTGGTGAAATCATTCCAGACATGTTGAAGAACGTTGACAGAACTCAATGGGTTCCTTCAAACATTAAGGAAAAGAGATTTTCTAACTGGATTGCCAATGCTAGAGACTGGAATATCTCAAGAAACCGTTACTGGGGTACTCCAATTCCATTATGGGTAAGTGATGATTTCGAAGAAATTGTTTGTGTTGGTTCAATTGAAGAATTGAAGGAATTATCTGGACGCGATGATATAACCGATCTCCATCGTGAAAGCATTGATGATATCATCATTCCATCCAAGAAGGGTAAGGGTAACTTAAAGAGAATTGAAGAAGTTTTCGACTGTTGGTTTGAATCTGGATCTATGCCTTACGCTTCCAAGCACTACCCAATGGAAGTCAAAGATACTTTCCACGATTCTTTCCCAGCAAACTTTATTTCTGAAGGTTTAGATCAAACTAGAGGTTGGTTCTACACTTTGACAGTTTTGGGTACTCATTTATTCAACACTGCTCCTTACCAAAACGTTATTGTTACCGGTATTGTTTTAGCTGCTGATGGTAAGAAGATGTCCAAGCGTTTAAAGAACTACCCAGATCCAAGTTCTATTTTTGATAAGTACGGTGCTGATGCATTGAGATTATACTTGATCAACTCTCCTGTTTTGAGAGCTGAAACCTTGAAATTTAAGGAAGAAGGTGTCAGGGAAATTGTCTCTGGTGTCTTGTTACCTTGGTTCAACTCCTTCAAGTTTTTCAAGGACTCTGCGTCTCTTTTTAAAAAGGATAATGGTCAAGATTTCGTCTACGATCCTTCATTAGTTTCAACCAACGTTATGGATAGATGGCTTTTGGCTTCTATCCAATCTTTGATTGAGTTCATTCACAAGGAAATGGGTGCTTACAGATTATTCACTGTTGTTCCAAAATTATTGAACTTGATTGATGATTTAACCAACTGGTACATTCGTTTCAACCGTCGTCGTATAAAGGGATACTCCAGTGAAGGTGTTGAAGATACCAAGATGGGTCTTAACACATTAATCGAAGGATTATTGATTTTATCCAGAGCCATGGCTCCTTTCACTCCTTTCCTCGCTGAGAACATCTACAAGCAATTACAACCATTCTTCACTGAAGAATACTTGAAGACCCTTGTTGTGAATCCAAAACATGATGATATCAGATCTGTCCATTTCTTATCTTACCCATCGGTTAGAAAGGAATTGTTCAACGAAGAAATCGAAGTGGCTGTTGCTAGAATGCAAAAGGTTATTGACTTAGGTAGAAACATCAGAGAAAAGAAGACTATTTCTTTAAAGACTCCTTTGAAGGAATTGGTTATCTTGCACTCAGACCCAGAATATTTAAAGGATGTTGAATCTTTAAAGAGCTATATTGTTGAAGAATTGAACGTCAGAAACATTGTCATCACTTCTGACGAAGCTGCTTACGGTGTTGAATATTACGCTGTTGCTGACTGGCCTGTTTTGGGTAAGAAACTTAAGGGTGATGCCAAGAAGGTTAAGGCTGCTTTACCTAAACTTTCTTCCAAAGAAGTTCAAGACTTTGCTACTTCTGGTAAGATTAATGTCGATGGTATTGATTTGGTCAAAGAAGATTTACAAGTTCTCCGTGGATTACCAGCTGCTAAAGCTGAATCTGGTCACGAATCCAGATCTCACCTTGATGTGTTGATCATCTTAGATGTCAACTTATACCCTGAATTACAAACCGAAGGGTTAGCCAGAGAATTAATTAACCGTATCCAAAGATTACGTAAAAAGGCTGGCTTGGACAGTACTGACGAAGTTCAAGTTGAGTATGAATTGGTCAAGGATACAATTGAGTTTGAAAACATCTTGAAGACTCAATCTGATGTTTTACTCAAGTCCACTAGAAGACCTATTCAAAACTTCAGTGATGCTGCTGAATCTAAGGTTATCATTGATGAAGAACAAAGTATCAATGATACCATCTTTAAATTAAGATTATTAAATATTTAAATTGGTATCTGTAGAAATAAATAAACTGATAAAATGTGAATTGTAATTGGTTTGGCCTAGCCTCCAAATGGGGGCTTCAGAGTATAAAAAACATAACCTGTAAGTAGTGTTTCATTTTGGTCATGATTTGTGCTATTTTTTAAGTTCATTCTAAGGAAAATTATTGGTTAGAAGAAACCTTGCAGCTTGAGCGTAGAGGTACAAAAGGTTCAAAAACACAAAAATTAATTCCAGGGTTCAAAAGTTTAAATTTTTACGTGCATATGCCGATGCAAATCATTTTAGACCTTGCATTTTCCCTGCCGATCACGGCCAATTTTTTAGGCACACAGCTCCAAGAAGCTTTAGTTGGTGATAGAGTTGTAACTTGACGGTAGTATTTCCTTTGATTCATAATACATCTGTGCACTCTACGCTACGTTTTTGTCATTTTGGAATAGTGTTTCCAATTGGTCATCATGTGTCTGCGCATTCTACGCTTCATTTTGGTCATCATGATAAATGGCTGCGAAAGTTGATGAAAAATTTGTAAGTTAAGGGTAGTGTTTCAAATTGGTCTTAAAGTGAATGTGCACTCTCCGCCTCATTTGGTCGCCTCATTTGGTTCATAAAAATAAATGGCTGCTAAAGTTGGTGAAATATTTGTACATTGAGAGTTTGAACTATGGGTTAACGATGATAAGGTTTTATAGCAATTAAACCGATTCTAAGTAAATGCATTTATAAATATTTACAATCTCCATACACTTAATCCTGCACCCCCAATCAAAATGAGCTGTTTTTCATTTATAATTGTAGTATCAGAACATCCTGTATCAGCAACAGTAGTATAACGAGCAGATATACACTCTAATACCTGTTTGAAATCCCACACTCTTACGACCTGATCAACAGAAATCACGACTATTTTATCCGGTCCACAAGAAGAAATGGATGTAATTGTTGCAGAAGCTGCGTCCTCAACGAAAGACTCTACTTTCCATTCTACCTTTTCGTTATATTCTAAGACAGAGAGAATTAAGGCATTGTCATCTCCTCCAGTGATGAGTTTGATTTTATTAGCATTGATTTCTTGAATAACAAGCGACTTGATACTGTTTTGATGCAACTGCTGTTTGATTATAGGATTTCCAAGAGTTCCTTCTGCTTCAATGTTCCATAATGCAATGTGCCCATCTGTAGTAGAGATAAGTACGTGCTGAGCGCCTCCAAACTGGATAAGTTTAACATTAAGAACGCAACAAGTTGAGTAAAACCCTTCTTTCAAAAGTTTAAACTGTTTCGTGTCAGTGTTAAAGTCCCATATTTTTATATGTGAGTTGGAATAAACTGTTGCAATTGTAAACCCTGTTGGAGTTTCAAATGAATCAAAATCCATAACACGCAAATCAGGCACCGAAGAATCTGGTTTCAAGCGTGTCAACTCTTTGATTAATGGAACACCGTTATCGAGCTTATCAAGTTTCCAAATAACAAACTCTTCCATGGCACCAGAAGTAGCAGCATATTCCTGACTCAAAAAGCCTACTTTTTGCAACCCTGAAACGTGATTGTTTAAACACCACAGGTATTCAACTTCTCCATTACTGTGAATTTTCCCAAATCTTACTACAGTATCTTCTGAACCCGTCAAAATGAGTTTACTTCCATCTTCATTAGTAGAGGGTGAAACAGCAACGTCTCTAATTTCTCTCCCATGAGTTCCGTCATTGATGAGGCCATACGGAGACTTGGTAAAAGCATCATTGAACTTTTTAACATAAAGCTTTGATTTATTAATATATGCAAACATGTAGTTACCTTGGTCATGATGGTACAAACCCCATAGTCTATGAGCACCTCCACAAAATTCTTTGGAAATGTAGAGCTGCTTCGTTTCGTTCCATATATAGAAATGATTTGATCTGAACCCGTATAGAATCAAATCTTTATCCTGGTGAAATCCTCCTTCTATAAATCCTCTAGTTAAATTGTTATCGTGAATAACCTCTATCTCAAAATTTGACAGTTTTGTGAGCTTTATGTACAAGTAAACACCATCTCTTATGATAGCTAGGAAAGTTAAACAGCCCTTTTCGGTCTTAATGATAGATCCTGAGGTGATAGTATCCCCTGGGCAAATTTTTCTGAACAATTTACCTTTCCTTGTGTTCAAATCGTAGAACATGATACTGGTGAATCTGGACAAAATCACCAACCAGTTATTGACTTCATCATACATAATATATGTGGTGGTAAACTTAGGCTGATCTGGTTGATCAAGAGTGAATTCTTCTTCTAATTTCAAGTCTCCTTCTTCAACAGAAAATCTTTTGATCAGCAATGGAATTTTAGTATTTGGGCAATCCTTCAAGACATAAAATTCATCTTCAGAAGAGTTGGAGGTGACAAGAAGGTTGTTTACTTTATTCTCCCCGGCTTCGTCTAACCAAGTTTTTTTAGCAGGCTGAACCGACGAGGAATTAAATTGCAAGATCAAAAGCTCTCCCATTAATGATGATAGAAGAACACTATTTGTTTTATCAATACTGGTTATAAGAGCATAATCGGCGAACTTATTTTCTTCATCCTGATCCAAACCAACTCTGGTCCAAACCCTATCGTTTTGGTTTAAACAGAATAACTTTCCTGAAGATGTGACTATGAACAAGTAGTTTAAATTTTTGAGTTCTGTCATATACTTGATGATCTCCAGTTTTTCAAAAGTTACCCCAGAAGCTTTGGAAATGTCTTCTAAAGTGTGTACATCAGCTACATCGTCAACTTCAGCAAGATCGTGTAATCTTACTCTCCCATCAGCACCTCCAGTCACAAGCATATTATTGTGAACATCGTCGATATCTGAGGACCAAACATGTTTTCCTAAATGACAATCGTCAATCACATCTAATTGTGAAAGTTGGTCATTTTCCTCTGTATATTCCCATACTCTAGCAGTACAATCTTCACCAGTACTCACAAATCTCAATTTCTTTGAATTCTTATAGAATTCAAGATTCCAGATTCTGGCTCCATGTCCCCAGCCTTCTGCCATAAAATCCCCAGTTTTGAAATCATAAAGTTTAACAGATCTATCATCAGAACAAGATATGATATGCTTGAGATTTTCATCTATTTTCACTCCAAAAATAGATCCTTTGTGCTGCTTTAGTCTATGGAGAATTTCACGTGATTTCAAATCCCATATTATTACTCCGTCCATTACTGTTCCGGCAGCTACAATAACTCTTGAGTCTGGACCCACTGTGATGGATCCACTGTACAAAATAGACTTCTCGTTACAATCAATTCTTTCAGAAAGAACGAACTTACACTTGTTGACATCAGAAACATCGACTTTGTAAACAATATTATGGGAAGTAAGAATTAATACTGTTTCAGAGTCTAAGAACTCGGAGCAGGTTATCCATTCATTTACAGCTTTCTCTTCAAAAAATATTTCAGACTCATTGAATTGGAAAACAGAAAATGACCGAGCTCCTGAAACCAATACTTTTTTTCCATCTTTGCTAACGGAGATTGAATGGATTTTGTTTCTCTTGAAAATCTGCTGACTCTTCACAAGAACGCATTCTTTATCTTTGATTTTAAAAATCTTCAACACAGGTCCGTAACCACACAAAACATATTCCTTATAGAACTTAAGAGCAGTCACAGGCCCGTAGTGTGTCACAGGGTGGACAAGTGACTCGTTCAACGACGAGATCTTGTTCGCTTCATGAACCATTGAGATGAGATGAGCTTTGATGCGCACATTTACTAATGCTGTGGATTACTATAAAATATGTTCTACGTTGTGGTTCTTGAACTTTCGGGTACTTCTGTCAGCAGCTTTGAACTCTATACGAGATCCAAGTAGCGTAAAGCTTAGAAATTCTTTTTCCTCTTCTTCTCCATTAGGTAAAACTATATCGAATGTGAAAAGGTTGGTCTTCTTGGGTATAAACTTAAATCCTCCTACTTTTTCAGCAGGACTGGCCTCTTCTCCTTCTTCTCTAGGTACACATATAATGAACAGATACTGGGTATCGTAGACAACAATCCCACTGATTCCCAAGAGATGGGGGTTTCTTGATTCAAGAACAGTTAATTGGCATCCATTGTACTCTGCTGAAGCTAATCTCGAGAGAATCATCTGTTTATTGGGCAATTTATTGCCAGATTCTTTTAGTTCAGGAAATGCTAGGTTTTGTATGTATTCTTTCCACAATTGGTGTATGGGCATGAAATCTTCGTATGTGGGTATTTGATACTTGTGAATCATTTTGGCTATTGGGAATGGCTTTTTATTAGAATTCTGTGCTTTAAGCTTATTATACATCTGAATGTGTCTGATGACTTTTTCCTGATTTTTCTTTACCGTCTTAAGGTAATTTCGTACTTCCAATCTTGTGTTTGCCTTTCTCTTTTTGAATTTTTCATCGTCTTCTACGGGCTTTGTGTGAAGCAAAGATGTCTGTTTAGCTTCACCAGCACTCGTAGGTAAAAGTACCAAAGATGGTTTAGAGTCCCCTGTGAACGTGTACCTTGTTTCTATAAGTTCATTTATCTTATCTTCGTCCGAGAAGCATCTCGAAAGTAAGTGCTTCTCTAGCTCGTTCTTTTGCATTGAAATTTAATCTTCGCAGATTTTCATCCATGATAAGCTTAACCACCAGAAGCATTGGTTGGAAAAGCCTAAGAACCGTACGAAGAAGTCTTAGTAATATACACGTACCTTTTAAGGATGACTTAAATGATGCAGATGCAGAGCTTTTTGGACTCGAAGAGTTTCAGCACTATAAAGAATCTCCAGATGTGATAGCTAAGAAACAAGAGATGTTTGGTCGGATAAATGAAATACCTGCTCAAACCAAAACTGATCTGTTTGAAGAAGCAGTCACTGCAAAAGAACCGGTTGTTTTTGTATCACAGCTTTCCGATCCGTTTTTGAACTTGGCTATAGAAGACTATATCTACAATAAGATGCCTTTAGCCAAAGACCAAATGTTCAATAGACTCATGTTTTATATTAATAGTCCTTGTGTGGTTATTGGGAAGAACCAAAACCCTTGGAAAGAAGCAAACATTCCTTTACTCGAATCTCTTCATATTCCTCTTCTCAGAAGAAGATCTGGAGGTGGAACTGTTGTTCACGATTCAGGTAATGTGAATTTTTCATTTATGACCACCAAAAGTAATTTCAGCAGGTTCAACTTTGTTAATTTGATCTGTGATGCAGTAAACAAATCAAATTTAGCTAGCCATCAAATTGAAGTTAATGAAAGAGGTGATATTACGACCGTGAAGAAAGATGATGGAATCAACTATAAAATTAGTGGATCTGCTTATAAATTATCTAAGGGCAGATCTTATCACCACGGAACCATGCTTTTGAATCTGAGACTTGATGTGTTGGGAAAACTACTCTCTGTTTCACCAGAAAAGAATGGTGTTGTTGAATCTACAAGTAGTGTAGCTTCTGTAAGATCCAAGGTTGATAATATCAAAATGGGCTCAGAGGACTTTATCAAGGTTGTATCTGAAGCTTTTGGAAATATTTATGGAGAATCCGTAGAGCTTGATCAAGAAGAAAAAGAGTATAACGAGATGTTTGGAATTGAAGACTTCGTGCTGCCCAATTTAGCACACTCTAGACATTTTGTAGTTGATAAGAACATTGAATTGAACAATGAGATTCTTACTATGGCTAAAGAGCTCAGGCTGTGGGAATGGAGGTTTGGGAACACCCCAAAGTTTACCCACGAGTTCACCAATGAAAAGCACGGGGTTTCTGTAAAGTTTTATGTGGATAAGAAAGCAATTGTTCAGGATTTTGAATTGCTGATGAAATCAGACCAGAAAAAGAGAATTGAAGAGTCCTTCCAGTTTCTTCGTCAAGCAGTACAAAGTGAAGATCCGTTGTATTATAAAGGAAGTGATATTGCCGGATATATTACCCATGATGGGATTAGTGATTGGTTGGGAGAAAGCATTGATGGGACTTCCTGAATTGAAGAACTGTAAACAGTAATTAGTTGATAGAGGTAATAGAATCAATAGAATATTAATGAGTTAAAACTTACGTAATTGAAAGTGTCTATCTAGTTACTCTATGGAATATTCAAATTTGAAGCCAGGAATATTCTCTGGTTCTCGTTTCCCAATACTGCCCTTGTGAACTTCGTTTATCACCAGTTCGTTTTCTGATGCACTATCACTTTTGCGTTCAGGCTCAACAGTTTTAGTGTTGGCAGAATCAGAGGTTTCAGTTTCTTCTTCAACGATATTATCAGGCTCTTCATTTTGCTGGGTTTTACGATGGGTTTTCAAAGGAATCCTGCCTAAAGTATTGAAGTCTATCCCATTAGTTCCGCCTCCCAAGTCACCTCCATCAAGGAAATCGACTATCGAGGGACGGTGTTGGGAACTCAATCTTCTCCCAGGATCAAATAAAATCGAGCTGACCGAAGCAGTTCTTGTTTTAGCTCCATTGTTTAGAAGAAGTGATTGCGTTGACAGTCCCAATAATGGAATTGTTTGGCCCAAGGCAAATTCATTCGACAGACCAGAAACAATGGAGCTTTGTCTTGAAGAAGATCCTGAAATATAGCCATTATGTTCTTCTGTGGGTTCAGTTTCTTCGTCATTAAATACAATGTGTGGAGGTGCTTGTGCTCTTCTTGGACCTGGACTTTTGATAGAACTAGGAGAGTGGGAAGCAGCTAATCTGGGACTAGCAGGAGCACTAGGTAATGGACTGATTGCTGGACTCAAGTCTTTTGCACCCGAGAGTGGACTCAAAGCCTTACGAGGACTCACAGCTTGTGGAGCGAGTTCTGGGGAGCTGACCATATCGACAATATCTTCTTCTAGGTCCTTGACATTCAAATGGTTATCCAAACTTTGATAGTTATCCAGGTTTTGAGAGTCAAGAACCTTCTGGGTCTCATCTTTCAGGTACAAGTTTTCTGAATCCTTCAGGTTCTTGCGTTCCTTCTTTTTATCTGATTCGCCAGAGCTTGTACTCTTCTTTGAAGCCACACTGTTTCTATGAGCATTATTGAGACTATGCGTCAAAAGATTCCTGATAGAAACATCTTTTCCAGGAACAGAGACGTCGCTGTTGTTTGTATGAGAGCTTGAGTTAGTTTTGGACCTGCCTCTAACACTTAAGCTACTACTCGAAGAATGGTTCATTGGGAGCGGCGACATCGATGCTCTATCCAACTCTTCTTCATAAGCAGGAGGTGGAATATCTACGTCTGGTGGAGGAATATCTGCATCAAAAGGTGGTGGATTGAACGATGGTCTTCTGAGAGTATGAATTGGCCTCATCATAGGACTACCAATTGGTGATAATTCACTGAAAGCCGGAACTGCCTGAGGAGAATTTAATCCTGATCTTGAGTCGCTGGGATCGGGCTTATAAATGTTGGCTTCAAGATGCATATCAGGATCTCTTTCAATAGGTTCATCATTACTTGTAGGACTATTTATGTGCTGAAATCTTTCTGGTGGAGGTGATGGAACTGAATTCAAATTCAATTCACTTGTGTTTTGAGGAGTTCCTCCTGTGAATGCAGAAAAGAGTTTTCCAAGTGTTTGGGTGTTATCAACAGCAGTTACCCCTGGAGAAAGAGGTGGGCTTCCAACAGTATACTCGGGTAAAAACTCTGGTAAGGCATCATCATAAGCAGGTAATAAAGTATTACCACGAGCTGCTAAAGGTGATAATATATGAATAGGCGAGTCAATAGAGATCTCATAATGCTTACGTTTTTCTTCGTTTTCAGGATCTTTTTTGGAGATTCTTAAACATAATTTGATCCAGTGATGTGCCTGTATTTCATCAAAAGACGTATCAGGATGAAGCACATGATTCACTCTACCATTGAGGTTTTGAGGTACGTAGAGCTGGAATTCTAATTCTCTAGGAAGAAGTTCTTCGTTCTCATCACCATATTCACCATTCTCTTTTTTAGTCAACAAACTCTTTCCTTTCTTAGCTTTATGTTCAAGTAATAAGTACTTCTTTGCCGGTTCCATTCTATGAACTTTTTTGTTTTGGCAGTAATATTCCAAATTTTCAGTCAAATATACCCTTATTCTGTGAAGAGCTACTTTCCCCCATAATGGAACAAATCTGAAAGCTAATGGCAAATACGAGTCAAGCACAACTGATTTCCCACCAATCACTATATCGTATCTCAATTGGTCCTCCCAATCTCTAGAAATCACAATCGGTTCGTTCTCTTCAAGATTATGTTCAGAAGGAGTTCGTACCAAAGTAATAGGAAGTTTCCCAACCAAGTTCAGCTTAAACACCCCAGACCTTATAACTATAGCTTCAAGTTCATATTTCACTTCACCAAAAGTTACATGCGTAGTTTCTGGCAAAGAAGGTCTTAAAGGATGTTCGAAATTATAAACGTAATCACCCGGAGGAAACACCCCTGGGTTAACTCCACTATCTCCTGTATTTACACTTTGCAAATCTGTAAAAGAATCATCAGGTTTCAACAGAGGTGAAGTATTAGCTTTTTTCATCAAACCTGACCTAAATAAACTAGTAGTCGATTCGAGCTGACTCAAAGAAGGAGATGCAGCTCTTGAGTTCATGTCATTTAAATTCAAATGAGAAACATCTCTATCAAGAGTTTTGGGTAATTCACTGTAAATATCAGCACCTCCATTAATAGAGTTCATAGGATTTGACATGGAATAAAAGGGCCAAGTATGACTTATAACATCTTCTTCTTCAACAAATACATTCTTCTTGGGAGGAATTCCTTCAGGCCAATCTGTTTTTGAAGACCCTTTAAAACTAAGACTTATAGATTTAATCTTTGCAGTTTTAAGAACCCTCATGAAGAGACAACCCCTTAACAAAACTGGCTGACATTCTGCGTATTCATTGGCACCGAAACCCTGGAAGAATAGGGTCTTCTCGGTGGGGATAATGTATAACTGAACCGTTCCTGTTGAAGTAGTTGGTTTATCGGGTAACTGAGGAAGTAAGTTTTGTTCACCCGAGGCAGTTGAAGTTATAGGAGCTAACTGCAGAGCGGTAAATAGAGGTGACTTTGGAGCTAAATAACTCATATCCCGTGGTTTATATTGCTGTGTTTATGCTGTACGAGACCTGTACTCTCAAATCAACCGTTACAAAAATATTTATGTTCTTTCTTGTAAAAATCCTGTTATCGCTCAAGTCGTTTTTTTTGGTGATTTATCTTTTGACATCAGTCGCATTTATCAGGCCCTCAAAAACTTTTCACTACCCGATTATCCGTTTTAGTCATGTTCAGGATCTCTCGGTCCGTAAGACTGCTTCCGTTCCTCTGCCGATCGTTTGTAGATACACGTGCTCCATGGGTAGAACCCAACCTGTTTTTTGCTTTTAAAACTGACTATGGTTGGTTTAGTGTACCCAAAGACTTGTATGCGAAGACTTGGACCAGATCGGAAGTTGAAAAACTTATTCAAAAAACTTATCCAGATGCAAAAGATACTCCCAAATCCTTTGATGAACTACAGAATGTTGTATATGACTGGTGTGACAAAGTAAATTCTAAAGATAGGCCCCAGCATAATAAATCTGTACCTAATCAAGAAGTGGTCCATGAGAGAGCTTTATTCAAGAAACAAACCAAGTTGAAAACAAAAGCTGCTCAGGAAGAACAAAAAAGATTATCTCGAGAAAAGGAACGTCTTTTGACCAAAGAAAGAAGAATTCAGTCAAAAAAACAGAGAGAAAATGTTATTGATTATATCATCACTAACGGTAAGTTCCCAGATGATTACGACTTTAAAGCAATAAAATTGACTAATGCATGGAACCATTATGCATCAAAATATTACCTTCGATACCCAGGTTTAAAAGCTAGTGTGGTCAAGAAAAAGCTTTCTGAAGATTGGAAATTGTTATCACCCGAAGAAAAGGAAGATCATAGACAAGAGTACATTAATCTTTTAAAAAAAGGAAATGCATACCAGAGAGGAATAGTTGTAGATTTACCAACAAAGTACAAAAAGATAAAGTTGGATACGTGTTAATGATAGATCTTGTTCATAGTGTATTATAAATTATTTGACAATAGCCGGAGCATCTTCATCATTTTCATCATGGTCGTTAATTTCGTATATCTCAAATTTGTTATCGTCTAGTAAACTCTCTGAAAGTTGGGTTAAATCAACTTGGAACTTATCTTTTATTGTCTCCATTATACTTTTCCATTTATCTGCAATAAGACCGTTCTGTTTCATTTTACCACAACAGTTATCGTTGTTTCCTGTATCTGGATATATATCACGTTTAAAGTTTTCCATGATCTCTACAAAGGTCTTTGTATCGACAGCACTGTTTAACGTCACATTCTCTTGAACATAATCTATTGGTATAGTATCAAGCTGTGCTTCAAGAATCGAGAGAAAATTAAAACTGAATGGTTTATGGGCTTCAACATAAGTCTTACACATCAGTAATAGTTTAAGCATGTTTATCCACTGGAGTGCAGAGCAAAAGTTTCCCGTCAAAATGAAAGCACAGAAACTAAATTGCAATTCACCCAAAAAAAATTCAGGATCGTTGCCATAGAGCTCTTCAAAGTACCATGATTTATCAAGGTAATCTCTGCTGACTTCTTCGACAGAGTTGGTTTTTCTTTTATGTTTGAGCTGTATTATGGTGTAATTGAGAGTATCTTCCTGTTGATCAGAATAGCTTTTAGACGGATCACGGTCCTTTAATTTCTCTAGAAGTACCATACTTTCTTCCTGAGAAGACGACATGGTATTGATTTGGCCTGAATAAATGGACGAACCTGTTTCTATCAAATCCAGAATCAATGGAAAGTCTATTTGGTTAGAAAGAATATTCCATGTTCTTTTATCTTTAGGATACTCAATCATATATGGATACAAGTCTCCGATTTCCAGAGTATATTTTGTATAATTTAGTGATTCTCCTTCTTCTTCACCGGTGAAAATTTCAAACACTTCCTTTTCAGCTGACCAGTTGAATACTATCAATTCGTTTGTACACTCAATCCATCTTCCGTATCGTATACTTGAATACACGCTTTGAGAATCAGAAGGTAATGAATAATGAATAAAATGAATTCCTTGAGGAATAAGTTTAATACCAGCCAAGGGTCTGGTTGCTTGTAGGAAAGTCTGATCTATACCAACCTGCCAATTCGTACAACTAGGAGGAACTCCTTTAAATATTATGGTGGTTTCGGGTGGTTTACTCATGAAATATTTCAAGTGCGACCTTTGCACCCAAATGTTTGTATCTATTCGTTACTACGTAATTAATTCTATGCTACCTCTATCTCTCCCATGTAATAAAAGATCGTTAGGAGAATTTTCTGCTTCAATATCAAATTGTTGCATAAATTCATCATTATCATCATTTTCATCTTCTAGTGATGCAAAGCTCTCTTCTACCAATTTGGTAATCATAAACCTATCGATAAATCCTGCCATTATGTTTGTCAGTTGGCTTTTGGAATCAAGTACAATAAGATGATTCAAGTGTAACTTTTCAAATACATCTATAACTAAAGTTAGCCACGTTTGGTCGTTCATTATGATGAAATTTCTTTCGGGTTCAACATCAAGCTTAACAAGGCTTTTGCTTTCAATAGACTGCTCATATCTCACTTGATGTGATAAAACTTCAGTGGGGATATTTGGAACTTGAAAACTTACTATAGTGTCTCCAGCAACGTTTGTACTATTTGAAAGTAAGCTCAAAAGCTTTTGCTTGTGTACGTATCCCAAAGTTATAGGATGATCTTGTCTAGAAACTAATGGGTATCCTTCATGGTTATCGTCATTCAAAAAAGTACTTAAACCATCTAAAGTCAAGGGTTCCTCGGGAATCAAATAAAGACATCTTGTGTTTTGAACCGGAACCATGACTTTAGAAATCGTTACTTCAGGTAATTTGTTTCTCACCGCAGGCGTAGAAGTTGAATAGTGAACCAAACCACTCCCTTTTCCCTGATTGAACGAAGTGTTACCTTTTACAAACTCATTTTTGTTGAAATACAATTTAAGGAATGCATCGTAAATATTATCATTGCATAAATAGTCACTGACAAATTTCAGTACCATTACTGATATCATAATTGGAAGAACATATGATAAAGCACCCGATAATTCAAAAAGAATAACAACAACGCACATGGTCAATTTGGTTATACCCGTCATAAAAGCACCAGCTCCTATAACCGCATAAGATGCTGGTGAAACAAGACACGAATTATGTGTACAAGTATCAGAAGAATCAAAGAAAAAGTTTTGTGTTGCTTGAGAAAGAATCCCCACAAATCTACCAAAAACTGCACCAATTACCAATGAGGGCATAAATACACCTCCAGGTAAAATAGTTCCGAAAGTATAGGAGCTCAACAAGAAAGCCTGAAGACCAATATAAATCAAGCGAATGGAAGTAATAACATTGGAAGATGAACACATGAAATTAGCCGAGTTAGTTTCCTGATCTTCGTTAGCATTAACAGGGCAATTCATGAAAAGACTTTTCAATAAAGCATCCAAAGGTAATCTTGTCATGGCAACTGGGAAATTAAGCAAACAAGTCATTAAGAAAATGAACAAGATCTCGACGTAGTGAGCTCTTTCCATAGGGAAGTTAAGAAGTCTGCATAATTTTTCCTGGATTTTTGGACGGCTTGAAGATACACTTGTATATATTTTGATGAAGTGGTGACCATAGATTCCACCCACCACACCCAATCCAATAAACGGTATAAGTTCCAGAATCAACCAACTAAAGTTTCCGAATTCCACATGGAACAAATCTTCTTCGTTAATGTTTTGACCCTCTGTGAATACTCTGAACCCCACCAAGACCACCAAACCAATGGCAGCCGAAACAAATGAATTCCACATAATTTTTGTAGGAAAAAAATAACTAGGAATACACTCAAGAACAAATAAAACTCCACCTATTGGAGAATTGAACGCCAATGAAATCCCCGTGGCGGTAGCAGCACTAAGCAATTCTCTTCTAACAGCTTCGTTTGTGTTTTTAGCTCCAAACACCCAATTATAAATTATGTTAATAATACAACATGCTACATGAACAAGAGGACCTTCTTTCCCCAACCAAAATCCTGAAGCTACCACCAAACTTAACCCAACAATCTTGTAGAAAAGAGTTCTCATTCCCAAGTACAGATCAACATTGTAATTGAGTCCCTCAACAATTTCTTTAACTTCAGGAATCCCCGATTGTTGAATCAGAATATCTTTACTCGATACATAGACAGCAAAAAGAGCTGTTATCAGTCCAAGAATAACATAGAGGGGGAAATTGACCAAAGCACTGGCAACAAATCGATCTGAATGGAACAAAATTTCCAGCCAGTCTTTCCAGGCATCAGCTGGGCATGTCAGGTACGGATTTAAAAGAGACCACCTATCCAATTGACCAAGACATAACCCTTTCCGTAAATCGTAAAGCCAGACGGCCGTAAGGTCAATTAACGTGACCACGTATCCAGCAGCCACTGAAGCAGCTATGATTGTAAACCATTTTTTGTATGCAAACACTGAGGACTTTGATCTGAGGAGGCTTGTCTCAGCGTACCAATTTATAAAAGTATTATTAGCATAAACTTTTTTAGATTCAACAACAGGACTATCATAAGATTTGGGCTCGTATCTTAGTATAGGTACTTCATCATCATCAAATACAACTTGAATTTGTGAATTGGGTTGATAGTGTGCCATTTTAACTATTAACTGTTAATTCGCGATTACTGAAACTCATCAACAATGTCTTCGTTTTTAGGTAGAAGTACCACCACTACCGGAGCCAGCAATACCACGAGTAGCCAGGTGACTGGTCAGGAGCTTGTGAATGATATCACCATCAATAATCCTCCAGAAGATAGTGTGGCCGATATGAATTTTCTGCCCCAACAAGATCTTCTTGCAGTGGCCAGTTGGGACAAAAAAGTTAGAATCTATGAAATTGATCCTAATAGTGGTAATAATCAAGGCCGGGCTCTTTACGAACACGATGGGCCTGTTTTTTCAGCGGTTTTTTCCAATGATGGTGCAAGAGTAGCGAGTGGAGGAGCTGATAAACAGGTGAAATTATTTGACCTTGCTAGCCAACAAACTCAACAAATTGGGATTCATGATGCTCCCGTACGTAGTGTTCGATACGTTGAATGTGGTCCCAGCAATACCCCTGTTGTAGTGAGTGGACTGTGGGATAAAACTCTTAAATATTGGGATATGCGTTCACCGCAACCAATTCTGACCATCAATTTACCTGAACGTTGTTATTCAATGGATTCATCCCAAAAGTTATTGGTGGTAGGATGTGCTGATAGACACGTATGTGTGATTGATCTTAACAATCCCCAACAAATTTTTAAAACAAGTGTATCTCCATTAAAATGGCAGACTAGAGTTGTAAGTTGTTACCCTCAAGGTAATGGATATGCAATTGGACTGATTGAAGGAAGATGTGCATTTGTATATATTGATGAGGCTGAACAGAGTAAACACGGGTTTTCGTTTAGATGTCATCGTAAAACTCCAAATTCTACAACTCTGGCATTAAGATCAAGTACTGAACTGCATATTTATCTGGTAAATCTGATTAGATTTCATCCAGTTTATGGTACTTTTAGTACAGCAGGAAGTGATGGAACTTTTTGTTTTTGGGATAAAGATGCAAGACAACGTCTTAAACTGTTCCCTGAACTTAATCATTCCATCACCAGTACAGCATTTAATAAGAATGGACTGATATTTGCTTATTCACTTAGTTATGATTGGTCTCAAGGTCATAGTGGTAATAGACCAGATTATCCTACACAAATCAAATTACACCCTACAAATGATTCAGAGATTAAACAAAAAAAGAAGAAAATTTAATCCTTTAATTTAGTTTTCCCATGTAAATTATCCCCAACTTTAGATACTAATAAAATAAATTGATCCACACACTTCACATCTCGTCAAATGAACGAGCAAGTAATCGCATTTAAAATTTCTCAACACCAATATGGATCGGTTTTATCCTAAACGGTCACTAGTGAGTGAGCCGTTTGTGGAACAGTTGGATTTGGTTTCTAAGACTCTCATTGAAGTACAAAACCAACCCTCGAGTATTTATACAAACAGGAGAAAATATGTTCAACCAGCTGCAAATCAGTCTCAATCTCAATCTCAGTCTCAATCACAGTCTCGATACCTGAATAAGTTGAATGATTCATTTCCAAATTTTGTACCTCAAGCAAACCAGATTTCAAATCAAGATGTGCAAAATATGAATTATCCTCCTATAAATTCTTCTATCGATAATAATCTGCCTCAAAGACCGGTTTCTTTGGATAATATCACTGTGTCGTCTACTGCAACGATGTCGCAACCACTCGCTAATTCTAACAATATTAGTATTGGTCTAGATAGTGGAGTAAACTCTTCTATTCTTGATAATAACTATCTGGGAACAAATACTTTCAAGTCAGGGATCTCTCAGGTTTCTCAAGTTTCTCAAGTTTCTCCCATTTCATTTGACCCTTTCAGTCCAACTCAGCTGCTGTTTAGCTATAATTATAAACCAGTGGGCCTGGGATCGGGAATAAGTATCTGGGGAGATAGTGGGTCTAATAGCATTAATGGAGGCGGAAATGTGACAACTGAGTCGGCAGTTTGGGGTTAGTAATTTATTGGATGGTGTGCTATATGTGATTTTAAGGTAGTATTTATTCGTGTTTTTTGTATTATGTCACAAAGGTTTAGACGGTTATAAAACGATCGGAGATCGGGGTATTGTGTATTTGTATGTCCGGTAAATAAAAGATAGTCATTATTTCTATTTCCAAAAAAAAGTTGCTAAAAAGAGTTAAAATAATAAGTAACAACGGATTGTGTACGAGTTTATCCTTTTAATTCTGGTATTTCCTCTTCTTTCCTCTAATTTTGTTTCTTGTATCTCTTCACCGATGAGCCAATATGGTTGAAAAAATCTCATCGCACACATCTTGATTATGGCTGAACATACAAGAATACACATAGGGAACATTTCTTCTAAGCTAGCAGAAGACCCAGAAAACCTAACCAAGCGTATATCCAAGTATGGTGATGTAGTATCACCTTTGGAATTGCACACAAAGCCTTTGAACGATCACTATTTTGCTTTTATCACTTTAGACATAACCCCAAAAAACTTTAAAGCTCTTGCAACTGCTCTTAATAATGTGCAATTTATGGGTTTAAAGTTGAGTATAAATAAGGCAAAAGATAATTATACTGAAGCATGGAAGAAAGACTGCCAGCGTAAAGATCACAATACCCCCAAAGATAGAGTTCATTTGGAAAGACAAAGGAGAATACAAGAGTATACTTCTACAATACACACAAATCCTATTAATGGGTCGATTACCAGTTCAGTCAGAAGCTTGGGATACTCTAAGTCACCACACGTGTTTTTGAACAAAGAAGCCAACATCAAAACTTCTGCCCCAACCCAGACATTAATAGGATCCAAATCATACGGAGCAAATACCACTGCTTCTAAATTTTATGACCAGCACCATTCGATGACTTCGGGAGGAAGCGAAGTTATAAGGGGTAGAATCAGGAAAACTCCTAGATCGAAAGAAAAGTTGAAAAACCAATCTCTTAGAATATTAGTGAATGGGAACTTGAAGCAATTCAAGTTTTACAAGACAAAATTATGGGGTTATGAGAAACACAAGACCGTTAATGATTTGACATGGAAATTTACTGATGGGGTATGGAAAAGTGGTGATGAGCATGTTCTTGAACGTGTGGATAGATGTGGTATAACTGCTCATCAAGCTATTCATTATGGTAAAGATTTGGATCCAGTTGATGAAGCAGGATCACAAACTCATGAAACTGATGTAGCTTTGGAAACAAACAAGTCGAAAGCTGTTTTGGCTTCTATGTTTGCCAATTTTGATTTTGATAAGCCAGCTGAGCTCGATGATGAAGAAGAAGAGGTAGAAATAGACAAAAAAGGTAGAAAGAAAGCATTGAGATTCGACTATGAAATGGAAGGTGTTAAGATAAATGAAGATTCTGACTCCGAGTTGCAATTGCAAGATGTTGATCTTGATGTTATCGAGAAGTATAAGACTGAAGCTGACAATTTTCAAAAAGAAGTCTACTATGACGAAAGTGACGAAGGTAACGAGTTAGATTTTGATGCTTTGGGTCAACAATATAGCACAGAGACGATCGCCAGAGAATATAAAGAGAGCCATAAAAGTTTAGATGAAATGGAAGGTATCGAAGAAACAAAGACCCAAGAAGAAGAAAAAATAGTAGAAAATGAAGAAAACGAAGAAGAAAACGAAGAAGAAAAAGAAAATGGAGAAGAAAAAGAAAATGGAGAAGAAAATGAAGATAGCGAAGAAGAGTTCATGCCCACTTTTGGTCAGAAAGAAGCTCCTGCCCAAAGCAACACTGAAACTTTGAGAAGTCTTTTCAATCCTATCGAATCATCAGGGTTTAGCCTTGGTCTTTCCAGCAGTGATGATATTGACGAAACAAAACAAGTTGATGACCAGAAGGAAAGACAGGTCTTAAAAGAAATCAATTCACACCAGAAAGAAGATCAAGAAGAAGAGCCCGAACCAGAATCCAATAAATTCGGACTCTTTTGGATGCACAGCGAATCTCCGTTTTTACAAACCCAAACCCAATTAAGTAAATTGGGATATGAGAATCAAAAGGTCAAGTTGCCTGGTGAAGAAGACGAAGAAGTCGAACAGGGAGGAGATGAAGAAACACCATACGAGAAATGGTTTTGGAAAATGAGGGGTGAAGTTACAAGGGAATGTAAAAGAAGACGTAGAGATGTTCTTCGTATTCTTAAAAAGAAATCAGGCAAAAATTTTGTTGTATAATTAGTAGCATAGATAAGGCATATAAAAATAAATCGCATTTTGCATCTTTTTTTCAACGTTAAACCACGATGGCTGATGTGAAGAAAGACGAAACAAAAGAACTACCTGAGTTTACGTTGAAGAATGTTCTTGGAGATATTTATGAAGGAATTAATGCCTTACTTTTTGATCCACATTATAAATTAATTGTGGGACCATTAATTGTATTTCTCACGTCTATTGGAACAAAAGTAATCATTTCTAAAATCCCATATACCGAAATTGATTTCAAAACTTATATGCAACAAATTGAGATAATTAATGATGGTGAATTGGATTACAGTTTAGTTTCTGGTGATACTGGTCCTATTGTATACCCTGCTGGGTTTGTTCAGGTTTACCAATTTATTCATTGGTTAACTGATGATGGGAAGGATATATTAGCTGCACAAACGTTGTTTAGTTACTTATTCACCACTACTATAGTAATGACAATGTTAACGTATACATCAGTTCAACCATGGGTTTTAATTCTTTTGGTTGCCAGTAAGAGATTGGTATCAATTTATGTATTAAGATTATTTAATGATTGTTTCACCACTTTATCTATGATTGGTGTTACTTTGATCCTTCAACAAACTGCTTACTGGTATCAAACAATTGGTCCTAACCTTGCGTTTTTGGCTACTTGCGTAGCAGCTGATTTGTTCAGTATAGCTATCTCAATCAAAATGAATGCTTTATTATTTCTCCCAGGATTTATAGTCGTTATCTACTTTTTGAATGGTGAAAATCTTTTGAAATCTTTGGTAACATTGGCTATTATCCCATTGGTTCAAATCGTGGTGGGATGGAAGTTTTTGGTGCCAATGTTCAATGATGAAATGGCTCAATATTTAAGATGGACTTATATAAACCAAGCTTTCAAATTCGACAGAAAATTCTTATATGAATGGACAGTCAACTGGAAGTTTATTGATGAAGAAACTTTTCTCAGTGATACCTTCAGCAATGGGCTTCTTGTGGGGCAAATAAGTGTACTTTTAGTGTTCTTATTCACTCGTTACATATCACCAGAAATAACCGGCAAACCTATTTCACAACTTATAAAAGATGCTTTCAAAATTGGCTCCAATACCATTTCTAAAAACAATCTTTTGATAAATCGTGATTCAGGACCTCAAAAGATATTTTTAATATTGACTACCAGTAATGTTATTGGAATTCTTTTCGCAAGATCACTTCATTACCAGTTCCTCTCTTGGTACTGCTGGCAACTTCCTTTCTTACTCCTGGTAGCCAATTCTTACCTTGCGATACCACTTTGGTTACTTCATGAATATTGTTGGAATGTTTTCCCAGCCACTGCACAAAGCTCAGGAATACTAGTATCAATTCTTGCATTAACACTTTTCGGAGTGTGGAATAACACCAAATACTGGTCTAAATAAATTTCTACAAAAAAGTACAAGGAAAAATAGAACCCATTATAATCGTAATAATACATAAGGAAACTAATTGAATAGTATCAACTTTTATAGATTAAGCGTCGCCACTTTCAACACCTCCCCAATTGAATGTATTTATGCCATCATTTACATTCCCATCCAAGAATTGATTGAAATCAAAATCAATATCGTCCAACCCATTCGAGCTGCCTCCTACATTAAATAATTGGTTATCACCTCCATTACTTCCATCCAAAACATCCATCGAGAACATTTGATCACTTTGACCAATTTCATGGAAATTAGAAGATATGGCTGAAGGTGGCATCATAGAATTTAATGAATCTTCTTCTTTCTTTTCTTCACTCTTCTCCTCTATAGTATCATTTTCTTTCTTAACCTTATTAGTAGCTGATTTCTTAGGAGATTCAGCCGTGCTTCCCTTTCTTTTCTTCTTTGCATTTCCAGATTCATTAGGAGTTTCAGAAGTTGGTGTAAGAGGTGTAGGAAATTCTTTCTTAAGATGAGACGGCGTAGGTGCACTATTTGATGGAGTAGTTGAATTATTGTTGTTTTGCGAGTTGGGTACACTGGGTTTTCTACCTCTTTTACCAGCTGGTTCTTTCCTTTTCTTTCCTACTCCAGGTGAAGGTTTATTACCAATAACTGGAGAAGGACCAGGAATATTCGTTGGTGAAACCTTTGTAGGGTTTGTACCAGGAGTTTGACCAGTGTGAGGTTGTTGCTGCTGCTGAGCTTGAGGTTGTTGATTTGGAGGTAAAACACCAGATAATGAGGCCAAAGCATTTGGATCAGCAGATCCACTATTTCTTGCAATATCCAATCTCTTCTTATTTTGTTTCTCTAATAACATTAGTTGAACTTGATAATCTTGAAGAGCATTTCTGGTATTAGCAGGATTAGGTGGTTGATTACCATTTGGACCATTTGGAGGACCATTTCCATTAGGTTTAAAATTACCAGGACCATTAGCATTTACAGGCATATCACCATTGGGATTTGAACTGGCACTGTTCATACGAACTACACCATTTGGTTGTTGTGCTTGATTAGGGAATGGACCATTTGGACCATTTGGAGCACCACCATTCATCATCATTTGAGGTGAATATTGCATATTATTCATTTGACCACCAAAATTACCTGGTTGTGGAGGTCTTTGAGGTTGTTGAGGTTGTTGAGGGTTTATACCTGGTCTTGTAGCAGGATTTTGAGGTGAACCTTCACCTTGTCTTTGAGCAACCACGGCAGCTTGTTGACGTAAATTATTCATTTGACTTTGAGCATGTTGTTGAATTCTATTCTGTCCAGGATTTTGTTGCATAACAAACATTTGTTGTTGAAGATTAGGATTAAAAGGTTGACCACCTTGACCTTGAGGTTGCAGAGGGTCAACTTGGAAACCTTGTTGTTTATTCATCATGTATTGCATTATTCGTTGTTGATCAGGTATTCGTTGATGAGGACCAACTTTTTGACCTTGCATTTGTTGAGGTTGAAGAAAGCCAGTTTGATTCATTGAAGCATTTGCAAAGCCTTGAATATCTTGTTGTTGTCGTTGTTTCATTAATTGAAGTTGATAATATTGCATTGCCATTGGACTGGTAGATTTATTATTACGAGCATGATAAACTTCCCAAAAAACCAGCCACCATTCAAGTAAGAATCCTTGTGGAGCATCCATAGCCACATTCAGAAATGGTAAATTATTATCTTTATGAAATTGAACTAATCTTGGACTACGAGGTGAAATGGCAGGTTGACCATTACCCATTGATGGACTATGAGAATCTGAACCTTGTGGAACATCAGCTTCGTTAACAAAAGTCTTTGCAGTTTGTGGTAATCTATTTTTAATTAGAAAGTCATAAACATAAGCATTCAATAATTGTTTTGATGAAGTTGCCTGGATATCTGAGACACCAGATGTACCTTGATCATTAGCCTTTATATCACCAGCCCTGTTTGGCATATGTGGTGTATTTTGATGGCTCATCAAGGAGGCTATTAAGTTTTAATTATCTTCAAAATGATTTCAAGTTATTATAAAGGAGGGCCGAATTTAATAGCAGCGATTATAGTTAAAGGATTAATTATCAAACAATCAAATAAATCTGATTAAATGAATCAACGGGGATTATAGGAGTAGGACACACAAACGTCAATTATTTCAATCAACTGGAACAAATTATATAATAGGTTAATTAGCACCTTTGTCTCGAGTCTCAATCTATTTTCCGTCTTGATAATTTTTGAACCTAGTTCTCGCACGAAACACAAAACCAGCCAAAAAAAAGTGCGGGTCCGCTAGCGGTGGGGGAGAGGGCTGAATAGCTTTATAATAATTAATTAATTTTAAGAGTATGATTACCGGGCTATACGAGGGCTTAAAAAGATAAATATTGGAAATTAAGTGGTTTCAAAAACAAAACAATTGTCTCAAAAAATGGACTAATTACGCCCTTCTCATCATTTAGTTTTGTAGGGTCTTGTGGCAACGGGCAGTGGAAAAATTTTCTTGCCGAGACGGCGTTCGCACTAATGTTTATGGCAGGGTGAAAAATTTGAAGCAGAAAAAGGTGCTTAACAGGGGTAAAAGAAATACAGGTTCTACTTGGTTGTCAAGGGGTGAAAGAACCGGGTAGCATATTTAGCTTATTTTAACGTACAAGTTTGGTGGTCGTTGGGTAGATAATTGTGATCATGCCGGTTGCTTTTATTGTTTTTGCTGGTTATCTCTGCACGACCGCCTCGATTTTTTGTATCCAACAAATTAGATCTGCAGGTTAAGAAAGATAAGATGAATAAGTAGAGTGTAGTTTTTAAGTTAGTTAACATTTTGGTGGGGGTTTAAGGACTATACAAAAAATGGCTCTCACGGCTGCAAATCGGCTGGTAAAATAATTAGCAGTAAGGTTTGAAATCACATGGTTTGCAACAAATAACCGTTTATCGTGGTTAGTAAATTTAGTTCAATTGTATGAATCTTGCATTCAAATTATTGAAACAGTGAAAAATATTGGTTGGAGTATTTCATAAAAAAAATTGCATATATTTTTAGGGTAGAAGAACGGATTTAAGTAACTAATCATATTAATCTAAGCACAAGCTGACAATTGTGAATCATTTTATTGAATCATGTCATGTGAAACATTTATAGTGTCATATGATATTTTTATAAATTTGTATCGCGTCTAAATATGTCAATTGATCAAAGCATAAATGATAAATGGGCCAGGGGAAAATTAATATACGAAGGTAAACTGGTAGATGTATCAGATTTACCAATATATAGAAATCTCGAAGAGTTAATTGGTAAACAACCCAACAAAGTTAATCTTGAACAGGAATTCAAAGAGCTCATGATGGACTGGTTTTGGAAAGGCTACTATAAAGGTATCACAACAAATATACCAGAATCAGAACCAGAATAAATGTAATAAATATATTACTTATACGGAATGAATATACATACATATGAATCTATACCTCTACAATTAAGTAGCAGCCCATAAGTCTCTCAAACCCATGATAGAGGTAATGGTACCGGCCAAACCAACATCACCTTCAGTAAAGTGCAAGTAATCTAATGAGTTCAAAGCAATAAAAGTATCTAATAAATCCCAGATTAACTTTCTCTTAGCCTTAAATAATTTACTCTTAACTTCTTGAATATCAATCTTTTCATCATTAGTACCATTTTCACTAGCTTTCAATTTGGTATTGTTAATTTGATAAGATCTCAAGGAATTTATTATACCAGCCACAAGACCCAATAACCAAAATCTACTAGCCCATGTACCAGCTTTTGACCATCTAGATTTATCAATCAATCCTAATAATTTAAGGAAAATAAATCCATCAATAGTTAAATAACCGGCATAACCCAAGTTTCTAATAACAGTAGTTTTTTGTAAAACTGGATCCATTAACTTATTATCAAAAGTTTTACTTGCAGTTTCCAAATGATGTAAAGGTTTTAAAAATCTCATACCTTTTCTAAGGAAAGTAACTTGAGCTTTCAAAACTTGGAAAGTTTCAACCACATGTTTTGGATATCCAGTTCTGTACAGATAATAAGTCAAAAATCTTGATAAATAAGCGACTAATCTAAAAGCTTTTTCTCTCTTAGGAGTTGTATCTAAGAATCTTAAGATCTTAGAATAGGTTGGATGATATATAAGGGCGTCAACAACCATTATTTACTTAATTATAAATTTTAATTTAGTTTTATGGATTTAAGGGAATCTGACGCTTTTTAAACTGTTGCTCACACTCTCAAACTTTGGGGTAAAAGGAACCGCTTCCGAGGTTATCCCGTACTGTATGAAAAATCCTCACTTCGTGCATTTACTTAAATCTGGTGCGCGTCTTTTAATGGTTCCAAAAACAAACAGTATTATGAGTATAAATAAAGAGAACGTTGATCCTGATGGATTAACTGGGATCTTGAAGCGTACAGAAGAGATTAATGGAGAAGGCGACACCACAAGGTTCAGAAGGAGGGTTTCTTTCGCTCCAGAAGTTACTTTGCACAAAATCGATATTGTTCTGCAATCTCATCTTAGGCGCCAAACTATAGGCTATGATTTCGAAACTAGTTCGAATTCTCAAGAAATTGAGACTCCAAGATCTGGCTCTGAAACTTCAAGATCTGGCTCTGAAACTGCAAGATCTGACTCTGAAAGTTTCCAAAATATTGAGCCTAGATTCCCGACTTTAGCTAATGTTAGTGATAGTTCTGATGAAGATGAAGAGGTGGAAATGGAGTTTACAGAACCGATAAGAGCTATCCAGTCTGATGAAATGGAACTCACCCGCTCATTGGCCAAGGTTAAACCTGTTGAGAATCAGGAACTGGGTGAATCACAGGAAGCTGAAGTACATGAAGATGAAGTCCCTATGGAACTCACACAAACTATTCCTGTGATCAAATCACCAAACCAGAAAAAACAAGCTCCAGAAATTGAATCGGGACCAGCTGACGAGATGACAATGGAATTCACGCAACCCATTTCTAACATAGCAAAAGATGTTGATTTATCTACCATCAACGAACAGGACGAAAACAGCACTGAAAGTCAAGGTGACAAAACCGATCCAACTGAACCTGAAATGGAAATGACCCAGCCTGTATCGAAAATCACAGAAGCCCCTGTCCAAGCTGAAGAAGAAGAGATGGAAACTACACAACCGCTTTCCAAGATAACTGGAGATAATCTGATCAATGACGGACAAACAAGGGCAACGACTCAAGAAAATCAGGATCTAGTTGAAAACCAACAAAGCCAAGGAGATCCGAATGAAGATCAAAAAGAAACCAAAGATCATAATAAAGAAAGAAATGATGAAGTGATCCAAAATTTCAACGAAACCCATATTGATCAAACCATGGAAACAACCCAGGTCTTATCAACCATACGCACTAACGAACATACCAATGACCACTCCAATGACCGTTTCAATGACCGTTCCAATGACCGTTCCAATGACCGGGACTCAGCTCCAGAATTTCCTGATATCCAAATTCCTATTCCTTCGGAGTTAAGCAACAAAAGATTCAGCGATGTCAATGAAAATATGCACCCCACAAAGGTGCGTAAAATCTCTGAATATGCAGAATCTAATGGCTATCCAGAACAGAGGACTGTACCTGAAGATAAATACTCTAACTACAGGAATGTTTCATTGTCTCAATTTCTTGAAGATTTGAGAATTAGATTCTTCGATGATATTGAGTTAGATGATGTGTCCAGTGATCAAATATCTAAAGCATTAGATGACCAACAGTTTGAATTTGACGTGTACGTCAAAGCCAACAACAAATTACTTCTCTATTCCTTGTACGAGTTCAGTAATAAAGATTTATCTAAAAACATCGTCGAAGGGAGGAAACTTTATGAACAATTGAATGAAACAGTATTGAATGATAACCCTGATTTGTTCAAGGACTTTTATATATCTGATGAAAAAGCCCAAGAGTCAGCAAAGGCTGAATTTTCATTGATACAAGAGTACTGCCAATTTGAAGCCAGGAAAACTTGGTTCAATTGGAGAATTCAACTTGTTGAAAACTTGATCATAAAGCTCGACACAAAGTATGAAATGTTACTCCAAGACAAACTCAAGTTCGAAGAGAATTTGTCTTCAATTGATGCTAAATACGGCGAAAAGGCTGAAATCTTGAGGGAATTGAAAGCGAGATTACAGGTGATTAAAAATATCCAAAATAAATACCTGAACAACGCAGAAGAGCTTGAAAAGGTAAGCAGTCAATTAACTGAATCGAAAGAGGATATCTTGAAGACAAAATCCCAGATAGATACTAAATCGAACGAATTGGCTGCACTTGAGTTATTGATTCAAGAATACGATCAAAAAATTGAGACATTGAAAACCGAAATAGTTTCTTGCCAGCATCAACTTGAACAGAATAAGAAATTCTCAGTACATGACATCAGATTGTTAAACTTCAACTATAAATTGTTGCAAGAAATCACGGGTATTAAATACCTTGGAATGAATAAAGATGCCAGTATTCTCAACTACAAAGAGTTCAAATTCACCCTTGGCCAGACCATCAAGGTTGAGGTTTTAAAAGACAATTTATATAATCCCTGGATCTATAATCATATCGTGTCTTTGATCGAAACTTTAAGAGGTGAACCAATGGATATATTCAAACAAGCTAAGAGTATCGTTGATAAATTCTCTGTTATTGATAAAGATATCTTCAAGATTTCCATTAAATTTCCTACTTATAAACTTGACTCCAGTGAAAAAGAGTTTGGATTTTCCATTAAATTTTCAAACTACGAAGAATTCAAGGTCAAAATTAACTTTTCACTTCCAATTGATGAGTTGCAAATTGAAAAACCACCAAAATTCAAGATCAATTATCTGATTATCAAGTCTTCAAAACAACTTGATAACCAGACGATCTTAAGTGCATTGAAACAACATTGCCATATTTCTAATGATATTTTAAATAACGCCATCTTTTAATTGTATAATAGGACTATATGTATATTATTTTTTTGTTACTATCGAAATCCAAAAGCGTGCACCAACCACCGCGATGTAAAATGTCGAGGTGAAAATCTGTGTCAATAAACTCAGTAACTGATTAATGGCATCATCTCTACCACCAGTCGATATATCTTATTATATCGGCCAACAAAGCCTCGAATCTTTGGCTAATTTAGATGTGCCTTTAAACAATGGGGAAATTGTTTCCATCAATCTTGTTGATGAGTTACCCGAAGATCCTAATGAATTGATAAATTTTCTAGAAACTGAAAATTGTCCTGTAAAATATTGGATTAGTGTTGCCCAAGGTTATGCACAATCAAATAGACTATCTGAATCTTTGGTAGTTGTTGATGCGGCCACCAAGAAATCTTCTGGGGCTGAAATAGCATCTTTGAAATATTTCAGATGCTGGTTATATTTAAAATTTATTACTCTGGACGTGAAAAATTCAGATTACTTGAATAAATTGGATGAAGAATTGCAAGATATTTTAGATGCTGATGATTCAAATCTCGGTGAATTATCTGTAAATATTTTATCATTAAAAGCAGTATATTTCCTATTGAAAAATAAAGACGAGGATGCATTAAGATCCTTTGAAAGATTGTTAACCCTTGATGAAATGAATGCGTTTGCGTTGTTGGGTAAAGCACAAATCGTCTTAAGACGTGGAACTAATTATAATGTTGCATTAAAGATCTTTCAACAAGTGCTACTTATCAATCCATTAATGAAACCAGATCCAAGAATTGGTATTGGATTAAGTTTTTGGTTTTTAAAAGATTATAAAATGGCTTTACAAAGTTGGGAAAGAGCCTTAGAATTGGATCCTGAAAACACAAAAGCAAAAATCTTGATTAATCTCCATAAATTTAATAGCACTTTCAATAACTCTATCGGTGATGAAAATTTCTTGGAAAGCTATAAACATTGTTTAACGACTTTGAACAAAAATTTAAAACTTAATCCTAATGATCCAGTTCTTTTATTAGCACTTGCTTCTTATTATTTCTCCAAGCAAGATTATGAATTAGTGGAAAAAATTGTAAATAAGATCATCCAAGATATAAATTCAGGATCTGCTGGTGCTTCAAAACCAAAATTATCAAAATTCCAATTGAACATATTATCTCAAGGTTCCTACTGGTTAGCGAGATCATATTTCAATCAAGGTAATTTTACCCAATCTCAGCGTTACTTCCACGAATCCATTAAATTCGACGAATCTAATTATGCTAGTAAACTTGGATTGGGTTTATCACAAGTGAGCAGAAATTTAACTCAAGAAGCTATGATAACTTTTGAACAGTTGAACAAAGCAAATAATAAGAATCTTGAGGTCACTTATTTCTTAGGTTACCTTAATTCCAAGATGAAATCAAGAAGAAGACAAGAATTGGCCATCCAATTTTTGGAAAAATATATTGGTTTGAGCAATAATGTAGCTACTAGCAATGAAGTGAGTGAAGCTACATCTCTTTTAAGCAAGGAACCAATCAACTTAAATGCATACTTGATTTTAAGTAAATTGTACGAAAACAAGGATATAAATCAATCCTTACATTACTTGAATAAGGCAGTTGAAAGCAGAAAATTCATCAAACAAAGTGTACCTCTTGAGGTTTACAACAACATTGGTGTTTTCAATTTTAACAAGAATAACCTTGAAGTTGCATCTGAAAATTTTAAATTAGCCATTGATAACTTGAGTGATGTTAATGAAGAACAATTGAGAAATGATTTGGAATTGACCTTAAAATTCAATTTGGCCAGAACTTCTGAAACAAAGAATGAGACTGAATCTCTTGATGCTTATACAGACATTTTAGAAAGATGTCCTAACTATGTTTCAGCTAAATTAAGATTATTATTTTTGAATCTTGTCTCTGACAGAACCAGTAAGGAAGACATCAAAAATGATATTGAAGAGTTGTTAAGTACCCACGCTTCTGACTTAGAGATAAGATCTTTCTATGGCTGGTTTATTAAGACATTTGGAAAAGGTGTTGGATTGAAACCTGATGCTGACACAACTCACCAAAAGGATACCTTGGTGAAGTATGACTCTCATGATTGCTATGCATTAATATCATTAGCCAATATTTATTGTATTATGGCCAGAGACCTGAAAGGATCTAGTAACGAAGAAAAGCGTAAAAAATATTATATCAGGGCTATTGAGTTGTTTTCCAAAGTTTTATCAACTGATTCAAAGAACGTCTTTGCTGCCCAAGGGTTAGCTATTGTTTATATCGAAAACAAAGAGCTTACCAAAGGTTTAGATGTTTTGAGAAAAATCAGAGACTCACTTAATGACATTTCAATCTTCTTGAACTTAGGTCATGTGCTATTGGAATTGAAGCACTACAATAAAGCTATTGAAAATTATGAGATTGCTTTGAACAGATTTACAAACGGTCAAGACTCAAATATTTTAACATTTTTGAGTAAAAGTTGGTTATTAAGAGGTATATCAGAAAAGAATATTTTATACTTAGAGAAAGCTTTGGAGTATAGTGAAAGGGCTTTAAGCTTTGCTTCTCCAAATCAACAAAACAGTTTGAAGTTCAACAAAACTTATATTCATTTCCAAGTTGCTGATATTTTGATTAAGTTACCTGTTACGGAAAGAAAAGCAGATGTCATTGCAAACAGCATTCAAAACTTAGAAGATGCCATTTCTATTTTGAACGAGCTTGTCGAATCTCCAAATGAGAAATCCCTTCCATACTCCAAGAATGATTTGAAATCAAGAGCTAACCTGGGTAATACATTATTGAACAGATTAAACAATGTATTGAATGAAACCAAAGAATATAATGTCAAGATTGACGAGAAATTACAGGAAGCTCAAAGAATCAGAGAGGAAGAAACAAAAGAAAAATTGAAACAAGAGGAAGAGGAGGCATTAAAGTCCAAACTTATCGAGGAAGAAAGAGCCAGAGAGCGTGAAAAATTACAAGAACAAGCTCAAAAATGGGCTGAAGAAAACAGACTTGTTGGTGAAGAAGATGCTGATGACAAGTTATTTGAAGAAGAAGCCAATGGTTCTAAAGATAAGAAGAAAGGTAAGAAAGGTGCCAAGGGTAAAGGTAAAGGTAAAGGTAAAGGAAAGGGTAAAGGAAACAAGAAAGATTTCATTAATGATAGTGAATCAGGATCTGACGGATCTGAACCTGAACCTGAGCCTGAACTTGAAGAAGAAAATGATGATGATAATGATGACGAAGAAGCGGCTAATGGTGATTCAGGTAAACTGAAGAAAAGAAAGAATGTTATCGATGAAGAAGATGATAATGAAGACGAAGAGGCTCCCAAAGAAAGTGGTAAAAAGAAGTTTAAATCTGCTGCTATAATCGAAGATAGTGATGATGGAGTAGATGACGACTTATTTAATGAGTAAAAGACAGATTGAATACTTGTATAATTAAGAATATATTAAACCAATTATTGAACGTATCTATGGCGTTATTTAACATTATTTCGTGGGATCATTGAGCCAGTCTCTTAAATTTCTATTGGATTCTATTGCTTTCTTGTACAATCTTTTCTCAAATTCATCAAGTGATAGTATAAAGTTATTGTTCATTTGTTTTGTAGTATTACTGGCAAAATTATGAATTTCAAATGAACGTTCTTTACACAATTTGATTAGAATTTTACATAGTTCTTCATCATTGAATAAAGAACACCAGCTCTCAGCAAATGCATAATAATTGGGTACGATGGAGTGGAGATCAATGGAAACAGCATCAGACTTTATAGCATTTTGTACATTGATATTTAAGGATTCTGGAATTAATAATTCGATAAAAGCGGTTTGAGCAAGTACTTCACCAAGCCAGAAGGGAAGTTCAACTTTTGTATCTTTTTCGATTGCTTTACCAGGCTGATTGTCCAAATGACCTATACCTGGGACTGTAAGATTGAATTTGGCAGGAACTTTTTCAGAACTGGCAAGTATATCATCAATATCCCAGTAATTATGTTTCATGTTTGGGTTAATATCAAAAATATCTAGTCGCGTTTGGATGCAAGATCAATCAAATCTCATCTCAAATTTGTGAAATATTATAATGCCTGCAAAGATAGTTCAACAGGATTACATTGGAGAAGATGGCTCTTTTGATATAGCAGATAGTCAGATAAACTATGACGATGCTATAGATTATTGGAGTTCAGTTCCTGCATCTGTAAATGGAGTTTTGGGTGGTTATGGTGAACAAACTTCAGTACCAAAAGCTGATATAATTGGATCTCTGACTTTTATTAGAAAGCTTCTCTCCAGAATGCCAGTTCCTGAAGGAAAGAAGAAATTAACATGTGATATGGGTGCTGGAATTGGAAGAATAACGAGAGATTTCTTATGGAAAATAAGTGATGAATGTGATTTACTAGAGCCAGTCAAGCCATTTTTAGATAGAATGGAAGTTGAATTACAGGATGTACAAAAAAGAGGTAAGTTAGGAGATATATATCCAGTTGGAATGCAAGAATGGGAAATTCCTCCTCACAAACAGGGTAATTATTGGCTAATTTGGTGTCAATGGTGTGTTGGTCAATTACCTGATGAAAAATTAGTTGAATTTTGGATACAATGTAGAGAAAATTTAATGGAGAATGGTACGATGATCGTTAAGGAAAACATAGCACCTTTCGAAGATATTTTTGATGAAACAGATTCATCGGTTACCAGAACTGACAGTAAATTTAGAGAATTATTTGTCAAGGCTGGATTTAAATTAATTGCAAGTGACGTTCAAAAGGGGTTACCTAAAGAATTATACCCCGTTAGAATGTACTGTTTAAAAGCAGCCAATTAAGTAGTACAATGTAAATAATATGAAGTACCACTTTTGTAGTCCACAATCTATTCTTGTAGTACAAATAGTTAAAATTAAAAGTAGATATCTAAATTAAGTAAATAGTTGAAGAATTGAACTTAACTTGGTCTGTTCTTACTTGGTTCAAATGGAAACGTCAAAGCCAAAAGTCCATTTAAGAAGATCAAGGCACCACAAACATATAATGGTGCAGCAGATGAAGTATCTGAATAATAAGCAATGATTGGAGAAAAGATTTGACCAAATCTCGTTATCATAATACAACAAGCATTACCTGTACCTCTTGCAGCTGCCGGCATAATCTCTGGAGAATATGCATAAATACAACTGAAATAAATATACAATGCACAATATGCCATAGCAGATAATGCAACATTTTGTGCATGATTACGTACCCCAGTATAACCAAAGAAAAATGCAGAACTTGCAAAAGCTCCAATTGCCATAATACCTCTTCTACCTAATACAGGGAAAAGATATAATAACAGACCTGCAATTAATGGACCCGCAATAGAACATGCATTACTGATAACATTATCTCTGTAATTACCGGACACCGTATCAGCTGAAATATTTTCACCTCTGGTAGCCAAATATTCTGGTAAAAAGGCATAGTAAATTGGGTAACAAATACCTAATAATAACCAACTGAAGAATAAACTTGTAGTAGATCTTATCATAGTTTTATTTTGAAATAACATACTCAAATGTCTGATAATTAATTTAAAAACACCTGCAATAGTGTTATCTTCATGAAGACCATGATTAGAACTGATTTCACCACAAGATTGTAATTGTTCCAAAGTCAATGAACATTTACGGTCATATTTATCAGCAAGTTCTCTCAATAACTTGTAAGCTTCTTCATCTCTGTTATTTGCAACCAAAAATTTTGGAGATTCCTTTAATCTAACTAGAGTTACACGTAAAGTAGCTAAGACTAAAACGATTCCACCATTAACATAAAGAGTATATCTCCAACCTCTGTTATCAGCAGAATCACAATTATCTCCATTTTCACAGGAAAAATTTGGTAAAAATGCCCAGGCAAGTAAAACACAAACTGTTTGTCCAATACCCCAGAAAAAAGCGAAAAAAGTTAATAACCATTGCTGTTTAAATGGTAAAAATTCTAAAAACACACAGGTATCTAAAACAAAATTACCACCAAAAGCAAAAGAACTCAAAGCAATAAATAAACAATAAGTGGCTAATGAACTCATTGCTCCAGTTATTATAACGAATAAACCTGATAAGAACAAAGAGCAATTAAAAGCAGTTTTTCTACCAATAATATCAGCACCATAACCCCAGAAACAAGCACCAGTAATACCACCAATAACCATGGCAATATTACTTATAGGGAAAGTTTGACCAAATTGATAATTAATAAATTGTCTAATCATACTTTCTAAGGTCATAAGTTGCGAATCGGTAGCATATCCTAAACCATTAAGGAAAAATAATTTTAAGTGATAAGGAGTGAATCCAATTTCGTCCAAAGTGTTGTTAATTAACTTCAATTTCTTAGCTAAAGCATCATCATCAGATTCTAAATCTAATAAATCAGTTCCACTTAATGATGAAGTAGTTTTGATACTTTCATTAGCATCTTTTTCTGGGTCTTTATATTGTAATGACATTTAGAAAAGAAGTTGAAATTACAATAAGTTGGGGATTAATCAATTCTTAAATAGATTGCATTGATGAGATGCATTGAAGAAAAAAGGAAATATGAAAGAACTTGAAAAATTACGTTATGGCTATATACAGACATAATAGAAAATCAAAAAAAAAAAGCATTTCATTCCCTTTTTTTTTAAAAAATTTTAATGCTGAACAATTCAAGCAATAAATGAGATTAGTAGATTACCCCAATTAAATTGAATACATTTAATGCAATTAAAAGCTTTTTTTTCATATATTCGGTTTGCTAAAATGGCTGTGGTTACGGCCAGATGATACGGCGATAACGCCAGATAGACAACGCCTGTGCATATGAATTAAATAGCCCAGAGATGCATCTGGTGCGTGTATTTTGGTGAAAAACAACTAATAGCCGTGAAATGTTTAGGTTGAACCTAATTAATACAATCAATGTTGAAATTTCAACTAATTGGATAGAAATTACGAATTATTTCCACACTATACGTATCGGTAATGAGTACTAAACCGGTCGGGTGGAGCAGATTAGACTTCTAACCAGTACTTCAAAAATTTCGCCGAGTAAAAAAACAAGATTGTCGTGAAACCCGCCCAAATTACGTCATACTAAAAAAGATGTTCCTGCTTTCCTTTTCAGGGACTTAATTGGGACGTGTGCCTGAAAAATACGACTTCGAAAAATCGCGGACACTAAACAAGGGTGCTCTATATTTTCTAAAACTCCCCCACCGAAACCCTAGATTTTTCTGCTCAATTGTCTAGGTCCTGTGGCGGGTCTCCACAGTTGCCATAGTTCGCAATCGATTGGACTCGCAATCCAAGCCACAGGCACGACCTGTACCAATTGCTCATTACCGTGCGCGGACCGATTAATTAATCTGGAGCTAGTTTTCATCGATGCCTTGATCAATAGGGAAATAAGATCGGTTATTAGATAATATTGATCTTAATGTTTCTTAATTGTATTTAGATTTGTATATATATGTCTTTTGTTTTTCTACTTTTTCTGTGTACTCAGTTTTCTCTGTGTGGTTTTTCTCGGGTAAGACCTTATAGAACACCGATAAGAACTAAGTCCGTAATATACGACGCGCATAAATAGTGGCATAATCCTACAATTAGCAGTTACTTTCTACCTTCTTTATCATGGCAGGAATTACTACTAAGCTTATCCACAACGAAACAAGAACTTCGGATGTTATTCCCCCAATCAATGTTTCAACAACCTATAGATATCCAGATAATCCAGACGAATTCATTAAAGCTGCAGATTTGAAGCCGGATCAACTCTTCCACAATGATTATTACATTTATTCTCGTGAATCTCATCCTAATAGTGAATTGATAGAACAGGCTTTATCTAAGATTTTGGATGGCAATGTTGTTGTTTATAACAGTGGCTTATCAGCATTTCTTGCTGCTGTAACTCATATTAATCCAAAGAGATTAGCTATTGGCCAAGCATATCATGGATGCCATGGGATTGCCAGGATTTTGAAAAGAAATTATGGTTTGGAAATTTTAGACATTAATCAAGAAGACACATTTGAAAAGTTACAAAAGGGTGATTTGGTACATTTAGAAACTCCTGTCAACCCCCATGGAACTGACTTTAGCATTGAGCATTATGCTAAGAAAGCACACCAAAAAGGGGCTCTTTTGCTTGTAGATTCTACTTTTGCACCTCCTCCTTTACAATACCCTTTCGAGCATGGTGCTGATTTTATAATGCACTCAGCTACCAAGTACTTTGGTGGTCATAGTGATTTATTAGCAGGTCTTTTGGTTACTAAAGATAAGAATAGCTTTTACGAATTGCTTGATGATAGAATTTATTTGGGATCCAATATCGGTAATCTTGAAGCATCTTTGTTGTACAGAAGTTTGAAGACTTTTGAAATCAGAATATTAAGACAAAGTGAAAGTGCTGAAAAAGTTGTTAAGTTCTTGCACGATAATAAGGACAGTTTTAAGGCATTGAAAACTGTTCATCATGGCTCAATACAAGAGCAGAAATTCCCCAATCAAATCACTAAATATTCACCGACATTTGCTTTGAACTTGGTTTCTGAACAGGCTGCAAAAACTTTTCCTACCAAATTGAAGTTTTTTGACCATGCTACTTCGTTAGGTGGAGCAGAAAGTTTGGTTGAATGGAGAGCTTTAAGTGATGCTACAGTTGATCCAACCTTGATAAGAGTTAGTGTTGGATTGGAAGATGTTGATGATTTAATCGAAGATTTGAAGCAGGCCTTTAAAGCCATCGAACAGAGTATTTAGAGTATTTAGAGTATTTATAGTAATGATTTCATACATCGTAAATTCAATTAAATATTTCACTATGCTGTATTTCGTTCAATCATCGTCAAGATCAGATCAATATCTAATCTCTTGGTTATATCCAGTTGCAAACATCCAACAATTAAATCTTCAAACCATTGTTCATCACCCAAGACATTTTTTAATTCATGCATATTAAAACTTCCCTTGATGATCATAGCTCTTAACCTTGGTTCGTATGAATGTTGAAATGGTAATTTGCCCATAATCATTGTATAAATCAAAATTCCAAGTGCCCATACATCTGCTGATGGGCCCAAAGGTGGTGGGTTAGGTAATAATAATTCGGGTGATGCATAAGGAAGAGACCCGATATGACTATCTGGTAAATTGAGATCAACTTGACTTTGACGTTTTAATTCTTTTGCTTTCATCTCGTTCACATATTGTCTGATACTATCGAGAGATGAGCTTTGTGGGGAAATGCTGTTTTTGGAAGGTGAACTGGATCTTGACATAGACTTGACTGGTACCATTTTAGTAGCTCTAGCTCTTTCACTAAGTTCATGTAATAATAATCTACTGTGTGGACTTTCTCCCTTATATGGTTTACGGATTTCTGTCATTGAACTTTTAGATCTGATTTCAACACTTGATTTTTGCTTGAAGTACCTTGACATTCCAAAATCACAAATAACCATTTTCCAATCATCTTCATTACTGGTGACTTTATTGATCAACACATTTTCAAGTTTAACATCACCATGAACAATTCCACATTTATGTAAGTAACTCAACCCTTCAACTACTTGTTGCATGAATTTTGCTGTTAATTTAAGCCTTCTTGTTATTGCAATACCTGCACTTGATATGCTGGTATTTGAATTAACAGACTTAATCAATTGGCCTAAATTATTTGGATCATCTAAAGCCTCCTCCTCCTCTGTACCTTCGGCTACACCCCATTTCAGCACTAATTCGAAAAGAGTTCCACCATTTAACCGATTCATCACACAAAATATAGAATCTTCTGTCTCAAGATATTTTATAAGTCGAAGAACATGTGGATGGTTTAACTGTTCCCAAATAAATATTTCTCTTTTAAAGATTTTTAACACGTTTATCTTTTTATTACTCACAATCTTCATGGCAAATACATTCAGATTATTATCATGACATTCACGTATAGTACCCCAAGCACCAAAGCCTATGACTTTACCAAGAGTGAATTCCATTACACGAGCACCTCTTTCATCAACATTGACTGGAATCATTTTCTTCAAGTCTGTTGTAGAAGATAATAATCTTCCAGCTAATGTTTTCTTTCCCTGGAAACTTTTCATGAATACAGAGAATTGAGAATAATCGACATTATCATTGATGGATTTAACAAGTTTCTTTCTTTGCGAATAGGGGAGATCACTAAAATTACTAGGTAAACTGTCCAAAATAACATCAAAATCACTTTGGTTTGTTTTGATTCTTTTAAGTGGATGTTCAGATACTATATCAATCTTTTTAGGTGAAACTCTTGCATGCAAATCCTCCAAGTCTAAGAATGAACTTGTACTATTTGTTCTCGACAAATCTGGTGTGTCACTCCATTTATAAATCATATCACTGAAATTTAAACCAGGTATATATTCGTCTTCAATGCCATAAGGTCTCCCATGAGATCTACTATAAATCTTTGTTACACCAGGTTCTGAATCTTGGCCATTTAATGTCTTTTTAGGTCTGTAAATTTCATCATCGTATAATCTATGCCCCGTTTGTTCATCAAAATTATTAACTTCAGTTTCTGAATAAGTTCTGGTAAGCTTATTCAATTGAAGTTCATCTTCATAACTGTCATCAACAGGATTATCTTCTCGTATGTGATATTTGTTACGTGCAAGATTTTGTATATCTATCAATGACACCTTAGGTTTAGACTTTAAGGGGATCTCCATGTCATCTATCCTGTCAAGTTTTTTTCCTCGAAAATGCGAAGGTGATGATTTCGCAACCACTTCGTGGAGTAATATGCACCTGAGTCATTCAGGGATCCTTGAGTCATTCAAGGGGGCTTAAGTGGGGTTTGTATTTTATAATTATTTAAGAATACGTTTAAATATGATTAATATAATTTGAGTGTTAAAATCATAATTATAATTATAATTTATTGTTTTGACATAATCAACGGATTCAAAAAGGGTTCACTAAGTAATTCGAGCGCATCTGGCCGATTCTCAAATTCGAGTTCAAATGTTTTAGTTAAAAAGTCTTTAGCTTCAGGAGTACACCATTCTGGAATAGAAGGACTCACATGTGTACCAATTTTAAAGATAGCTTGCATTTGAGTGAAATTTGGGAATGGATGTTTTCCTGTGAACATTTCAACAATTAAGCATCCTACTGACCAAATATCTGCTTTTTTTGTATAAGCAGTTTGTTTAACCACTTCAGGTGCCATCCAGTAAACACTTCCCTGTAATGAAGCTCTTCTACTGGTCTTTCTATCCTGTGGATTTTCTTCAGATGAACTAGATAATTTTTTACTGATTCCAAAATCACTAATTTTAACTGTACCTTTAATATCAATTAAAATATTTGCACCTTTAATATCTCTGTGAATAATATCTTCTCCATGTAAATAAGTCAAACCAATTAAAACTTGTCTTATAAAATTTCTAATCAATGGTTCTTCAAAAGGTCCGTATGACATTAACATTGATTGGACTGATCCACCAGGAACGTATTCCAAAAAAATATTAAGATTATCATCAGATATTGAAGACCCTAAATACCTCACAATATTTTCATGATTTAAGTTCTTCAAAAGTGACATTTCATGTTGCAATGCTTCAACCATTGCTACTTGCAGTTCACTTTGTGATTCAGTCAAACATACTTGTTTAACAGCCATCAATTCACCAGTAAATGGAGACATTCCCAAATAAACAGTACCAAAACTTCCTGATCCAATTCTAGCACCTTTAAGCCAATCTTTGGGTCCTGTACTTTCCAGGAAAGGACTGGCTTCAAAATCTCCATAACCTTGGATTAAATCATCCTCTTCATAATAATCATCATATTCATCGTCTTCGTCGTCAGAATCAATACTCAATAATTCAATTCTTGAGTATCGATTATTATCATTTGATTGATCAATAGAACTTGCAGCTATTGATATTCTTGGATTAACTCTATTAGCAGAAACATTTGCATGTTGCAATTTAAAGTCTCCCGCTGGTAAAGGACTTCCATTCGAATTGAATGTAGTATTGTCTGAATTTATGGAAGGTTTACTGAATATAGACTGGTTATCACCAGGATTAACAACTTCATCAATAGCTGTCACATGACTTACCATTAAATCTCCAATTGTTCGCCCAGTCGGTATTCGTTTTTGGGCAGTGGAATTGTCACTGGATGAAGTAATTGAAGGAGCAGGATTCTTTACCGTGCTATTACTGTAGACTGAATATCTCTTATTATTTGAAGAATTAACAGAAGCATTACTTCCTAATCCATTGGGAATATTAAATCGACGTGATAATCGTACACTGTATCGTACACTATTTCTCACACTTTGTTCTAATTCTTTTTGATGGGCTTCGGGAAAATACTCTGCAAGATTAGACGAAATCAATTCACTTGGAGGTCTTTGTCCAAAAAATTGTCTCATTGTCGGTGGAGGTTTATTATCAGCTGATTGCTGTTGTGCTGTACCTTTCGGTTTATTAAAACCCTCATATTTTGACATAATTTTCTTACTGGTTTCAATCTGGGTATCAGAAGGATATTGACCCTTTTCACAAAGTATTATTCTATGCTTTTCTAATCTTTCAGGAGAATAACAAATGGTTACAAGTTCCACGTCATACAATAAATTCACCTGATCATTATCATTAGAATTGGCAATATAAGTATCGTATTTGTTTTCTTGCAGCTTTATACCCAACTTCCTTAACACTTTACGTTTAATAGATTGGGCATTGAAACAACCAGTCACATTTACTTTTTTTAAAGATCCATCTGCTAAGATGAATGTGATATTCTTATTTGAGCCTTTCAGATCATTGAGAGTTCCATGACTTAAATTTATCGTACTCTGACTTATACCATGATTCACATTTAAATCAGTAGATTGGACGATGGTGGCATCACCAGTCATAGCATAATCACTTAAATTGACAGTATTGGGATTGGAAGAAGGAGAATTCAAACTGGAAATATTCAAAGTAGTATATAAATCTTCTATCGATATGAGTTTCTTTAATTTTTCAGCTTTTAAATTCGATATAGCGATTTCTAATTTTAGTCTATCACCTAATTTAATGATCCCGATTTCCTTTAAAGCATTAGTATCGAGTTCTGGAAGTAGATCAAAGGTAATCCCATTTTCAGCAAATTTGGAATAGTGGTGTTGGCAATTAGATTTAGTTAGCCATTGTTTTAATTCTTTAATATCATTGTTTGGCAGGTCAATGTTTTGTGTGGTGGCCGAGGCAGGGCTTATACCTTGAGGGCTTTTAGCTACAACTGACATAATTTATTAATAATGTTTCAGTGGGTTTTAAGGGTCACTCAAATTAACGTAAACCTTAATCCTTCACTTATCTCAAGTGATACTTAAATGTCAAAAATGCGAAAGATTAATTTCAATACATGCCGAGATCAAACTATAAACTATTCAAAATTTACAACTAAACCTTCTTTTACAATTAGTTGCTCATCCTCTTTTACTTCGGGGTTAGATTCAAGTCTTTTCCATGTTCTTATCTCTCCTTTATTAACATCAAGATCAAAAGTTCTTAATCTTCTTATATAACCCCCATATCCTCCATATCCCCCTTCTCCTGATCCTCCTCCGTAACATAACCACATCTTATCCTTTCCAGCTTCGGCATCATTATCTACATCTTGTAAGCAATAATCGTTACAGTGATCGTGTCCAACACTGATTGCTTTAACCCCAACTTCTTGTAAAACACGTCTTGCGTGTGTGTTGTATTTTGGAGCAGTGATTCCTTCTAATTTATCTCCAATATAGGGTTGATTCAAATTCCTGTATTCTGGTAATGGAATGTGGAAAAATGACATCGATAAATGTTTACCAGAGAATGAGTTTACCAGTTTCGCAAAGGTCCCATACTCTCTTCTAACAAATTCCAATTGTGAGTCTTTAATCCAGTCGTATCCAGGATTTACTTTAGGATTTTGGGAATATTTATGAGTATCCAAAAGATACAATAAAATAGCCGAATGTTTATTTTTATTATCACGAACATTCACCACATAATTTCCAATTCCTGCAACTTCTTCGGGGCCATTGGCTGCAAGACTGTAAGGTAAATTGGATAGAAGTGACATCATTTCATTCCTTGGAATTGACCCTTCATCATCATGATTACCCATAGTTGGAGCAAACGGAATTTTCCTGTCGATAAATGGTTTAACGGCTTTGAAAACGGCTGTTTCACTATCAGGGGCCTCATCACCAAAAATCTGGTCACCAGTTAATACCACTAGATCTGGCTTTTCAAGGTCCAATACTTTGTTCAAAAATTGAAGAGTTCTTGGATCAGCTTCACATCCTTCCTTGGATGAACTTGGTGATGGATCTCTACACTTACCAACACCTGTAGAGAAATGAAGATCTGCCACTTGAAGAATCTTGAACTTCCCATCAGCATCCACTTTCAATTGCTTTTGGTATTTAGGCGATTTATAATCCAATTTGTCACCTCTTCTGAAACTAATATATGGTTCCCTTCCAGGAGCATGATTAACATTGATACGATTCTTTTTGATGAAGTTCCAATTTGGTCTAGGCTCAACAGCATCTTTTCCGAAAAGTATATCAATACCTGTAACTGCATTTCTGGTATTGTGAGGTTCATATTTACACCAAATATCATTTCCTTTATATCTCCATCCACTGTTGGCAACCTGTTCTTTTGTTGGGATTTGATAAAGTACCTTAAGGTCCAGAACGTCTGTTTCAACTTTACGTTTTTCCAAAACAGGCGTACTCTTTTTTCCTGATTCTTTTTCGCCTGAGTTTTTTGAAACTTCTTCTTTTCCAGTGACCTCTTTTTCACCTGAGTTATTTGTTTCAGTTTCGGCATCTGCGAGTCTTGCTGCTTCATTCTTCTGGTCCTCTAAAGCCTGTTTCTCTTTAGCTTCTTTCTCATTCTGTTTAATTAAATCTTGTATGGCCTCCTTATCAATGTCTACTTTGTACTTTTTAGTATCTTCTTTATAAAGTTCACCTTTAATGTTTTGAGATTCATAAAACGCTTGATCTTCATCATCATAAACGTCTTGTCTTTTGAAATCATCCAAAATTTTCTTGGGTAATCTCATTTTATTGCCAACTATTTTGCCATCACGGCCATTATTATAAACAGCAATATCAGTTATAACTTCATCAGCAAAACTTTCATCAAGTTGTCCATTTATGAACGCCTCGTTCTTGAGGATCTTGTAACTTAAATACAGTTTATGGAGGAATGAAGAACCCAATTCTAGATCTTTATCCACTCTTATCCATCCACCATAAGATGAAGATTCATCCAGGTCACGAGGAACACCACAATGTGGATTTTTGCTGTTAAATTTGAAACATTTATTTATCAGGATATCAATCACGTAAACGTCAGATGAAGGTTGAAAAAAAGCTGGCGTTAAATGATAGGGAATATACTGGTTTATATTTATGTAATTCTTGTGATTTGCAAAGGTCAAAAGAGCTGATGCAAAGGCAAAGAACCCTAATGCATATGCTAATGCACGAAGCAATCTCCTAGGTAACACCATCTAGTAAAAGTTAAGTTTTCGCGGATCAATGCGAGTCTTTATCAACAGATTATAGCGAACGAATGTGTCAAATGTAATTAGTAGGTGATAAATTGAGGGATATTTATATATAGGGGAGATGGCAAAGGAATTGGTTAAAATTGTACTATTTTATATGTAATTGCATATCTATTTGAGTCACAGAAAAGGTTTTTCGTAATAGTACATCATCATAATGTAGTTTCAACATCTTCATCTACATCTTCATCCTCATTTATTTAATCAGATTAATGTATTAGATATATCTTATTATTCAACCAACTTTTAATCCAATTCAGAACTGCTCATTGAGAAAAGATACATATTATCATGTCAATTCATAAGCTTAACGGAACTTTAAGTCCCAATTTGAAGCTTATGAGTATTCACAATGTAAAACTCTCTTAATAGTTCACACACTTTAAAAAAAAATCGAACTGTTAACAAACTGTAAATGTCCCTTATTTCACTGTAAAAGTCTCAAAGTTCAAATTGATACATGAAATCTAGAATTGAGGTGTCAGATATATTTCATCCAGGGATGATATTTTCAGAGAATTAACATTGTATATTAGCTATCTAATTATCCTTTTTTTCAGCAGCGTCCTTCAATTCCTGTTCACGAGCCTTACCTTCATCAGTTAAACCAGGAAAATCAGCTGGTGGTTCAGGTTTATGGTATTTTGGATTCAAGACTACTGTGTGAGGCTTGTTAATTTTACTGAATGGAACTCTCTTATCACCAAACTTGACATATATTTCATCAGCTTTCAACTCGTTAAAGTCCTTCTTTGGCTTTTCTTCAGTTTCTTGGGGTTTGTTGGTGTTATCACTCATTTGTTCAAGTGGCAAATATTAGAAATTTTTAGGGGATATTCACAGTACTTATATACTTTATACGTTTGCTCGTGCGGCGCGAGGATCATGCAGGTTAATTAGGCTGATTTTGATTTGGGATCCAGAAGACAAAAAAGTGGGTTTTTAGTTTTGTGATATGTATTGAAATAAGAGTCAATGAAGGAGCTTGGGGGACTGATTGTATCGAAAAAGGAAGGGTTTAGAAAGATTATAGATATTTGAAAGATATTTGAGATTTGATGTTGTTGAGTGAGATTTCCATTAGACTTTTACGAAAACCATGACTATTGTGAATTAATTTCTATGTAGCTACGAGCTTTAATCAAAAGTTGTAAAACAACAATCTACAGTGTTGCAACGACATACTCTGTAAAAATGGTGGAAAATCTGGGAATGTCTATAATCCAGCAGCTTCACCTCCAGTACTTTTATTAATTCCAACTTCTGGGATAGAAGTAGTATTTGCGTTCGTAGAAGTAATAGTTGAAAGCATTACCATGAAATGAAGTCCGATACAATACACTAAAAATAGCATCCTCGTAGTCCTTGTAGCGAGAACAGCCCTGGTCAAACTAATAAATATTCTTTCAAATGGTGAAAGCCTAGAAGAAATTCTTTCCTGTTCTCTAATTCTGAACTGCTCAATTGGATGTAACTTGGATTCATAATTTCTTTTATATGGATCATTACGTTCTAAATCAGAATTAGGCTTAGGTTGTAACCTTCTACTTCCTCCACTAGTATTACTTGAAGCAGCGAGATATCTCGTTTTTTCATAAAGTTCCTCGTTGTCTTGCTTAAGACTTGCAATTGTACGTTTAAGATCATTCACAATTGCAAATTGTTTCTTTAAGTCATTATCAAGTTCATGCGTCTTATCTCTGAATCTATCTCTTTGTTTAGTGATCAAAGGAAGAATCGATGAATCTTCATTGTTTTTGTTAGTAGATCCAATTGTGGGGGTAGTGATTATAGAACCTGCTGGTTTTCTAAATCCACTTATAAGACTCATATTATCGTTGAAATTATTCATGCTATCAAATTTAGATAATTCGTCCTCGAGTTTGGAATTATCTTGAGTAAGACGGGTTATATCACTGGTAGCATTCTTTAATTGAGTTTCCAATGAAGTGATTCTTTCAACGAGAGAATCATGTTCGGATCTATAATTAACAAGCTCATTATTTAAAGCCTTATTCCTTTGTATAAGGAGATTATCCACCTTGTTCTTCGTCTTGTCTTTAATATCAACACCACTATTTCCTCCTTCTTCTTCCTCGTCTTCTTCATATTCTTCATCTTCGAATTCAATTTGTCTGAGAAATTGAAGTTCGGTCTTGATCTCATCATAATCTTTTGTCTTCGACAATTTACCCTTAACATCAACCAATTCGCTTTTCAAAAGCTTGATTTCCTTGTTTAAATTATCTATGCTTTTATGATTGTCTTCAGTGATATTAGAAACTGATTTTCTTGATTGATCTAATTCAGCTATCAAAAGAACATTTTCACTTTCTAATTCTTCGATCTTACGACGGAAATCTTGCTTTAAAGAATCCAATTGTAAATTATTCTTCAGTACACTCAATTCCCTTCTCAAGTCTTCATTACGCTTTTCAACTTCAAGTAATCTTTGCTTACTATATTCAGCATCACGAGCTACGATTTCCAATTCAGCTAGCGTAGTTGAATTTTCGTTATTGGAATTTAAGTCATTCTTCTGTGAACTTAATTGAAGTTCGGTAACTTCCTTGGTTGTTTTTAATTCTTCTACCATATTTTTGTAGTCACCTACTTGTTTTTGTAACAACTTTTCCTTTTCTTTCCAATTCGATTCTTTCTCTTCAATCACAGCTTTGAATTCATCTTCTTTAGCCTTTATTCTAGAACTGAGGGATTCTGCTGCATTTTGCTCGTTTCTTAATAATCTCTGTTTGAGTTGATTATAATCAGCTTTCTTGCTTAATTCTTCATTGAGTTTGGTGATTTCTGCCTTTAATTTACTTGTTTCACCACTTTCAATAACACTCTCTAAACTTATCTCCAATAAGGGTCTTGGATCGGGAGCTTCAGCTATTGACCTATAAAACTCGAAAAAGTAACCTTCAATTTTCTTCAGTTTATTCGTTAAAGTATCAATTTCATTCTGATACAATTTGAGTAAACCTTTGAATTCCTCCAACTTCTGATCATCGGGAAGTTTCCTAAATTCTTTTGTTTTAGATGCTAAATTTTTACGATTCAAAAGAGACGTTTTCTGTTCATCTTTTATCTCAATCCCCTGTTGATCTAATTGACTTTGAATAGAAGGTAAATCAATTTTTGACCAGAATTCCAATGCACTACTAAACACTGACGACTTCTGAGAGCTCGATTTCAGTCCATTGTGTTTGATTTCATCAACCACCGAATTTAAATCGCTGGTATTATCTTTTGATTCACTCATAGGATATACAGAAATTGCGCGACCAATGAACAAATATACTACAAATTGCAACTAAACTACATGCATTATCTATACCAACTAAATAAAGGTTTCGTATGGAACTGGAGCCAAGGTTTGAGGAACATTGGATTCAGTAGAAACAACTCTAGCACCTCTTGGTTGAGCTGGTTGTCTCTTTAAGAAAACTTGTTCACCTTTAGCTTTAGCATCTCTCTTTAAAGCAGCATTAGTCTTAACTCTGTTTAAAAATTCTTGACGACAAGCAGAGTGTTTGATGTGTTCAACTCTGATGTTAACTCTCTTTTCAATGTATCTGTTACCAACAACTTTGTTGATGATGATACCAACAGAGGATTTGGTAACGTTGTAAACAATACCGGTTTTACCATGGTAGAACTTGTGTGGCATACCCTTTTGGACAGCACCATTGACTTTGATGTCAACAATGTCACCAACTTTGTAGGTCTTCAAGTAGGTGGATAATGGAATCACACCGTGTTTCTTGAAGTCACGTTGGAAAGCATAACGAGTACGGGATCTGTAACCGTGACTAAATATGTTAGTAAAGTGCTGGTGTATACCCAGGAGATGTACTTTTGTATAGTGTTTTCGTTGTATTGATTTTAGGTACAATTTAATGCAAAGTTGTTTAACAAATATCCAGCATTTCAGGAGATGAAAAGCTGTAGTTTTTCATCCATTCAAATTGAATTAGGTACATTTTTAAATCCCCATAATATGCCAATATATCATTTCTATCGGTTTTACTTTGATTGATGCTCTGTAGATAATTAAATCTGGAAATGCAACGGACCCATGCCTTGAAGGGCAACTATTCTGGATTTATATAATATACAAGTAGTATACGGGTTTCAAAAGTAATAATTCCTGATAACTTTGTATTTTACATACGATTTACCCATTCTTTATTGTTAATAAGTTAACTGGAAAACTTTTCCCATATTGAGAATTGGTGATATTTGATAGGGCTGGAACCCTAACAGAAATTTGTCAGTCACACACACTATTATCAAGATTCAAAGAGTAATCAAAGAGTACTAAAATATAAGCATTCTGATACATAAAATTGATACGTAATACTTATATTCTATTCTACACAATAATTGGAAAAGTAACCAAAAATATATTAATTAATGAACAAATAAATTAGCTAATTTATTCTTCGTCTTCTTCACCATCACCACCGGCTTCGGCTTTTCTGGCTTGGTTTCTTCTCTTAACTCTACCAGCTCTACCACCACCGTAAGGAGAGTTGTGAGCAAAGTCAATGTGTTTTTGAGAGTCTAATCTAACCATGAAAGATGGAATGTTAACAATTTGCTTACCAACAGCAATGTGCTTTTGGGTAATCAAAACTCTAGCATGGTGGATAGATCTGGCTAAACCTAATTTGAAAACTTGGGTTTGTAATCTTCTTTCCAAGAAATCTTCTGGGTTCAAAGCTAAAACATAATCCAATTTCATCTTGTCTTCTGGTAAGACACCGATTCTCACTAATCTTCTGATTAAAGCATTACCTTCGAATAATCTCTTTGGGTCCTTTTCGTCTCTGGTTAACAAATCACGAGCAGCTCTTCTAATTTTAGATAATTGGAAGTTAATTCTGTAGATTTCTCTCTTGTTCTTTAAACCGAATTCACCAGCCAACTTTAATTCAGCATCTAATCTGGCAGATTCATATGGGTTCTTTGGAACAGAGTAAGTCTTAGAGTAAGTTCTTGGAGCACCTTAATATTGTTAGTAGAAGTTACAGTTACAGAGAGCCATGAAAGAAGTTCGGAATCTACAGCATGCAGTCAGTCATGATCGTTCGTGACAAAGCACAATATCCCTAAAGATAAAGGGATATCATAAGCCGGTGTACTCCACCAGCTTAAGTGTACTTTTGTTTTTCAAAAACGAAGAGACTTATTCTTAAATAAAGTGATTAAAGTGTCGGGAGTTTAATCACGATAAATAAGCTCTGCAATAACAACATGTACTAGCAATTACTAGTACAGGTGTTGTCTGAGGACCCGAACCTCTATCAAGGACTCAAAGTATGTAAATAAAATGACATACGAGGCATCTTGATATATCTAGTAGTAAAGAATGAAAATTTTAAAAATTTTTCAGTCGCAGAATTTATATGAGAATCTAAAAGATGGGTCGTGTGTGTTTAATTATTATCTGTTCAAAAATGTACTGGTTTGAAATTTACTGTGCGAATAGATATTTCTGCGTAGTTATCAGTCTTTAATTCGCATCTCTAGAGTTTGCAACTACATATATTTCAATATGAAGTTCTTAGCCCTTATCTCTGGTGGAAAGGACTCTTTCTATAATATCCACCACTGTTTAACACAGGGTCATGAGTTAGTTGCACTTGGCAATTTGTATCCAAAAGATATCTCACGAGATGAAATTGACTCGTTCATGTTCCAAACTGTTGGTCACGATATAATTGAATCATATTCTGAATGCTTGGATGTGCCTCTTTATAGACAAGCAATTGAAGGTAATTCTAAAAATCAAGATTTAGAATACTCCAAAACCGAAGACGATGAAATTGAAGATTTGAACAAATTGATCAAGTTGGTCTTGCAAAAACACCCCGATATTGAAGCAGTTAGTTGTGGAGCAATTTTGTCTCATTATCAAAGAACAAGAGTGGAAAATATATGTGATAGATACGGATTGACATCTCTAGCTTTCCTTTGGCAAAGAAATCAAAATGAATTGATGAGTGAAATGTGTGAGAGTGGATTAGATGCAAGAATTATCAAGGTAGCTGCTGTTGGTTTAGAAGCAAAACATTTAGGTAAACTGATCCAGGAATTGTACCCATATTTAGTCAAATTGAATCAAATGTTTGATGTGCATATTTGTGGAGAAGGGGGTGAATTTGAAACTATAGTTTTGGATAGTATTTTTTTCAAAAAAAAATTGACTATAACTGATAGCAAAGTCATTCGTTCCCCTGGAGATGTATATCACTTGAAATTCAAGGTTGAAGTTGTTGATAAGGACATCATAAGCGACTTAAAGCCAACTATAGTACCAGCATTATTAGAAGAGAAGTTCCAGGATATTCTTTCTTTAAGTGATACTGATCTTGTGACTTCTCTTGAACCTTTTGAACATTCACTGCATTATGAGATTGATACTATAACTTCCAGCATAAGTAATAACATTTACTTTTCAAACTTAACCGACACTTCTAGTACTATCTCAGATCAACTTAATAATATCTTTATACGTCTTGAAGAACTTATGGCAGATAATGATTTAACATTTAATGACATCCAGCATATCACATTACTTGTTTCAGACATGAACAAGTTTGCAGAAATAAATGAAATTTACCAGTCGAAATTTTCCAGATTTTACCTTCCTCCTTCTCGAATTTGCATTGAAACAAAATTACCTGCTCCAAATCTTATTCAATTATCATGCAAATGCATTATTCAAGAGACTAATACAAAGAAGGGTGTACATATAAGATCACGGTCATATTGGGCACCTCAAAACATTGGACCGTATTCTCAAGCCAGAATTGAAGAACAAAGAAATATTAATTTTGCAACCATTTCTGGTCAAATTCCTTTAATTCCTTCTACCATGATATTGAATGAAGATGAAAAGGAATGTATCACCTTGACTATCCAGAACTTTGAACGTGTAAGAGAGATAATTAATGTCAAAGAAATCTCTAGTATATTATGTTTTGTAACTGCAAAAGTTAATTTGGAACTACTCAAAAGCATTTGGACTAACTATTGTGAAAATGAAAATGTTAGTAATGGATTTTTAGAGAAACTTGTGATTCTACAAGTAGCAGGACTTCCTAAGAATGCAACTGTTGAGTTGGGAGGTGAAACATTTAACAAAGTCGATAACTTAATAGAGGAAGATGAAGATCAAGAAAAATTTCAAAATAACCACATCGTGAAAGGGTTGGAAGCTGATTTTAATGACATCATTGTAACACCTTTCAAGGAAAACTTACATATTCTTCTTTTCACAGATTCGCCAGAGAAAGTAGAGAAAGTATTTAAACTTCCCAATAGTTTCAGTAGACTTTACTGTAACAGTGAAAATTTCCAAGCTTTGAATAGTCCAAAAGCTGAATTTTTAAATGTTGGTAACGTCTACAATTTTGAACTTAAAAGATTCCATTTTTCCATCTCATTAACTATTGAAATATAATACATTTTGTCCGAAATTTTTGTTTTACCTACTATTTTTTAATTCTTCATTCAACTGGTCAAGATCGTTAATATCATCAGGGCCTTGGTATATCAAATCATCCGGTATCTGGATACCTTTTTCATTACACAATTGAATCAATTTTTGGTTTTCGTTCTTCAAGTAATCAATGTAGTCCGCAGATTTGGTCAATATATTTAATTCAGACCTATTTTCTGATTCTGTTAAAGTAGGGGTTAATGAAACAATTTTGTCAAACTCTGATCTAATATTTTCTCTTCTCTTTTGTTCAGAAGCTATGTGATGAGCCTATTGAATTAGTATAAAGTCCAATCATCTATTTGCCCAACGAATTCTCACCCCCACATTAAATATTATGAGGACCAATTATCAATTGAGCAAACATCATCAAAAATAAATTGGGATACATACCTTTTTTTGTTCCTCCGATAATACAGAAGCTTTTGTTTGCCTTTTTTTATTAGCTGCATTAGCTTTTTGTTCCGCCGACATAATTAGTAAATATTAATTTCTGAAGGTCCAGAAGCAATAAAATAACTAGTCGCGCATGTGACCCAAAAAAGTATAATAGCTCCTGTAAGACGTTAATTACGAAAACTTGAATTTACGGGCTTAAATGATCAATAAAAGATGCATTGATGGTATTTGTACAATAATATGAAAAATTAAGGATTTTTGGGACCTACAGATTTATGAAGGTGTTAAAAAATGGAAGCACTTTCAAAACAAAAAAAGAACCCATGCCGGGACTCGAACCCGGAATCTTTTGATTAGAAGTCAAATGCGCTAACCATTACGCCACACAGGCTTTTTTCGACAAAAGGTTTTCGTTGTTGTCAAAGAATTCAAACTTGAGTGAAAGTTTTTTTAAATTTTGTGTCTCATTACCCTTTAATGACTATAAAACATATACTGAAATTGGCGGTAGATTCTCAAATCAAGCTTGGTATTATTGATGGAAAAGTCCAATAAATAGAGGCTACAATTGTGGCAATTTTGGGAGGGTTTAACTGAATATCAACCTCATCAGAAACTTCAACATGCTCTTTTAAAATATGAGGTTGCAAAGAGAGTTTGGACACTCGTCCCTTTCTATCTTCACAGCAACCATTGTTTACAAATATTATAGATAATTTCAAAAATCTGGACAAAGAAAACATGGGACTTCCACAATTCCTAAAAGTGATTCAACAGCTTTTTTCAGTCGATATCTGGAAGTCTTCCTCAATTTACAGATATTTGATTAAAAGGTACTATTTATTTGCTGAATACCAGATATCATTCAATTATCATGATGAGCTTCTGAAATGATCATCAAATTATGATTTTTCGAAAGGTGGTTTTTGTAGTTACATTTTCTCCTTCAAACTCGCTGCCCGATTCAGTCTAGATATTTAGTTAAATAGTCTAATGATAGCTTAATACACAAAGAAAGATGTGACCCTAAACACCTGAATGATTTGAATGTTCCTCTAAAATTGTGATGCATGCCCAGAAAAAAGGTTAGTGATCTAATCTTAAGGTTAATGTTATGGGTGATTTGTTCCATGGAAGTTTTTGTAACTTGAATTTTTTTTTTTTATCTTAAGCATTCGTTAGGCTAGAATCCTAAGTCAGGCCATAGTAAACAAAGAAAACCATACGGTTAAAACCCTTATTTTGAAAACATCAGTTGGAATATTGGTTAAATCTTATGAATTTTCTGCCATTCGACCAATTTATTTTCTTCAACTTGTATGATGTTCAGAACGTAATTTAACTGAGAAATTTGAAAAATAGCATAAAAAATGAAATTCACGGAAGGTGAAAAAAAGTCTTCAAAAATTTAAAACAATTATTACTTAGAGAAAAATGCTTTGAAGAAACAGAACGTCTTGATCTTAAGCTTAACCTGATTCATAGGATTTTTTCAAAACTTACAGAGCTCCCCACAAAGAAGAATTTGATAATTTTAGTATTTAATTGATGTGAATGTAAATGAAAAGAACAAAAATAGGCGGTCTGATGAATTGATTCAATGTAGTTATATTATAATACTCTGAGACATTACAGCTGATCGAAGTTTAAATTTTTGCTGAAGAAAAGTTTCAAAAAAAATATAAGTAAGTAAATACAATGGGGATAAGCCTTTCTTCAAACTACGAGAATTTTAGAGGTATGAGTAACATAGAATCTCAATTTGATTAAAAAAAAGGCATATGTATTCGTAAATGATCACTTCAATAAATACCCCAAGTTTTCGGACGTTCCTCGCTAAAAGTAAGTGCGATAAGATAAGAAATTCCACTCGCAATCTTTTCCTTGTCGTATAATGTTTTTGATTTTGAAGACTGAACCAATCAGCAATGAAGGCCAGAAAGCGGGCCCAAATAGGAGAATAGGTAAAGGCGCTGGCTTAAAGAGTATAGTGGGTACCAAATTTAGATCACAAACCGGGTGTTTCACTTGTAAGAAGCGAAAGCGAAAATGTGACGAGACTCACCCTAATTGTAATTACTGTACTAAGAAAGGAATTAAATGTATATATACACAACCCAAGAATCTAGCAAAGGATAGATCTCCAATTTCTACTCCCTCAACTATAACCGAAAATTCACACTCCGAGAGTAGTACAACGTTGACAATATATAACGGGGCCCAAAAAGGAGACCTGGGGGATGAACTTTCTTTAATAGGAGATTTAAATAATGTTGCCCCTAGCTTGAAGGATAAAGAAATCACACATATGGGAAGTGATCTTATGTCCAATATTTTCTCTTTTGAGCCAACATCTTTACCTTTCCTTTATCTCAACAAAGAGGGGCTTTATTATTTTGAATACTTCCAAACGAAAGTAGCCAATCTTATATCCTTGACAGATGGATCGATGAACTATTTCCACAAGTTTTTTGTTGGACTTGCTAGAAATGAGGAGTCCTTCCTCTATGCTTTAACATCATGGGGTGCTCTCTATGCTGGAGGGGATGAAGCGGTGAAATCGTATTTTTCCAAAGCAGTGGAGACCTTTAATAAAAACTTCAATTCAGAGTCCCACAGTGATTTCTATTTCAAATTATGCTTTGGAATGGTTATGTGTGATTATTACGCCTGCCTTGGTGAAATAAAAAAATGGAAAGGGAATCACGACTTTTGTGCAAGTTTGATGAAGAGTTTTGGAGGCCTTTATCAATTCGCTAAGTGCTTTGATTTCTCTAATGAAGCCAGATTCATGATATCGAATATGCAATATTTTGATCTTATGTCAACCCATAGTCATAAATATGGAACAAAATTTGCAACCGACGACTATAGGAGAATTTTTAACGCAGAGGCATATAAAAGAAACAATTTCACATATGGAATTGACACATTACAAGGAATTCATCAAGCCTTATATTTCATTTTGGGTGACCTTATAAATAATAAGGTACAAATAAATGAGATGTTGAGCAAATTAAAGAACTTAGACAACCCACAAGAATATTTGTTAGTGAAACAACAGATTATGGAATTCTATCAAAATGATGTGGAACGTCTAGAAAAAGAGATAAAAGATGTGGTTCCAAACATGGATTTGTTGTCGTTGGTAAATGAAGATCTCAAAGTGCACTATATCAATGCGTTTGAGTTATGCCGGGAAACTTGTAGATTGTATTTGAATTTGTATTTGAAAAGAATACCTCCTACAAGTGTTGTGATTCAAAGCCTTGTTCAGAATATTTATGTTATCACGGATGAATTGATTGAAACAAGGTTTTGTGTGATTCTTTGTTTCCCATTACTTATGTGTGGGGTATGCTGTTCTACCCAACTTGATAGAGAATTTATCCAAGCGAAAATAACCGCCGTGAAAAAGCGAAGTCCGGTATTCAATAACGATCGTAGCTTAGCTTTGGTATCCCGTTCTTGGGAATTGAATCCTGACGGTACAGAAATAATCGACTGGGCTGATATCGCAGAATCTTTAGGCTGGTACGTCAATTTATGTTAAGTAAGAAAATAAATGCATTGTTTCATAAACTGTTTTGAATTCTGAATTACGCAAGTATAGAGCAATCTTTTGGAAGAAATAAAGATGAACCTCACTTGATACAATCTGCAACATAAATTTAATACAACGTATAAAATTGCTAGGTCGTGTATTTTTTAAAGTTTTCGGACCATTTCCCGCAGACGTTACATAAATCAATTCCGCATGAGCATTTATTCATTTCCAATCTCTCGACATGGTCACTATTAACTGGGGTATCTTAGGAGCTGGTAACATTTCTTCCAAATTCGTTCATGACATTTTATTAAACAATACTGAAAATAATGGAATCACCCATGTTGTTACCTCAATTGGTTGCTCAAGTGACTCAAAAGGTAAAGAATTCATAAAGGAAAACGAGATCACCGAGGCAAAAAACAATGGGGTTACTCCTGTCGTTCAATCTTATGATGATTTTTATAAGAACAAGGACATCAAAGTTGTTTATATCGGTACTCCTCATGTATTTCATAAAGAACAAGTTATTCACTGTTTAAATAATGATTTAAACGTTTTATGTGAAAAGCCAATCACGATTAACCGTGAAGAAGCTGCTGAAATTTTCGAATTGGCCAAACAAAAGAATTTATTCTTAATGGAAGCCGTTTGGACTAGATTTTTACCTATTGTTAACGATCTTAAGGCAAAGATTTTTGATGAAAAAATCATTGGAGACGTTTACAGATTCTTCATGGAATTTTCATTTGACGCAGATTTAGAGAATTGCCCTCCTGAATCCAGAATCAGAAACAAAAACTTAGGTGCCGGTGCTTTATTAGACATTGGAATATATTGTCTCACCTATGCCAGAATATTATTGGATGATAAAATTGGTGCCGAACATACTCCATTTAAACATCACTCCATGGTTACCCTAGATCCTGTTGATAAAGTTGACTTCAATACCTCAATTTTGTTGAAATATGAAACTGGTAAACAAGCCATCTTGTCTTGCTCTAACTACAGACAATGTCAACTGCCATATGCTACTATTGAAGGTACAAAGGGTAACATTCAATTGTTTGCTGAAAATCCTGCTAGACTTAGAAAGTTCAAGGTCAATCTCAAAAACGGTGAATCTTATGAAGTTAAGGATGATGCCGCTTATCACGGATTCGTTCATGAAGCTAACGCTGTCGCCAAAGATATTGAAGCTGGTAGAATTACAAATGCTATAGTTCCTCCAGAAGAAACGCTTTTGGTTATGGGTATTATGGACGAAGTCAGAAAAGACAATGACTTTAAATATCCAAGCGAAGAATAAATTTAGTACAATACATTTAGCTCTTTGTAGATTTATAAAAAATGCGAGCGCGATTATTTCCAGTTTATTGCTAACTAAACATGCCAACAGAGGAAGAAATTTTAAGCTCATATCCCCAGGTATCAGCCCCAACTGATCAGACCGGATATACTTCAAACTTAACCGAAGAGCAAAAAGTTACTCTCCAGAAATTGCGGGCTGAACTTCAAAAGTTAGGGTACAAGTTAAGATTGGACGATGCCCTGTTGTTGAGATTTCTTAGAGCAAGAAAATTCGACTTAGAAAAGGCTAAGACCATGTTTATTAAATGTGAAGAATGGAGAGAAGAATTTGGAACTAATACAATTCTAAAAGATTTTGTGTACAGTGAAAAACCTCAAGTTGCTAAAATGTACCCACAATATTACCACAAAACCGATAAGGATGGCCGTCCAGTTTATTATGAAGAATTGGGAAAAGTTTATTTACCGGATATGCTTAAAATCACCACACAAGAAAGGATGTTGAAAAATTTGGTTTGGGAGTATGAATCATTCATAAATAACAGATTACCGGCTTGTTCAAGACAACAAAATCATTTGGTTGAAACTTCCTGTACAATTTTTGATTTAAAGGGTATATCAATCTCATCTGCTTATCAGGTTGTCGGCTATGTTCAAGAGGCATCTAAAATAGGTCAAGATTATTACCCTGAGAGAATGGGGAAGTTTTATTGTATAAATGCACCTTTTGGATTTGCAACCGCATTTAATTTATTTAAACCATTTTTAGACCCTGTGACAGTATCCAAGATTTTTATCTTAGGATCTAGTTCCTATTATAAAAAAGAATTATTGAAACAGATTCCCCCTGCTAATTTGCCTAAAAAATATGGTGGTCAATCAGATGTGACTGATGATGAGTTATATTTGGCAGATATTGGACCCTGGAGAGATCCTGAGCTCATAGGACCCGAAGGTGAGGCTGCGAAGTCTGCTTACGGTCAGTAATTTGTACAATTCAATCTCATGATTTTTCTACCAAGGTGATCAGGGATCACCTCTATATCTAGTTCTATAACATTTGTGTACTGTATTAATAAAACTGACAACATATGGTACCAACTTGTGATGAAAAAGTACAACTAATACCGCGACAAGATAGATTGGATGATTTAGCTTTTTTATATCTAAGAATTGATTCCAATTCTTTCGGATACTCAAACCGAGCTAAGAAAGCCTTTCCAACCGTGTGGTATAAAATTTGGTCGACATAAAAGTCAAGGATTTTAAAAGCCCTTTGACGCTTAACTCTTTCTTCGGGCTCATCGGGAACACCAGCAAACCATTGGGCACTAAAATCGGTAGGATTTAAGAACATAAAATCAACAATGATAGGAAGTTCAACATAGCGAGTCCTGAAAGTCCAAGATGTCATTAAGCTTGGTATCATTGGAAACAGAACTGGAACTATGGGTTCTCATAAACTGTTGAACTTGGGCAACAATGATCTCATAGTCGCATGAGCTAATAATAGTGGAAGTAATGTTTTCTGTATTCATTCTATTTATTAAATATTAATTATAAAAAGTTATACTCAAGATTTAGGTTTTTGATTAGTTCAGTACTAAATTGCGATTACTCATTAGACTTCTACCTGGCTTGAGAATACAGCTATCCTGTACAATACCTGACCCTTTTACTAATTAGATTTCTATCTTGTATGGAGATGCAGCTAACACTAGTACCTTGTTGAATCTATCTCAACATATCACATGATAGCGCTGAGGTTTCTTAAGTGTTCAAATTGTGGTTTTGCTAAGCCTTTGGTTAGCATGTCAGTTGTTTGATTTGTGGTAGAAGTTGGTATGAGCTTAATCCTCTTATGTTTCACATGATCTCTGATAAAATGATGTCTAATGTCAATGTGCTTAGATCTAGATCTATCATGATGGCCAGGGGTTTTTGAGAGACTGATGCTGGCGCAATTGTCTTCATAAATAATATGTATTAAAATATAAATCAAAATATTTGACTTCTCTTGTTTTCAGTAGGTGACTTAGGATTACGCGAGTTCATATCCCAATGTGTATATAAAAAGAGGGTTAGGCTTCAAATTGTTTCAGTATATTTGTAGAAATTTGACTATTAATAATAGCTATACGAATAGAATAAATACGTTATCCAAGAACCGAATTAACTCATGAGCAAGGAAAAAATAATGTAGAAGGGAAAAGTTGGGTTCAGGGGGGTCTTGGGCATAGGGTGGGTGTAGGGGG